>JARQOD010000009.1:119027312-119154289 GCA_033576555.1 Oophaga sylvatica | reverse complement strand
AATTTCTCTTCCTTTTGGGTGTGATCATGGAGGACACAGAGACGGAAGATGAGGCGATGGACACATCACTCACAGATGAATGAGCGTTCTTTATTGGTAATGGACTGTCTTTTCCATCTGTATATCTTGCCCATGGATAGATCATTCTGATCCCTGGATAATTTGTTATGGGGGAACTAGCGGTGGACATGGCGGACTGAGAGGGGGTTGGTGATGGTGATGGTGGTGGTGGTCGTGGTGATGGCCTAGATTCAGTCTTTTGTTGGAAAAACATTGGGATTCCCTGACTGCTTTGGCCTTGCGACGACACCTCAACATTTCTTGCTGGTGGTGTGCTAACCGGGGCTTACAGTGGGGGAAGCGATGGAGCGTTGATGGCTACTTTCAGTCAGAGTAGGTGCACGTGTGTTACCTGAGGTTTTGTAGTCCATCCACGCTTGCAAGTGCATGGTGTTTAAATGTCTAAGCATGCAATTGGTATTCAAATTTCGGAGATTTTTCCCTCGGCTAAAGGTCCTTCCGCACTTCTTACAGATAACCTTTACCTCATCAATAGGATTTTGGTCAAAAAAGTGCGACACTTCACTCTTCCTATTATGGGATAAATTTTCAGGGCTTGCACGCTGTGCTAATTTGACCGTCTGGCCGAGCTGTCCTGCAACTCTTTTTTTTTTTGTTTTTTTAACACGTTTTTGGACTGCTACGGGCCTGCGATGTCGATGCCAGCTACAATCCCCTTCTCTTCTGAGCTATTGCCAGTGGCACCCTCTTCCGCCAATGGATGCCAATCTGGGTCAACAACTGGGTCATCCATCACCTCTTCTTTAATTTCATCTGCACCTTCCTCTGTGTCACCATGTAAGGTGGTATAGTATGCGGGAAGGGCACCTGAGTTTCATCAGGGTCAGAATCTGGCTCAGTAGACTGTGAGGGCAATGCAGTGCTCTGGGTGAATGTAACAGCAGAATCATATAGCAGTGGCTGTGCATCAGTGCATTCCATGTCATATTCATCTTGGACTGGGGATTTCAGAATTTCACTTGATAACCCAGGCATGGTATGTGAAAAGAGCTCCATGGAGTAATCTGAAGTGTGGCCTGCAGCATCCTTCACTTTTGGTGGTGGTGAAGGACACAAGGAAAGGTGTTGTTCCTGACCAGGAGCCTGCACTGACGACTCAGTGCTTGCATTTTTTGAAACTTCAGAAGAGGAGGCGATAGAGCTGGAGACTGTTTCGGCAATGTAAGCCAAAACCTGTTCCTGATGCTCCGGCTTTAAAAGCGGTTTACCTACTCCCAGAAAAGGGAGCCTTCCAGGCTTTCTGGAGCCAGACGATGACGCAGGCTCAACACCTCCTGCCTTAGGTGCTATTGTGCTTTTGGCACTACCAGCAGATGCACCACCACCACCATCATTCCCAGCTAGCCCCCCCCCGCCCACATCTGTGGCCTCTTCCACCATACTTCCTCATGTTTGGGAAAATGTACCAAAAATACCAGCAGATATATGGTACTGTATGAGAAGCGGACAGCTGTATACGGTTTTGGGGAAAATTTAAATCTCCGTATATATTTCTGGAGTCACACACAGACGCTCACTCAGTATGGATTTGACCGTAATACAAAGAGCAGATATACGGTACTGTATCAGAAGTGGACAGCTGTATACGGTTTTGGGGAAAATTTAAATCTCCGTATATATTTCCGGAGTCACACACAGATAGTCAGCATGTATTTGTCCGTGATACCAGCCGGTACACGGTAGTGTGTGAGGAGCGCACAGCTCTATACGGTGTGAGAAAAAATGAACCGTCTGTAACTGTGCTGAAAAAAAGAATAAAAGTATTAGTGCTGTGTAAAAAGCAGTCTGCACAGCAGTGTACACACAGCAGCCTAATAACCAGTGCTGCTGCACACAAGAAAATCCTCCCCTGTCACTGCACACTAACTGTACAGCACAATTGCTATCAGCAAAAGCACAGAAGAACTTCTCTTTCCAGCCCTAACTCTCTCCCTACTGATAAACAGCGTCAGCAACCTCTCCCTACTGTTAAGATCGGCAGAAGTAAAATGGAGGTCGGCGCTCATGGCTTTTATAGACATTATGACGCCCCCCAAAGCAAGCCAATCACTGCAATGCCCTTCTCTAAGATGGTGGTGGATGCTGCACATGTCATCTCGTTGCGCACAGTGTACGTCCTTGCTCATTGGCTGAAAAAAGGCGCCTGCAAGCATTCTGGGAAATACGACTTTGGCGCTCGTTTCGACGACCGCATGGCCGACCTCACGCTATGGTCGGGTTTTGTTTGACGAAACTCGACTTTGGCTAAAGTCGGCGACTTTTGAATCTGACCGACCTGTTTCGCTCAATTCTAATTGTCATTTCTTGTGTGTGGTTCTACCATTGCTCCCCAGCACCATGCCCGCTGTCTAGGGGTAATACTTGATTCAGAGCTTTCATTCACCCTCCTATCACTGGCTCACTCTTGTTATCTGCACCTCAAAAACACTTCTAGAATTCGACCTTTTCTTACTTTCAACTCTGCAAAAACTCTTACTATTTCTCTTATTCATTCTTGTCTGGACTATTGTAACTCTCTACTAATGGGTCTCCCTCTTATCAAACTCTCCCCTCTCCAGTCTGTCTTGAATGCTGCAGCCAGGATCGTATTCCTCACCAACTGTTACACCGATGCCTCTACCTTGTGCCAATAATTGCACTGGTTACCTATCCACTCCAGAATTCAATATAAACTTATTACTCTCACCCACAAAAATATTTAGAGTTGAGAGTCCTCAGTGGTTGATACCTTTTAATGGCTAACTGAAAAGATGGTAACAAATTGCAAGCTTTCGAGACTACTCAGGTCTCTTCATCAGGCTGAACTAATACAAAATCTGAAGAATCACATATTTATACACAAAAACACAGAAAAAATGCAATAGGTAAGACAAGTGACGTGAAGCAGAATAGTCATTATGGCAGAGGGATGAGCATAAATATTGGAACAGTTCATAGATAAGGAGAGAAAGTTTTATTACCCTCTGATTGGGGTCTGGTAATGTTTTGTGATGTTTTCACAGGGTATTTGGAGTAAATTCCTTAATTGATGTAATAGGCCATAAAACCATGTGACAGGTTCATTCCAGCATTAAGAGTGTCAAAGGTCACCATCAATTTGTATTCGCAAATTCTTCTCTGTCTCTGAGATGTGAATCTGCTTCTTAGTACCAGTATTTTCATATCTGACATGATATGATCAGGGTGGCAAAAATGTTTTGCCACAGGTAGATCCATTCTTTTTTCTCTTATTGTGTGGCGATGAGAATTCATCCTTGTTCTCAGTTTTTGCCCGGTCTCCCCCACATACAGACCCCCAGTTGGACATTTAGTACATATAATACATATGTACATATGTACAAAATGTCCAACTGGAGGTCTGTATGTGGGGGAGACCGGCAAAAACTGAGAACAAGGATGAATTCTCATCGCCACACAATAAGAGAAAAAAGAATGGATCTACCTGTGGCAAAACATTTTTGCTCCCCTGATCATACATGTCAGATATGAAAATACTGGTACTAAGAAGCAGATTCACATCTCAGAGACAGAGAAGAATTTGCGAATACAAATTGATGGTGACCTTTGACACTCTTAATGCTGGAATGAACCTGTCACATGGTTTTATGGCCTATTACATCAATTAAGGAATTTACTCCAAATACCCTGTGAAAACATCACAAAACATTACCAGACCCCAATCAGAGGGTAATAAAACTTTCTCTCCTTATCTATGAACTGTTCCAATATTTATGCTCATCCCTCTGCCATAATGACTATTCTGCTTCACGTCACTTGTCTTACCTATTGCATTTTTTCTGTGTTTTTGTGTATAAATATGTGATTCTTCAGATTTTGTATTAGTTCAGCCTGATGAAGAGACCTGAGTAGTCTCGAAAGCTTGCAATTTGTTACCATCTTTTCAGTTAGCCATTAAAAGGTATCAACCACTGAGGACTCTCAACTCTAAATATTTTTCTATCTACTGGCTAACACGGTACGAAGATATACATCTCACCCACAAAGCACTCCATGGTTCAGCACCACCCTACATCTCCGCCCTCGTCTCAGTCTACCACCCTACCCATGCCCTCCGTTCTGCTAATAACCTGAGGTTAACATCCACAATAATCAGAACCTCCCACTCCCGTCTCCAAGACTTCTCACGTGTTGCGTCAATTTTTTGGAATTCACTACCCAGGATAGTTTGATTAATCCCCAATACCCACAGTTTTAAGCGTGCCCTAAAATGCATTTCTTCAGAATGGCCTACTGCCTCAAAACATTAATCAAACTAGCTCTGTGTTGCCCATTCAAAATTTTTACCATAACCAGGTTCCTCATATCATGTTCTCACATGCTTTATGCATTTAATAGCCCTCTATATCTGTACTGCTACATATTCAGGCTTTCAGGCTGATAACCGGTTCATGCAGCATTACATGAACACCCAATTTCTTGCGTTATGGCTGGTCCGAACAATGAAAGTGTAAAGGGTTGGCCGAGGGGTGAACTTACTGGGGACAGCTGCATTCTTCACTCCTGTTACCTCTATTTTCCTGGGGTGTTCTTCCTCCCGTGACAGAGTATACGGAATAATTAGAATCAGAGTCCAATAACACGTCAAACAGTTCTGCTTTATTTTCCTCCGGACACAGCACATCCAAAACACCATTAGCACGTCTTCTACGATACCAGCAGTAGATTTTCCACAACTCCGCTTCTTCTCTTCCACTACACCAGAATGGACCACAAAGTATTGGCAGGACGAGGAGCCCGGTGAAAACGGCACTTCGATCTCTTTCCCTGGAGACACTTCAATCCAGTATAGAAATACACATTTACTAGGTCGCTCACCCCCTTCTGGTTATTCTGCCTGGATACTCGCTGGTGGCCCACTCGCTACTACGCTCATACACGCACACTTCTGCTGAGCGTTCCTACAGTGGATCTTCCACTGGCACTTCTGCTACGTCAGCCCACAGACTTTGGGCTCACGTTACCACGGTGAATCCTTCACCGGCTGCTCTAAGGTTGCTGGTACCTTCCACACTTCTTGTCTCTGCTACAGGGCCCAGGAACGTGGACGTCCTTACTCTAGCAAGGTCCACCCCCGACTGACTTCCGCTACGAGGAAATCTTCCTGACAGACCTCCGCTATGAAGCGATCTTTCCCTGAGAAAAAGTCCCTAACCATTTGTCCCTACTGGACTGGATGTGCTCAATGCCCCCTTCTAGAGTTCTACCCAAGTACTGCACTGACTTATTTTATAACTGCCTAACTGGATCTCTAACATGCCCCCAATTAGTGATCCCCCGCTAAACTAAATTTACTATATATATTGTGGTACACCAAAGGGGGTCTTACTGGATGGGAGATATATTTCTCCCAGCAGACTGAAGTTTGGTCAGGATTTTCCCTGATCACAAGGACCTGTGATGAGGTCATAGTCACGTGATCAGGTCAGCTGATGTGTACCTCACCTGAGGGTGTGGACTAAGCCTATTTAACAAGGAGCTGTTGTAGCAGGTGGGTGTGGAAGGAAGGAGTTTGGGCTGGAGTCAGCCTGGAAGAAGTGATTTCTGTTACAGTGTGTCAGTGTGCACCAAGAAGCAAGTTCCAGTCCACCCGGAATGGCACCTGGCGGTCTCTGCTGGCCTGCAGCCGCTTAGTTAAGCCCATTCCAAACAAGGGTGAGTCTGGGACCAGTGGTTCTCCAAACTGGAGTGGTTTATGTTCTGTTTTGATTTTGTTATCTGGACTTTTGTTAAACCCGTCATTAAAACCACTGAACTTTGAACTGAAAGCCTGTGTGTTTGCCTCATTACTGCGGCCCGGCCCCTGCCTACCAGAGCGGATCCCTACAATTGGTGGAGAATGCGGGCACACGCAGTGAGGTCAGGCTGTTTTTTCTCTGCATGACAGTAAATGTCCTGGGTGAAGAAAGTGACGCAAAACCCGGTGGAGAACTGTCCGGAGATGGAGAACACGATAAAAATGCTTTTGGAGGCCGTGCGACAGCAACAGCAGGCCATGCAGCAGCAGCAGGCTATACAGCAGCAGGCTATGGAGCGGCAACAGGAAACCAACAGTCTTCTGATGCAGCACATTACAGACAGCAGGAGCTGCCCGGGACCGCCAGGATGTCCGGAAAGTGGTGCGTACAGCGATTCAAAAAATGGAGCAATCAGATGACGTTGAGGTGTACCTGGAGATGTTTGAAGATGTGGCTGAGAGGGAGAGACTACCCTGGGATCAGTGGGCCGAAGTTGTGGCTCCATTTTTGGCTCCAGGACCCACGAAAGCCTATATGGACCTATCCCCCGAGCACCAGAGGGACTACGAGATCGTCAAGGGTGAGATACTCGCACGTCTTGGGGTGAATGTATTGGTCCGGGCCCAGCGGGTACAGCAGTGGAAATTTTCCCCTTCCGAGCCAGCTCAGTCCCAGTATTATGACTTGATACACCTGGTAGAAAAGTGGTTGCAGCCGAAGGTGTTGTCTCCCAGCGCTATGCTGGATCGTATAGTAACTGATAAGTTCTGGAGAACTTTGCCTCACACCCTTCAAACATGGGTTGGACAGGCAGCCCCGACTGATGGCCTCCAGATGGTAGACCTCATTGAAAGATATGGGGCTACCAAGGAGATACAGGGAGAGACTACCCGGAAGGTAATGAGTAAATTCCCCAAACCTTCACCCGCCGCTCGGCGAGCAGAGACTCGGAAGGCTGCCCAGGACGCGTCTGGGGACGAAAGGGGCCCCATAATCTGTTGGCGGTGCCAAGAACCAGGACATGTGAGATCTGATTGCTCCCACCTGACTGAGCCCATGGACACAAACTATGGGTGCTATCAATCTCACTATGCCAAACACGTGTGCAGTGGGCAAACCAGAGGGACCCAGTATGAACCATTTGTGTAAATTGGAGGGTAACCCTGCTGTGGCTCTACTAGACTCAGGGAGTCAGCCACGTCCAAATCAGCGAGTATACTGGTCGGAAAATGGGTGTATTGGGTATACATGGGGACCTAAAACATTATCCTACCGCCCTGGTGATGATAAACACGCCAGCGGGAGGAGGTGTCACGAGGTGGGGGTGGTGGTTAATTTGCATTATGATGTAATAATGGGGAGAGATTTTCCATTATTTTCTGTGCTTTGGCCTGTAATTACCCCTCCCACGGAACAGTCGTCGGCACAAGTGGCAACCAGGTTCCATTCTCCAGAAATCGGGCATGAACCTGGTGGCCCAGAGGAAGATGTGCTGGCGGTAGGAGTACCTGTTCCTTCGGTGGAGGAGGAAAACCCCTCTCCTATAGAAGTGTTAGCTGGGGAGGTGGAAGACTTGCCACCGGGACCAGAATTGTCAGACTTAAATGTGGCAGGTGACAATTTTGGTACGGCGCAACTCCGGGACCCTACGTTGGCTCGAGCCCGGGAAAATGTACTAGTTGTCAATGGGGAACCCCAACACCCCGGGGCAGCTACAGTATTTCCCCGATTCGAGCTGAACCAAGATTTGCTGTATCGGGTTGAGAAAATACATGGGGAAATTGTCGAGCAATTGCTGGTACCGCAGTCCTATCGGAGGTTGGTAATGGACTTAGCACATGCGCATGTAATAGGGGGTCATTTGGGCCAAAAGAAAGCCCTAGACAGAATTCTACAATGGTTTTACTGGCTAGGAGTCTATGAAGAAGTTAAACGGTATTGTAACTCTTGTCCCGTGTGCCAGGTAACCAGTCCGCAGCCTCATTTTCGGAGTCCCTTGGTGCCATTACCAATTATAGAGGTCCCGTTTGAGAGAATAGCCATGGATCTGGTGGGGCCTGTTAATAAATCAGCAAGGCGTCACCAACACATCCTCGTAGTTCTAGATTACGCTACCAATGTATCCTGAGGCTATTCCCCTGCGCCACACTTCTGCCAAACTAATTGCAAAGGAACTCATGGGTATGTTCTCTCGGGTGGGAATCCCTCAAGAAATCTTAACAGACCAGGGGACCCCCTTTATGTCAAAAATCATGAAGGAACTCTGCCACTTGTTAAGTGTTAAACAGTTGCGCACATCGGTCTATCCTCCCCAAACAGACGGTTTGGTAGAAAGGTTCAATAAGACCCTGAAGAATATGTTGAAAAAAGCAGTCTCTAAAGATGGTAAGGACTGGGATCTCTTGTTACCATAACTGATGTTTGCAGTGCTGGAGGTGCCCCAGGCATCTACGGGGTTCTCGCCCTTCAAACTATTATATGGCAGACATCCCCGTGGCTTACTCGATATAGCTAAAGAGGCCTGGGAAAACCAACCAACTCCCCACAAAAGTGTGATAGAACATGTGGCCAAAATGCAAGAGAGAATGGAGACAGTCCTACCATTAGTCCGAGAACATATGGAGGCAGCACAAAGGTCACAGAGGCAGGTCTATAACCGGGAGGCACGGGTAAGGTCCTTTAACCCTGGGGATCGGTGTTGGTACTTGTGCCTACAGTGGATAGTAAGTTCCTTGCAAGGTGGCAGGGACCCTACGAGATTATGGAGAAGATGGGTCCCGTAAACTATAAAGTACACCAACCATGGCGGAGAAAGCCAGAACAGGTATACCATGTGAATCTGCTCAAACCATGGAAAGACAGAGATCCTCTTGGTGAGGATTGTCCACGGCCTGCATTTCCAGTAGAGAAGGCTCCCTTGCCTCAGGAGAAGGCAAGAGAAGTCCTCTCCGCTGTCAAAATAGCAGACACTCTGTCTCCGAGACAAGTTCAGGAGGTACGGTAGTTTGTTAGCCAAAATACCGATGTTTTTTCAGAACTCCCTGGCTGTACCGCCCTAATCCAACATGACATTGTCACGGAGTCGCAGGCCAAAGTCCGATTAAAGCCATATCGGGTGCCTGAGGCCCTGCGACAAGCCATCTCGGAAGAAGTTAAAAAGATGCTGCAGTTAGGGTCATTGAAGAATCCCAGAGTGAGTGGGCCAGCCCAATAGTCCTAATACCAAAACCAGATGGGACACTAAGGTTCTGTAATGACTTCAGAAAACTGAATGAAATTTCTAAATTTGACGCCTACCCCATGCCGATGAGTTAATAGAGCGGTTTGGGCAGGCCCGGTATTTTTCAGTCATTAACCTCACAAAAGGTTATTGGCAGGTGCACCTAACAAAAGCAGCGAGAGAGAAAACGGCTTTTGTAACACCCGAGGGACTGTTCCAGTATATAGTCCTACCCTTCGGGTTGCATGGCGCTCCATGTTGTGAGTGGGCTTGGGATGAGTTCTGAGCAGAGGCTCCCTCTGGTGGTTACAAGCTGTGCTGGTCTGTCCAGTGAAGATTGTGAAGATTGTGAGGATTGGGAATCAGGTGTTACTGACTGGTCTTATATAAGGGAGTCACCTTCCCATCAGGGTTGCCGGTGATCAATTGTTCTGGTCTGAATCCTTGATTCCTGTTTCCTTTGTAGCCTGCTGTGTCGTGTCTGCATCTCCTGCTAACAGATAAGACATTTTCTTCTTTTTTTTTTGTGCTTGATTTTTGCATTTTGTCCTGCACTTCTGTGGGGGCCTTCAGGGTCCCCTCCGGGGGCTTTTGCCCTCTCAGTTTAGTTCAGCCACTGATGTTTGTACCTTTGCTTTTTCCAGTTTTTTCAGTGGCTGCTGTTTTGATTTTGTTACACCAGAGAACTAAAGGTCGTGTGATCTCAGGTGTTTTTGAAATTAGTAGAGTTGGTGCTTTTCAGGGTTTTCTGGGATTGCAGTAAGTACCCTTCCTATCCTTTTCTATTTAGTTAGTTTGGGCCCCAACGTTTGCTCATACTATTTTCTGTCTGTGTCTGTATTTCTTCTTGTCTAACCGCCATTACATGTTTGGGGGCTTTCTATTATCTTTGGGGTTCTGCTCCGGGGCAGATAGCTTTCCTATTTCTATCTTTAGGTGTAGTTAGTTTCTCAGGCTGTGACGAGGCGTCTAGGACCAACGTAGGAACGCTCCACGGCTGCCTCTAGTTGTTGTGGTTAGTCAGGGTACTGCAATCTCATAGATTCCAACTGCTCTGGTGTATTGCCTTTTTGCCTGCACTCCTCAGCTACCGAAACATAACAGTATCACCGGCCTAAAATTTAAAATTGTATGGTACTCACAGAAGGGAAAAAAATTGTGAAAGAAAAAACGGTTGTCAGAGTTGTCAGAGATATTTTTCTGTTTGTTGCATTTTTTTTTTTTTTTTTCCCACTGTATCTCTGGGTGCTGGGGAGGATTTTTTCTCTCAATGGGGTTTGCACAGTTGTCTGGCCGTGTGGATCAGCTTGCCACTGAGGTTCAGAGTATTGCTGCATATCTTGCTAGGTTGCCTGTTGTGAGAACCTAGGATTCCCATGCCAGATTTGTAATTTCAAAAATAATTGTAAATTGTTTTTTGCCTTAAAATCTAAGTCCTCAGGGAACGCAGCGCAGCAGGTTCAAATTGTCATCTCTCTCCTGCGCGGCGATCCTCAGGATTGGGCTTTTTCCCTGACACCTGGGGATCCTGTTTTGAGTGATGTTGATGAATTTTTTCAGGCTTTGGGGTTATTGTACAATGAGCCTAATGTCATTGATTAAGCTGAAAAAGCCTTGTTGGCATTAAATCAGGGGCTTGATGACGCTGAGTTATACTGTCAGAGATTCCGTAGGTGGGCAGTCCTGACCAAGTGGAATGACGACGCTTTGGCGGCCCTTTTTCGGAAGGGTCTGTCAGATAATGTAAAGGATGTTATGGTGGGATTCCCTGTCCCCTCTGGTCTCAATGATTCTATGTCATTAGCGATTCAAATTGACAGACGTTTGCGTGAGCGGAGAAGTATGCGTGGAATAGTGTTGCCTTGTGAACCTGCTTCTGAATCCATGCAGTGTGATAGAGTGGTGTCTGGGGCACAGCGTCATGAGTTTCGAAAGCGCAATGGGTTATGTTTCTACTGTGGTGATGCCTCTCATGCTATTTCAGTCTGCCCTAAGCGGGGAAGACGTTTTGCACGCTCAGTTGTCTTGGGTAGTGTTCAGACTAAGTTTTTATTAACTGTCACTCTGATATGTTCTCTGTCCTCATTTTCTGCTCAGGCTTTCGTTGATTCTGGAGCAGCTATTAACCTGATGGATTATGATTTTGCTAAACGTTGTGGGTTTCCCTTGATACCCCTACAGAAGTCTATTCCCCTACTGGGGATCGATTCTACCCCTTTGGCTGAGAATAAACCTCAGTTCTCTACTCAGGTGATAATGAGGGTTGAACCTGATCATCAAGAGTGCTGCAAATTTTTGGTTCTGTATAATCTGCATGACATTATCGTACTGGGTTTCCCTTGGTTACAGTCTCATAATCCTGTTTTGGATTGGAAATCTGTGTCTGTAACCAGTTGGGGCTGCCAATGTGTTAATACCAACACTCCTGTTTTTTCTGCCTCCCCCAGGCTCAGGATGTTCCTGACTTTTTGATTGATTTTTCTGATGTATTTAGCGAAAGTAAATCTGCATCCTTGCCTCCCCATAGGAGCTATGACTGCGCTATTGAATTAGTGCCTGGTAGTAAATTCCCTAAAGGTCGCCTTTTTAACTTGTCTGTACCTGAACATGACGCTATGCGGTCTTATATCAAGGAGTCATTGGAGAAGGGTCATATCAGACCATCCTCTTCACCCTTAGGTGCCGGTTTTTTCTTTGTGGCCAAAAAGGATGGTTCATTAAGGCCGTGTATTGATTATCGTCTTTTGAACAATATTACTGTGAAATATCAATACCCGTTACCCTTGATTTCTGATCTGTTTTCCAGGGTGAAAAACGCTACTTGGTTTACCAAGCTTGACCTCAGGGGGGCATATAACCTTATTCGCATTAAGCACGGGGATGAATGGAAGACGGCATTCAATACCCCGGAGGGGCATTTTGAGTACCTTGTGATGCCCTTTGGGCTCACTAATGCTCCTTCTGTCTTCCAGTCCTTCATGAATGACATTTTCAGGGATTTTGTGGATAAATTTCTGATTGTTTATTTGGATAATATCTTGATTTTTTCTAATGACTGGGACTCTCATGTGAAACATGTTCGAACTGTATTCCAGATTTTGAGAGAGAACGCTCTGTATGTGAAGGGATCAAAGTGTCTTTTTGGCGTACAGAGGATCTCATTTCTGGGATTCATTTTGTCCCCATCTGTTATTGAAATGGACCCGGTCAAGGTTCAGGCCATCTGTGATTGGGTCCAACCTACTTCATTAAAGGCTCTTCAAAGATTTTTGGGTTTTGCCAATTTTTATCGTAAATTTATTGGTAATTTCTCGGTTATTGTTAAACCATTAACTGATTTGACCAAAAAGGGTTCTGATGTGGTGAATTGGCCTCCTGAGGCAGTCTCTGCATTTCAGGAACTTAAGCAGAGATTCACTTCTGCTCCTGTTCTACGGCAGCCTGATGTTTCTCTGCCATTTCAGGTGGAGGTTGATGCCTCTGAAATTGGGGCAGTTGCCGTTTTGTCCCAAAAAGATCCAGAGACCTCTAAAAGTAACCCTTGGGCCTTTTTCTCTCGAAAATTTTCTCCTACTGAACGTAATTATGACGTGGGTAATCGGGAGTTATTGGCCATGAAGTGGGCTTTTGAAGAGTGGAGACATTGGCTGGAGGGAGCCAAACATCAGGTGGTGGTCCTTACTGACCATAAGAATCTGGTTTATCTGGAATCTGCCAAGCGACTCAATCCTAGACAGGCCAGGTGGGCCTTGTTTTTCACACGTTTTAATTTTGTAGTTTCCTTTCTTCCTGGCACTAAGAATGTTAAGGCGGATGCCCTCTCGAGGAGCTTCCTTGCGGACTCTCCTGAGTTATCTGATCCTTCTGTTATTTTGAAAGAGGGTGTAGTTCTTTCCGCCATCTCACCTAATTTGAGACTTGCTCTGGAGGGGTGTCAGGAGGATAGGCCCGAGCGCTGCCCTGTTGGAAAATTGTTTGTCCCGGACCAGTGGAAAAAGAGTGTGATGTCTGAGATTCATTGTTCCGCGTTGGCTGGGCATCCCGGAATTTTTGGTACCAGAGACTTGGTTAGTCGGTCCTTTTGGTGGCCTACCTTGTCTCGTGATGTCAGGGAATTTGTGCAGTCCTGCGGGACTTGCTCTCGCTCCAAGCCTTGCTCTCGCTCTAGTGGTTTGTTGATGCCATTGCCTGTGCCCAAGAGACCATGGACCCATATCTCTATGGATTTCATTTCCGACCTTCCTGTTTCTCAGAGAATGACCGCCATCTGGGTGATTTGTGATAGGTTTTCTAAGATGATACATCTTGTGCCATTACCTAAGTTGCCTTCCTCCTCTGAATTGGTGCCGTTGTTCCTTCAGCACGTGGTTCGTTTACACGGCATTCCTGAGAACATAGTGTCTGACAGAGGAGTCCAGTTTGTTTCCAGATTTTGGAGGACTTTTTGTTCTAAACTGGGTGTTCAATTGTCTTTCTCCTCGGCATTTCATCCTCAGACCAATGGTCAAACTGAGAGAACAAACCAGACATTGGAGACTTATCTAAGATGCTTTGTGTCTGCTGATCAGGATGACTGGGTCTCTTTTTTGCCTTTGGCTGAGTTTGCTCTTAATAATAGGGCTAGCTCTGCCACTTTGATGTCTCCGTTTTTCTGTAATTCTGGGTTTCACCCTCGATTTTCTTCAGGACAGATGGAGGCTTCTGTCTGTCCAGGTGTTGACTCTGTTGTGGAGCGTATGCAACAGATTTGGGACCAGGTAGTGGAGAGGTTGTCCCTCTCTCAGGAGAGGGCCCAGCGGTTTGCTAACCGGCATAGGACTGATGGTCCTCGGTTTAAAGTAGGTGACTTGGTCTGGTTGTCCTCAAAAAATATTCCTATGAGAGTAGCATCTCCTAAATTTAAGCCTAGGTTCATTGGACCTTATAAGATCATAGAGATTCTTAATCCTGTTTTTTTTCGTTTGCTTCTTCCAGGGACATTTAAGATCCATAACGTGTTCCACAAGTCCTTGTTGAAGAGGTTTGTTGAGCCAGTGGTTCCTGCTGCTGTGCCTCCTGACCCTGTTTTGGTTGAGGGCAATCTGGAGTATGTGGTTGAGAAAATATTAGATTCTCGTTTTTCTAGACGGAAACTCCAGTATTTGGTTAAGTGGAGAGGTTATGGTCAGGAAGACAATTCTTGGGTGTTTGCTTCGGACATCCATGCTAGGAGACTCATCCGTGCGTACCATAGAACTCATCCTGACCCACCTGGTTGCTCAAATGAGGGTTCGGTGACCCCTCCTCAAGGGGGGGGGTACTGTTGTGAGTGGGCTTGGGATGAGTTCTGAGCAGAGGCTCCCTCTGGTGGTTACAAGCTGTGCTGGTCTGTCCAGTGTAGATTGTGAAGATTGTGAGGATTGGGAATCAGGTGTACTGACTGGTCTTATATAAGGGAGTCACCTTCCCATCAGGGTTGCCAGTGATCAATTGTTCTGGTCTGAATCCTTGATTCCTGTTTCCTTTGTAGCCTGCTGTGTCGTGTCTGCATCTCCTGCTAACAGATAAGACATTTTCTTCTTTTTGTTTTTGTGCTTGATTTTTGCATTTTGTCCTGCACTTCTGTGGGGGCCTTCAGGGTCCCCTCCGGGGCTTTGCCCTCTCAGTTTAGTTCAGCCACTGATGTTTGTACCTTTGCTTTTTCCAGTTTTTTCAGTGGCTGCTGTTTTGATTTTGTTACACCAGAGAACTAATTTAGCTGGTAGAGGTCGTGTGATCTCAGGTGTTTTTGAAATTAGTAGAGTTGGTGCTTTTCAGGGTTTTCTGGGATTGCAGTAAGTACCCTTCCTATCCTTTTCTATTTAGTTAGTTTGGGCCCCAACGTTTGCTCATACTATTTTCTGTCTGTGTCTGTATTTCTTCTTGTCTAACCGCCATTACATGTTTGGGGGCTTTCTATTATCTTTGGGGTTCTGCTCCGGGGCAGATAGCTTTCCTATTTCTATCTTTAGGTGTAGTTAGTTTCTCAGGCTGTGACGAGGCGTCTAGGACCAACGTAGGAACGCTCCACGGCTGCCTCTAGTTGTTGTGGTTAGTCAGGGTACTGCAATCTCATAGATTCCAACTGCTCTGGTGTATTGCCTTTTTTGCCTGCACTCCTCAGCTACCGAAACATAACAGCTCCAGCGACATTCCAGAGGTTAATGGACGTTGTTCTTCGTCCTCTTCGCCGATATGCTGCGGCCTATCTGGACGATATTGTGGTGTACAGTACAGACTGGGAAAGTCACTTAGCCAAAGTACAGGCGGTGATAGATTCTCTGAGACAAGCAGGGCTAACTGCCAACCCAAAGAAGTGTTGGAGGAAGCTCGGTACCTGGGGTATGTGATTGGGAGAGGAGTTATCAAACCCCAAATAAACAAAGTGGAGGCAATCCAAAACTGGCCCCGTCCCCTCACCACAAAACAAGTGAAAGGGTTTTTGGGGTTAGTGGGATATTACCGGCGGTTTATTCCCAATTTTGCAACCCTGTCGGCGCTGTTAACTGACTGCCTGAAAGGGAGGAAGTCAGTAATGGTGCGCTGGAATGATCAGATTGAAGAAGCGTTTGTAAAACTAAAAGGGGCACTGTGTGGGTCACCAGTTCTGATCACACCCGACTTCAAAAGAGAATTCATTGTCCAGACTGATGCGTCAGAGGTAGGTCTGGGTGCCAAGCTGTCTCAGGAGGTTAACGGGGAGGAGCATCCCATTAGTTTCCTGAGTCGAAAGCTTACTCCAGCTGAAACCAGATACAGCATTGTAGAGAGAGAGTGCCTGGCCATCAAATGGGCATTGGAGTCATTGCGCTACTATCTGTTGGGGAGAACGTTTCGGTTGGTAACTGATCATTCCCCTCTAACTTGGATGAGTCAAGCCAAAGAGAGAAATGCACGAGTCACCAGGTGGTTTCTGTCCCTGCAAAATTTCAAATTTTCAGTAGAACATCGGGCAGGCAAATTACAGGGAAACGCAGATGCACTGTCCAGAGTTCACTGTATGTCATGTGTCCACCCTCCTAAGGTTGAACAAAGGGGGGAGGTATGTGGTACACCAAAGGGGGTCTTGCTGGATGGGAGATATATTTCTCCCAGCAGACTGAAGTTTGGTCAGGATTTTCCCTGATCACAAGGACTTGTGGTGAGGTCATAGTCACGTGATCAGGTCAGCTGATGTGTACCTCACCTGAGGGTGTGGACTAGGCCTATTTAACAAGGAGCTGTTGTAGCATGTGGGTGTGGAAGGAAGGAGTTTGGGCTGGAGTCAGCCTGGAAGAAGTGATTTCTGTTACAGTGTGTCAGTGTGCACCAAGAAGCAAGTTCCAGTCCACCCGGAATGGCACCTGGCGGTCTCTGCTGGCCTGCAGCCGCTTAGTTAAGCCCGTTCCAAACAAGGGTGAGTCTGGGACCAGTGGTTCTCCAAACTGGAGTGGTTTATGTTCTGTTTTGATTTTGTTATCTGGACTTTTGTTGAACCCGTCATTAAAACCACTGAACTTTGAACTGAAAGTCTGTGTGTTTGTCTCATTACTGCGGCCCGGCCCCTGCCTACCAGAGCGGATCCCTACAATATATAGTACAGACCAAAAGTTTGGACACACTTTCTCATTCAAAGATTTTTCGGTATTTTCATGACTATGAAAATTGGACATTCACACTGAAGGCATCAAAACTATGAATTAACACATGTGGAATTATATACTTAACAAAAAAGTGTGAAACAACTGAAAATCTGTCTTATATTTTAGTTTCTTCAAAGTAGCCACCTTTTGCTTTGATTACTGCTTTGCACACTATTGGCATTCAAGAGGTAGTCACCGGAAATGGTTTTCACTTCACTGGTGTGCCCTGTCCGGTTCAATAAGTGTGATTTCTTGCCTTATAAATGGGGTTGGGACCATCAGTTGTGCTGTGCAGAAGTCTGGTGGATACACAGCTGATAGTCCTACTGAATAGACCGTTAGAATGTGTATTATGGCAAGAAAAAAGCAGCTAAGTAAATAAAAACGAGTGGCCATCATTACTTTAAGAAATGAAGGTGAGTCAGTCGGAAAAATTGGGAATACTTTGAAAGTGTCCCCAAGTGCAGTTGCAAAAACCATCAAGCGCTACAAAGAAACTGACTCACATGAGAACTGCCCCAGGAAGGGAAGACCAAGAGTCACCTCTGCTTCTGAGTATAAGTTTATCCGAGTCACCAGCCTCAGAAATCGCAGGTTAACAGCAGCTCAGATTAGAGACCAGGTCAATGTCACACAGAGTTCTAGCAGCAGACACATCTCTACAACAACTGTTAAGAGGAGACTTTGTGCAGCAGGCCTTCAAGGTAAAATAGCTGCTAGGAAACCACTGCTAAGGACAGGCAACAAGCAGAAGAGACTTGTTTGGGCTAAAGAACACAAGGAATGGACATTAGACCAGTGGAAATCTGTGCTTTGGTCTGATGAGTCCAAATTTGAGATCTTTGGTTCCAACCACCGTGTCTTTGTGCGACGCAGAAAAGGTGAACGGATGGACTCTACCATGCCTGGTTCCCACCGTGAAGCATGGAGGAGGAGGTGGGATGGTGTGGGGGTGCTTTGCTGGTGACACTGTTGGGGATTTATTCAAAATTGTAGGCATACTGAACCAGCATGGCTACCACGGCATCTTGCAGCGGCATGCTATTCCATCCGGTTTGCGTTTAGATGGACCATCATTTATTTTTCAACAGGACAATGACCACAAACACACCTACAGGCTGTGTAAGGGCTATTTGACCAAGAAAGAGAGTGATGGGGTGCTACGCCAGATGACCTGGCCTCCACAGTCACCAGAACTGAACCCAATCGAGATGGTTTGGGGTGAGCTGGACCGCAGAGTGAAGGCAAAAGGGACAACAAGTGCTAAGCATCACTGGGAACTCCTTAAAGACTGTTGGAAGACCATTTCCGGTTACTACCTCTTGAAGCTCATCAAGAGAATGCCAAGAGTGTGCAAAGCAGTAATCAAAGCAAAAGGTGGCTACTTTGAAGAACCTAGAATATAAGACATATTTTCAGTTGTTTCACACTTTTTTGTTAAGTATATAATTCCATATGTGTTAATTCATAGTTTTGATGCCTTTAGTGTTAATGTACAATTTTCATAGTCATGAAAATACAGAAAAATCTTTGAATGAGAAGGTGTGTCCAAACTTTTGGTCTGTACTGTAAATATATATTCTACACTACTGGTGCCCCCTCTAGTGTCCCCAAGAACGCACTGTCTACCTATATCATACCCCCACTAATCAGACATAACACTAGAAGATGACTCCATACAAAGAAGGCCTACATTTACACACATAAAAGAATGAAACATTTCAAGGGTTAATGCCCTTGACCTCCTTACAAAAGCACCTTTCGTGTCTCCCCTATTTCCTCATAGATTGTAAGCTTGCGAGTAGGCACCTCATTCCTCTTGGTATCTGTTGATTTATGTGATTATGGTTATGCTGTAATGTCTTTTATGGTCTGTACAAGTCCCTATTCTAAAATGATATAGGAAAGATGTGTATCTTCGTACCGTGTTAGCCAGTAGATGGAAAAATATTTAGACTTGAGAGTCCTCAGTGGTTGATACCTTTTAATGGCTAACTGAAAAGATGGTAACAAATTGCAAGCTTTCGAGACTACTCCGGTCTCTTCATCAGGCTAGACTAATACAATAGTATAATAGAATTCTCATCGCCACACAATAAGAGAAAAAAGAATGGATTTACCTGTGGCAAAACACTTTTGTATGCCCGGTCACAGCATGATGGATATGGAACTACTTGTATTAAAATCTAACTTCAAATCTGAGAAAGATAGAAAGGTTTGGGAATATAAACTTATGATGACCTTTGACACTCTTAGTGCTGGAATGAACGTGTCACATGGATTTATGTCTTTCTATATCAATTAAGGAATCTGCTTCTCTGACCTTCTAGGGGCATCAAAACACAATAGCAGACCCCAATCAGAGGGCAATAAAACGTTCTCTCCTTATCTATGAACTGTTCCAATATTTATGTTCATCCCTCTGCCATAATGACAGTTCTGCTTCACGTCACTTGTCTTACCTATTGCATTATTCCTGTGTCCTGTTGTGTATATAAATATGTGATTCTTCAGATTTTGTATTAGTCTAGCCTGATGAAGAGACCGGAGTAGTCTCGAAAGCTTGCAATTTGTTACCATCTTTTCAGTTAGCCATTAAAAGGTATCAACCACTGAGGATTCTCAAGTCTAAATATTTTTCTATTCTAAAATGTAAAGTGCTGCAGAATATGTTGGAGCTATAGAAATAAAAGTATTATTATTATTATTATTATTATTACACACATCCCTGAGTACAAATTCAATGGAAAGCTGAGGCTATTCTTTCTATTGAGTTTGTACTATGGAACTGTGCACTGCTATCTGCTGAGTTGCACACTTCTTGGGGGGTCTATTGCGTGATCGATGGGAGTCTCAGAACCCGAATTCCACCTATCTGCAGGCAATCAAAGTGCCCCGAAACATAAAACATCAATAAAAAAAGTTTAGTCATATTATGTAAGGTACCATCTTTCACAGTTGAAAAAAAATCCTCAATTATTTAGATGCCCAAACAACAAACAAAAATGTATGTTGTAAAATTAGGTAAAGGTATTTTGTGCATATTATATAAACATTTTGATTTGCTCTCCTAAGACCTTATTATAACCTTATAATCTTTTGCGTACGGTAATAGTCATGATCATAAAATCCTTCTTAGCCGAATCAGCTGCTGGTATGGCTGAAACTGACTGATTCCTCTGTGTTGGACGGAAAAATGAGCTTGTACAAATATTTGTAATGTGGATTTTCAGTGGATCAAGAGCTGATGAATTGCTCCAGAAGCTTTACATGCAAGTCACATGCAAAAGTTTATATGGCCAAAAATAGGCTTAACCCTATAATTATATAATTACATGTAAAAATGTGGGTACCCCTGGTTAAAATTGCTGTTATTGTGAACAACTAAGCAAGTTAGATGAGAGGATATCTAAAATGCCTAAAGTTAAAGATAATACATTTCCTTTGTAATTTATGCAAAAAAATATTTAATGTTATTTGTTAAATTGGCCAATGCAAAAGTTTGGGCACCATTGGAGATTTGTGTGCTCAGATAACTTTGACCAAGGTTAATTAGCCTGTTAGGGTTATGGCTTGTTCACTATCAGGTTATGCAAATTTCCCAGCTTTATAAAACCCACTCTCCTCTAACCTTGTGCCAAAAATACAGCAGCAAAGGGTTCTTCTAAGCAGCTGCTTAGCAATCTGAAAATGGTGTGGGCCCACAAAGCAGGAGAAGACTATAAGAAGATAGCAAAGCGTTTTTAAGTTGCACACTCCTCAGCTAGAAATACAATTAAGAAATGGCAAATAACAGGAACAATGGAGGTCAAGATAAGGTCTGGAAGACTAATCAAAATTTGTCAGAGCTGCTCTTAAGGGTATGCCACACTAAACAATATCGCTAACGAGATCGCTAAAAAACGTCACTATTTAGCGATCCCGTTAGCGATATTGTTCAGTGCGGCAGCTTCCAGCGACGAGCTTCCTGCTGTGATCTCGCTCGTCGCTGGAATCGCTCCGGACCCTATTTCATCACTGGCGCTCCCGCTGGGTGAGTATCTAATCGCTGTGTGGCACCTTTTCTTAGCGATTTAGCGGTACTTTTGTACCGCTAAAGTCGTTAAGAAGATCGCTAACGGCGATAGCGTCGTTAACTATATCGCTAATGTGGCCGCATTTAGCGATATAGAAACAATCCCGCTAGCGATCGCATTAGTATGCGTCGTTATCGTGATCGCTAGCGGGATTGTTTAGTGTGGCAGTACCTTTAGGATTGCTAGAGAGGCAAATCAGATACCCGCTTGAACGCAAAAGACCTTCAGAAAGACTTAGCAGACTCTGGAGTTGTGGTACATTGTGCTACTATTCAGAGACACTTGCACAAATATGGCCTTCATGGAAGAGACATCAGAAGAAAACCTCTCCTGTGTCCTCATCATAAAATTCAAGGTCAGAAGCATGCAAAAGAACATCTAAACAAGCCTGATACTTTTTGTAAACAAGTCCTGTGGACGGATGAGGTGAAAATAGAATGCTTTGGCCACAATGATCAAAGGTATGTGTGAAGAAAAAAGAGCACAGAATTTCAGGAAAAAATATCTCGCCAACCATTAAGCGTAGGGGTGGATTGTTGTGAATGTGCTAGAAATGAATTCTGAGCAGAAGCTCCCTCTGGTGGTTACAAACAGTACTGAACTATTCAATGAAGATTGTGAAGATTGGCGATCAGGTGTTACTGACTGGTCTTATATAAGGGAGGTTCCCTCCCATGAGGGTTGCCGGTGATCAGTTGTTCTGGTCTCATCTTTGATTCCTGTTCACTTTGAAGCTTGCTGTTTCGTGCCTGCATCTTCTGCTAACAGATAAGACATTTTCTTCTTTTAGTTTTTTGGTGCTTGCTTTTTGCATTTTGTCCTGCACTTCTGTGGGGGTCTGCCGGGTCCCCTCCGGGGGGCTTGTGCTCCTCTCAGTTTAGTTCAGCCACTGTTGTTTGTTCATTTGCCTTTTCCAGTTTTTTCAGTGGCTGCTGTTTAGTTTTGTTACACCAGAGAACTGATTTAGGTGGTAGAGGTCGTGTGATCTCAGGTGTTTTTGTAATTAGTAGAGTTGGTACTTTTTAGGGTTTTTTGGGATTGCAGTAAGTGTCCTTCCTATCCTTTTCTATCTAGGAAGTTTGGGCCCCAGCGTTTGCTCATACTATTTTCTGTCTGTGTCTGTATTTCCTCTTGTCTAACCGCCATTACATGTTTGGGGGCTTTCTATTTCTTTGGGGATCTGCTCCGGGGCAGATAGTTTTCCTCTTTCTGTCTTTAGGTGTAGTTAGCTTCTCAGGCTGTGACGAGGCGTCTAGGACCAACGTAGGTACGCTCCACGGCTGCCTTTAGTTGTGGTGGTTAGTCAGGGTACTGCAATCCAATAGATTCCAACCTCTCTGGTGTATTTCCGTTTTTGCCTGCTCTCCTCAGCTACCAAATCATAACAGTATCACCGGCCCAAAAACTGATATTTATATGGTACTCACAGAAGGGAAAAATAGTGTTAAAGAAAGAAGATTGTCAGAGTTGTCAGAGATTTTTTTTTTTTTTTCCCTCTGTATCTCTGGGTGCTGAGGAGGATTTTTTTTTCTCTCAATGGAGTTTGCACAGTTGTCTGGCCGTGTGGATCAGCTTGCCACTGAAGTTTGGAGTATTGCTACCTATCTTGCAGGGTTGCCTGTTGTGGAACCTAGGATTCCCATGCCAGATTTGTTTTTAGGGGATCGAGCTAAATTTCTGAATTTCAAAAATAACTGTAAGTTGTTTTTTTCCTTAAAATCTAAGTCCTCAGGGAACGCAGCACAGCAGGTTCAAATTGTCATCTCTCTCCTGCGCGGCGATCCTCAGGATTGGGCTTTTTCCCTGACACCTGGGGATCCTGTTTTGAGTAATGTTGATGCATTTTTTCAGGCTCTGGGGTTATTGTACGATGAGCCTAATGTCACTGATCAAGCTGAAAAAGCCTTGTTGGCATTAAATCAGGGGCTTGAGGACGCTGAGTTATACTGTCAGAGATTCCGAAGGTGGGCAGTCCTGACCAAATGGAATGACGATGCTTTGGCAGCCCTTTTTCGGAAGGGTCTGTCAGAGTATGTAAAGGATGTTATGGTGGGATTCCCTGTCCCCTCTGGTCTCAATGATTCTATGTCATTAGCGATTCAAATTGACAGACGTTTGCGTGAGCGTAGAGGTATGCGTGGAATAGTGTTGCCTTGTGAACCAGCTTCTGAACCCATGCAGTGTGATAGAGTGGCTTCTGGGGCACAGCGTCATGAGTTTCGAAAACGCAATGGGTTATGTTTCTACTGTGGTGATGCCTCTCATGCTATTTCAGTCTGCCCTAAGCGGGGAAGACGTTTTGCACGCTCAGTTGTCTTGAGTAGTGTTCAGACTAAATTTTTGTTGACTGTTACCCTGATTTGCTCCCTGTCCACATTTTCTGCTCAGGCTTTTGTTGATTCGGGAGTAGCTATTAACCTGATGGATTTTGATTTTGCTAAACGTTGTGGGTTTCCCTTGATATCCCTACGGAAGTCTATTCCCCTACTGGGGATCGATTCTACCCCTTTGGCTGAGAATAAACCTCAGTTCTCTACTCAGGTGATAATGAGGGTTGAACCTGATCATCAGGAGAGTTGCAAATTTTTGGTGCTGTATAATCTGCATGACATTGTCGCACTGGGTTTCCCTTGGTTACAGTCTCATAATCCTGTTTTGTGTCTGTAACCAGTTGGGGCTGCCAATGTGTTAATGCCAACACTCCTGTTTTTTCTGCCTCCCCCCAGGCTCAGGATGTTCCTGACTTTTTGACTGATTTTTCTGATGTGTTTAGCAAAAGTAAATCTGCATCCTTGCCCCCCCATAGGAGCTATGACTGCGCTATTGAATTAGTGCCTGGTAGTAAATTCCCTAAAGGTCGCCTTTTTAACTTGTCTGTACCTGAACATGACGCTATGCGGTCTTATATCAAGCAGTCATTGGAGAAGGGTCATATCAGACCATCCTCTTCACCCTTGGGTGCCAGTTTTTTCTTTGTGGCCAAAAAGGATGGTTCATTAAGGCCTTGTATTGATTATCGTCTCTTGAACAATATCACTGTGAAATATCAATATCCGTTACCCTTGATTTCTGACCTGTTTTCCAGGGTGAAAAGTGCTACTTGATTTACCAAGCTTGACCTCAGGGGGGCATATAACCTCATTCGCATTAAGCACGGGGATGAATGGAAGACGGCATTTAATACCCCAGAGGGGCATTTTGAGTACCTAGTGATGCCCTTTGGGCTCACTAATGCTCCTTCTGTCTTCCAGTCCTTCATGAATGACATTTTCAGGGATTTTGTGGATAAATTTCTGATTGTTTATTTGGATGATATCTTGATTTTTTCCAATGACTGGGACTCTCATGTGAAACATGTTCGGACTGTGTTCCAGATTTTGAGAGAGAATGCTCTGTATGTGAAGGGATCAAAGTGTCTTTTTGGCGTACAGAGGATCTCATTTCTGGGATTCATTTTGTCCCCATCTGTTATTGAAATGGACCCTGTGAGGAACTAAGCCGACCGCCACACGGTAGCCCGGGTATCACAGCTTCTGATCCCACCGCTGCCACCAATTGTGAGGACGATCCCCTTTCCTCCCACGTCACCAATGGGACGTAACTCCACAGGTATAGCTCTCCGGCGCCCCCTTTGTCTCTCAGGTCAGTAAGGGAACTGCACCTAGAGCAAATGGCCGCCGGGGAGGGTGTCCTGTTTCCCACTGGGTATTCTAAGATTCGTAATCAGAGTAAAAGCATCAGCCCAAGATTAATTTTATGGTTTAATCGCCTTAAGGGCGCACTAGATAATTACAGAAATATACAGTAAGCTATACAACGTAATTACAATGGACTTGCAGTCAGAGAAAAAATACAACGATAATGTCATGGGTGTATCGCCACGAGGATCGTCGCGATTACACACTCTGACTTCTCACAGCTGAGTTGCTGTTTCTTTGTGTTTGGTAATGAGGGAGTTAATTTTACCTAGCTCTTTGCTAAGACTAGGTCCAGCCTCGCCCGGCTGCTTTTGATTATGTTCTAATTAGATTCCTTCATATACCTGCCAGTCTGCTTGTTAGATGCCGGTGAAAGCATTCATGTAATCTAGCAGACTGGATCGGTTCTGAGAATACTTAAGCTAAGAGCTTCTTAGTTGTTTTTACTCTTACAGCTTATAGTTTATCTCTGAGACCTTAGGTGTTCCTACTGTGTGTGAGTGTTGTATGTAAGACTTTATTTACTTTATTTCTTGTCTTTCTTGTATGTCTTTCTGTTCATTAACCGTTACCAGTTCATTCCCTTTGGTGGTAATCAGGGTCCTTCTTAGGACTAGATTACAGTTGGCAGGGATTGATAGGAGACAGGGTTTAAGCTGGTGGCCTGGACCTCTGTACCTTTAACAGTACCTCCAGGTAGAGGGATTAGTTAGGACCCCAGTTTAGGGTCAGCATAGACCCCGGTCACCCTCTAGCCGGAGACAGCGTATAACGGATTCCGTATTGACCCACTGGACATTCTGTCAGGTAATTCTATGTTATCATATACCTATGCGCATGTTATATAGTATGTTGCCCTTTTGATATAGATTACTGACATCACATATATATATATATCTGCTATACAGCGTGACATTTTCACCGGCCCATACTAAAGATTCTCCCCAGCTGTCATGGATCCAGTAGCCCAGCTGGCCCGGCAGTTGCAGGGGTTGTCCATGGAGTTTGCAGACATTAAGTCCAAGGTTTTGTCCCCCCGGAGCAAACCAGATCTGAACCTAAGGTTGCTCTCCCGGACAGGTTCACTGGTGGGCGGGACAAATTTTTTACCTTCCGGGAGGCATGTAAATTGTACTTTCGGCTGCGGCCTCGGTCATCTGGGAGTGAAGAGCAGAGGGTGGGAATTGTTATCTCGCTCTTACAAGGGGACCCTCAATCTTGGGCGTTCTCTATTCCTCCAGGCTCCCCAGATCTCCAGTCAGTGGATCGATTTTTTACTGCCCTGGGTCTGGTATATGATGATCCGGATCGAGTTTCCCTTGCTGAAACAAAGTTACGTAAAATACGGCAAGGAAATCGTCCAGCGGAGGAATATTCTTCTGAGTTCCGTAGATGGGCAACAGATACTCAGTGGAATGACCCAGCTCTTAGGAGCCAGTTTTGTCAAGGGTTGTCTGACAAATTAAAAGATGTGTTGGCTCAGTATGATTCTCCTCCATCACTGGAGGCTGCTATGGCCCTCGCTATTCGCATTGATAGACGAATTCGGGGAAGACGCGAGGTAACTCCGCCTCCCGTGATGACTCCACCTACTACTAAAGTCCCTTATACTGAGGTTCCCCTGGTCTGTTCTGAGGAACCCATGCAGTTGGGAGGGACATATTTTTGTAGGAGGGAATCGGCGGTGCACCGCAAGACTAGAAGGTGTTTCTTTTGCGGGAAAGAGGGACATTTTGTTGGGGGGTGTCCATCCCGGGCCTCTTTGAGCAAAGGAGTTAACCTGGGAGTGTGTATTTCGTCCCCAAATCCCTCTCAGTTTCTCGTGGCTGCGGAGGTGGTGATTGGTACTAGAACTGAGAGGATTTCTGTTTTTCTTGATAGTGGGTCTGGGGCTAATCTGGTGGACGCTCGGTTTGCCCAGGTGCATGGTATGCAACTGAGTGTATTGGCCAAACCGGTCCCTATAGTCTCTATTGATTCTAGACCTCTCGGTCAAGGTAGCTTGGTACAAGCTGTTCATAACATAGATCTTCGAGTAGGGGCAATACATAAAGAGCAATTGTCTTGTTATGTGTTGGAGGGTCTACCCATCCTATTGTGTTGGGACTTCCTTGGTTGGCTAAACATAACCCAGTAATTGATTGGCAATCCGGAAAGATAAGCCAGTGGGGTGAATTTTGCAGGAATAACTGCATGAGCACGGTCATCGGTGCGGTTGTGCCTAGGACTTTGTCTCCTTTTCTGGAGGACTTTGGGGAGATGTTCTCAGAGGAGGGGTGTAAAGAGTTACCTCCTCATCGCGCATATGACTGCTCAATAAAGTTGCTTCCTGATGCCTTATCTCGTACTTTCCCAGGGGCCGGGAAGACGGATGATCCGGTTCCTATTCCTCAGGAGGGAGTTGTAGTGTCAGCTGTATGCTCTGAGCTTGAGGGGGAGGTATTGGGGGCTCAGGGGGACGCCCCTGGGGGACTTCCAGGGAGACTGATAGTTTCAGATCGGTTAAGACTGAAGGTTACGGGGAACCGTTACAAACGGATGGCTGATAGGGGGAGAGTTTCTGGTCTAGATCTGAAGGTGAACGATCTGGTTTGGTTGTCTACCAGGAATATAAAACTTAAAGTTTCCTCCTGGAGGTTGGGTCCCAGATTCATCGGGCCGTACAGGATCAGTTCCATAATTAATCCTGTGGCATTTCGTCTGGACCTCCCTCCTACGTTTAAAATTCATAATGTGTTTCACAAGTCATTACTTAAAAAGTATGTGGCACCAGTCATACCGTCACCTCTACCTCCTCCTTCAGTGGTGGTCAATGATAACGTGGAATTTCATGGGTCGAAAATCATTGACTCACGTCTCAGTCGCCGATCCCTTCAGTACTTGGTTCATTGGAGGGGGTATGGTCCTGCGGAGAGGACGTGGGTCCCTGCGTCTGATGTTAACGCAGATCGATTGGTTCGGACCTTTCACACAACTCACCCGGGCAGACCTGGCCCTGAGGGTCCGGAGTCTCCTCGTAGAGGGGGGGGTACTGTCATGGGTGTATCGCCACGAGGATCGTCGCGATTACACACTCTGACTTCTCACAGCTGAGTTGCTGTTTCTTTGTGTTTGGTAATGAGGGAGTTAATTTTACCTAGCTCTTTGCTAAGACTAGGTCCAGCCTCGCCCGGCTGCTTTTGATTATGTTCTAATTAGATTCCTTCATATACCTGCCAGTCTGCTTGTTAGATGCCGGTGAAAGCATTCATGTAGTCTAGCAGACTGGATCGGTTCTGAGAATACTTAAGCTAAGAGCTTCTTAGTTGTTTTTACTCTTACAGCTTATAGTTTATCTCTGAGACCTTAGGTGTTCCTACTGTGTGTGAGTGTTGTATGTAAGACTTTATTTACTTTATTTCTTGTCTTTCTTGTATGTCTTTCTGTTCATTAACCGTTACCAGTTCATTCCCTTTGGTGGTAATCAGGGTCCTTCTTAGGACTAGATTACAGTTGGCAGGGATTGATAGGAGACAGGGTTTACGCTGGTGGCCTGGACCTCTGTACCTTTAACAGTACCTCCAGGTAGAGGGATTAGTTAGGACCCCAGTTTAGGGTCAGCATAGACCCCGGTCACCCTCTAGCCGGAGACAGCGTATAACGGATTCCGTATTGACCCACTGGACATTCTGTCAGGTAATTCTATGTTATCATATACCTATGCGCATGTTATATAGTATGTTGCCCTTTTGATATAGATTACTGACATCACATATATATATATCTGCTATACAGCGTGACAGATAATGTACAAGGCTTAAGGGTATGCCACACTAAACAATATCGCTAACGGGATCGCTAAAAAACGTCACTATTTAGCGATCCCGTTAGCGATGTTGTTCAGTGCGGCAGCTTCCAGCGACGAGCTTCCTGCTGTGATCTCGCTCGTCGCTGGAATCGTTCCGGACCCTATTTCATCGCTGGCGCTCCCGCTGGGTAAGTATCTTATCGCTGTGTGGCACCTTTTCTTAGCGATTTAGCGGTACTTTTGTACCGCTAAAGTCGTTAAGAAGATCGCTAACGGCGATAGCGTCGTTAACTATATCGCTAAATGCGGTAGCATTTAGCGATATAGAAACAATCCCGCTAGCGATCTCATTAGTATGCAACGCTAACGAGATCGCTAGCGGGATAGCTAAGTGTGGCAGTACCTTTAAAGGTATAAGCTATAGATCAATATTACCGGATTGTATGGTCATGGGGAGTCAGGGAGCTCTGCAATCCCCAGGTAACAGTCTTCAGTTGCTGGACAGTCCCCAAAGCATGTGCGGCTGCTCCCTTGGCAAGACAAATCTGTTTTCTTTTGGCCCTTCCTAGACCATCTTCTTGGCTTCTGTGTGTAAAATGGATTCAGCAGCCTGTTCCTGGCTACAGCTCTTAAACCTGCTAGGCCCTTCCCCTTTGCTTTGAAGCACGCATATTAACTGGCCTGCAATTCATATGGAGCAGGAAATACTGGCCTGAGTCCGAGCCATTCAACATACCAATGACCATCCCATTCAGACACTGGCCTAAACCAATTAGCATATTAAAGCCCTTTTGATTCATAGTGGACATCAAAACCGGTCGTACTGGATATACTAATAGGCACTGTGTAGTTAGCAGTCTGTGGCTCTGTGAACTGACAAAATGGAGGCTGGTACAGGCCCTATCTAAGATGGTGGCGGTCCCGACCTCACACCTCCCTGCTTTTGAGGGCGCTAGGGGGTATCACATTCCTGTGTTCCCCCGTGCGCCCTACCGCACCCTCTCCTTGCCGGGACAACCCATCAGCGTTACCATGGTCCCTGCCTCTTTTGTGGCGAATGGTGAAGTGGTAATGTTGGAGAGCGAGGCTCCAGCGTAGCAACCTCCCATTCGTCCCAGAGACCGTGTGTAACCAGCTGAGGGGGTTGTGGTCTGTTTCCACGGTGAATGGGCGTCCGTACAAGTATGGCTGCAGACGCTGCAGGGCCCACACAATTGCCAGACATTCCTTCTCCATCGTGGAATAGGCCACTTCCCTCGGCAGGAGCTTCTTGCTCAGGTACAAAACGGGGTGTTCATGGCCCGTAGTGTCAATCTGGCTGAGCACAGCACAGAGGCCGAAGTCGCTGGCGTCGGTCTGCACTAAGAACGGCCGCGTGAAGTCGGCTGCCTGTAGTACAGGAGAACTAGAAAGGGCGGTCTTGAGCGCCTGGAAAGCTGTCTCGCAGGCGACTGTCCAGTCAACTGCGACGGGCAGCCTTTTCTTGGTGAGGTCCGTCAGGGGCTTGGCCAGGGCACTATAGTGTGGAACAAACCTCCTATAGTACCCAGCAGTACCCAAGAAGGACATCACCTGCTTCTTGGTCCTGGGGGTGGGCCAGGATGCGATGGCATCCACCTTCCCAGGCTCTGGCTTCAGAGCTCCCCCACCTACCCGGTGTCCCAGGTAGTGGACCTCACTCATAGACCATAGCATTAGCCTCCCCCTTTGCCCTACTCCTGGTGCCTTCCGCCATTTTGGGAACCTTTGATTACTGACACAGCTGCAACCCTGACCTTGCACACAACTTATTATATTTACACTCTGACAGTCTAGTGCTGGGCTGACCTTAAGACCCCAGCAATGAAAGTACCGCTGGTAGTCTCTAGTGTCTGGGAGTAGGGGTCCCACGCACACTATTACTCTGATCCCACCGCTGCCACCAATTGTGAGGAACTAAGCCGACCGCCACACGGTAGCCCGGGTATCACAGCTTCTGATCCCACCGCTGCCACCAATTGTGAGGACGATCCCCTTTCCTCCCACGTCACCAATGGGACGTAACTCCACAGGTACAGCTCTCCGGCGCCCCCTCTGTCTCTCAGGTCAGTAAGGGAACTGCACCTAGAGCAAATGGCCGCCGGGGAGAGTGTCCTGTTACCCACTGGGTATTCTAAGATTCGTAATCAGAGTAAAAGCATCAGCCCAAGATTAATTTTATGGTTTAATCGCCTTAAGGGTGCACTAGATAATTACAGAAATATACAGTAAAGCTATCAACGTAATTACAATGGACTTGCAGTCAGAGAAAAAATACAACGATAATGTACAAGGCTTAAAGGTATAAGCTATAGATCAATATTACCGGGTTGTATGGTCATGGGGAGGCAGGGAGCTCTGCGATCCCCAGGTAACAGTCTTCAGTTGCTGGACAGTCCCCAAAGCATGTGCGGCTGCTCCCTTGGCAAGACAAATCCGTTTTCTTTTGGCCCTTCCTAGACTATCTTCTTGGCTTCTGTGTGTAAAATGGATTCAGCAGCCTGTTCCTGGCTACAGCTCTTAAACCTGCTAGGCCCTTCCCCTTTGCTTTGAAGCACGCATATTAACTGGCCTGCAATTCATATGGAGCAGGAAATACTGGCCTGAGTCCGAGCCATTCAACATACCAATGACCATCCCATTCAGACACTGGCCTAAATCAATTAGCATATTAAAGCCCTTTTGATTCATAGTGGACATCAAAACCGGTCGTACTGGATATGCTAATAGGCACTGTGTAGTTAGCAGTCTGTGGCTCTGTGAACTGACAAAATGGAGGCTGGTACAGGCCCTATCTAAGATGGTGGCGGTCCCGACCTCACAGACCCGGTCAAGGTTCAGGCCATCTGTGATTGGGTCCAACCTACTTCATTAAAGGCTCTTCAGAGATTCTTGGGTTTTGCCAATTTTTATCGTAAATTTATTGGTAATTTCTCTGTTATTGTTAAACCATTGACTGATTTGACCAAAAAGGGTTCTGATGTGGTGAATTGGCCTCCTGAGGCAGTCTCTGCGTTTCAGGAACTTAAGCAGAGATTCACTTCTGCTCCTGTTCTACGGCAGCCTGATGTTTCTCTGCCATTTCAGGTGGAGGTTGATGCCTCTGAAATTGGGGCAGGTGCCGTTTTGTCCCAAAGAGATCCAGAGACCTCTAAAAGTAACCCTTGTGCCTTTTTCTCTCGAAAATTTTCTCCAACTGAACGTAATTATGACGTGGGTAATCGGGAGTTATTGGCCATGAAGTGGGCTTTTGAAGAGTGGAGACATTGGCTGGAGGGAGTCAAACATCAGGTGGTGGTCCTCGCGGACCATAAGAATCTGGTTTATCTGGAATCAGCCAAGCGACTTAATCCTAGACAGTTGACAGTTGTTTTTCACACGTTTTAATTTTGTGGTTTCCTTTCTTCCTGGCACTAAGAATGTTAAGGCGGATGCCCTCTCGAGGAGTTTCCTTGCGGACTCTCCTGAGTTATCTGATCCTGCTGTTATTTTGAAAGAGGGTGTAGTTCTTTCCGCCATCTCGCCCAATTTGAGACTGGCTCTGGAAGGGTGTCAGGAGGATAAACCCGAGCGCTGCCCTATTGGGAAATTGTTTGTCCCAGAATGGTGGAAAAAGAGTGTGATGTCTGAGATTCATTGTTCCGCGTTGGCCGGTCATCCCGGAATTTTTGGTACCAGAGACTTGGTTAGTCGGTCCTTTTGGTGGCCTACTTTGTCTCGTGACGTCAGGGAATTTGTGCAGTCCTGCGGGACTTGCTCTCGCTCCAAGCCTTGCTCTCGCTCTAGTGGTTTGTTGATGCCATTGCCTGTGCCCAAGAGACCATGGACCCATATCTCTATGGATTTCATTTCCGACCTCCCTGTTTCTCAGAGAATGACCGTTATCTGGGTGATTTGTGATAGGTTTTCCAAAATGATACATCTTGTGCCATTACCTAAGTTGCCTTCCTCCTCCGAATTGGTGCCTTTGTTCCTTCAGCACGTGGTTCGGTTACACGGCATTCCTGAGAACATTGTGTCTGACAGAGGAGTCCAGTTTGTTTCCAGATTTTGGAGGACTTTTTGTTCTAAACTTGGTGTTCAATTGTCTTTCTCCTCGGCTTTTCATCCTCAGACCAATGGACAAACTGAGAGAACAAATCAGACATTGGAGACTTATCTGAGATGCTTTGTGTCTGCTGATCAGGATGACTGGGTCTCTTTTTTGCCTTTGGCTGAGTTTGCTCTTAATAATAGGGCTAGCTCTGCCACTTTGATGTCTCCATTTTTCTGCAATTTTGGGTTTCACCCTCGATTTTCTTCAGGACAGACGGAGGCTTCTGCCTGTCCAGGTGTTGACTCTGTTGTGGAGCGTATGCAACAGATTTGGGACCAGGTAGTGGAGAGGTTGTCCCTCTCTCAGGAGAGGGCCCAGCGGTTTGCCAACCGGCATAGGACTGATGGTCCTCGGTTTAAAGTGGGGGACTTGGTCTGGTTGTCCTCAAGAAATATCCCTATGAGAGTTGCATCTCCTAAGTTTAAGCCTAGGTTCATTGGACCTTATAAGATCATGGAGATTCTTAATCCTGTTTCCTTTCGTTTACTTCTTCCAGGGACATTTAAGATCCATAACGTGTTCCACAAGTCCTTATTGAAGAGGTTTGTCGAGCCAGTGGTTCCTATGGCTGTGCCTCCTGACCCTGTTTTGGTTGAGGGCAATCTGGAGTATGTGGTTGAGAAAATATTGGATTCTCGTTTTTCTAGACGGAAACTCCAGTATTTGGTTAAGTGGAGAGGTTATGGTCAGGAGGACAATTCTTGGGTGTTTGCTTCGGACATCCATGCTAGGAGACTCATCCGTGCGTATCACAGAGCTCATCCTGACCGACCTGGTTGCTCAAATGAGGGTTCGGTGACCCCTCCTCAAGGGGGGGGTACTGTTGTGAATGTGCTAGAAATGAATTCTGAGCTGAAGCTCCCTCTGGTTGTTACAAACAGTACTGAACTATTCAATGAAGATTGTGAAGATTGGCGATCAGGTTTTACTGACTGGTCTTATATAAGGGAGGTTCCCTCCCATCAGGGTTGCCGGTGATCAATTGTTCTGGTCTCATCTTTGATTCCTGTTCACTTTGAAGCTTGCTGTTTCGTGCCTGCATCTTCTGCTAATAGATAAGACATTTTCTTCTTTTAGTTTTTTGGTGCTTGCTTTTTGCATTTTGTCCTGCACTTCTGTGGGGGTCTGCCGGGTCCCCTCCGGGGGGCTTGTGCTCCTCTCAGTTTAGTTCAGCCACTGTTGTTTGTTCATTTGCCTTTTCCAGTTTTTTCAGTGGCTGCTGTTTAGTTTTGTTACACCAGAGAACTGATTTAGGTGGTAGAGGTCGTGTGATCTCAGGTGTTTTTGTAATTAGTAGAGTTGGTACTTTTTAGGGTTTTTTGGGATTGCAGTAAGTGTCCTTCCTATCCTTTTCTATCTAGGAAGTTTGGGCCCCAGCGTTTGCTCATACTATTTTTTGTCTGTGTCTGTATTTCCTCTTGTCTAACCGCCATTACATGTTTGGGGGCTTTCTATTTCTATTTCTTTGGGGATCTGCTCCGGGGCAGATAGTTTTCCTCTTTCTGTCTTTAGGTGTAGTTAGCTTCTCAGGCTGTGACGAGGCGTCTAGGACCAACGTAGGTACGCTCCACGGCTGCCTTTAGTTGTGGTGGTTAGTCAGGGTACTGCAATCCAATAGATTCCAACCTCTCTGGTGTATCTCCTTTTTTGCCTGCTCTCCTCAGCTACCAAATCATAACATTATCACCGGCCCAAAAACTGATATTTATATGGTACTCACAGAAGGGAAAAATAGTGTTAAAGAAAGAAGATTGTCAGAGTTGTCAGAGATTTTTATTATTATTATTTTTTTTGTTGTGGAACCTAGGATTTCCATGCCAGATTTGTTTTTAGGGGATCGAACTAAATTTCTGAATTTCAAAAATAACTGTAAGTTGTTTTTTGCCTTAAAATCTAAGTCCTCAGGGAACGCAGCACAGCAGGTTCAAATTGTCATCTCTCTCCTGCGCGGCAATCCTCAGGATTGGGCTTTTTCCCTGACACCTGGGGATCCTGTTTTGAGTAATGTTGATGCATTTTTTCAGGCTCTGGGGTTATTGTACGATGAGCCTAATGTCACTGATCAAGCTGAAAAAGCCTTGTTGGCATTAAATCAGGGGCTTGAGGACGCTGAGTTATACTGTCAGAGATTCCGAAGGTGGGCAGTCCTGACCAAATGGAATGACGATGCTTTGGCAGCCCTTTTTCGGAAGGGTCTGTCAGAGTATGTAAAGGATGTTATGGTGGGATTCCCTGTCCCCTCTGGTCTCAATGATTCTATGTCATTAGCGATTCAAATTGACAGACGTTTGCGTGAGCGTAGAGGTATGCGTTGAATAGTGTTGCCTTGTGAACCAGCTTCTGAACCCATGCAGTGTGATAGAGTGGCTTCTGGGGCACAGCGTCATGAGTTTCGAAAACGCAATGGGTTATGGCCAAATGTTTATACTAAGCGTCTCAAATTTTTCCTTATATTCCAAAGCCATATTGCTATTCTAAATTTCATGTATTCCATATTGTCATGCTTTAGTATGCTTGAGTGCAGCCTTTTTTTGTGTGTTTTACATGGGGGTGGCTTCCCTTGGTTTGCACCTAGTTCACATTGGTCTGGATGTGCCAGTCAGGTTTTTTTGTCTATTGAATGTTAGCTTGCTGACCGAGCACTCCGCCCCCACCAGGTGGTGATTTTAATTACACCAGGTCCCTACTTTACCCATAAATGCAGGCATTGCTGACAGAGGTGCATATTCACCCAGAAATTCAGATATCAGCCTAATAGAGGTATGTTCACATTAGGTCAGGGACTCACCAGTATTGAGACCACCTTGACGATGGTTGGTGGGCTTTAAAATGTTTGGCCAAATGTTTATACTAAGCGTCTCAAATTTTTCCTTATATTCCAAAGCCATATTGCTATTCTAAATTTCATGTATTCCATATTGTCATGCTTTAGTATGCTTGAGTGCAGCCTTTTTTTGTGTGTTTTACATGGGGGTGGCTTCCCTTGGTTTGCACCTAGTTCACATTGGTCTGGATGTGCCAGTCAGGTTTTTTTGTCTATTGAATGGTGGGATTCCCTGTCCCCTCTGGTCTCAATGATTCTAAGTCATTAGCGATTCAAATTGACAGACGTTTGCGTGAGCGTAGAGGTATGCGTGGAATAGTGTTGCCTTGTGAACCAGCTTCTGAACCCATGCAGTGTGATAGAGTGGCTTCTGGGGCACAGCGTCATGAGTTTCGAAAACGCAATGGGTTATGTTTCTACTGTGGTGATGCCTCTCATGCTATTTCAGTCTGCCCTAAGCGGGGAAGACGTTTTGCATGCTCAGTTGTCTTGGGTAGTGTTCAGACTAAATTTTTGTTGACTGTTACCCTGATTTGCTCCCTGTCCACATTTTCTGCTCAGGCTTTTGTTGATTCGGGAGCAGCTATTAACCTGATGGATTTTGATTTTGCTAAACGTTGTGGGTTTCCCTTGATACCCCTACGGAAGTCTATTCCCCTACTGGGGATCGATTCTACCCTTTGGCTGAGAATAAACCTCAGTTCTCTACTCAGGTGATAATGAGGGTTGAACCTGATCATCAGGAGAGTTGCAAATTTTTGGTGCTGTATAATCTGCATGACATTATCGTACTGGGTTTCCCTTGGTTACAGTCTCATAATCCTGTTTTGGATTGGAAATCTGTGTCTGTAACCAGTTGGGGCTGCCAATGTGTTAATGCCAACACTCCTGTTTTTTCTGCCTCCCCCCAAGCTCAGGATGTTCCTGACTTTTTGACTGATTTTTCTGATGTGTTTAGCAAAAGTAAATCTGCATCCTTGCCCCCCCATAGGAGCTATGACTGCGCTATTGAATTAGTGCCTGGTAGTAAATTCCCTAAAGGTCGCCTTTTTAACTTGTCTGTACCTGAACATGACGCTTTGGGGATCTGCTCCGGGGCAGATAGTTTTCCTCTTTCTGTCTTTAGGTGCAGTTAGCTTCTCAGGCTGTGACGAGGCGTCTAGGACCAACGTAGGTACGCTCCACGGCTGCCTTTAGTTGTGGTGGTTAGTCAGGGTACTGCAATCCAATAGATTCCAACCTCTCTGGTGTATTTCCTTTTTTGCCTGCTCTCAGCTACCAAATCATAACAGTGGATCAATCATGCTATGGGGTTGTGTTGCTGCCAATGGCATGGGGAACATTTTACAGGTAGAGGGAAGAATAGATTCAATGCAATTTCTACAAATTCTTGATGCAAGCGTAACACCATCTGTAAAAAAGCTTAAGTTGAAACGAAAATATGCTTCTACAAATGGATAATGATCATAAACACACATCAAAATTCATAATAGACTACCTCAAAAGGCACAAACTGAATGTTTTACAATGGCCCTCACAGTCCCCTGATCTGAACATCATTGAAAATCTGTGCCTAGACCTCAAAATAGTAGTGCATGCAAGACGACTCAGGAATCTCACAGAACTGGAAGAATTTTCCAAGGAAGAATGGGTGAAAATCCCTCAAACAAGAATTGGCTGGCTACAAAAAGCTTTTACAAGCTGTGATACATGCAAAAAGGGGTGTTACTAGGTACTAACCATGCAAGGTGCCCAATTTTTTGTAGCATTTTTGTAATTTCTAAAATGTAAAAAAACACTATATATATATATATATATATATATATATATATATATAAATAAAAATTTGCCTAAAAAACAAACGAAATGTGTCATATTTAACTTTAGCCCTTTTAGAGATCTTTTAATCTTCAACTTGTTTGACTGTTCACAATAACAGTAATTTTGACCAGGGTTGCCCAAACTTTTATATGCCACTGTATGTGAATATATGTGGATTCTTTCTTTGCTGGAGTTTTCCTTTGAACTTTACTGCATTATTAAAGTTCTGAATTCTAGGAATGCAAATTATGGCATTCTCTCACATAAGACGTCATAGTAAAGCTCATGTACTGTTATTCGAAGGCATTCACATTAGATAAAAGTTGTCCGGAGAAACCATTTTAGGCAGTATCAGTTAACCATGGATTGAGTCTCCAATGGTGCTGAGCAAAGTCACATGGCTTATACCGGTGGAAAGGAGCTGCAATAACTGTACAGAACAGTGCAGACAACTTTCCATAATCAAGACGGAACATAAGACTTTGTGTTGAAGTATTGCCGTTATATATTTTCATGTCCTCCCCCGCCCCCGCTCCTCGTCATCTATTTCGTATCGCCGAATACCACAGACAGCGTTAGTTTCCCGCAATTGCGCACTTCAAAATTCTGCCGGCGCAAAGCATAAAATTACTACAGCACATGCTCTAGTATTTCCTTGCCCCGGAAAATCCTGCTTGCCTTGGACAACTTCTGGGGCAAGGAAAGACTAGCGCATGCGCTGTAGTCATTTTATGCTTTGCCCACTGCTGGGTAAAGCATACTGCGCATGCGCTGGGCAGAATTTTGAATTGCGCAATTGCGGGAAACTAACGCCGTCTGTGGTATTCACAAAGGTATTTTGCTATGAAAACGGGGGTATCATGATATCTGATACCCACCGTTAGCTTAGTTATGGGACGCTCTATTCAGCCATATCTTTACTTGATATGGCATTTTTGGGGTGACAGATTCCCTTTAACAGTTAGGGAACAATTCATAATGAAGCATGGCCCACCGGGTAAGAAACAATGAGTGAAAGAGGTGTGGCTGAAGGCAGAGTTGCTAGAAGTGACGCAGTGAGCACATAAGAAGGACGGCCCAAGGAAGGGTGGGCTGAAGAGAAAAAGACCATGTGGAAGATGCCACCAGGGACAGTCTGCAGTGAAGCAAGCTGAGCAATACAAGCTCGTGAAGTGAAATCAACAGTTGTCATGGCTTACGACGGTGCAGGCAGATAAGCGAGCGCTGAGCAGCGCTATGCCGGGGGACACAACGGCCGTGCACAGCAAAAGATATGGAGAAAAATTATTTGTTTGGCTATGCCAGTGGACACAATGGCCGTGCACAGCAAAAAATATGGAGAAATAGAGAAAAATTATTTGTTTGGCCTACAAATGGCAAAGAGACTGCTGCTGAAATTTATTAATTTGCTACACTACTAAACAAAAACAGCAGACCAGAAAAATCATTTTGTTTAGCCTAAAAATGGCAACGGGATGGCTGCAGAGTAGAATTAGTTTTTATGCACACTGCTCGTACAGACACTGCTTCAGCGTACACACAGCGGCTTTTGGGACAGAACTCCCACAGGTGGCGTTGCAGAGTACACACATCAACTTTTGGCACAATAATTCCACAGGTATGGGTTGCAGAATACACACATCGGCATTAAGCACAGTACTCCGACAAGCGGAGTTACAGAGTACACACAGTGGCTTTTGGCACAGTACCCCCCCACAGGCAGGGTTGTAGAGTACACACAGAGGCTTTTGGCACAGTACTCCCACAGGTGAGGTTGCAGAATACACAGCGGCTTAAAGGCATAGTACTCCCACAAATATGTGTTGCAAAGTACACACAGCAGCTATTGGGACAGTACCCCCATAGATATGGTTCGCAGAGTACGTGAGCCGCCCGCCAGGGCCGTGGGGTACTCGGCACCGAGCCCGTAGACTTCTATGGGGAATGTCACGGACAGCCACGGCTCGGTCCGTGGCCCTGGGCACTCACTATAAGGCCGGGATCACACATGCGAGTAAATCGGCCGACACTCGCATGTGAAATCCCAGCTCTGGCGCCGGCACTCGGGAGTGGAGCGCGCAGCTGCATATAAATACATGCAGCCGCTCGCTCCACTCCCGAGTGCCGACGCCAGAGCTGGGATTTCACATGCGAGTGTCGGCCGATTTACTCGCATGTGTGATCCCGGCCTAAAAGGGGGAATATTTACAGAGGAAAGTGTTCATATGTTGATTCGTGACGCCACCTGTAGTACCTGGTCAGGGTGACCAGCGCTGCTGTGCAGGTCCTCTGGAAGGGATGGTGTTGTGCAGCTAGTTGTTAAGTCTCCCACAGGTGAGACGGAGTCCTTCCAGGGCAGATAGATGAAAGGTGTAGCAATGGTGCAGGAGGGATGTAGCAGAGGGGAGTGTGCGTCGCTGGAATAATCAGGAAACAGTTCTGTTGCAGTTTCAGGGTTTTACTAACAGTTCTGTCACCGGTAATACAGATGCCAGCCGGGCGCTGTGTCCTCCAAGAGAGTGGTCCAGCAACCCTCAGGTAAGTTAGTCGCACTTCAAAAGACTCCCTTTTATTAAGTTCCTTTCCGGCTTCTTCTCTAGGTGCTACTCTCCTACTTCCATGCACACCGCCACCACATAGCCCTCGGACAAGGGAGTATTGGGTCCTTTCAGTTACCAGGCCAGACCTGTGGTTCAACCGGCCACTCGGTACGGAGGTCCTGGACGTACTTGACCCCTAAGCTTCCTCCCGGTGAGATTATGGTGGCTAGTGGCCCCTTGAAGAGACCCACTATTCTCGGTGTTACTAGTGGAGCTGAACTTTCCCACTAGTCTAGGGACCATTCCCCGATGTTTGCCTGGTCCTCCTTTCTTCAGGATGGGGCACAGCTCCTCTTGCTGTATCGCCCTGGACCCTTTCTCTCTCTCTGTAAGGCTCCCTGAGGTGGACTCAGAGAAGCAGCAGGATAGTCCAGTACCCACACACTGACTGCCTGTCTCAAACTGGACTCTCTAAACTCACATGCAGCCTAATGCTGCCTAAACCCCTCCCACCCAACTAGCTACACCCTGTTCTAACCAGCCTGAGTCAGACCATCCTCCTGAAGGGTCCGTCTGAACTCATCCAGCATAATGTATGTTGGATGCAGTGGTTGGAGTCAATGGGGTGCTTCCTCCTTACCTGAGAGTCAGGTGTCACACCGCTGGGTGCGATGCAGCATCTCTGTGGTGACTGAACCCTCAGGGCGCCACATACGCACAGCAGCTTTTGGCACAGTACTCCCACAAGAAGAGTTTCAGAGCACACACAGTGGCTTTTGGCACAGTACTCCCAATGGAGGGGTTGCAGAGTACAAACAGCGGCTTAAAAGCACAGTACTCTCACAGATACGGGGTGCAGTGTGCACACAGCTGTTATTGGCACAGTACTCCCACAGCAGGGGTTGAGAAGTATACACAGTGGTTTTTGGCAAAGTACTCCCACAGGCAGTGTTGCAGAGTACACACAGCAAATTAAAGGCTCAGTACTCCCACAAGTGGGGTTGTAGACTACACACAGTGGCTTAAAGGCACAGTACTCCCACAGGTGGGTTGCAGTGTACACACGGTGGCTTTTGACACTTTACTCCCACAGGTGACATTGCAGAGTTCACACGGCTGCTTTTTGGCATAATTCTCCCACTGAGTCAAATGCAGAGTACACACAGTGGATTTGTGGCAGTGTGCTACCTAGCACTGTCCCTAACAATGCTCCTTAAATTTGTAAAAGTATAAAAGTAGACAACCCTTTTAAAGACTGTACCTGTGTATTTTGTCACATAACACCTGATGAAGCCACTTACAGGAACTGTGATACTCTTGTGGCCTTAGTGTTCCCGTGTCCCATAAGAACTAATACTTCTACTATTGGTGATACTATATGTTTCATATCATCATCGGCACTTATTTTGCACAGAGCCTTGTTCTGCTGTTATTGCTTACTCGGTACTGAGTATTTTTGATGATCATTTATAAGGTGTCTTATTGACATTTTAATTAAGAATTTTGAAAGAGTTTATCTTGCTAGAGAATATGAATGATTTAGCATACATTGGTGCACCACCAATAGCAGCCTACCATGCAACTATTGTGTGGAATGTAAGGCTAGTTTCACACATCAGTTTTTCTCCGTCAGGTGCGACCCGGCAGTTTTTGAAAAAAACGGATCCGTTTTTTTTTACCCCCGGATCCGTTTTTTTTCCTCATTGACATGCATTAGCGCCGGATTGCGCCGCATGTCATTGCGTTTAGTCCGTTTTCTGCCGGATCCGTCATAGATTTTAATTCCGGTGGCCGGACAGGACGCATCATGTAACTTTTTTTTTCTGCCGAAAACACCTGACAGCGCCTGAAGCGGCGCATCAGGCGGCTGGAAAGAATAGAAGTCTATGGTACCGGACCAGTCTTTTGTGCAATCCGCCAAAAGACTGATCCGGATTCGGAAAACCAAGGTCTCTCTCTCTCTCCCCTCCGTGCCAGACATGCATACACTACATTTTCCGGGTTCAAAAGTTCACGACAAATCAGGCTAAAAACCGGATCCGGCACATCAGTTTTTTCCAATCTAAGCCGGATCCATCTTTTTAGCAATTGGACGGATTGTGCCTGATTGCAAAAAACTGGGGAGACCGGTGCTGAATGGTACAGACTCACTCCCGCTCAGAATCTGGATTTAAAACGAAGTCGTCAGTTTCCTGCAACACCATTGAACTTATGCATCTGAGTCTCAGTTTATCAGACTCAATGGCATCGCTAGATTGAGCCTGCTGCACAGAGCCTCAGTTTACAGCCTGCAATGACTGGAGCAATGTATATTTTCATCCAATATCAAGACTCTCACTGAATTCTGTTTTCTTGATCAATTGAGTCAAATTGAGAAGGAGAAAATATTTACAATCCATTTTTTAGATGCAGTTATTACACCTAGGATAAAGTAGGGTCATGGACATTACTCTAGTCAGGAATTTTCTCAATGACTTTTATGATCTGAATATGGCCAAAGTGAACTGACCTGAGCTGGTCTGGATGCTTCACAGATCAGAGGAATTGGATTACACATGGATGTTAAGATTCATTGTTGTTTATGTCACTGTGTAGAGATTAATTATCTGAATAGTTATATGGCTCGATAGAGCAAAACGTAATATATTTTCAGTGCAGGCATTCAGAGAAATAACAGTTATATATTTACGGTTAAAAAAAGAACAACGATAAGTTCAACCCTTCTGCGACATAGGTATTTGGTTGTGAGAAATGCAGATCAGAAGTAATCAAACATTGCAAAGAACAGCACAGAACCGGCTTGTGAAAACAAGTCACAATTAGAGACGAGTTAATCGATTCAATGTGAGTTTAATTTGTGTCCAATTTTTAGGAATCCGCTGAACACTGGCAAATTTGGAAAATTTATGATTTGCTTTCTGAAAATTGTCTAAAATGGTCACTTTTATTTTACACATTGCAGAATATTACATTAGTCAGAGAAGGATCCCATGGCACCTGGCATTGAGCATGGCAAGGGGGGCTTTCTCCATAATACAGCAATTACTTCACAGGGCATAGCACAGTCAGGATAGACGAACATAATCTGTATAAAAGTCTTGGCAGGGAATGCAGCAGCCAGTGAATCTAGACAGTGAGAGGACATCACAGCTCATAACTTAGTCACAGAGATAGGTAGAGAACGCAATAAAACACTAAAGAAACTTTGCAGATAGTGTATAACTGCATAGCAGGAAAGAAGGTTAGTACATGAGGAAAAGAGAATGGTGTCATACATGTTTTTCAGGGCTATTACATTAGAGATAGGTAGATAGCTTAGGCTTAGATAGAAGGAGATAAAGCTGTAGCACACTGAATAAACTGTACAGATAGTATGTGTGACAGTGCAGCAGCGAGGAAGAGTAGTGTGTGAAGGAAGGAAAATAATAGAGATTTAATTAGGAAGAATTAAGAGATTCACAATGTTACTGGGCTACCATCGCTTTACCCATAACAGTATATGTTGAGGTCGATTTCACATTAATAAGGCTGTGTATGCATTGAAGAGCTTGAAAATTGTTGAATACAGTCCTAGGAGGCCTCAAAGTGTTACACTTGTCTTTTTTGTCTTTTCAGGGCCCTTCCACTTCACTGAAATCAATTTTTTGGTAAAAATTTAGCAAAACTAGCAAATTTTATTTTTTAAAAGATTGCTCATATCTAATCTCAACTTGAATAAAACTAATTTGCATACATTTTTAACTAAAGGGGAGCTGATAGGAGTTTCATGCTACCACAGGCAGCATGAATCAGACACATATGTAGTGAATGCGTACCATTCATAAACAGATGTAAAGCGGACGCTGCTAGCTGAGTGGCCATGAGCTGTCAGCACTGCAGTTTGGTAACATAGTCACTATCTGAAAATGCGCATTCATGCTCATGATATGAAAATCCCTACATATCTCAGCATTACAGCACATGTCTGATGAAGGTCTATGATCGGCCTAAACATCAATTAAAGTGATTATCCCTGACTGTCCTTGATTGTTAACAAATCCACAATTCTTGCATAGCATCCTATTGAGTGCCGAGTTTCACTACTAGTTTTATTATGGATTGAAACCCTACTGGAGCACCTCACCACATGCCACCAGACTACCGTATATAGCGTTTAGGTTGATGAAGTTGGGATTGTTATTTTAGAAAAAAGACAGCTCTGAGTAGATCTTATTAATATGTATAAAATAATGTGTGGTCAGTACAAAGGACTGGCACATGACTTATTCCTTCTGAAGACCTTACAAAAGGCCTAGGGAGCACTCATTACGGATAGAGAAAAGGTGATTCCGGCAGCTAAATAGGAAAGGGATCTTTACAGTTAGAGCAGTCAGACTGTAGAATGCCGACCACAAGAGGTAGTAATGGCCGACACTAAAACAGCTTTTTAAAAAGGGCTGGACGATTTCCTCAGTATTATAAATAATCTGGTGATAGAGAATGTATAACCGGTGGAAAAAGGCTGAACTTGATGGACCTAAGTCTTTTTTCAACCTATATAACAATGAAATAGTCATAAATTAGATCCTGTGGCCTGAGCTCATCTCACTTTGACCCCGGTCATAGCATGTTGGACATGAAATTACTTGTACTGAAAGAAAAGGTGATTTCACATCTAAGAGACAGAGGAGAGTTTGCAAATACAAATTGATGGTGACCTTTGACACTCTCAATGCTGGAATGAACCTATCACATGGATTTATGGCCTATTACATCAATTAAGGAATTTGCTTCAAAGACCCTGTGAGAACATCACAAAACATTACCAGACCTCAATCAGAGGTCAATAAAACTTTCACACTCCTTATCTATGAACTGTTCCAATATTTATTGCCACAACATTTTTTCTGTGCTGTGTTGTGTATAAATATGTGATTCTTCAGATTTTGTATTAGTCTTTGCCTGATGAAGAGACCTGAGTAGTCTCGAAAGCTTGCAATCTGTTACCATCTTTTCAGTTAGCCATTAAAAGGTATCAACCACTGAGGACTCTCAACTCTAAATATTTTTCTTTTGACCCACAAAGATAGACAACTTGACTTCTTTATCTAGTAATATTCAAACAGATAATGTTTATATAATGGAACTTCCAAAGTGAAATGTACCCAGAAAAAAGATTAGATAATGACAAGTATATGAGCTGGGACAAGTGTCATCAGCGTGTGCTAACAAGATTTACAGCATGAAGAGAGTTGGGATTTTTTTCCATTCTCTGATCTTCAGGGTCATGGGATGAAACTTGTTTATTTCCCATCACGTTACTGGAAAAGTCCCAAAAACGTGTGCAGCCAAGAGCGTGTATAAAAGTTCTCTAGGAGAAATCTACTCTGTATGACATTCAACATAAAATAAGAAGGGGAATACAGAGAAGAGAAAGGTAATCAATCATGGTGACACCTAACAGAACTAAGCAGTATAGGAAAGCAGATTTTTATCTTTTACTAGAGTAAAAAGCAGAACTGACTCCATTATCGCTGCAGTCGACAATTTCGGCCTAAGTTATCAATGTTGTTTGAAAGAAACCACTGTTGTTGTCCATAGCAACCAATCATGGCTCATCTTATATGTTTTAAACTGCTCTGGTAAAATGAAAGCTGAGGTGTGATTGGTTGCTATGGGCAGCCTTTTTGGGGGCAGTTTTGATATATTTTCCATTTTTTTATTAGATTTGAAGCCATAGGAGTCGTTTCTAGGACTGATTCCATGCTGGCCCATGATAAATATTACATTATACAGGTCAAAGAGCCAGCTCCAAAAGTTAGATATTGTTGCACAGCTTCTGAATCCACACCTTTGCAGTAGAAAACTTCACAGAGCAGGCTTCATGGGATAACAAGCTTTTACTTCTTACAACATGAGGTAAAGGAAGAATGCACAGTCATTTTAGCATTGCATCAGGAAACCAGGAACAAAACGAAAGTGAAAGTACAAGTGAGACTATTTCTTATACAATACATTAAACAGAAGGAAACGTTACACAACATCGCCATCTACTGTCAGGTCAGCATAAAGCCCTCCTTTTACTTATAATAAGTCCTAATCTGTTGCATATGCCAACAGATATAACCTAGAATAACAATGCGTAAAAAAAGTCTGTAAGTAAAGAGTAACATGTAAAAAACATAGGGTACTTCAATTACATTTTTTTGATCGAAGCCATTCCACCGTGACAAGGTGTAGCCAATCGGGATGGTCACTACTAACTTTCGTATCTCATCTCACTAGGTGCCAAAAGGGCTCAAAATAAAATGGGGCAGAGCAGGGCCTGTACCTCACTATAACACCTGCCTGTGAATAGCTGAGTATATAAAGTTCACAGCCCGAGGGGGCGGCACACATCCCCAAACGTACTGATTATGAGGAACTGAAGCAAAACCAAAAAAGCAAGGGACAGCACATCTGTTAGTATAAATGTAGTATGCGTGTATGTAACCTAGGTCTAGGAGCCAGCTCCAAAAGTTAGATATCTGCAGAAAAGCTCTTTAACACCTTTGCGCATATAGATGTAGCTGAAAGTCCTGCTCTGGGGTCACTGAATGTGGACAGGACTGTGTAGTTATGCTCCCTTCACACTTGACTGATGCAGACTATATTACACAGCCAATATGTATCTCTAACAGCCACGTCAGGAGCCAATCTCTGACAGCATCACGTAAATGATGTCTCAGCTGGTGCAAGTACACGACCATGGGGTGCCCAACTGCCGATGGATCACTATCACAATTGGGGTCCTTCTGCCACCACGTTCCATGTTCCTAGACTGGCATTTACACTATTTACAACATACCATAGTATTGCAGACTATAGTATACATTACGGGAACAGACAGTCACAAATTCAAGTCCTTAAACGATCGAAAAAATAAATATATTAAAAAATTCAAATAAATCTAAAAATCCAAATCACATCCCCTTTTCCCAATTAAAAATAAAGAAATGAAAAATAAACATATTTGGTATTGCAACTAGTGATGAGCGCATGTGCTCGGATAACATCATGTGTTGAGGCTGTCTAACAGCCACAAATCATGCAACTGCAGAGACTCGAACATAATATACATGCACGCCCAGATACTCGGATAACACCCGTGCATGCTCGGATAAGATATTATCCAATGATGATATTTTTGGAATAATTCTTTAAGACATCCTACTTCTTATGTGACTGTGTGGCCCAGCTGCGCTTGGTACACATGTTCCCAGGAGAGTGCACAAAAAGGTAATTACAAAACCTGATATTCATTCACACTTCACATTTCCCAGGAGCCACCAGAGGGAGCCCCTTAGATTCAGGTATTTAGGGGCGTGGAGAAATGCAGCAGTAGGCATTCTAGCCAGACAGCTATTCTAGTTGTTGGTTGTACCTCAGACAGATTAGTTCTCCTCAGGACACCAGAGTGAGAGGATTCCTGTCAGAGCTCAGTCTGAGCTAGAGAGAGGAGAGACAGAAGACAGGGAAGGAAAGATTGCAAGCTGATATCTCAGAACAGACAGATTGCTAGTACCCATGTATGTGGAAAGTGACTCTCGGAGCAAGCGTGTATTCAGTCTGACAAATGTCCTGAGAGCTGCTCTGGACAGAGTCTGTGAAGGAAGAGAAGGAAGGGGACGACAGTGTTACAACAACGAGTTAACTGAGAACAGTCAGTGAGCTGAAAGGAAGAAAGCTGACAACTACACCTACTGCTACCCGTGTTATGTTAAGGGCGAGAGCAGGGCGACAGGCGAGTGGTGACCCAGGAAAGGAATAGTGACCTGGGTGATAATCACCGTCACGTGTTAACCGGACGCCGGGTCCGAAGGATTGCTAGTACTTCACGGCTAGTGATAGAAAACCGGAATCCTTGCTGGACTTCAAGTCACAGAAGGTAGCCCTAAGTGTTGATACGTAACTTGAGTCAGGGAGAACAAGGACTTTTAGCAGTGCACTGCATAGGAGGACTTCGTTCTTGCCAACATCTGAGTACCAGAGACAGAAAAGGCTCTACCACAATGTCGACCGGGTGTAGCTGCTGCATTACGAGTTAAACTTGACTTTATGCAAGTTAGGACTCACATACATTTCAAAGGGAAAGGAGGCCTCAAACCTGCTCAGTGATTATCTGCATGTGCATTCTCCACCCTGACCAGCTTCCCGGGATATACCTGCCCACAACATCAGTAAAGGTATGAAAAGAGAACAACTTGTGTGTGACTGACTTATTATCCGCAACACCATTGACTTTGAGGGAACAGTCCCACCTGTGGGGGACTTAACATCTTGCTGCCCAATAACATCCCCTCAGAAGATTAACCTTGCAGCGCTGGTCTACCTGATCAGAAACCACAGGTGGCGTCACGAACAATTACTCTTATCCCCTGTAAATATCCCCCTTTTGAATGAGCGCCCAGGGCAACGGACCGAGCTGAGCTACTTGTGACATTCCCCATAGACTTCCATGGGCTCGGTGCCGAGTACCCCATAACCCTGGTACCGTGTGCGCATCATGACCTTGTGAGATGTACCGTATTCCCTTTCTGTCTCTCAAGTACTAAAATGTTGACTTGGACTTTGGAGTCCCATCTTTTACCATAGAGAAGAGGGCTTAGTAAGAGAACCTCTCACTCTGAAGAACCCTACATATCCTTGTATTACATGACCAGCCCATTGATTTTATTGGGCACTGTCTACTATTTGAACATTTATTGATTGCGTCCCCGACATTTTACAGCTAATTGTTGAGAGACCCAGCATTGTGATCAGCATATCTTGGGAATCCTTAAAAAAGGGGATTATTAACAGCAGGTTTAAATGCAAAAATCTACCAGTAAAGAATCTTTATGCCATAACATGCTAGGAAATATATATATATATATTTTAATTAATTGAAAATAATCACAAATAAAATGGAGTTATCAGTAGTGTACCATTACATACTACAGCTACTTTGGATAGGATTTGTGACTTTGTAATTGGAGGCACACTGAAAATGGGTACTGTATGTTCTGACTTACAGTATATGATTGGATACATTGTATCAGTGATTCGTATTGTTGGGAAATTATTTAATCTGCTGCTTTTATCTCCAAAATTGCCGGTAATATTGCCATAAAACATAATGCAAATGTTTACCTTAGAAGATTTATGCCCAGGGCATTTTGTTTCCCCTTTCCTGTATCATCCACTGCTCCACCTTGGTCTAAAGGTCTCTTTACTTCCTCACAATGACTTCATTCCTATGCACTTACCTCATTGTTTGAACGCCATAATTCTCTATAGCACAGTCTTAATTCATATTAGGGACATTTTTTAATTTGAAAACTTACAAATTTTGGCAAAAACCTAAGACACCAAAGGTGAACCAATAAGTATTTAAAGGAGTGGTCACATTTAACAAAATGCAAAAACAAACAAAGTGACTGCACTAAAACAATAATTATAAAAGATATAACTTTATCATTGCATAAGTTTATTAAAAATAACATTTAAAATACATGAAAAATGGGGATATTCATTAAGCACGATAATACACAATATAATACAGCAGGTTGATTAAATATAGCCATAGTAGCTTAGTTTAACCCTACCCTTCAGAAAGGAGTTCTCTGAAGTCGCTCGCTATACTTCTGGGTGTAGTAAAAACTTAAAGAGATGAACTGGAATATAAGCTGGCATGCATGCAGCGTGTAGGCGCATGTTCACACTGGCCACTAAACAGACAAAACCCAAGATAAAAACAAAGTGAGCAAATATCCTGCAGTAAATAAATAAATAGCAGCAGTGCATGAAAATAAAATACGATACTTAATTAACATAATTTTGGTCAGAAAGCATAAGAGCCATCCCACTGCAATCAAGGTGACCCTATTCGGGACAGTCCTAATCTCTAGTATAAAGACCTTACCATATGTCAAATGATGTAAATGTGAATAAATGCTGAGCTTATATTCCAGCTAACACAAAACGCGCGTTGGGGTACCTGTCCTCTCTTAACCGTGTTGTTCAGATAAGTATATTCTATATGTGGTTATATATAGAGGTTGTGCACTCACCTATTGTCTGTACATTTTGGATGATAGAAGGTGTACAATAAGTGATGCACAGAATAAATACCTTATGCATCCAGTGGCTCTGTCACAGCTAGATGCAGGGCAGCCATCAGGGCATTGCTGCCATTACTGGTGTATGTGGCCTGGTGAGCCCAATGCAAAGAGGGGGGGCCCGGACCGGGTGAGACACTCTGCACAGCCTGCGCTGAGGCAGCACAGGCAAGCCACTGTATAAACGGCCTGGCAGACTGTGTGGCATTACGTTACATTGCTTTATTAAGCCCCGTGGCCCACTCACTCACAGTCACAACTACTTACATTGTATGGTTCATGCAGAGAGGGACTTTAAGAGTGGGATACTGATTTAAACATTATCTACATAGAGGTGATAACCTTGATCCAGCAGTGGGTGCTCCAAACCCCACACAATTTTCCCACTCACTCTCAGGACAGGGGGGCATTCAGGGGTTGAATATGGGTGTCTTTTCCTTCATAAGCCCTAAACCTGTGTGTGTACTCTGAGGTACTCTCACACAGTTTGTAGAGCTTAATTCCATACCTGGCCCTTTCACTGAGCAGGTATTGCCAGATTTTGAACCTCCTCTTGAAATGTATAAGGGACTCATCCATGCAGATGTCCCTTTGTGAAATGTACACCTCAGCAAACTTGTTGCTGAAGTGGTCAATGACTGGCCAAACTTTGAAATGTCAGACCAAGTTGGGGTCATCTCAGGGAGGACATTGTGCATTATTAGTGTAATGCAAAATTTTTGAGAATGGCCTCAAAGCGTGTTTGGGCATAGCCATGTGGAACAGTGGAGTGTTATACAAAATGTCAACACTCCAATATTGCTGAATTTCTGGCTTCTCCACTATCCCCATGTGAAGAACAATGCCCCAAAACTTCATCATTTCTACAGGGGTCCAGGTGATAAATGATGAAGTGCGATTTTGGGATAAAAATAGCTGGTCATACAAATTTGTCTGGGACTCCATGAGTTTTACAAAATCCTCAGAGAAAAAGATTTTGAAAAAGTCAATTTCTGAGAGGCCAGTGGTGTCAAATTGAATTCTTTATTGTGCCACAAAATCAGGAATCTATGGCTCATAATTTTCGGGAGGTGAGGTCCATAAGGGGTCATTAACGGTAGGTTCTGGTTCATTTTCTGTCCTGGGGTGTCTGTGTAGGAGATGGACCAGACTAGGGTGGCTTCTTGTGTGCCTGGGCTGGAACTATCGGGGCTGTCACTATTGTTGCTGGGGGAAGGACTTTCTGACCAGAGCAGACTTTGCACCTGACTTTAGGGGGCGGGGTGGTGGACATAAAAGGAGCTGAGCGCGTGAAAACGGGGCTTCTAGCAGGAAGACAGGGTACACGTAAGGAGAAGGTTGACTCCTTCTCCACTGATCCACGCCAACCAGCAGGCCTACTCTGCGGCCTGTCCTCCCCTACGCACAAAACTTGTGCATGGATAGAGCCGAGCACTTTGAAGACTTCCGTACCCGAGAGCCCTGACCGGTCAGCACCCCTCACAATAACTGACAAGCTTCACAGTACTGACTTCGCGGTACATGCTGATTCAGTAGGCCTGCTGTGGTCTCCACTCCGGGACTTTGTGCCACACTTGCCGTACCACCTTCTACCTCTCGTACAACACCTTGTACCAGGACTGGGAGATCATGTCTGGAAAGGCCAGGATACGACGTGTCGGTACAAAGACAGTGCTATAATTTCCTCAGAGACCACTTAAGAGACGTCTCGCGCCACTTGCGTCATCGTGGGATCTTGCAACCTCTTCCGTCCGGGAGCCACAGAGTGATAAGTTGATTCGCTTTTACTGTTTGTTATGAACGTTGCATCTCCACCGTTTATCTCTCCTGTTTTTGTATTATTACATATCAGAAAACTCCCTGCGTGGAGTATTTACTGACAAGAATTCTCTGCATAAAGAATCCGCTAACTCTAGCTCTGCCTCCTGCTCGTCACTGCATCCCACGTTCCTGCTAGTACCTTACATTTGCGTGGCGGTTTTGTAACTCTCGAGGAAAATGAAGAGTTGGGAAAATAAAGGAAGGTGACATCCTCTACTTCACTATCAGTGTCGGAGACAAGGAAAGTGTATGCTTCCTCCGCTGAATACCAGGTTTGGGACAAGAAGCATAATATTTTTTCACGTATGCGGTATTTGTGTGTGTGCCAAATTTTGTTCAGGTGTGTGTGAGTGTTTGGTGTAAACATTTTTTATTTAGAAGAGACAAAAAAAGAAGAGTCTAGAAAGAAAATGATAAAAATAAAATGAGAATATAAAAATTTGGTAAAATAAAAAACAAACTTACTAAATGGACGCTAGTAAAAAAACAAATTACTGAGCGCTGCAACTATTTTACACTAACTCTGACTATATTCAGTAGAAAACACTGTAGTAGTCGCCGATTACTACGGTATATTTTTGCTGTCCCTAATCTACACCTATCAACTAATGTAAAAATGTTCTTTCTTTTTCACACAAAAAAAAGCAACAACCGAAGTCCGATCACTGATCAATGATCAGTACTCGATGGCTGTAGGAGGTACGCACGGATGTGTTTCTTTTTTTTCGTGCTGACACTAACCATAACTAAATTCAATAAAAAATACTGTTGTAGACACAGATTACTATGGTATAGTTTTACTGTCCCTAATCTAGTCCATCAACTAATCTAAGTTATTTCTTTTTTATTCTTTTTTAATCTAAAAAAAAAAATGGAGGCAGATCACTGGTGTGCATCAGTGATCAGCACTCGACAGCTGTAGGATGCACGCATGCATGTGGTGCAAAAAGGGCTAAAAAGCGAAAAAAAATAGACAGGAAAAAAAGTCCCTGTAACAGTGAGCACTGACGCTAATCAGTGATGTGCATCTGATCAGAGGCTTGGCGGTTGTAGGACGCACACACAAAGGTGATGCAAAGGGGGGAGAAAAAATAGACATAGATAAAAATAATGTCCTGGAAAACAGCGAGCACGAGAGCAGATCAGTGATTTGTGTCGCTGATCAGCGTTCAGCGACTGCAGGATGCACGCATGGAGGTTTTGCAAAGGGAGTTTGGCAGAAAAAATAGATAAGTACAAAAAAGTGGTGGAAAACAGCAAGCAAAGGTGCGGATCAGTGAGTTGCGTCACTGATCAGTGATCAGCGGCTGCAGGACACATGAAAAAGGTCAAAACTGCCAAAAAAACGAGCAATCTAGAACTGATTAGCACACAGCAGTAGAAGGGGGACAGGGAGGAGAAGGGAAAAAGAGTGGAAAACGAGGGAAAAGTGGAGAAAGGGGGGAGAGAGTGATTGGGGTGGATTAGGAGAGATCAGGGATCAGGAACGGATCGGGAAGGAACAGGAACGGCTTTTTTCTTCTTTAGTAGCAGCACCACCAGCAGAAGTGATGGCACAGGCTTAAAAAAGTCTGTGGCACCACAAGGCCCAGCACAGCGTGAAAGAACGACAGTACTCGCCCTGTACATGTTTGCAGCTAGAATGAGGAATGAGCTCACTATGGGGTCAGATCTCGTCTCTGCACTCTGATTGATGCGATTGATGTGATTGTTCGCTCTCACCAATCTGAGCTGGCCCTGTTGACGCCTTGGTAGCTAGGCCCCAGCCTATGATCGGTGCTCTTACAGCACCGATCAAAGAATGAACACCAGTGTTTCAGGCAATTTCATTACCTAAAACGCTGAAAATGCTGCTATTGGCTGTTCAGAATTAAACAGCCAATCACAATGATCCTAGTTGCCGGAGGGCATCGCCACCCCCCGTGGCTACGAGTCCTGGTGCTCTGCTGTCAGAAACAACAGGCTCCTTCATGCAATCACCGTGCGTTTAGTCACGGTGATCGCATTAATGACATGATGTATATATACCTCCAATGTCGGGAAGGGGTTAACCATAGTTTTGTGTTTTGGAAGAATTTAAAGTTTGTCCCTACTGATATCATAAAATAATAGAAAAACAGAAACTGCTTTTCCAATAGACTGACATGGGCAGAAGAGATCCCTTTTTAGCAATCACTTCATTATCATAACAAGCCGGATAACAATGAGATATAACAGAATCCACCATTCACAGTAGGTAGTGTCACAGCTCACCTCTTCCCCCTTCCTTCACAATTACATCTGCAAGTCACTAAATATGAGAACATGTACAGTATAGAAAACTCTCCCAAGGAAATAGTCTCTTATAATGTCTTGTGCTATATACAGATACTTGTACATGCATATGTCCAATGTCCATATCTCCAAACAGGCAAGAGAGCAGCTTCCATAAATGTACAGAAAACAGAATACAAGAATCTGCAATCATAAATACAGATTATAAAATAATTATCGAAATCTGGTTTCAATTAGTTTAAAAACTGTATGTGACACATTCTTCAAAGAAAAATAAATAAAAATATACCAAAAAATAGTATTGTATATTTTTTATTTTAAGAATTTTTTTAACACGTTAGAGTAGGGCTTGACCAAAAGAGTTGACCTTGTTGAGATGACGACTTAAAAAATCTTTTGGTCAAAACAAAACCTGATGACCATGTATATGATATGGTGTTCTATGAGAACTATTAATGTGTGATTGGTGAGGACGTGGTACCGAAGAGGAGTTTTTCCAAGAGTGGGCGGTGGAACTGTGGAAGTTTCGAGGGATGGAGGCAGAGCTGTAGTGTAGGCGGAGGTGGGGTGGAACCTGGCGTAGTCTCAAGTGGGTCCAAAAATTTGGCCAGTATGGGGCCCTGAAACTCCTGATGGCAGCCGTGGCTAGATGTATATTAGCACTAGTGTGACTCTTGTTATCGAAATGATAAGCCAATTTAAAATGATCTTTTTGCTATGTTTTATTAATTTCAATCACCTTAATAATTTCCTAACCTCTTTAAGTTCAGTGTTCTCATATCTCCTTGTTGATATGGGTAATGTATAAATTGGAGAACAACAATTGGAGAACAAAGGGTAGCGCTACCTTTCCAGTAAAAAGAACCCAGTAAACCCCACTCACTATCCAGTTAGAAAGTTTCCCAAGCAACCTTGGAAGAGTATGTCACACACAGGCTGAGACGTGTTTGGCTGCGAATTTCCAATGACATGTCCTTATATGAAAAGCCCGCAACTAAAAATATCCCTTGCCTTGTTTCTGAGGCACATGTATTACACAATGGTCGCGCAATATCTGTTTGTTGTAAAGCAGCAGCCTGCTCATTTCCAGAAAGAGTAATCCTGTACTGTATATATGTCCTGTCATCAGTCTTACATGTTTATTTTATGACTTGAGGTCTTACTGATGTTAAGGCTAATATGTATCTTTGTTTCCAGCTTGAACTCTTTAGCAATTGTTTCTCTGGATGTTAAGAAACTGACACTTTAACGTGTGAATTCCAGTTATAAGAGATAAAGTGCATTTACAATGAATGAGTATCATGAACGAGTGTTCCTGCCAAAGCTTGTTTCACAATAATCTTGCAATGTGAATGGGCTGTTGATCACCAGAACGGACAAGATGCTCCTTATTAGGGGAAATTATCTTTTGTTTAGCTCAACAGATCATTGCTCTCGGCAGCACAACAGATCAATGCTGTCGGCAGCACAACAGATCACTGTTCTCGGCAGCACAAAAGATCATCATTCTCGGCAGCACAACAGATCACCGCTCTTGGAAGTACAACACATCATTATTCTCGGCAGCACAACAGATCAATGCTGTCGGCAGCACAACAGATCATTGTTCTCGGCAGCACAAAAGATCATCATTCTCGGCAGCACAACAGATCACCGCTCTTGGAAGTACAACACATCATTATTCTCGGCAGCACAACAGATCAATGCTGTCGGCAGCACAACATATCATCGTTCTTGGCAACACAACAGATTATCGTTCTCGGCAGCACACCATCCTAGATAAACAGGACTGGCATTGCTGAGTTTATGCCTATACATACTGAACAATCTGTTACAGATCCTTCAGCGCTCATCGGGAGTGCAATCGGTCTATATAATAAGGCAATTAATGTTGTTTAGTGTATCAATATGTACTCAATAGTTGGAGCAACCACACACCGGAAAGCACAGAAGTTGCTTCTAATTGCTTTTTATTTTGTTTTTATCCATTATTCACACCACTTTGAAAGTATACAGTGAAGTGTAGCAACATTTCGGGTAATGCACCCTTCAGCAGGCTGGAAGAGGATCAACAAAAAAAATCACTCAAAAGGAATTAATGCAAAGAGCTGTATCTGAGGAGAGATGCAGTAATGTGTCTCATATCAGAGTAATAAAATGATACGGATATCTTAGCTATAATCTACTACAACCCTTTTAATCCAAGGAAGGCAACAAACAAACTGCTGCTAACTAATTTATCCAGGGAAGATTCTCCGATACAAATGTGGTATTACAGTGTGATGATTTAGGTAAATCGCTGTGCATGTAACACAATGCATGGCTTAATTGTGCAAAAGTGGCAGCAGATGCTTCCCAGCTGCTCTCTACACTGGCTTATTGGGTACGTTAATACAAAGTGTTGGGAATGTCATCAAGTCTCATCTTTATGAATTGGTAAAATTGCAAAGTTCTTGTAAAAGCAATCAATTTTCAATGTAATAATTCAACTTATTAGAAATTCTATCTATTCTTAAAAACAGCTTGTTGCTAGGTTACCAGCCGCCTCTGCAGTCAGAGAGTGTCTGGTTAGCTAGGCTTTAAACTCTGCAAGCACCACTCTGAATCCCTGGATCTGGTCAGGTCAGCTCCCCTTTGATTCTTCCATGCTGCAGAGGTAAAGCTACCTCTGCCAGCAACACTGGGAGATTTAATTTACATTTCTCTTATGTTACTTTACTTTGCATTTTGTTAACTAGTAAGACTTAACTGTTAAACTGTTAACACTTTTATTTTGAAAAACATTCTTACTATGTAGCATATTTTTCCACAATTGCTAAAACTTTTGCATAGTGCGACATGTGTAGGGAAGTGGAAAAGTCATGGATTACAGTGGCACTTCAAGATGGGTAAGTAGGCATGCTAGCTGAATCACAAACCCAGTGGCAAATAATAAGTATGCCCCTACAGCTTTATACATACTATATATATTATTATGGTCCATCCTTGTTTTAAATTGTATGTTAAAATTTGGTCAAACAGCTATGATATGTGCAATGAGCCCCCTGCCATTAGTGCTTCTAAGAACGGGATCTGGATTTACATTATGTGGTACGTGTGGGGCAATACACCATTTTTGCAATGCAAATGTGTACCCAAATATATTTAAAATCTTCTTACCAGTACATGTTGGCTAACTATGTCAGAAAATTAGGCAATTTCTTGATGTGATTAGTTTGTATGGAGCTGATAGCTGATTGTGTGATTTGTGAGGGTTTTAATGCTTAATTAATTCAATTACAAAGTATGTTAATAAATAGTGAAAAAGTGACTCTCATTATACCCAGTATAAGAATGGAATGACTGGTCCTTTGGCTACATATCAGTGTAGTTAAAGGGGTTGTCCAGGCTTGGCGCTCAAGTCTGCAGTCATTATTGAATCCTCACAGCACGCACCTTGTGCGCTGTCAGGATTCTTCAGTATTGGGAATAGGAGGGCAAATTACTGCAAGTATGTCATTTGCATACATGCAGTCATGTGCCAACTAGACATGAGCGTTAATATAAGTGGATTGAGCAAGACCAAACACGTCTAGTCGGAATTTTGGCAAGAAATATTCAAATCGCATACTTTCAGTCACATGACTGTGACCGCTGTCAGTGACAGCACCAGAGAATCCTGACAGCGCGCACTATGCACGAAGTGAGGATTCACAAGTCTGCAGCCACATAGAGTGCCTGCATACTTACCGTAAGCCCCAAGTCTGAACAACCCCTTTAATATTTGTTCATAAATATTACAACATGATTTCCTCTAAAGGAAAGACCTAGAGTGTTCACATGTCTCTTAAATTACTTGTCCATGAATTTGTGAATAAATGACTATTGTACTTGGGGAATTGCCTAACCATTTAGATGGGAATAGCTCTTAAAAAAATGTCAGCTGTCCCGATCAGTGAAATCCTGTATGATATTAGGATGTTAAGAATCATTAGGCAATGAAATGAAGGGTTACTGGATTACTACATGAAGATCTGATATCTGCCCAGAATTATGTGGAAAGTTCCAGTATTAAAAAGGAGCGACAAAAGTCTGATCTCATCGATTAATTGCATGTCTCAGGACGGTTGTGTTTATGGTCACCAGGATTCAGACTCCTTCCAATTCCAACCTGATTCAATAAAAAAAACAGATTTTTTTTTTAGTAATCTGAAACAAACTCTTTAAAACTCTTTTTAATAATGTAAAAGTATCAATTATGATTGACATATGCTCTTCTAAGCATTGCAGATGTCTGAGTTAACATTACAGTCAGTGGTGAGCTGAAGGACCCGATGTCACAGGGTTACCGTGGCAGTGTGGAGCCAGAAGACTGCATTGTCTGATTGCTCCTACTTCGGCGCTGAGAAGAAGAACTTCACGTTCATTTTAATGTTTATTCCTTCTGGCAGATCAGGGGTTAATCGGCCATGTTGGAAATCTCTGTGCTCGCAGCTGAGCTCAGTTATCCACTACTTTCCCCTTTATAATCTTAGCTCTGATGCAAATCCTTGTCAGAGCTAGCATTTGCTGCATGACTAATGGAGGGAGAGGAGTTCATATGAGGAGAGTTGGAGGAGTTATCTGTGACTGTTGCTTGGTTTGTATGTGTGTTAATTCCCTATCCTTCTCTATTTTGGTTTATTCCCCTACCTCCACACCCGGTGTATTCCTCTGTTATATGTGAGTGAATATTTTGTATGACTGGAGTTTTCTGTTAACCCTTGCTTGTGTTACCTTGTTTGTCATGTTGGTGTACTATGGTGTACATTATCGCCCCTCATCCCTGGATGGGGGAAGAGAACAGATGGAGGGCTGACTCAGGAGAAAAGGCAATGGTGGAGGCCCCGGCATCTTCACCTTCAGAAGTATCTAGGTGAATAGGGTGAGCTAAGGCGGCCCCTAGTGTTAGGAACAGGAAGGAGCCTCTGGTCCCGGGTCACCTGACAGCTGTGTCGTGACACCCGATTTATTGTTCGGTCCTGCAAATTGTGTATGTTCTGAGCAGCAGATGAGGTGCTCTTTAATAAGCCAGAAGTATGTTATCCTTGACTACAAACATTTCCTGCTCCTCTATAGAATTTACAACCAAACTGTTTTCTTACTCCACAGTGTATGAAGACATGGAGGCAATGCAACCATTTGTATGTAATGTATATACGGTGTATATTATATGGTATAGTCTTGTCATGTTACTAAAATTATTACTATATACTGATATATCTATTTCTATTAATAAAGCCTAAAGTAGATCCATCAGTACTGTACATTTAATAATACAAACTACATTTATTACTAAATAGATATCGTATAGCTGATGAAGCTGGTGTACTTACTTTGGTGATTGTGCAATTCTTTACCTAGCCAGATTGACAGCTCTTTGGAGTCCCTCCTCACTGCTGAGATCTCTCACTGCTTATTACAACTGTATTTGTCAATTTTCAAAAAATGTCCAAAAATATATCTATGGCATGTCAAAGAATACTGAAATCACATACTCTGTTCATTTTATCTAGATCCAGAGTCAAGAAGAAATCCATATTTATTAAAAATTATAATTTCTTTATTAGACAATTGGTTAAAACAAGTATATAAAATACAGAATATAGAAACAGAGTACCCAGTAGGGGACACCACCACTTCCTTTAGTAATATACCATACTATTATTCACATAGGAGACCCAGAATTTAGAAAAAATGTGAATTAAACTCCCAACTGTGACAATATATACTGACACCTGATATTTTCTCAAAATAAAGTACATGCAAAATGCTACAGATCTGATAGAATGAGAGATAATCCCATAGCTTAGCTTAAAAGGAATGCTTTGCATACAAGAGTACTCCTAATGTGGGTACTAAAGCCCTACATGGAAACTATGGTGTGTGTATGCATATTATATACTTAACTAGTGTAAATGCATAGGTAGGGCTGAGGGTATGTACAAAAAATAGGTTCGAAAATACCTTCAGAGGAGATAAATGAGCAGCAGACTGGTGATGCAAGATGTGAGTGACATCCCTCTCACCCCGACGCGCGTTTCGCCACTAGCTTCTTCTAGGGGCGTCATTCACATATTTCATTACCTATCTGCTCCTCATATATCTCATCTGAAGGTATTTTACTCCTATTTTTGTAGGCTGGGTTGGCGAATATTGAAAAAAGCTTAAAAGGGTTGTCCCATCGAATTTGAAAAGTCTGCATTTACTCTGTGTGACTGCATTATTATGAATCCCTCTAGCACACGCATTGTGCAGCTGCAGGTATTCACCAGTCTCTGACTCTAACATTCAGGAGAACAGCGGCATTTATACCAGGTAAAAAAAAACATATGTACTGTTTTTTTTTTCAATTGACAGGTCTTTTTTAAATCACTAATTCTTGAACAACCCATTTTAGGGAAAACTGTGTAAGAATATCTTCACGTGGACAGGTAAAAGTCACTTGTAACCTTAATTCTTAGCGTTAATTGTTTTAAATGTAATTCTTTTGGCGTCCTTGTCCCATCTAGTTTGAAAGGATAAAAAGAAGATCGCTAAAAGTTTTCCTTTTATTCCATTAGGCTACCTCCAGTTTAGATTTTTTAATGGTTGGTCAAAATCACAGCAACAGATATAATCTACGCTCTTTAGGAAAATATACTGTATTTATAGTGGTAAAACAATAAATAAAATGCTTTACCTTTTTTTTTTTTTTTTTTTTTTAACATCCAGAAATTCTTGTGCCCAGCCGGCCTCATGAATGTGTGATATTATAAACGGATGGCAGCCCGCAAACTATTCTGCATTGATCATCTCTCCATACTGGTGACATTCCTGAGGTGCAAGGACCTTGTCAACAGGATTGTGCCAGCTAATACAAGCGTGGCTGGCTTTATGGGGGCAGAGCCGTAACAAAATGTTCTATGCGGACTGCATACTTATCTTATAAACTTATTAATGGTAAAATATTGGAAAAGAATAAACAGGCCCTGAGAGCTTTCCTGACAAGTCTGCCTAACCAAACACTAGCATTCCCCATAAAATGACAATTATGGAGTATCTTTCTTCCATATCTGGAGTACGTGGCTTTTCTGATATTCTTCCTTACGAATGTATAAATATTTTGACAATGAGGTGTTTCCTTTCCCTTTCTAAAAGAACTGTGACCCTACACATTCACCAGTGTGAGCTGTGCCCAGTAACTGTTGATATATCAGGTTGTGTTGAGTATTAGTAAGATGTATGGTTATGTCTAGTTGTCAGTGCCTGCAAACATTTCCAGTAGGAATAACAAAGCAAAAGAACAACCCTGACCCTCTGGATCAAATTGTACATATTTTAAGACTACATGATTACTTACCCATTATGTTGCAGATTTAGAAGAATCATATTTTCAAATGCTACAGATTCAGTACAATGCTGATCTCTGTGTAGCCAGGGGTGGTGTTCTGCTATTTTCCAGTCCATGTGCGAGGATCCCATCATGTAGACACATACATTGCTCATACCAGATTTAGTACAATTGCACAATATCTCAGTTACCTATATATTTTATTCCAAAAATCTTCCATAAATTAAATTTGCCAGTTAGACGACGTTTGGTGTTTTTTCTATTCCCAACAGTGACAAAACCAATAATTAAAATTGACATCTCAATCAGGAATATTGTCAGGTGAATTCAGGTACAGGCTGACCTGATAGTGTCTTTAGATCTGTCAGGTACAGGCTGACCGGATGGTGTCATTAGATCTGTCAGGTACAGGCTGACATGATGGTGACATTAGATCTGTCAGGTACAGGCTGATCGATGGTGTCATTAGATCTGTCAGGTACAGGCTGACATGATGGTGTCATTAGATCTGTCAGGTACAGGCTGACATGATGGTGTCATTAGACCTGACAGGTACAGGCTGACCGGATGGTGTCATTAGATCTGTCAGGTACAGGCTGACATGATGGTGTCATTAGATCTGTTAGGTACAGTCTGACATGATGGTGTCATTAGATCTGTTAGGTACAGGCTGACCAGATGGTGTCATTAGATCTGTCAGGCACAGTCTGACATGATGGTGTCTTTAGATCTGTCAGGTACAGGCTGACATGATGCTGTCATTAGATCTGTCAGGTACAGGCTGACATGATGGTGTCATTAGTCTTGTACGCTGATTAGGTCATAGGTCGTAGTAAGCTGACATGATGGTGTCATTGATGTAGTCGCTGACATGTGTCATAGATGTTGTACAGGCTGACATGATGGTGCCATTAGATTTTTCAGGTACAGGCTGAGCGGATGGTGCCATTAGATCTGTTAGGTACAGGCTGACATGATGGTGTCATTAAATCTGTCAGGTACAGGCTGACATGGTGGTGTCATTAGATCCCTCAGGAACAGGCTGACATGATGGTGTCATTAGATCTGTCAGGTACAGGCTGACATGATGGTGTCATTAGATCTGTCAGGTACAGGCTGACATGATGGTGACATTAGATCTGTTAGGTACAGGCTGACATGATGGTGTCATTAGATCTGTCAGGTACAGGCTGACATGATGGTGACATTAGATCTGTCAGGTACAGGCTGACATGATGGTGTAATTAGAACTGTCAGGTACAGGCTGACATGATGGTGTCATTAGACCTGTCAGGTACAGGCTGACATGATGGTGTCATTAGATCTCTCAGGTAAAGGCTGACATGATGGTGTCATTAGATCTGTCAGGCATATGCTTACATGATGGTGTCATTAGACCTGTCAGGTACATGCTGACATGATGGTGTCATTAGATCTCTCAGGAACAGGCTGACATGATGGTGTCATTAGATCTGTCAGGTACAGGCTGACATGATGGTGTCATTAGATCTGTCAGGCATATGCTTACATGATAGTGTCATTAGACCTGTCAGGTACAGGCTGACATGGTGGTGTCATTAGATCTCTCAGGAACAGGCTGACATGATGGTGTCATTAGATCTGTCATGTACAGGCTGACATGATGGTGACATTAGATCTGTCAGGTACAAGCTGACATGCTGGTGTAATTAGAACTGTCAGGTACAGGCTGACATGATGGTGTCATTAGACCTGTCAGGTACAGGCTGACATGATGGTGTCATTAGATCTGTCAGGTACAGGCTGACATGATGGTGTCATTAGATCTGTCAGGTACAGGCTGACATGATGTGACATTAGATCTGTCAGGTACAGGCTGACATGATGGTGACATTAGATCTGTTAGGTACAGGCTGACATGATGGTGACATTAGATCTGTCAGGTACAGGCTGACATGATGGTGTCATTAGACCTGTCAGGTACAGGCTGACATGATGGTGTCATTAGATCTGTCAGGTACAGGCTGACATGATGGTGTCATTAGATCTGTCAGGTACAGGCTGACATGATGGTGACATTAGATCTGTCAGGTACAGGCTGACATGATGGTGACATTAGATCTGTTAGGTACAGGCTGACATGATGGTGTCATTAGATCTGTCAGGTACAGGCTGACATGATGGTGTCATTAGAACTGTCAGGTACATCTGTCAGGCATATGCTTACATGATAGTGTCATTAGAACTGTTAGGTACAGGCTGACATGATGGTGACATTAGATCTGTCAGGTACAGGCTGACATGATGGTGACATTAGATCTGTTAGCAAAAAAGAAACAGACGATGTCAGCTTACCCCAATGTTCACGTTGCACATATATCTTCACTCATCGCACGGATGTGGCAGAGCAACCAGAGCAGATGAAGAGAAAAGATCTTGAGAAAGACTTAATGTCGAAACGCGTTGATCGCTCTGCTACATTTTTGTGGACCTGTACTGCTTAAGTATTACTGTTTATTTTTAATCACATTTATTAAAGAATACAATTTTTTAAACTTATTTCTGCTCCACGCTGGATTTTTCCCTTTTTTCTCTTCATCTGCATTAGATCTGTTAGGTACAGGCTGACCTGATGGTGTCATTAGAACTGTCAGGTACAGGCTGACATGATGATGTCATTAGAACTGTCAGGTACAGGCTGACATGATGGTGTCATTAGACCTGTCAGGTACAGGCTGACTTGATGGTGTCATTAGATCTGTCAGGTATAGATCTAATATTGTCAGATTATGTGACAATACTGAAGCAACATCTCAAGACAGCTGATCATCGGCACGATCCAGGAAGCTGGCTTCCTTTTGCAGCTTATTCGGTAAGCACTATATCCAGGGGTGGGATTCAGCCGGTTCTCCCCGGTTCGATGGAACCGCTTGTTAAAAAAGCAGCCGGTTCCCCGAACCGGGGAGATTCAGGGCCGCGATCCGGTACTGGCCCCACTGCCCCAGCACCTGCACAGGGCCGGCCGCACAGCAAATTGTGTGCGGCCGAGCCTGCTGTACTGTGACACAGCCGCCCACGTCACACTGTATAGGGCCGGGAGCTGTGCACGGCCGTCACCTTGACTGCTGCGCAGCTCCTTCTTCCTCTGCAGATGCTAGACTGTATGGGCTCCTTCCAGGTGTGATGTCGTTTCTGGAGGCGTGTCATACCAAGGAGGGGGCGTGTTCTGCCAAAGCCAGGAAGAGAAGCGGCCATTAGACATTGGGCTTTGCAGTCTGTTGCCAGTGTCTGTAGCTGCAGGAGGGAAATCAGAGGTCTGAGTCCTCAGTGACACAGAGGAGGATTTATTCATTACTGGGTAGGGGCTGATACTGGGGGCTGTGTAGTGGGATGTGAGGAGGTTATGCATGCTTGTGGAGTCTGGGTGTGCTCCTAGGGTGTTAATGCACACTTGTGGGGTCTGTGTGCGCTCCTAGGGGTTAATGCACACTTGTGGGGTCTGTGTGTGCCCCTAGGGGGTTATGCACAATTGTGGGGTCTGTGTGTGCTCCTAGGGGGTTATGCAGACTTGTGGGGTCTGTGTGTGCTCCTAGGGGGTTATGCACGCTTGTGGGTCTGGGTGTGCTCCTAGGGTGTTAATGCACACTTATGAGGTCTGTGTGTGCTCCTAGGGGGTAATGCACACTTGTGGGGTCTGTGTGTGCTCCTAGGGGGTTAATGCACACTTGTGGGGTCTGTGTGTGCTCCTAGGGGGTTATGCACGGTTGTGGGGTCTGTGTGTGCTCCTAGGGGTTATGCACACTTGTGGGATCTGTGTGTGTTCCTAGGGAGTTATGCACGGTTGTGGGGTCTGTGTGTGCTCCTAGGGGTTTGTATATGTTTGAGGAAAAGGTGCGTGTAAATGGGTGTGGCATAAAAATGGGTGTGGTTTTAAAAATGGGTGTGGTTTAAAAAATAGGTGTGGTTTTCCTACACACAAACACAGAACCTGTTGTTAAAAATTTGAACCCCACCCCTGACTATTTCTTGTCGAATACGAGGGATCCTGAACAAATTAGCTCAACTCTAGCTGCCACCCCGTGTTTCACAGTTGGGATGGTGTTCTTAGGCTTTTAAGCTTCTCCCTTTATTCTACAAGCATAACAATGGTCACTCATTATGCTCAAACAGTTAAATTTTAGTTTCATCAGGCCACAGGACATGCCTACAAAAATTAAAGTCTCTGTTCCTGTGTGCATTTGCAAACAATAATCTGGCTTTTTTATGTTTCTTTTGGAGTAATGGCTTCTTCCTGGCAGAGTGTCCTTTCAGCCCATGTTGATACAGTACTCGTTTCACTGTGGATATTGACACAATCTTACCAGCTTCCGCCATCAGCTTCACAATGTTATTTGCTTTTGTCCTTGGGTTGATATGGACATGTCGGACCAAAGCAAGTTCATCTCTGGGACACAGAACCCGTCTCTTTCCTGAGCGGTATGATGGCTGGACATTCCCATCTTGTTTGTACTTGCGTATAATTGTTTGTACAGATGAATGAGGCACCTTCAGGTATCTTGAAATTTGTGCAACTCCACAATTCTCTTCCTGATATCTTGGCTGATTTCTTTAGACTTTCACATGGTGCTAGACAAAGAAGCAGTGTGTTTCAGGTGTGCATTAAAATACATCCACAGGTGTGTCTCTAATTAACTCAGATGTTGCCAAAAAACCTATTAGAAGCTTCCAGACACATGACATCATCATATGGGCAGTCCAGAATTGTTTAACCCCTTAATGTCCAATGACATGCAGAGTCCGTCATGACAAGGTGCCAGTTCCGGCACCAGGACGGACTCTGCACGTCATGCCTTTGATCTACCACGCGTGTAAACACGCCGTGGTAGATCAGTGCCGACAGCTGTCATAGACAGCTGACAGGCACGGCAAGCGGTGCGGGGACCTTTGCCGTCGGTCCCCGCACCCACAGCGCTGTGATTGGTCAGTCAATCTGACTGACCAAACACAGCAGCGATCGCGCAGGAGAAGCTGAAATTTCAGCTTCCCCAGCGCGATCAGTGCAGGAGCCGGCACTGCAGTGGCCAGGCTTCCTGCACTGACAGCCAGGAGCGGAGCCCCCACCGCCCCTGGCTGTTAATCCCCTGACTGCTGCGATCGAGCGCGATCGCAGAGCTCAGGGGGGGAGGCAGAGGGTCGGGTGCTCCCTCTGCCTCAGATCAGCGTCCCAGCGATGTAATCGCAGGGCCTGATCTCTGCCTTGATGACCCGGGGGTTGTCATGACAACCTTCGGGTCATCTAGCTACGGGAAGCTGCTGTGATCATGTCACAGCAGCTTTCCCCATAGGTACAATGCATTGCAATGCCAGAGCATTGCAATGCATTGTAACTGCAATCAAAAGTAAAAAAAGTGAAAGTCCCATAAAGGGACAAGTTGAAAAAAATCATTTTTTAAAAAAAATTGTAAAAAAAATATTAAAAAATAATTTAAAAAAAATCCCCTAAAAAATACACATTTTTATGTAATAAAAAAAATAAAAAACAAAAAAAATACACATGTTAGGTATCGCCACGTCCGTAAAAATCCCATCTATAAAAGCGTAACCCTAGTTAACCCCTTCAGTGAAAGCCGTAAAAAAAAAACACAAAAAAGTAGTAAATTATACTTTTTCCAAGCGGTATCATTATACCGCTTGGAAAAAGTGCAATAACACGCGATCAAAAAGTCAGATATAAATAATCATGGTACCGCTGAAAACGTCATCTTGTCCCGCAAAAAACAAGCTGCTATACAGCATCATCAGCGAAAAAATAAAAAAGTTATAGCTCGCGGAATAAACTGATGCAAAAATAATTATTTTTTCTATAAAATTCTTTATTGTGTAAAAAACGCCAAAACATAAAAAAAATACATAAATGAGGTATCGCTGTAATCGTAGTAACCCGAAGAATAAAGCTGCTTTATCAATTTTACCACACGCGGAACGGGGGAAAAAAATTAAAAAAAAACAATTCCTGAATTGCTGGTTTTTGTTCATTCTGCTTCCACAAAAATCGGAATAGGAAGCGATCAAAAAACGTTATGTGCCAAAATATGGTACCAATAAAAACGTCAGCTCGTCCCGCAAAAAATAAGCCCACAGATAACTCTGTCGGCCGAAATATGGAAAAATTATAGCTCTCAAAATACGGCGATGCAAAAAATTCTTACAAAAAATTATTCCAAAAAAAAGCATCTTTTAGTGTGTGACAGAAGCTAAACATGAAAAAAGGGTGTAAATCTGGTATCGCTGTAATCGCACCGATCCGAGGAATAAAGTCGCCTAATCACTAATATCGCACGAGGAACGGCGTAAAAAAGAAAACCAATTCTTCACCTTTGGTAGATTTGTTCATTGTGCCTCCCAAAGATCGCAGTAAGGCGATCACAGTGGTTCCCCCCCGCATATGGGGTATCAGCGTACTCAGGACAAAATGCACAATAGCTTTTGGGGTCCTATTTCTCCTGTTACCCTTATAAAAATAAAAATTTGGGGGCAAAAAGGTCATTTTTGTGGAAAAAAATATGATTTTTTTTATTTTCACGGCTCTACGTTATAAACTTCTGTGAAGCCCTTGGGGTTCAAAGTGCTGACCACACATCTAGATAAGTTCCTTGGGGGTCTAGTTTGCAAAATGGGGTAATTTGTGGGGGTTTCTACTGTTTAGGCACATCAGGGGCTCTCCAAGCGCGACATGACACCCGCAGACCATTCCATCAAAGTCTGCATTTAAAAACGGTGCTCCTTCCCTTCCGAGCTCTGCCATGCGTCAAAATAGTGGTTCCCCCCCACATATGGGATATCAGCGTACTCAGGACAAATTTCACAATAGCTTTTGGGGTTCTATTTCTCCTGTTACCATTATAAAAATAAAAATTTGGGGCAAAAAGATTATTTTTGTGGAAAAAAATATGATTTTTTTATTTTCACGGCTCTACGTTATAAACTTCTGTGAAGCACTTGGGGGTTCAAAGTGCTCACCACACATCTAGAAAAGTTCCTTGGGGGTCTAGTTTCCAAAATGGAGTCACTTGTGGGGGGTTTCTACTGTTTAGGCACATCAGGGGCTATCCAAACGTGACATGACACCCACAGACCATTCCATCAAAGTCTGCATTTGAAAAAGGCGCTACTTCCCTTTCGAGCTCTGCCATGTGTCAAAATAGTGGTTTCCCCCCACATATGGGGTATCAGCGTACTCAGGACAAATTGCACAATAACTTTTGGGGTCCTGTTACCCTTTGGAAAATAACAATTGGGTGGAAAGATCATTTTTGTGGAAAAGATATGATTTTTTAATTTTACTGCTCTACGTTATAACCTTCTGTGAAGCCCTTGGGGTTCAAAGCTCTCACCACACATCTAGATAAGTTCCTTGGGGGGTCTAGTTTCCAAAATGGGGTCACTTGTGGGGGGTTTCCACTGTTTAGGCACACAGGGACTCTCCAAATACGACATGGCATCCAATCTCAATTCCAGCCAAAAAAGTCAAATGGCGCTGCTTCCCTTCCGAGCTCTGCCATGCGCCCAAATAGTGGTTTACCCCCACCTATGGGGTATCAGCGTACTCAGGACTAATTGCACAATAAATTTTGGGGTCTTTTATCCTTTGGAAAATAAAAATTGGGATGAAAAGATCATTTTTGTGGAAAAAAATATGATTTTTTAATTTACGGCTCTACGTTATAACCTTCTGTGAAGCGCTTGGGGGTTAAAAGCTCTCACAACACATTTAGATAAGTTCCTTGGGGGGTCTAGTTTCCAAAATGGGGTCACTTGTGGGGGGTTTCCACTGTTTAGGCACACAGGGACTCTCCAAATGCGACATGGCGTCCAATCTCAATTCCAGCCAAAAAAGTCAAATGGCGCTGCTTCCCTTCCGAGCTCTGCCATGCGCCCAAATAGTGGTTTACCCCCACATATGGGGTATCAGCGTACTCAGGACTAATTGCCCAATAACTTTTGGGGTCCTTTTATCCTTTGGAAAATAATAATTGGGATGAAAAGATCATTTTTGTGGAAAAAATATGATTTTTTAATTTTACGGCTCTACGTTATAACCTTCTGTGAAGCCCTTGGGGTTAAAAGCTCTCACAACACATTTAGATAAGTTCCTTGGGGGGTCTAGTTTCCAAAATGGGGTCACTTGTGGGGGTTTCCACTGTTTAGGCACACAGGGACTCTCCAAATGCGACATGGCGTCCAATCTCAATTCCAGCCAAAAAAGTCAAATGGCGCTGCTTCCCTTCCGAGCTCTGCCATGCGCCCAAATAGTGGTTTACCCCCACATATGGGGTATCAGCGTACTCAGGACTAATTGCCCAATAACTTTTGGGGTCCTTTTATCCTTTGGAAAATAATAATTGGGATGAAAAGATCATTTTTGTGGAAAAAATATGATTTTTTAATTTTACGGCTCTACGTTATAACCTTCTGTGAAGCCCTTGGGGTTAAAAGCTCTCACAACACATTTAGATGAGTTCCTTGAGGGGTTCAGTTTCCAAAATGGGGTCACTTGTGGGGGGTTTCCACTGTTTAGGCACACAGGGACTCTCCAAATGCGACATGGCGTCCAATCTCAATTCCAGCCAAAAAAGTCAAATGGCGCTGCTTCCATTCCGAGCTCTGCCATGCGCCCAAATAGTGGTTTACCCCCACACATGGTATATCAGTGTACTCTGGAGAAATTGTACAACAAATATTGTGGTTCATTTTCTCCTGATACCCTTGACAAAATTTAAAAAAAATTGTGTCGAAAGAAAAATTTTGGGAAAAAAAGTTAAATGTTCATTTTTTCCTTCCACATTGCTTCAATTCTTGTGAAGTACCTAAAGGGTTAATAAACTTCTTGAATGTGGCTTTGAACACGTTGAGGGGTGCAGTTTTTAGAATGGTGTCACTTTTGGGTATTTTCTGTCATATTGACCCCTCAAATTCACTTCAAATGTGAGGTGGTCCCTAAAAAAATGGTTTTGTAAATTTGTTGGAAAAATGAGAAATTGCTGGTCAACTTTTAACACTTATAACTTCGTAACAAAAAAAAATTTTGGTTCCAAAATTGTGCTGATGTAAAGTAGACATGTGGGAAATGTTATTTATTAACTAATTTTTGTGACATATCTCTCTGATTTAATGGCATAAAAATTAAAAGTTTGAAAATTGCAAAATTTTCAAAATTTTTGCCATATTTCCATTTTTTTCATAAAAAAACGCAAGTTATATTGAAGAAATTTTACCACTATCATGAAGTACAATATGTCACGAGAAAACAATCTCAGAATCGCCAAGATCCGTAGAAGCGTTCCAGAGTTATAACCTCATAAAGAGACAGTGGTCAGAATTGTAAAAATTGGCCTGGTCTTTAACCTACAAAATGGCTTGGTCATTAAGGGGTTAAAGGCATAGTAATCTTACTGTATGTAAACTTTTGACTTTGCAGTAATAAAAATGCCTTAAAACACTCTCTCTCATTATTCTGGCATTTGTCAAATATTAATAATTATGGTAATCCTAATTCTTTTAAAACGGGAAAGGTTTATTCTAATTTCATGTCAAATATTGAGAAAAACACGCATATGTGTCTTTTTATATAGTGAATGTAAACTTCTGGTTTCAAGTGTAGCAATTACCTGCCTGTTAGTTCTTCCTAGGCCAATAGTAGAAAAAAATTAAATAGTCCTGCATAACCTCTTTAATATCCCACATGGACGTATCCGTATGTGTGTGTGTCTTTATATCGGAATGCCTAATTTCATAGGATCTAATAACTTTTGCATCCTGTTGGGCAAAATAATAAAGTCTGATTGAATCCCAGTAAGTGCCGGCAAGGAGAACTGTTGAGGGCCATGAGTCAGACATGAGTGAGTGCTAACGCTTAATGAGCCTTCTCCCTATGTAAATATCAGTCTATTCCCATAACTTTCTTTAGGATAAATATTTCCAGATTTTGCTCCACAACCTTTCAGGTTTAACGTTAGATGCTCTTCCCTGATCACCTCACTGTCAGCACTGGCGTCAGCTTGTCCTCCTCCTCCCACGTCACCACCACTGCCTTTTTTTCCCACTAAACTAAAGGAGGCGAGAGAATAAAAAAAGGGAAATAAAAAAAAAAGAGAAAGGGAGGGAAGATGCTGTCAGGAGGGAGGGAGGATGCTGGCAGCAGGGTGGGAGGATGCTGGCAGCAGGGAGGGAGGATGCTGTGAGCAGATCAGGGCTGGCTGTGATTGGCTGCTGCCTGCCTCTGAGTGCTGCTGTTTGAGGCTATAAAAAGATGAGAGGATGGGAATCAGCAGCAGCAGCAAAGCAGCGACAAACTGGACAGACAAATCCAGTGACACAGACACCAAACAGAGAAATAATAGTGTCCGGGTCTTGGAACCTGACCTCACAGCCAAGATGTGCAAAGGACTTGCTGGAGTGACCTCCTTCCCCGCCACCTGTCTGAAAAGGTGAGGCTGCAATCTGCAAGGGGGGCATTTCATCATAAATGGGATTATGTAAGACCTCCGCTATTATATAGCAGAGCAGATCATTATATGGGGGGCCTTGTACTGTGCTTTGGGGCTTTGCTTTGCTTCCATTCAGCACTGCAGAGCATTTCATCCCAGCTGCTTCCAAGCTGAGAACATCATTGGTTCCTTATCCCAAGGTGTTAACTCATTGCGGGGCGGTTGGTTATAGATTGCATTGCATGGAGTTTCTGTAGGGTCAGTTAAATCGGTTTCCGGATCCAGTTTTTCCAATGTCGACTATATACAAAGCTTGGTTCTGGTTGAAATGAAGATTTTACTATCAGGTGTAAAGTAGGGTATCCATAGTCACTATGATTGGGGAATATTAGTCTGTCTGCATATCCAATAATCGAAGACAGGTCATCCATGTCCAAATCAACTAAATGATCTTTATGTTCTATTGATCGTTGTTACTATTGATAAGGATGTGCACATGAAAATAATCTCTTATGCTGATATATTTCCATTGGTCAGAACTGATTATTTTATTACCAACGAGCCCAGATTATCATTTGGCAAGGTCTATTGGTAACGCGGGCACTCAGTTTAGTAGGGAGAGCAAAGTTCGTTTGGGCAGCTCTTATAAGCTGCTTTTATAACCCGAGTGACTGGCATATGTCCTGCATTCATAGAAGGCTTTGGCAAACAGCCTGGAATCACTGGCCATAGAGTGTAACAGTGATGCCATTATGTAGGGCTAGAATCCTACACCATATTGTGCTGTATAGCCACTTACCCCACATTACAGCCCTGCACTTACTACACAGCCAGCTCATTTACAATGCATCTTGTTGAATGTAATGTAAAAATTAAACATATTTAATATAATATTTACTGACTGTACAAAATAAGACTTACGGTATGCAGAAACACATCAACCACGGCAAGTTGTTACTGTTTTTGATGCTGTGCAAAATTTTACAGCAATCAATATAACGTCACTCTTTAGGTTCTTGCGGATGACGATGAGTGCTTCCCGTAATTTTGATGGATATCACATGTACCCATTTGCTCCATGGGCCGTGCACATGTGCAATTTTTTATCCTGGATCGAGTGGTCCAAGGAAAATATTTTCAGCGTGCACTATTTGCCTCCGAAAATCAATGGCTCTCGCCCACTCGTATCGAATGAGTCCATGAAAAAAATCGAATGATATGAAAATCGGACAACCAGAGTGGAGAGGGTGTAGAAACATTTTTTTCTTTTCTTCTTTCTTTTTCTCTCCACCTCCGAGAGAATCAGATCCTACTCTGATCGCTGTCTGATTAGCATAATCGGACCAATTTTCTTGGAGAGAAAATGGTCGTGTGACCCCTAGAATGAGAAGTATAATTGGTCGTCAACATCTAAAGATTTAGTGCTTGTTAATTAAAGCATTGAATGAAATAATTACTGTGTAGGTGGTGCCAATTATAAAGTAACCTAACTTTTCCAGAATTAAGTTTGATAAGCATTTTGCATGTCGCTTGCTTATATAGCACCAACATATTCCGTAGCGCTGTGCACTTCCCGTTCTCACGTCAGTTCCTATTCCCAGTGAGGCTCACAATCTAATTACCTACAGTTTGTCACGTCGACGAAAAACCCATGAGGGTCAATTTCATACAAAGCTAATTAACTTATCAGTTTGCCTTAAGAGTGTAGGCGGAAACCAGAGTCTGCAGAGGAAATCTATGCAATACCCAGGCGAACTTTCAGTCTCCGCGCAGATGTTGCTCCTGTTAATGGCAAATCCGGCACTACTGTCCTGCAAAGCAATAATGTTAATGACTATGTATACAGATGTAGCAGAGCTGAGTTTGATATTAAACAGTTTCTTTTTAGATCTGAGATAAGCTAATGAAATCACGTTACCTGTATCTCCATACTATTAACACATCAAGATCCTGTGCCATGTCGCAATCTCAGCTCTGCTATGCTAGATGTATATTTTTCACATTTTTTTAAAAAAATGGGAGAATACATAATATACATTCATGATGAATATAAAGGCTGCCTGTATGGAATGGGTTCACATGGGTTTGGGACTAGTATTTGAGGATGGGCTGCTCTACTGGCGCATAAATATGGACAGGACAATCTGACACAGCAGAGCTGAAAATGTGCAGAGTTGCATTAAAGATATCACTATAGATGAGTAGCTTCTGCCCCAAAATTTTGCAATCAATATACCATCAGCGTCACGTAAATGCCATCTATATGCGTATACCTAATTCTCCATAATGACGGATACCATATACATAGGGATAAGTCGTATAGACATAGTGTCTGGCGCCTGACATCTGGTCCATATCAGATGGAACCTTACAATTAGGACTGTTTTCTATATGGCTGGGAAATGATGCGTTATCACTGCTGGTCTATGTCAGTGTGACGGGGTATTAAACCATATTTTATTACGATGAGATATGAGGCAGAGGATGACTTATATATAGCAGTTTTATCACTCCTTTTTTTTTTCCATGCCTTCTATTCACGTCATTGTCGCTTATAGCAGCGACTTCACATGATAAATTATGATACAATCCAATGAATTATTATACAGCTCTTTATCAGGGATCGTCCAGACTTACATCACTGTGTGTTGGATAGTGACTACGTGCTAAGAGATATTGATAATATCACCAGGTTTACCATATTCCTATTAACAAAATGTATAGATAATTTATGTGCTACATGGATTAAAGATAGAAATTCCCAGTTCTAGGGCCAAGACACCTCTAATATTAAATAATAAGGGTCCAATAGTAAAGATTCCAAGAAGCCGCCTCCGACTTGCACCCTGCCCTGAGTTTTCGTTTCTGACATGCTGACTTGCCTTTAATTAAAGAGCTGGAGGCTGTCAGTGTGCTCCTATCATATATTACTGTCAGGTTATTATGACCTAGATTTGCTTGTAATTTTCAAATATTTTAATCAGGTGAATCTGTCAGCTTTTTCAGTTGCTTACAGAGCAGACTATAGAATCTAATCATTGCTGCTCCCTCCATGTTGGAAGCAACAATGGCAGATACTATATTCTCATGTGGGCACGAGTCTTTGGTTTAGTTACCAGGGTATTCTGGGTGGAATAGATAAAAATATATCCACAGGATGGGTGATGATAACGTCTGTATCAGTGGGGTCCAACTACCCTCATCAATTGGCAGAACGAACAGGATACTTTTATCCCCTTTAGAATGGAGCGGCGACGACCTTTATATTTTATGGGGCTATCGGAGAGATTTATTCAACTTTCTATGGCAGTCCCATAACGAATAAATGGAGCGCTAGTTGAGCATGTGCACTGGAGCTCCATTCTAGCAGCGCTAAAAGTGCCCTCTTCTAGCAATTACTGAGGGTCCCAGTAGTCAGACCCCCATCAATCTAGATGCTATCACCAATCCTTTGGATAGGTATATACCTTGTTCCAACTGGACAACTTTTTTAATATCAATAGCAAAGGCTCATTAAATGGCAGAACATTATCGGTGTGAGACATGAAGATCAGGAGAGCGCACTGTCACTCATTACATGTGTCACACTGGTAATGCCCCCTTTCATTTAAAATAGGCTCTGGAGGCAGATTCTCCATAGATCTTAACAGCTCATTTATATATTTAGATAAACGTGGATTCCTCTGGAATATTCTACTGTGCTTCCTTTGACCAGTGTGCTCAAATAAATGGCTGAGGAGGGTTCATCCTACTGACAGATTCCCTTTAAATATTTCAACTGACTAAGTCTTTACCTCTTGCTGCTAAAATAGATAGACTTCAGTGGAAAACAAAAACAACTCCAAAAAAATAAATTATATAAATTTGATAGCATTCCTACAAGGTTGATTTCAGCCTATAAAAAAAACACATTTATAAAAAAAAAAACTAAAAAAGCGAGTAAAATAAATGCATAAAAGGCATTTTTTATTGGAAAATTTTGGCACAAATACTATGTGAAAGGGAAGCCTTAAATAATTGAAACTTTTTGAATTCATTGCTAATATTGTATTCTCCTATTAAAAAGGCCCTGACTGTCCGGTGTCATGTACGCCTGAGGATTTTGTAGAATTGGTCATGGTTACATGAAATAGAATGGATGACTATTTACACAATTTCTTTCTTTCCTAACAGTGCCAAAGATATGAAGCATCGACTTGGATTTCTCCTACAGAAAACTGATAGTTGCGATAGCGGCACGTACGTGAAGAAAGACAAACCTGGTTGTCAGAGGTAAGATCATCCTGCCCCTGTGTGTATTTAGGCTTCACACTAATTACATAATAATTGCCAATTACCCATAGATTAATTGCTAATGGATGGCTCTGTGCAATTCTAGAGAAGGGAAATCCATCTCGGCAAAGTATAATAAGCAGAACTGTTTACTAATCACATCTCGGGGCAGCTGGTGAGATAATCATCTGGTGCGGGCTGTTATGTAATACTTTATCAGTGCACGCTCAGCCAGGGCTACCAATATTCATATTAAATTGTCAGGATCCTGGAGTAAAATCACCATATGCAACGAGTTAATTATGGGGATTCGAAAAATGGATTTAGGATATGTACATGTCTACGCATCTCACTACATATGACATTCAATCTTTTTCTCAGGTGGAAATGTGACTTGATGCTACTGGATGTAGACTAGCGTCCACCGCGATTGTTCTCCAAGTGATTATAGCATTTTGTGGCCGCTTGAAAACAGCACCCATACATGTAATTTCATGCACCTCATAGCTCAGAATCAGGGATCATTCAGTTTTTCAGGTACGAGTTTCATCTGTGCTTTTCACAGATGTAACTCGCACCTATCATAGTCTACAGGGCAGTTCACATGTCGGTGCATTTCTGTGGACTGAACTGTCCTCAGAAAATCCCAGAGATATGTCATACTTTGATAAAACTCGCCGATGCAAGTCTACGGGTTTGTGAAAAAAATCAGATAGCACTCGGATGCATCTAAGTGTTGTCTGTTTTTCATGGACTGTTTGATAGGAGAAGCTTGGGAAACTGATGAAACTCACACTAACCAATTATTGATCAAAAACACTGATGAAACTCGGACCATTTGTTGTATGCAAAAGAAAATCACTGACATCTGAAGGAACCCCAAGTGAATAAATAGGAAATGTAGTCCCTGATTCACAAAAGAATTCTGGCATAAAACACTTTTAATAAGAAGCAAAGTAAGCATGGAGAGCCTGCTTGTTGTGACTGTCACACAGCCATGACACATGCAGCTGCGGCTTGGAACACCTGTATGAGCGCTCCAGTTAGCCGGGTTCCCGATGCAGCTTGTTCGGTAAGCGCTATAGCTTGCCGAATAAGGAGGGAGCCAAAGATATTCGCTCATCTCTACTTATGACTGGTTCACTTCGGATTTGCTGTGTTCCACCAAAATAGGCAGAACTGAGATGAGACGGGGACATGGGACATTAGCTTGTCTAATTCATGATGACCTGCGTGTGGCAAGCTGTATGCCAGAAAACTTAGTCCGAGAGGCTTTGAAATCATCGGCAAACGGAACCAGGATAATTATTTCAGACCATAAATGGACTAAACATAAAGGGAACGTGTTAGCTTTTAAACACTATAAGAGGAGATGAAGAGATTACTGCATAGTTTTGTGGGAAAAAAAACAGTATAACTTGCACTACAGCCATTAAAATTCTTGTTCGTTGTAGATGTAGGAGTCCAGTGGGCGGTCTTAAGAGACAGATTGCTGTCAGCCTTAGATTAGGCTCTCCCACTGGACTTTTAAGTCTACAGTGAACAAGGATTTTATAGGATAAAGGGCAACTCATACGGACTTGCACAATGCTATGTATCAGTCTACGGTACTATATATCAGTCTCGGTACTATATATCAGTCTACGGTACTATTCCTGCTCTATAGCATTCTGATTTCTGATCAAACTGCATGTACCATAGAAAAATTTACAGTAAATGAAAAATGTGAAGTATTGATTAGAAAACATAATGCTCATCATGTGTCACAGGTAGAATCTTTCTGTTTGTGTTGGCTTGTACATAGGGTATAATCTACACAGAGATCTCTGTTCATGTGGTATGCAGGTTAGATATATTGAATCATAGAATGGTAGAGTTGGAAGGGACCTCCTGGGTCATCTGGTCCAACTCCCTGCTCAAAGCAGGATTCACTAAATCATCCCAGACAAAGGTTATAGACTATATGTTTCTCTGTTTCTCCAGGCTAACTCAAGAAGAAGTTAAGAAATGGGCCGAGTGTTTGGAAAATCTGATTAACAGTGATTGTAAGTAATCAGCTGTTAATATATAACAATATTAGCTAATTAGTAGAAATTAATATGCTAATTATCAGACACTGATCGCTAGAACAAATGGTCAGGGGCACTTTTTTGATGTCAGTATTTATATGCTTCCAATTGCCTTTCACTTCGTCATTCAAGAGAGGTGGTATTGGATTATCCTTTGTAATGGCCAATGAAAGCCAAAAGAGTGCCTCAACACATTTCTTCCAGCAATCATAGGGTGTTTCAGAGTCTAGAAGTTGAATTATAGACCTTAACAGAAATGAGAGTAGTAATGGTTTATAAGGTATCATATATAGTCTAATAACTTGCTACATCCTTCATTAGATATGGGCTGCAATTAAAGTTCAATTATGTCTGGAGAGCCAACATATAAACTAAATTGTGAACTTGATGCTAAGAAAGATGGCATATAGAGCCTTCCGTATCCAGTAGTTTGGTATACGTGACTTGAGTCAGCTAAGAAAACCCAAATGGATGGAATGTAAGAAACACGGCTGTCCTAGAGACTTTGTCCTCTGTATATCAGACCTCAATGACGTCAGCATAAAGTCACTTCTTGTCTCAAATGTCCTTGGTTTGGCTGTGGTACAAGACAATGACTAAAGCTACTAATCCCTTGAGATGGAAAGAGTATAATTGATTTGTTAGTTGAACTGCATCTTGGTTCCCAGATTTAAGGATTTTTGCCCCTTCCTGACCCACGCAAGTTGAGTCAGATGTTGAGATATTAGTCATATGGTGAGCGCCACCGGATGAGCCCTCATTTTTCAGTCTGTTTATTTCATACTGTACACTGAAGGTCAAGATACTCGAGAAGCAGTCTAATACTGTCATCTCATAAAACATATTTTCACTTGGGTAATTTGTGTTAAGACTTTCTGTACTTCAGGATGTGTTAAGTAGCATTTGTAATTCCACGTCTTGTAGCATCTGAAGGACACTGTTAAAGAATAGAATTGTAGTGTTTAGAGATTTTAGGAAATTGTTCTTCTAACAGAATCAATGTTATTTTTAGGTGGTACAGTGGCTTTTCGGTCCTTCCTTCAATCAGAATACAGTGAAGAAAACCTCGATTTTTGGTTAGCATGTGAAAATTACAAAAAATCTAAATCAACATCAAAACTTTCAAGCAAAGCCCAAAAAATCTATGATGACTTTATTTCTGTCGAGGCTTCCAGAGAAGTAAGTTGCCTACATATAGTTTATTTATCTATGTATCTTGATGATAAAGGAGTAAAAATACCTTTAACACTAAAGAAACTTTGAAGTAATTTAATCTTCTTATCCAACAGTAAAGTAATACATCTGGAGTGGGGTGAAGGTTGTAGAACATGCAACTACATTTATTTTATTTGATTGTTTTGTTTTTACATGTAGACAAGTTGATGTATCTATTACATCTAATAGATAAAAGTACAGGGTGGGCCATTTATATGGATAACCTGGGTGGGCCATTTATAAAGTTTGATCCAAAATGTCCGACTTCAAAATGGCCACCATGGTCACCACCCATCTTGAAAAGTTTTCCCCCTCCCATATACTAATGTGCCACAAACAGGAAGTTGATATCACCAACCAATCCCATTTAATTTAGGTGTATCCATACAAATGGCCCACCCAGGTTTATCCATATAAATGGCCCACCCTGTAGAGGTATCAATCCAATATTTCATTGTTTATGTTTGGAACCAATTCTCTAGACTTTACAGGTTATATAGCTTCTTACATATTTTCCTTCTTTAACTTTTTTCAGGTCAACTTAGATTCAATTACTCGAGAAGAGACAATCAAGAATATTCCTCACCCAACACATTCTACCTTTGACCAGGCCCAGCACAAAATATTTATCCTAATGGAGAAGGATTCCTACCGTCGCTTTCTCAAGTCACATTTCTACCTGGACCTTTCCCACTTGACCAGTGGTGGAAGCAGTAAGAAGATGAAAGGTCTTAGCACTGACAGCAACCCCTTCATTCCTCAGTGCGCCTAAGACGTAGACTGTGCATGGCCGCAGCTAAGAACTGATTGTCTATATGCTCTTATCTATACTCTACCACGGCTCAGATCTGGTCCTGAGTTTGCTCCTCTTATTTATTAGATGTGTGTGTCTTGCATGCATTTCTGTTCTGTTGGGGGTTGAGCTTGAAGAATTAGTCAGACCCGTGCAATGTTGTACAGACTAGGCACTCACTGTCAAATGGGTTAAGCACGTCTAATACAATATTCTCAGGTGATACTTCTGAAAGATGTATGGTGCCTTCTTTATGAAGGACCTACTGAAGCTATCTCATACAAGATATGATGCTATATAGATCCATTTTACACCAGCCGGCAGAACGTGACGTGAATTATGGTATTTTTTTAATTGCAAATGTTTAAGCTTGTACGAAAGTTTACCCCTAAATGGAGGAGACAAGGACCGGATCAATAGCATCGATGTTCAACTTTCTCTAGTCCAAGGAAGCCAATAGATAGCGATATTTTTTTGCTGTATTTACAGTGTCATATATTGATAGATGGGACCTAGAAACTACTGACTGAAGCAGGCAACACTGCATTTATTTTTATTACAGATATTTATTTTGACAATGTTTTTAATTTAATTGCAGGCATTCGCCTTTTTACTAAGGACGTTTGGAGCTTTATTTGTTTTTTTGGTTTTTTTTTGCAATGCATTTTATAATTTATTGCTGTTAAGATGAAGAGAATCGTTCTAATGGGTCAATGAACAATGCAAGGGATAAAGGCAGAACAAGGATAGTGGTGACTGCTGGCAACAATTGCTGGTGATGACAGGGAACAATCCTTTCATTTAATAGTGTTACGAGCATGTATCTGCCTGGCAACGTGAAAACCTGTGCATGTTTGTGATTTCCAAAAAGTATGTGATGCCAAATAAACTATATGGTGTAAATAGTGTTATATTATAGAGACGACATACGGGGATATATAGTTCCTCTGCAGACATGTCTTGGGCTTACTAAGTAACTGCTAAAGGAAATTAATAAATAAGTTATTAAACAAAGAGAGATGAAAACATTTATTTCAGCCAGACCAGACCAATTTATATATATTTTACTATAATAAGTCCAAAAATGTTCAACTTCTGGAACATTGACACATATTTTCATGTATCATATGCAACTGACTGGTGGCCATATGTGACTGTTCGGTGTATGTAACATTACTTATTGAGATAGGAATATAATAGGCCTAAAATTAATTTCTACTCCATTCTCCAAAACTAGATACTTCCTACACCTCAAGTATTACGTCCCCTGTGCGCTCTCTCACAAAACAAATAGTGCCCCCTTAAAAGAATTAATGATTGCCCCCTTTCCCCTAAAATACCCCCTTAAAATTGAATGATGTCCCTTGAGTGCCCTCTTAATTAATAAATGCCCCTGCAGAAAATGTAAGTTTATACTCATCTATTTAGAGCAACCAAATTTTCTTTTCCCCTGCAAACAGAAGGAGGCAGAGCAATGCAGTAACGTCATTGCACCGCCTGCACAGGGACACAGCTGTCTTGTAGGTTGTAGACCTACAGAAGCCTGTGGCTTGCAGGATGGAGAGTGATGAGTCGGGGAGCTCTTCTGGCTCCTTGTTCTACCACAGGATCCAACTTTATCAGCATCTTGTCGAAGCCAATACTACTGAAAGTGCTACTTGCCCAGCGACCTGAGCACGGGCAGAAAGTACTGGGAATGTGCAATGCCCTAGCTCATCAGTTCTAGTCACATTACTTCTTAGGGGTAGTACTTTCTTTTTTGTCTTTTAAAATTTACTGCCCCCATGAATTTTGAACCAAGGGTAGCTGCCCCTGTGCCCACTCCCATTCTACACCACTGAGTGACTCGAATATTAGTCATAGGCACAATGTACAGATAAAGAGTCAACATGAAGAAGTACAACATCTACTGGCTCGTAATGGACTAGGGGCATATCATGCTGTTAATAGGGTCCTATCCCATCCAATCCTATCTGCATTAACATACTAAATATCATGGGCAGCAATAAGATATAGGCATACCCTATTTTAATCTCCAGTGGAATTATGATTGTTAACGTCACATGATGGGGCAGTGCCAATATTATTGTAGCACCCAATTAAATGTAATTTTAGAAGAATGTGAAAGTCTTGGTTCTTTTCATCTAGTATAAAAAAAGGACTTGCTACAACATATTGGAGAGACGATCATACTGTACTTCCGAGAACACTGGCAATAACCCTGTAATTTATTGGCATTCACAATCAGCCAACATCATTGTGTTCCTGAAACAATAAACTCAAATATGCCCGAATATGTCCATATTGGGGGTAATTTGTGGGAATATTGCTTATAAATAGTACATCATTATGACGCCTGGCACTAGCGGGAAGCCATAAAAATAATACCGCAGTTCAGATCATTCTGAGATATTTCGCTGATGATCACTGATGACTGTACATATGTTCCTTATAACATTTGTGTTTAGCTATTCTGTAATGTCAGTATTCAGTACATGATGTGAACAGCAATCTTCTATATTCTGTGCCAGGGTCTTGCCATATGTTGCTGGATTTGAGACTATTTGTTGTATTACTAGAAATAAAGATGTTTCCTATTGACAAACCCAGAATACTATTGTTGAATTTTGTGGTTTTGATGTTTATTCTGATATCCTCTTATGACAACGCTGACAAGATAGTAGGTTTTTGCGACAGTGATGTACGCATTTTATGCTTGATTAAGATACATTGATTGCAATATTTTTTTTGTCAAGAATGCATATTATTGGAGACATAGATGACAATGATATTTCTGTCATACCCATACACCCATGCTTTATTAAAGGTGCAAAAAATACCCATATAAAACCAGGATCCATATTCAGCAATGCTGAAGAAACGTCTACACTCTGTGCTCCTTGAATACATACTATATTGTAAATCCATGCGCAAAGATAACATTAAAAATAAGTGTCAAAATATTTGACGCATTTCAGAAGAAGATACCTTAACCCCTTAGTGACAGAGCCAATTTGCAGCTTAATGACGGGGCCAATTTTCACAATTCTGACCACTGTCACTTTATGAGGTTATAACTCTGGAGTAGAGTTGAGCATTCCGATACCGCAAGTATCGGGTATCGGCCGATATTCGCTGTATCGGAATTCCGATACTTAATTCCGATATTTTTCATATATCGTATACCGGAATCGGAAGTTCCCATAATTCTTTGAGAGGCAATGTGATTTTAGTCAGCCAATGAGGAATCCTAAGAAGTGTGGGCACATCCTGTAATGCTGCGGTCATGTTAACTAATGGCATGGCTGTGATTGGCTGCTGAAATGATGTCAGAATGCACTATAAAAGGCGCCGCCGCCATTTTAGCGTCACTGTGCTGTGAATTCAGTTAGGGACAGAACGCTACTCTGCTGACTCTGAGGGACAGTTAGAGATTGCGATTTAGTGTACTGTGCTGTAGGCAGGCTAGTTTACCAACCGCTGTGTAAAGCTTCCTTTTGCCTTGCAGTGTTGTTTTAACAGCTCTGTGCAAGGTGTGTGTATGAGTGCAGGTGACGCTGCAGTTTGCTCTGCATCCAACGCTGTTTGTACGCATCTGCACGTGTCACTCACAGACTCTTTTTTTTTTCTTTAGTGTAATTCTTGCTGCTCCATTCAATAGAAATTATAGTGTGACGCGCTTCCATCCGTATACAATACATTGGTTGCAAACACTATAGAAGTACACAAAGGAGCCTTTCAGAGATAGTGAACAGTTGTGTGCAGTGTTCACTCTAGTCTGTGAGGTTTTTTTTTTTTGAGTGCAGATCACGCTCCACTTAGTTCTTGAACCACTGCTGCTTGTATTCTGCTGAGCGTGTCTCACTGCCTCATCCTTGACATTTTTCTCTAATTGGTGCTGCTCCATTCTATTTAAAAAAAATGAAATCTATTAGTGTGACGTGCTTCCATCCGTATCCAATACATTGGTTGCAAACACTATAGAAGTACACAAAGGAGCCTTTCAGAGATAGTAAACAGTTGTGTGCAGTGTTCACTCTAGTCTGTGAGTTTTTTTTTTTTTGAGTGCAGATCACGCTCCAGTTAGTTCTTGAACCACTGCTGCTTGTACTCTGCTGAGCGTGTATCACTGCCTCATCCTTGACATTTTTCTCTAATTGGTGCTGCTCCATTCTATTTTAAAAAAATCAAATCTATTAGTGTGACGTGCTTCCATCCGTATCCAATACATTGGTTCCAAACACTATAGAAGTACACAAAGGAGTCTTTCAGAGATAGTGAACAGTTGTGTGCAGTGTTCACTCTAGTCTGTGAGGTTTTTTTTTTTTGAGTGCAGATCACGCTCCAGTTAGTTCTTGAACCACTGCTGCTTGTACTCTGCTGAGCGTGTCTCACTGCCTCATCCTTGACATTTTTCTCTAATTGGTGCTGCTCCATTCTATTTAAAAAAAATGAAATCTATTAGTGTGACGTGCTTCCATCCGTATCCAATACATTGGTTGCAAACACTATAGAAGTACACAAAGGAGCCTTTCAGAGATAGTGAACAGTTGTGTGCAGTGTTCACTCTAGTCTGTGAGGTTTTTTTTTTTTTGAGTGCAGATCACGCTCCAGTTAGTTCTTCAACCACTGCTGCTTGTACTCTGCTGAGCGTGTCTCACTGCCTCATCCTTGACATTTTTCTCTAATTGTTGCTGCTACATTCTATTTCAAATAATTCAAATCTATTAGTGTGGCGTGCTTCCATCCGTATCCAATACATTGGTTGCAAACAATATAGAAGTACACAAACGGGCCTTTCACAGCTACTGAACAGTTGTGTGCAGTGTTTACTGTAGTCAGAGGTTTTCATTTTTGAAGTGCAGATCCCGCTCCAGTTAGTTCTTCAACCACTGCTGCTTGTACTCTGCTGAGCGTGTCTCACTGCCTCATCCTTGACATTTTCCTCTAATTGTTGCTGCTACATTCTATTTCAAATAATTCAAATCTATTAGTGTGACGTGCTTCCATCCGTATCCAATACATTGGTTGCAAACAATATAGAAGTACACAAACGGGCCTTTCACAGCTACTGAACAGTTGTGTGCAGTGTTTACTGTAGTCAGAGGTTTTCATTTTTGGAGTGCAGATCACGCTCCAGTTAGTTCTTCAACCACTGCTGCTTGAACTCTGCTGAGCGTGTCTCACTGCCTCATCCTTGACATTTTTCTCTAATTGGTGCTGCTCCATTCTATTTCAAATAACTCAAATCTATTAGTGTGATGCGCTTCCATCCGTATATAATACATTGGTTGCAAACAGTCTTTTTGTTAAGGTACAGTATTAAATCGACATTGTACAGGTGTCGCTATTCAGTCTGATAACTAGATATCATTCACCTTTTCTATCAGTTGTCGTTGTTTCAGCAAAACTTGCAGGTATATATCTAGCTATTGTGACTATGCACTATTGACTTCAACAAGGTAATGCATGAGTTTTGTTACCGATTCTCATTTTTACATGATGGACCTTTATGATATGGGTTGTTAAATTTGTAATTAAATATGTATTTTTTGAAATGACACAAATATAAGTAATGTTGAAGAGGACTAGTCCTATATCCATTGTTTGCACAATATTACAGGTGTTCATCACGTCCCTTAATCAACAATGGATTATTAAATTTACTTGTATGCTTTTATTTAAAAGCCAATAACACTGAAGGCTAACCTTCGCACTGCAGCTGTTGTCAAAGTTCAACCCACATTATGCACTTCCAACATTGCAGCATTTGAGGCATGATGTGAGTTGGATTTGTCTAAGTTATGGAGTGACAAGATTCACCATCAGTACCCTATAGCATAAGTAGGCTTTTGTGTTAGCATTTGTGTTCGACATGTGGATATCTGCAGTAATATGTCACAATTATTTTGTTACAGATTTGTGACAAAGACTAATAATTTTATGGTTTCAAAGGTGACGTTTCACTTGTTTACAGCTTAGAAATAAGGGTGTAGCCTCTTATCTATGTGTAGCAGTAGCCACTTTAACATGTCATGTTTTTTTCAACATGTGTAGCTACCTAGCAGTAATTTTTGCTGGACACACAGCAGGGGAACAGCAGGCGTTACTGAACCCCACAAACACATCAGCGATTGTTTTGATCTGTGCATCCAACACTTCTGAGCAGCAACTGGCAGTGTTGTAGCCCAGGCAGTAGAGTTCAGGTGGTAGAAAGATGAACATAACAGGAGTAGTGTTGAGCGATACGATACCGCAAGTATCGGGTATCGGCCGATATTAGCTCTATCGGCCTTTCGATACTTAGTTTCGAAATTTTCCATATATCGTATACCGGAATCGGAAGTTCCCATAATTCTTTGAGAGGCAATGTGATTTTAGTCAGCCAATGTGGAATCCTAAGAAGTGTGGGCACATCCTGTACTGCTGCGGTCATGTTAACTAATGGCATGGCTGTGATTGGATGCTGAAATGATGTCAGAATGCACTATAAAAGGCGCCGCCGCCATTTTAGCGTCACTGTGCTGTGAATTCAGTAAGGGACAGAACGCTGTTGTGCTGACTCTGAGGGACAGTTAGAGATTGCGATTTAGTGTACTGTGCTGTAGGCAGGCTAGCACCAACCGCTGTGTAAAGCTTCCTTTTGCCTGCAGTGTTGTTTTAACAGCTCTGCAAGGTGTGTGTGAGTGCAGGTGACGCTGCAGTTTGCTCTGCATGCAACGCTGTCTGTAGGCATCTGCACGTGTCACTCACAGACTCTTTTTTTTTTTCTTCAGTGTAATTCTTGCAGCTCCATGCAATTTAACTATTAGTGTGAATCGCTTCCATCCGTATCCAATACATTGGTTGCAAACACTATAGAAGTAGACAAAGGAGTAGCCTTTCACAGATTGTGAACAGTTGTGTTTCAGTGTTCACTTCAGTCTGTGTTTTTTATTTTTTGAGTGCACATCACGCTCCAGTTACTTGTTCAAGCACTGCTGCTTGTACTCTGCTGAGCGTGTCTCAGTGCCCTCATCCTTTTCATTTATCTCCAATTGGTTCTGCTCCATTCCATTTAAAAATAATCTATTAGTGTGACGCGCTTCCATCCGTATCCAATACATTGGTTGCAAACACTATAGAAGTAGACAAAGGAGTAGCCTTTCACAGATTGTGAACAGTTGTGTTTCAGTGTTCACTTCAGTCTGTGTTTTTTATTTTTTGAGTGCACATCACGCTCCAGTTACTTGTTCAAGCACTGCTGCTTGTACTCTGCTGAGCGTGTCTCAGTGCCTCATCCTTTTCATTTATCTCCAATTGGTTCTGCTCCATTCCATTTAAAATATAATCTATTAGTGTGACGCGCTTCCATCCGTATCCAATACATTGGTTGCAAACACTATAGAAGTAGACAAAGGAGTAGCCTTTCACAGATTGTGAACAGTTGTGTTTCAGTGTTCACTTCAGTCTGTGTTTTTTATTTTTTGAGTGCACATCACGCTCCAGTTACTTGTTCAAGCACTGCTGCTTGTACTCTGCTGAGCGTGTCTCAGTGCCTCATCCTTTTCATTTCTCTCCAATTGGTTCTGCTCCATTCCATTTAAAATAAATATAATCTATTAGTGTGACGCGCTTCCATCCGTATCCAATACATTGGTTGCAAACACTATAGAAGTAGACAAAGGAGTAGCCTTTCACAGATTGTGAACAGTTGTGTTTCAGTGTTCACTTCAGTCTCTGCGTAATAACCACACTTAGGCCTTATAACTTTTCTGACTTTCTTTATCAATCTACCAAGATGAAGAAGGCAGGGAGTAAGGCACGTGGTCGTGGCCGTGGAGTTTCAGCAGGGAGAGGACGTGGGGATTCTGTGGCTGCTGCCGCCCTCAGTGACACAGCATCCACCAGTTTTACCCATGAGCGTTCCTTTATGCGCACTTTGGTAGGAGCTTGGCGTGCCCCCCTGCTGCGGGAAGAACAAATTGAAGCCGTTGTTGGTTGGATGGCAGCCAATGCATCGACTTCAATTCCTTCCACCTCCTCTCAGGAACACAACACTGTTGAGCAACCATCTGTCTGTTCACCGCCTGTCAAATTGCCCAGGCAGTCAGAGAGTTCTGTACAGGAGCCAGCTGAGTCTCTGCTTCTGTTCTCAGAATCTGTTGGCTCGCAAACACGGGCACAGGCAGCAGCATTCTGCAATTTGAAGAAGAGGGAGTATGCAGTGATGCGCAACAGCTGTGTCTCTCTCAATCTGAAGAGGCGGGTGAGCCAGTGCCGATGGACAGCACACCGCAGAACGCATCTTATGATGATGATGAGACTCAGGTGCCAGGTTTTGTGGAGCATGGTGCTGCCCAGACTATCCAACAGCAGCAGGTGTTGGAAGAGGGTAGTGGAGATGATGAAGTCTGAGACCCAACATGGCGTGAGCAACAGGAAGGTCGTGGGAGCAGCTCTGAGGAAGAGATTGTCCCAACGGTACAAAGAGGAGGGAGAGGTAGGCTGCAGACTCGCTTGCCTGTAGCCTCCAGTTTGGCACCTGTTGGGAGCAGTTCTCTTAGAAATGTCAAAATTGGCGCTCCCATGACTTGCACTGCGTGGTCCTTTTTTGACAGACTTGTAGATGATATTTGCTATGTTCAATGCAAGCTGTGTAAGCAAAAAGTTAAAAGAGGTAAAAATATCAGTAACCTGAATACCACAAATATGTGGAAACATGTACGGACAAAGCACGTAGCTGAGTTACAAAGACACACTGGAGATGTAGGCCAACCTACAGCAGCACCTACATCTTCAGGTCGTGTTCGAGCCTCTACCTCCAGCTCACACACACCTGGTTCGGCTTCCTCACAGGATCTCCATGGAAGAACCTCGGTCACTGTTGTCCATAGACAAACTGTTATTCCACCCACAGCAGCAAGTTCACAGTCATCGTCACACTCCCAGAACAAAAAACAGCCATCGGTACCACAGGCATGGGATAAAAGACGGCCATACTCGGCAAACCATCCACGAGCACAGGCTCTGAATGCTGGCATTGCAAAACTCCTGTCCCTTGAAATGCTGTCATTCAGGCTGGTGGAGACTGACAGTTTCAGGAACTTTATGGCATTGGCAGTCCCACAATATAATGTGCCAAGCCGATTTTATTTCAGCAGGCAAGCTGTCCCTGCTCTGCAAAAACATGTCGAGGGAAACATTAAACATGCGCTACTAAACGCCGTCAGTAGCAGGGTCCACCTGACCACCGATGTGTGGACCAGTACCCATGGCCAGGGACGATACCTTTCCCTCACTGCCCATTGGGTCAATGTTGTGGAGCCGGGTACAGATCTTGCCAGTGGCGCTGTACGTGTTCTGCCAACTCCAAGGATTGCAGGAATCCAGTCTGTACACATTGATTCCTCCTCCTACTCCAGTTCCTCAGAATCATCGCTGCACGAGCCGTCACGGTATACCTCCACATGGACCCGTGAACGCTTACCTGTTGCGACCGATATGAGCACAGCCGTGGCCAAACGTCAACAGGCCGTCCTGAAATTAATTTCCATGGGGAATCGAAGCCACACAGCGCAGGAGCTCTGGGATGCCATCAAGCAGGAGAGCGACGTGTGGTTTTTGTCAGCTAATCTCCAGCCAGGCTTGGTAGTGTGTGACAATGGCCGAAATCTGGTGGCAGCTCTGGGCCTTGGCAACCTCACTCACATACCATGTCTGGCACATGTGCTCAACTTGGTCGTGCAGAGTTTTTTGAGGGACTATCCGGATCTTGATGCACTGCTGCACAAGGTCCGCCTAGAGTGAGCTCACTTGCGACGTTCCAGCATGGCCAGATCGCGCATTGCAGCTCTGCAAGTCAGATTTTGCCTTCCTGAACATCGCATCATATGTGACGTACCCACCAGGTGGAATTCCACGTTACATATGTTGGAGCGGTTGTGTGAGCAGCAGCCAGCAGTAATGGAGTATCAGCTGCAACAGGCGCAATCAACTCGCAATTTGCGCCGTTCACACTTCACCACTACTGAGTGGGCCTCTATGAAGGACATCTGCGACGTCTTGCGTGCGTTTGATGTCTCAACGCGGATGGCGAGTGCAGATGATGCACTAGTCAGCATGACTGTCCCCCTTATCTGCCTGCTTCAGAAATCACTGAAAGCACTAAAGGAAGAGGTTTTGGAAGAGGTGGAGGATGAGGAGTCACAAATTCAATTACCTTCAGGACAGTCAGCGCAACGTGGTTCCTCACAAAGGGCTGGGCAGGGCTCACTTTGTGAGGAGGATGAGGAGGAGGAGGAGTCAATGGAGGAGGAAGAAATCCCTACAGAGGGAGGTACACAACGCTCTAGTCAGTATTTAGAGCGAGGGTGGGGTGATGCAGAGGAGGCAGAGATGACGCCTCTTCCAGAGGACAGCCTTTGTTGGCCAGTTGGGAGTCTGCAGCACATGGTTGATTTCATGCTTCAGTGCCTGAGAAACGACCGCCGCATCGCCCACATTCTCAGCACGTCAGATTATTGGGTGTACACCCTCCTAGACCCTCGCTACCGGGACAACTTACAAACCCTCATCACACCGGTGAACCGGGACCATAAAATGCAGGAGTACCAAGACACACTGGTGCAATCCATACTGTTGTACATTCCAGCCGAGAGAGCTGCTGCTGCTGCTACTGCTTTACAAAGCAGCTCTGTGCGTCGAGGCAGTGTAGACACCTCTACAACAAGAGGGAGCAGAAGCAGCGCCTCTGCACAGGGCAAGAACTGTATGTTACAAATGTGGCAAAGTTTTGTGACAGCGCCAGCAAGGTCTACACCATCCGAGACGGCTCCAGTCACCAGGAAGAAACGTTTCCGTAAGATGGTGACAGACTACTTGGCTTTCCCTCTAAGTGTACTCCCAGATGGCTCTTCCCCTTTCAAATTTTGGGTCTCTAAGTTGGATACATGGCCAGAGCTTAGCCAGTATGCATTGGAGGTGCTGGCTTGCCCTGCTGCCAGTGTATTATCTGAGCATGTCTTTAGTGCTGCAGGTGGTGTAGTAACAGACCGTCGCATGCGACTATCCTCAGAGAATGTAGACCGGCTTACTTTTCTGAAAATGAACAAGGCATGGATCTCACCTGAATTTGCCTGTCCGTTTTCAGATTAAATAACTGTTTGGCAACGTTTTCCATGTCTCCTGTTATGTTCATCTTTCTACCACCTGAACTCTGCTCCCTGGGCTACAACACCGCCATTTGTTGCTCGTAAGTAATTGGCAGTGGTACTGACTCCTGGCCAGCCTGGTTACAGCACGACAGCTGTTTCCTGGCAGTGTGAACGTCAATTATCCTCCAATAAGTTGTGCTGTCGTGTTGCATTCGGGTTAGCCGACTCTATGGTGCCTGCAGTTTAGGTGATTCCTATGTGTGCTGTGGGATATGTAAATAAAGGCGGTTTCCATTGTGACATTAGGACAAGCACCCACTGTAGGACTGTGTGATTCGGTAACTGAGGACGGCTTGCGTCCTGTCAACTTACATTTTCATAGGTGCGTTCTTCTACCCGTCCGGGGTCCAGTACCGTCAAGTGGTTCTCCCCAGTGCCTTTGGCCTAGGTGCCTCCATCTCCGTATCCAAGTTCCACCAACGTCTGCTGGTCCTTGGTAGTGCTTTGGAGCACAGGTACCTCCTGCTTAGTAACCGTGTCACAGTAACGTCAGCTGGTACTCGGTTGTGACATTGCCTCTTTTCCTTCTGCTACCCGTCCGGGGTCCAGTACCGTCAAGTGGTTCTCCCCAGTGCCTTTGGCCTAGGTGCCTCCATCTCCGTATCCGAGTTCCACCAACGTCTGCTGGTCCTTGGTAGTGCTTTGGAGCACAGGTACCTCCTGCTTAGTAACCGTGTCACAGTAACGTCAGCTGGTACTCGGTTGTGACATTGCCTCTTTTCCTTCTGCTACCCGTCCGGGGTCCAGTACCGTCAAGTGGTTCTCCCCAGTGCCTTTGGCCTAGGTGCCTCCATCTCCGTATCCGAGTTCCACCAACGTCTGCTGGTCCTTGGTAGTGCTTTGGAGCACAGGTACCTCCTGCTTAGTAACCGTGTCACAGTAACGTCAGCTGGTACTCGGTTGTGACATTGCCTCTTTTCCTTCTGCTACCCGTCCGGGGTCCAGTACCGTCAAGTGGTTCTCCCCAGTGCCTTTGGCCTAGGTGCCTCCATCTCCGTATCCGAGTTCCACCAACGTCTGCTGGTCCTTGGTAGTGCTTTGGAGCACAGGTACCTCCTGCTTAGTAACCGTGTCACAGTAACGTCAGCTGGTACTCGGTTGTGACATTGCCTCTTTTCCTTCTGCTACCCGTCCGGGGTCCAGTACCGTCAAGTGGTTCTCCCCAGTGCCTTTGGCCTAGGTGCCTCCATCTCCGTATCCGAGTTCCAGCAACGTCTGCTGGTCCTTGGTAGTGCTTTGGAGCACAGGTACCTCCTGCTTAGTAACCGTGTCACAGTAACGTCAGCTGGTACTTGGTTGTGACATTGCCTCTTTTCCTTCTGCTACCCGTCCGGGGTCCAGTACCGTCAAGTGGTTCTCCCCATGCCTTTGGCCTAGGTGCCTCCATCTCCGTATCCGAGTTCCAGCAACGTCTGCTGGTCCTTGGTAGTGCTTTGGAGCACAGGTACCTCCTGCTTAGTAACCGTGTCACAGTAACGTCAGCTGGTACTCGGTTGTGACATTGCCTCTTTTCCTTCTGCTACCCGTCCGGGGTCCAGTACCGTCAAGTGGTTCTCCCCAGTGCCTTTGGCCTAGGTGCCTCCATCTCTGTATCCGAGTTCCACCAACGTCTGCTGGTCCTTGGTAGTGCTTTTGAGCACAGGTACCTCCTGCTTAGTAACCGTGTCACAGTAACGTCAGCTGGTACTCGGTTGTGACATTGCCTCTTTTCCTTCTGCTACCCGTCCGGGTTCCAGCACAGTCAGCTGGTCCTCGTTACTTCCATTGTCTCTTGCTCCATCTGATACCCGTCAGGGTTCCAGTAACGTCAGCTGTTTCTCGGAAATTAGACGACCTTAAAGACCACCCAGAAGAAGATGACGACAACAAGGACGACGAGCATGAAGCCAACCAGCCTGAACACCATCACAAAGAAAAAATAAAAGATTACCCAGAAGAAGATCACCAACAGGACAAAGAAGGTTAAGACAAACTACAAGATACAGAACAAGAGACAGAAGAACAATAAGCAGAAGATCAAAAAGCAGAAGAACATGAAGTATAAGACCAAAATGAAGAGCAAAATATATGCTCTAAATTCTAAGCAGAAGAAGACTAAGCAGTGTATGGGGGTGAGTCCGTTCCTCCTCGTGGTGCCCCTGGAAAATGCCTGCTGCTGCAGGCTAAACTGAACACGGACAAATACTGTTGTAATTTAAATCTTTTGTGACAGCAAGAACGGAAGGATGAACAATTCATACTTTTACAGATTACAAGTACAGGAATCTCTGTCACAAATAAGAATATGATGAAGAAGATGAAGAGGAAGAAGATGAAGAATTTGAATATGAAGAAGATTAATTAGTTTAATAATAACAATATGAGTAATGTAAACAAAAACATGAATAGCAAGAAGTTTAAGAAGAAGATTAAGAAGGTGAAGATGAAGAATAATTTGATGAGAAAGATGATGCTGCTGCTGAAGATTATGAAGGAGAAAGTGTGGCACTGGCAAAAGTTAAAAAGGTGAAGAGCATGGAAGTTGTGAAACATACATATTTGCCAAAATAGAAAAAAGGTTAACAACATTGTCAATTTGTTAGTCAATCCAAACGTATTTCCAAAAAAAAATATATTAATGCTATTCCAATGCATTGGGTTAAACATGTATGCCTTTATTGTCTCCTCAACCTCCCCCAATACATTCTACATTAGTCTTTGTTGTTTTCCTTCATGTACAATTAACCAACAAGGCAAGAATGTTTTTTTTTAATGTCGATATTTGGTTCCCATAGACTTACATGGGACTTGCGGTATCGGAATCGGATATCGACGATATTTAGTGATATCGGCGATACCATTCCGATCCGATATTTTTAGATATCGAGCAGTATCGCTCAACACTAAACAAGAGACATGGATAACGTTGCCAACCAGTTATTTAATCTGAAACCGGACAGGCAAATTCATGCGAGATCCATGCCTTGTTCATTTTCTGAAAAGTAAGCCGGTCTACATTATCGGAGGATAGTCGCATGCTACGGTTTGTTAGTACACCACCTGCAGCACTAAAGAAGCGCTCCGATAATACACTGGCAGCAGGGCAAGCCAGCACCTCCAATGCATACTGGCTAAGCTCTGGCCATGTATCCAGCTTAGAGACCCAAAACTTGAATGGGGAAGAGCCATCTGGGAGTACACTGAGAGGCCAAGACATGTAGTCTGTCACCATCTTATGGAAACTTTGCCTCCTGCTGACTGGAGCCGTCTCGGATGGTGTAGACATTGGTGGCGCTGCCACAAAACTTCGCCACATTTGGAACATACTGGTCTTGCTGTTGTGAATGTGCTAGAAATGAATTCTGAGCAGAAGCTCCCTCTGGTGGTTAAAAACAGTACTGAACTATCCAATAAAGATTGTGAAGATTGGAGATCAGGTGTTACTGACTGGTGTTATATAAGGGAGGTTCCCTCCCATCAGGGTTGACGGTGATCAATTGTTCTGGTCTCATCTTTGATTCCTGTACACTTTGTAGCTTGCTGTTTCGTGCCTGCATCTTTTTCTAACAGATAAGACACTTTCTTCTTTTAGTTGTTTGTGTTTTTTTTTGGCATTTTGTCATGCACTTCTGTGGGGGTCTGCCGGGTCCCCTTGGGGGGCTTGTGCTCCTCTTAATTTAGTTCAGCCACTGTTGTTTGTTCATTTTCCTTTTCCACTTTTTTCTGTGGCTGCTGTTTAGTTTTTGTTACACCAGAGAACTAATTTAGGTGCTAGAGGTCATGTCATCTCAGGTGTTTTTGTAATTAGTAGAGTTGGTACTTTTCAGGGTTTTTTGTGATTGCATAAAGTGCCCTTCCTATCCTTTTCTATTAATATCAAAGAGGAGAAGGAGAGTCACTGGTGACCAAAATTCATAGTATAAAAGGTAAATATTTATTTATAACATTACATAAGTAACACAAAAATAAATAACATGAACAATGAAATCACATATATAGGACATGTGCAGATATAGGGAGAAAAATCTCCTAGCAGTTAGGCAAATATACATATGTGGCATCAACAGTAATTAGACACATTGTAGCTCATAATACATCAAGTATATCAAAATCCCTCAAAAAAAGAAGGTAAAGAGGTAACAGAGCTACAGACAAGATTACCACACAAGATAGAGCATGTTCCACAGGACAAAGCGCTTAAGTAATAAGGCCAGTAGAAGTCAGTGCATTGCTGGCCATATCTAGTAAAGAACCGTGCTCACCAAATAAAGTAATAAATGCCGCACTAGAGGGATCACCCCATAAAGAAGATGCCACCCCATGTTTGTTCATTTTCCTTTTCCACTTTTTTCTGTGGCTGCTGTTTAGTTTTTGTTACACCAGAGAACTAATTTAGGTGCTAGAGGTCGTGTCATCTCAGGTGTTTTTGTAATTAGTAGAGTTGGTACTTTTCAGGGTTTTTTGTGATTGCATAAAGTGCCCTTCCTATCCTTTTCTATTAATGAAGTTTGAGCCCCAACGTTTGCTCATACTATTTTCTGTCTGTGTCAGTATTTCTTCTTGTCTAACCGCCATTGCATGTTTGGGGGCTTTCTATGTTCTTTGTGGATCTGCTCCGGGCAGATAGCTTTCCTCTTTCTATCTTTAGGTGTAGTTAGCTTCTCAGGCTGTGACAAGGCCTCTAGGACCAACGTAGGTACGCTCCACGGCTGCCTTTAGTTGTGGTGGTTAGTCAGGGTACTGCAATCCCATAGATTCCAACCTCTCTGGTGTATTGCCTTTTTTGCCTGCTCTCCTCAGCTACCAAATCATAACATCGTGCCCTGTGCAGAGGAGCTGCTTGTGCTCCCTCTTGTTGCAGAGCTGTCTCCACTGCCTCGACGCACAGAGCTGCTTTGTAAAGCAGTAGTAGCAGCAGTGCTCTCGGCTGGAATGGAGAACATTATGGATTGCACCAGTGTGTCTTGGTACTCCCGCATTTTACGCTCCCGGTTCAACGGTGTGATGAGGCTTTGTAAGTTGTCCCGGTAGCGAGGGTCTAGGAGGGTGGACACCCAATAATCAGACGTGGTGAGAATGTGGGCGATGCGGCGGTCGTTTCTCAGGCACTGCAGCATGAAATCAACCATATGCTGCAGACTCCCAACTGGCCAAGAAACGCTGTCCCCTGCAAGAGGCGTCATCTCTGCCTGCTCTGCATCACCCCACCCTCGCTATACATACTGACTAGAGCGTTGTGTACCTCCCTCTGGAACGATGTCTTCCTCCTCCATTGACTCCTCCTCATCCTCCTCACAAAGTGAGCCCTGCCCAGCCCTTTGTGAGGACCCACGTTGCGCTGACTGTCCAGAAGGTGACGGAATTTGTGACTCCTCATCCTCCACCTCTTCCAAAACCTCATCCCTTAGTGCTTGCATTGTTTTTTGAAGCAGGCAGATAAGGGGGACAGTCAGGCTGACTAGTGCATCATCTGCACTCGCCATCCGCGTTGACTCATCAAACGCACGCAAAACGTGGCAGATGTCCTTCATAGAGTCCTTCGCCAGTCCTTACACTGGCTGCCCATTCGTTATAGTATCCAATTCAAAGTACTGGTTGTCACCCACAAAGCTCTCCACAGTGCAGCACCCCCCTACATCTCCTCCCTCATTTCTATCTATCGGCCTAACCGACTGCTGCGCTCTGCAAACGACCTTCGACTAACCTCTGCACTAATCCGTACCTCCCACTCCCGACTACAAGACTTCTCCCGTGCTGCGCCAATCCTCTGGAATGCTGTACCCCAAGAAATTAGGACTATCCGCAATTAGCATGGTTTCAGGCGCTCCCTCAAAACACATTTGTTCAGAGCGACCTATCACATTCACTAATCAAAGTCATTCTATGTGTAAGTCTGTGTGTGTAGCCCATTCACTATCTCCATTCATCCATCACTCCCTCAAAATGGCTGGACCATCATTGTAAATACACCATTGTATATAAACACCTGTACTTTGTATCTCCCCCACCTCATTGTAGATTGTAAGCTGTCACGAGCAGGGGCGGCTTATATTGCTTTAATTATTGTATTGTTAACGTTGTTACTTATGACTTGTGTTCTGAAACTGTTAAACTGTAAAGTGCTGCGGAATATGTTGGCGCTATATAAATAAAGATTATTATTATTATAGAGGCCCAGTCAGTAGTGGTGAAGTGTGAACGGCGCAAATTGCGAGTTGATTGCGCCTGATGCAGCTGATACTCCATTACTGTTGGCTGCTGCTCACACAACCGCTCCAACATATGTAACCTGGAATTCCACCTGGTGGGTACGTCACATATGATGCGATGTTCAGGAATGCGAAATCTGCGTTGCAGAGCTGCAATCAGTGATCTGGCCATGCTGGAAAATCGCAAGTGAGCGCACTCTAGGCGGACCTTGTGCAGCAGTGCATCAAGATCCGGATAGTCCCTCAAAAAACTCTGCACGACCAAGTTGAGCACATGTGACTGACATGGTATGTGAGTGAGGTTGCCAAGGCCCAGAGCTGCCACCAGATTTCGGCCATTGTCACACACTACCAAGCCTGGCTGGAGATTCGCTGCCAAAAAACACACGTCGCTCTCCTGCTTGATGGCATTCCAGAGCTCCTGCGCTGTGTGGCTTTGATTCCCCATGGAAATTAATTTCAGGACGGCCTGTTGACGTTTGGACACGGCTGTGCTCATATCGGTCGCAACAGGTAAACGTTCACGGGTCCATGTGGAGGTAGACCGTGACGGCTCCTGCAGCGATGATTCTGAGGAACTGGAGTAGGAGGAGGAGTCAATGTGTACAGACTTGATTCCTGCAATCCTTGGAGTTGGCAGAACACGTACAGCGCCACTCGCAAGATCAGTACCCGGCTCCACAACATTGACCCAATGGGCAGTGAGGGAAAGGTATTGTCCCTGCCCATGGGTGTTAGAACCCTCTGTTAGGTTTTGTTTCAGTTTGCTGGTCACATGACCTTTTTTCCCTATTTAGTCTGGCTCCGCCCTTCTGGCTTTGCTTGACTTCATTGTATTATCTACTGTTAAGCTAGCCGGGTGCTTAGGTGCCTTACTCAGTCAGTTTTGCTTGATGTTAGGATCTCAGAGTATTTTGTTTTCTGTTTAATTATCCCTGCTACAATTTCTGTTAGGAGGTGTCCACCTTTTTTCCCAGTCCCTAGATCTTGTAGGGATTCCTCCCTCGCAACTATAGGTCTTCGTTCAGACTAGCTGAGGACTTTAGCGGGTCTGGTCGCAGGATCAGGTTCCCCGTTACATCGTAGGGATTCAGCTTAGTTCTATTGTAGGGACAGAATTCCCTTCTTTCCTTAGTGGTTGTAGCAGATCATAACAATGGGTACTGGTCCACGCATCGGTGGTCAGGTGGACCTTGCTACTGAGGGCGTTTAGTAGCGCATGTTTAATTTTTCCCTCAACATGCTTTTGCAGACCAGGGACGGCTTGCCTGCTGAAATGAAATCGGCTTGGCACATTGTATTGTGGGACTGACAATGATATTAAGTTACGGAAACTGTCTGTCTCCACCAGCCTGAATGACAGCATTTCAAGGGACAGGAGTTTTGCAATGCCAGCATTCAGAGCCTGTGCCCGTGGATGGTTTGCCGAGTATGGCCGTCTTTTATCCCATGCCTGTGCTACCGATGGCTGTTTTGTGGCCTGGGAGTGTGAGGATGACAGGGAACTTGCTGCTGTGTGTGGAATAACACTTTGTCTCTGGACAACAGTGACCGAGGTTCTTCCATGGCGATCCTGTAAGGAAGCAGAACCAGCTGTGTGTGAGCTCGATGAAGAGGCTTCAACACAACCTGAAGATGTAGGTGCTGCTGTAGGTTGGCCTACATCTCCAGTGTGTCTTTGTAACTCAACTATGTGCTTTGTCCGCACATGTTTCCACATATTAGTGGTATTGAGGTTACTGACACTTTTACCTATTTTTAATTTTTGATTACACAGCTTGCATTTGACATAGCAAATATCATCTGCAAGTGTGTGAAAAAAGGACCACGCAGTGCAAGTCCTGGGAGCGCACGTTTTGACTTTTGGAAGACAACTGCTCCGAACAGGTGCCAAACTGGAGGCTACAGGCAACCGAGTCTGCAGCCTAACTCTCCCTCCTGTTTGTACCGTTGGGGCAATGTCTTCCTCTATCTTCCTTCTATCACTAACCACTTCTCTAGGCCTCTCACAGCTTTCAACCAAAGTACTGGTTCTCAGCCACAAAGCTATCCACAGTGCAGCACCCCCCTACATCTCCTCCCTCATTTCTATCTATCGGCCTAACCGACTGCTGCGCTCTGCAAACGACTTTCGACTAACCTCTGCACTAATCCGTACCTCCCACTCCCGACTCCAAGACTTCTCCCGCGCTGCACCAATCCTCTGGAATGCTGTACCCCAAGAAATTAGGACTATCCACAATTTGCATGGTTTCAGGCGCTCCCTCAAAACACATTTGTTCAGAGCGGCCTATCACATTCACTAATCAAAGTCATTCTATGTATTCTGTGTAAGTGTGTGTGTGTGTGTGTCTAGCCCATTCACTATCTCCATCACTCATTCCCTTAAGATGGCTGGACTATCATTGTAAATGCACCATTGTATATAAACACCTATACTTTGTATCTCCCCCACCTCATTGTAGATTGTAAGCTGTCACGAGCAGGGGCGACTTATTTTGCTTAAATTATTGTATTGTTAACGTTGTTATTTATGACTTGTGTTCTGAAACTGCTAAACTGTAAAGCGCTGCGGAATATGATGGCGCTATATAAATTAATATTATTATTATTATTAGTAGTATTCCACTGAGCTGCTCCCACCACCTTCCTGTTCCTCACGCCTTGTTGGGTCTTGGACCTCATCATCTCCACTACCCTCTTCCAACACCTGCTGCTGTTGGGTGGTCTGGCCAGCACCATGCTCAACAGAAACTGGTACCTGAGTCTCATCATCATCAGATGCGTTCTGTGGTATGCTGACCATCGGCACTGTCTCACCCGCCTCTTCAGATTCAGAGAGACACAGCTGTTGCACATCACTGCATACTCCCTCTTCTTCTCATTCCAGAATGCTGCTTGGCTGGGCCCCTGTTTGCAAGCCAACAGATTCTGAGAACAGAAGCAGACACTCAGCTGGCTCCTGTACAGAACTCTGTGACTTCCTGGGCAATTTGGCAGGCGGTGAAGAGACATATGGTTGCTCAACAGTGCTGTGTTTCTGAGAGGAGGTGGAAGCAATTGAAGTCGATGCATTGGCTGACATCCAACCAACAACGGCTTCAATTTGTTCTTCCCGCAGCAGGGGGGTACGCCGACCTCCTACAAAAGTGCGCATAAAGGAACGCTCACGGGGAAAACTGGTGGATGCTGTGTCACTGGGGGCAGCAGCAGCCACAGAATCCCCACGTCCTCTCCCTGCTGAAACTCCACGGCCACGACCACGTGCCTTACTCCCTGCCTTCTTCATCTTGGTAGATTGATAAAGAAAGTCTGAAAAGTTATAAGGCCTAAGTGTGGTTATTCCGCAGAGACTACAGTGAACACTGCACACAACTGTTCACTACCCAACGCGTCAAAGCAGGAAGGCAGTCTGTAAGGTTCTGTGTACATGTTCCTGAAACTCAGTTTGTTCGTCAGCCATTTTATCTTCTGTCTTGCTGCAGCTATCTTGCCCTCAGTCAAAATGGAGTTTCCAGCTTGCATGTTCCCGCCCTGATTCTCTCCTTTTGCTTCTTGAGCAGCCACAGCTGAGCAGTTGGTGCTTCAGAGTCTAGCCTGCAGTGAACCTGTGACCTGACTCCTAAAGCCTTGGACCTTGTACTCCAGCTATTCCTACTGAGGAACTCTGAAGCACTTGTGGACTCTGAACCCTGCTCTTTGAAAGACCCACGTTTGCATGGACTTACGGTAACAGAAAAGAAGATCCTGAACCTGTTGTGGAGAGTTATTGCTGAGCTTAGATTACTCTGGCCTGCTGTGTCTCCTGCTTCTGTGTCTGCAAACTGTGTGACTATTTTTGCCAACTTGTATGAAGTAATACAAGACTTTCTATATCAAACCTGTGTCTCATGTATTTTCATCGCACCCAAGCACAAGACGCTATATGAACTGTACTACATACATTACAAGATTCTGAAGCCAAAACGTTAGTGTCTGCTGGGTCTGGAAAGGCTGTGTCTGCTGTAACTGTGGATATCGGATGTCCGGGTGAACTTTCTGTGATGATAGTGGTTGTGACTTCTCACAACCATTCCAGTGCTCCTGTCTTGAAAGGTCTGGAAAATGGAGGCCCGCATAAAGGAACTTTGCGGAGTGACTGATAATATCCTTGCAGATTTGCAGAATATAAAGACCCGTTTTTAAGCCTACAGGACCTCACTAATCACAATTTGCAAGTGTTTGGACAGACTGCCCAGGATTTGCGAGCCAGGATTGAGGTTCTAGAAGAGCGAGTCCAGGCTCCTGCCGTAGCCCCGAGTTCTGGGATTCCCAAGTTGCCCCCTTTTCGTTTTGTCGGTGAACGTGAGAAATTCAGGGGATTTATTAATCAATGCAATCTTTTTTTTTCTGCACATGCTTCACAATTTCCCACTGAACGATCTAAGGTGCTTACTATAATTATGTTGCTTACCAACAAGGCTTTGATGTGGGCAAACCCTCTGATTGAGACTGAGGATGATTGTTTGAATCACCTTGATGCTTTTATTTCAGCCATGGGGCAGGTGTTTGATGACCCCAATCGAGGTGCAACAGCTGAAGCAGCCATGTTAGCTTTGCGCCAAGGTAAGCACTCGGTAGCTGAATATGCCTTGGATTTCAGGAGATGGGCCCTTGATACCACCTGGGACAGTTCCGCCAAAAAATCTATTTTTCGAAAGGGGTTATCTCCACTGATTAAGGATGAACTTGCTCGTGCCGACCCTCCCACTGCGTTAGGTGACTTTATTAACTACTGCATCCGTATTGATACTCATCTGACTGAACGCAGGCAAGAGAGATGGTTCGAAAGCAATCGCACTAACCTTTTCCTACCTTCCTCTCCAGCTAAGGAACCTTTGAGTAGGATTACACGGGAACCTGAACCTGAACCCATGCAGGTAGACTCTTTACAACGACGGGTTAGTGATGCACGCAAGGAACATCTTTTTAAGGAAAATCTATGTTTCTATTGTGGTAAGTCAGGGCACTTCATTATAAACTGCCCCAGCCGTTCTCGTAAGACTACTGCAGCACTCATTCATTGTGAGTGTTGCGAGAGGGGATCTGTCAGGTCCGAGCGTCAGGCTCCAGAGAGATCTGCAGCAACAGATCTTGATTTCTCGGACTTAAACTCCGTTACCTCTGAGGACGTTGACTGTGTAAACGCTGCCATTTTTCAAGTTTCCTCAGCGGTGTCCCAGCTGAGTTGTAAGAAAAACAATTCTCATTACTTTCTTTCCATCAAACTCTGGGTTGACTCAGCTTGGGTGTCTAGCTCTGCTATGATCGACTCAGGGGCAAGTGGAAATTTTATGGATGTCTCCTTTGCTCTGAAACAGGGGATACGTTCAGTGAAGAAGGCTACTCCAGTACAGATGGAAACTGTGGATGGCTCCCTGCTGACCTCTGGACCAGTGGATCAGGAAACAGAGCCTTTGAGGGTTCTTATGGGTAAAGATCATCAAGAGAAACTGTCCTTTATGCTTATCTCTTCTCCCCACTTTCCCATTATTCTAGGGCTACCGTGGCTGCAGGCTCAGAATCCTACCATTAACTGGGAGACCAAGGAATTACACTTTCCAGAGAAACAGATGAGTCCAAAAGTTTCAGCTTGCTCTGTTCCTAAAGGAACCATGTCAGTCCCTGAACTACCAGCTGTATACCAGGACTATGTGGATTTATGTGACAAGAAGAACGCTGACCAGCTTCCTCCTCACCGTCCATATGATTGTCCAATTGAATTATTGCCTGGAGCAGAGATACCTTTTGGTAAGATCTACCCCCTGGCGGGGCCCGAGCTAAAGGCTTTAAAGGATTACATAGACGAAAATCTAGCCAAGGGCTTCATACGCCCCTCTTCATCTCCTGCAGGTGCACCCATCTTCTTTGTAAAGAAGAAAGATGGATCTCTGAGACCATGCGTAGACTATAGGGAACTCAATAAGGTTACTATTAGAAACCGTTATCCATTGCCTTTAATCCCTGAGTTATTGGAGAGAGTGCGACATGCCAAAATTTTCTCTAAACTAGATCTTCGTGGGGCCTATAACTTAGTCCGTATTAGACCTGGGGATGAATGGAAGACTGCATTCAGGTCACGCTATGGACACTTTGAATATCTAGTTATGCCTTTTGGTCTGAGTACCGCCCCAGCCACTTTCCAACACTTGGTGAATGACATCTTCAGGGATCTCCTAGATACATTCGTGGTAATTTATTTGGATGATATTCTAATTTTTTCTAACTCCACAGAGGAACATCATGGACATGTGAGAATGGTCTTGGAACGTCTAAGACAAAATCATCTTTACATCAAACTTGAAAAGTGTGAATTCCATAGGACCGAAATTCAATTTCTGGGGTATGTACTGTCTACACAAGGAATTAGTATGGATGGAAGCAAAACCCAAGCCATCAAGGATTGGCCAAGTCCTAGAAATGTGAAGGAGGTACAGCGCTTCATCGGGTTTGCCAACTTCTATAGACGTTTCATTAGGAATTTCTCTGAGGTAGTGTCACCTATCACCCAACTTACCCGGAAAGAGTCTAGGTTCTCCTGGACTCCCCAAGCCCAGGAAGCATTTTCCCGTCTAAAAGATAAATTTACCACTGCACCTATCCTAGTACATCCCAACCCCGAGCTTGCCTTCATAATAGAGGTGGATGCTTCAGACTGTGCCGTTGGAGCTATACTCTCTCAGAGAACAGGTGAGAAGAATGTCTTGCATCCCTGTGCCTTCTTTTCCCAGCAGTTGTCTTCGGCTGAGAGGAACTACGATGTGGGCAATAGAGAGTTGTTGGCCATTATTGCCGCCTTCAAAGAATGGAGACACCTTCTTCAGGGAGCTGCACAGCAAATAGTCGTCCTGACAGATCATCGTAACCTTGAGTTTATCAGGTCGGCTAAGTGCCTGACTCCTCGCCAGGCTCGCTGGAATCTTTTCTTAAACCAATTTAATTTTATCATTTCTTATAGACCAGGATCGCGCAATGGAAAGGCTGATGCACTCTCTAGGATTTACTCAGCAGAGACACGTCCAATTACTCCTCCTAAGACTATTCTTCCTGACTCTAGATTCCTAGGAGTAATTCATAATCAAGACCTACTTAAGGACATCAAGGAAGCATACCATGCGGATTCCTTTTTGGCACAACCCCCAAGGGACGTAAGTCTTGTCTTTAAGAATGGTGTGTGGATTCAGGGACAACGCCTGTATATTCCTGAAACAGTCAGATTGAGAGTATTGCAACTCATTCATGATTCCAAGATAGCTGGGCATAGAGGAATTCTAAAGACACAGGAATTTCTCTCTCGTTTCTTTTGGTAGCCCACTTGCAGGAAGGATGTTTTAAACTATGTCACTTCATGTGAAGTCTGTGCAAGATGCAAAACACCTCGCTCCTCACCAACTGGTCTGTTACAGCCTCTTCCCACCCCGTCCCGCCCGTGGGGATCCATTTCTATGGACTTCATTGTGGAGTTACCAACCTCTCAAGGGAAGAACACCATTCTAGTGGTGGTTGACCGTCTAACAAAGGCAGCTCATTTTATCCCTTGTGTCGGCTTACCCACTGCAAAACAGACATCAGATTTGCTGATTAAAGATGTGTTTCGCTTACATGGAGTACCGGATGAGGTTATTTCGGATCGAGGGGTGCAATTCACTTCTAGGTTTTGGCAAAATTTCTGTGCAGCATTGGACATTAAAGTAAACCTTTCTTCTGCTTTTCATCCCCAGACTAATGGACAGACCGAACGAACCAATCAAACCCTGGAGCAGTATCTCCGCTGCTTTATCTGCCACCTACAGGATGATTGGGTGGATCTACTTCCATTAGCTGAGTTCTCGTATAACAACTCTCAGAGTGCCTCCACTAAGCAGTCTCCTTTTTACTCTAATCTAGGTTATCATCCTAACATTCTACCACGATTTCCCATAGAAACGCCTTTACCAGCAGTGGCTGAAAGAATCACGTCTTTACAGAAGAATATGGATCTTCTAAAGGAGAATCTGGAATCGGCTCAGGAAAGGTACAAGAAAGCAGCAGATAAATTTCGTAAACCTGCACCAGCTTTCAAGGTAGGAGACTTGGTCTGGCTGTCAACCAGAAATCTTAAGTTAAGGATTCCATCGTCTAAGTTGGGACATAAGTACATTGGACCCTATAAAATCAGTAAAATTATAAGTGCCGTTGCTTGTCGTCTTCAACTGCCCAGAACTATGAGAATTCACCCTGTCTTTCATGTATCCCTACTAAAGGCTGCGACACCCAATACGTTTCCTGGACGTTCTTCTCCTTGCCCTGACCCAGTGCTAGTCGATGGTCAGGAAGAATTTGTGGTGGAAAGGATTTTAGATTCCAGGTTGTATAGAAATCAGTTACAATATCTGATTAAATGGCAGGGCTACCCAGTGGAGGACAACTCATGGGAACCAGTCAATAACGTTAATGCTCCTCGCTTGCTCCGTCAGTTTCATCAGAGGTACCCACACAAGCCTGGCCTGAGGTCATCCGGAGGTTGTCCCTAAGGGGGGAGTAATGTAAGGTTCTGTGTACATGTTCCTGAAACTCAGTTTGTTCGTCAGCCATTTTACTTTCTGTCTTGCTGCAGCTATCTTGCCCTCAGTCAAAATGGAGTTTCCAGCTTGCATGTTCCCGCCCTGATTCTCTCCTTTTGCTTCTTGAGCAGCCACAGCTGAGCAGTCGGTGCTTCAGAGTCTAGCCTGCAGTGAACCTGTGACCTGACTCCTAAAGCCTTGGACCTTGTACTCCAGCTATTCCTACTGAGGAACTCTGAAGCACTTGTGGACTCTGAACCCTGCTCTTTGAAAGACCCACGTTTGCATGGACTTACGGTAACAGAGAAGAAGATCCTGAACCTGTTGTGGAGAGTTATTGCTGAGCTTAGATTACTCTGGCCTGCTGTGTCTCCTGCTTCTGTGTCTGCAAACTGTGTGACTATTTTTGCCAACTTGTATGAAGTAATACAAGACTTTCTATATCAAACCTGTGTCTCATATATTTTCTTCGCACCCAAGCACAAGACGCTATATGAACTGTACTACATACATTACACAGTCTGTGCGTCCAAACAAAGGCGCAAGCATACATGCACGTACCCTGTTTATAAAGCGATATAAAAAAAATGATGTAGCAGTGACGCACACTTTATTGAGGTACAGTATTATATGGCCATTCACCATCTGTGGCTATGCAGTCTCATCTATATATACCTTATCTATCCGTTGTCATGCTTGCAAGTCCACAGTCAGGCATAAATAGCAATTTGCACTATGCACTTTTTAAAGGTTATGTTTGTTAATAAAAATGATTATTGGCACATATTATGAGTATTACATGATGGAAATTGTATAATTTTTATAAACTGTTTAGTGACATTATTCAGCAAATGTAACATTTTATTAATGTCACAGATAACTTGTAATGCTGATGATGTTTTGAAGTCAGACATTCATTGTCTATACAATAAAAATGGTGTACATACTGTTACTTATCCATCATTAATGGATTCAGATATGTACTTGTATGCTTTTATGTACAACCGTATAGCAGATTCCTTAACTAATTTATTTTGTGGTTTGCATTGCTGTTAAACATGTTAATGTATGCGTTTATGTTTGTCAATTCTTTATTTATCTCAATATTTTTTTAACTGAAATCATCATCTTATGGTAGTAAAGCTTATCTTTCTCTTGTTTGGAGTATAGACATTTAAAATTGACACGTAACAAGGAAAATACTTGATCTACTATTTAAACATCCTCCTTGACCCTGGGCTCCAACACCGCCAGTTGTTGCCTAGAAGTGCTGTTAGCACAGTCAACACTTGCTCCTGTGTTACTGGGGTTCAGTAACACCAGCTGTTCCCCTGCTGTGTGTACGTCAAAAAGTCCTGCTGCCTCCACCCTGTCCTCCTCTCATCCCTGGGCTCCAACACCGCCAGTTGTTGCCTGGAATGCTGTTAGCACAGTCAACACTTGCTCCTGTGTTACTGGGGTTCAGTAATGTCAGCTGTTCCCCTGCTGTGTGTATGGCAAAAAGTCATGCTGCCTCCACCCTGTTCTCTTCTCATCCCTGGGCTCCAACACCGCCAGTTGTTGCTCGGAAGTACTTGGCACGGGTACTGACTCCTGCCCAGCCTGGTTACAGCACGACAGCTGTTTCCTGGCAGTGTCAACGTCAATTAGCCTCCAATAAGTTGTCCTGTCGTGTTGCATTCTGGTTAGCCGACTATATGGTGCCTGCAGTTTTGGTCATTCCTATGTGTGCTGTGGGATATGTAAATAAAAGCTGTTTCCGTTGTGACAATAGGACAAGCACCCACTGTAGGACTGTGTGATTCGGTAACTGCGGACGGCTTGCGGCCTGTCAACTTACATTTTCATGGTGCCTTATGGTACCCGTCCGGGTTCCAGTACAATCAACTAGTTCTCCGCAGTGCCTTTGGCCTAGGTGCCTCCATCTCGGTATCAGAGTTCCAGCAACGTCTGCTGGTCCTTGGTAGTGCTTTGGAGCACAGGTACCTCCTGCTTAGTAACCGTGTCCCAGTAACGTCAGCTGGTCCTCGGTTGTGCCATTGGCTTTTTTCCTTCTGCTGCCCCTCCGGGTTCCAGCACAGTCAGCTGGTCCTCGTTACTTGCATTGGCTCTTGTACCTTCTGCTACCCGTCCGGGTTCCAGTACCGTCAACTGTTCTCCGCAGTGCCTTTGGCCTAGGTGCCTCCATCTCGGTATCGAGTTCCAGCAACGTCTGCTGGTCCTTGGTAGTGCTTTGGAGCACAGGTACCTCCTGCTTAGTAACCGTGTCCCAGTAACGTCAGCTGGTCCTCGGTTGTGCCATTGGCTTTTTTCCTTCTGCTGCCCCTCCGGGTTCCAGCACAGTCAGCTGGTCCTCGTTACTTGCATTGGCTCTTGTACCTTCTGCTACCCATCCGGGTTCCAGTACCGTCAACTGTTCTCCGCAGTGCCTTTGGCCTAGGTGCCTCCATCTCGGTATCAGAGTTCCAGCAACGTCTGCTGGTCCTTGGTAGTGCTTTGGAGCACAGGTACCTCCTGCTTAGTAACCGTGTCCCAGTAACGTCAGCTGGTCCTCGGTTGTGCCATTGGCTTTTTTCCTTCTGCTGCCCCTCCGGGTTCCAGCACAGTCAGCTGGTCCTCGTTACTTGCATTGGCTCTTGTACCTTCTGCTACCCTCCGGGTTCCAGTACCGTCAACTGGTTCTCCGTAGTGCCTTTGGCCTAGGTGCCTCCATCTCGGTATCCGAGTTCCAGCAACGTCTGCTGGTCCTTGGTAGTGCTTTGGAGCACAGGTACTCCTGCTTAGTAACCGTGTCCCAGTAACGTCAGCTGGTCCTCGGTTGTGCCATTGGCTCTTTTCCTTCTGCTGCCCCTCCGGGTTCCAGCACAGTCAGCTGGTCCTCGTTACTTGCATTGGCTCTTGTACCTTCTGCTACCCGTCCGGATTCCAGTACCGTCAACTGGTTCTCCGCAGTGCCTTTGGCCTAGGTGCCTCCATCTCGGTATCCGAGTTCCAGCAACGTCTGCTGGTCCTTGGTAGTGCTTTGGAGCACAGGTACCTCCTGCTTAGTAACCGTGTCCCAGTAACGTCAGCTGGTCCTCGGTTGTGCCATTGGCTCTTTTCCTTCTGCTGCCCCTCCGGGTTCCAGCACAGTCAGCTGGTCCTCGTTACTTCCATTGTCTCTTGTACCATCTGATACCCGTCCGGGTTCCAGTAACGTCAGCTGGTTCTCGGAAGTTAGTCAGCCTTCTTGTACCTTCAGCTACATTTTCAAATTGAAGATTTTTTAAATGTTTTTTTGGGTAATCACTCTGGATCTCCAACAATGAAGACGACGACCCTGATGACCACCCCGAAGAAGATGACGACCACAAGGACGACGAGCATCAAGCCAACCAGCCTGAACACCATCACAAAGAAGAAATAAAGATTACCCAGAAGAACATCACCAACAGGACAAAGAAAGTTAAGACAAACTACAAGATACAGAAAAAGAGACAGAAGAACAATAAGCAGAAGATCAAAAAGCAGAAGAACATTAAGTATAAGACCAAAATGAAGAGCAAAATATATGCTCTAAATTATAAGCAGAAGAAGACTAAGCAGTGTATGGGGGTGAGTCCGTTCCTCCTCGTGGTGCCCCTGGAAAATGCCTGCTGCTGCTGCAGGCTAAACTGAACACGGACAAATACTGTTGTAATTTAAATCTTTTGTGACAGCAAGAACGGAAGGATGAAAAATTCATACTTTGACAGATTACAAGTACAGGATTCTCTGTCACAAATAAGAATATGATGAAGAAGATGAAGTACAATATGAATAAGAATAATAGTTTAATAAGAAGAATCTGAGTAATGTTAACAAAAAGATGAATAGCAAGAAGTTTAAGAAGAAGATAAAGAAGGTGAAGATGAAGAATAATTTGATGAAAAAGATGATGCTGCTGAAGATTATGAAGGAGAAAGTGTGTCAAAAGTTAAAAAGGTGAAGAGCATGGAAGTTGTGAAACATACATATTTGCCAAAATAGAAAAAACGTTAACAACATTGTCAATTTCTTCGTCAATCCGAACATCTTTAAAAAAAAAAAATTTAATGCTAGTCCTTTTGATTGGGTTAAACATCTATGCCTTTAATGTCTCCTCAACCTCCCCCAATACATTCTACATTACTCTTTGTTGTTTTCCTTCATGTACAATTAACCAACAAGGCAAGAATGGGTTTTTTTTAATTCCGATATTTTGTTCCCATAGACTTACATTGGATTTCCGGTATCGGTATCGGGTATCGCCGATATTTTTTGGGTATCGGCGATACCATTCCGATTCCGATACTTTTGGATATCGGAAAGTATCGCTCAACTCTACTCTGGAGCGCTTTAACAAATCCAGCTGATTCTGAGATGTTTTTCATGACATATTGTACTTCACATTAGTGGTAAAAAATTTTTTATATGACTTGCGTTTATTTATGAAAAAAAAATGGAAATATGGCGAAAATTTTGAAAATTTAGCAATTTTCAAACTTTACATTTTTATGCCCTTAAATCAGAGAGATATGACACACAAATTTCTTAATAAATAACATTTACCACATGTCTACTTTACATCAGCACAATTTTGGGAACAAAATTTTTTTTTTGTTACGAAGTTATAAGGGTTAAAAGTTGACCAGCGATTTCTCATTTTTACAACACCATTTTTTTTAGGGACCACCTCACATTTGAAGTCACTTTGAGGGGTCTATATGGCATAAAATACCCAAAAGTGACACCATTCTAAAAACTGCACCCCTCAAGGTACTCAAAACCACATTCAAGAAGTTTATTAACCCTTTACGTGCTTCACAGGAACTGAAGCAATGTGGAAGGAAAAAATTAACATTTACCTTTTTTTGCAAAAACTTTACTTCAGAACCAATTTTTTTTATTTTAACAAGTGTTAAAAGAAAAAGTTAACCACAAAATTTGTTGTGCAATTTCTTCTGAATAAACTGATACCCCATATGTGGGGGTAAACCACTTTTTGGGCGCACGGCAGAGGTTGCAAGGGAAGGAGCGCCGTTTGACTTTTTCAACGCAGAATTGGCTGGAGGTCATGTCGCGTTTAGAGAGCCCCTGATGTGCCTAGACAGTGGAAACCTCCAACAAGTGATCCCATTTTGGAAACTAGACACCTTAAGGAACTTATCTAGATGTGTGGTGAGCACTTTGAACCTCCAAGTGCTTCACAGAAGTTTATAACGTAGAGCCGTGAAAATAAAAAATCATTTTTTTCCTCAAAAATTATTTTTTAGCCCGTTATTTTTTTATTTTTCCCAAGGGTAACAGGAGAAATTAGACCCCAAAAGTTGTGCAATTTTTCCTGAGTACGCTGATACCCCATATGTTGGGGTAAACCACTGTTTGGGAGCATGGCAGGGCTCGGAATGGAGGGAGCGCCATTTGACTTTTTGAATGCCACGTCGTGTTTGGAGACCCCTTGATGTGCCTAAATAGTGGGAACCCCTCAATTCTAGCTCCAACCCTAACCCCAATACATCCCTAACCCTAATCCAAACCCTAACCCTAATCCTAACCCTAATTGTATCCCTAACCCTAATTGTATACCTAACCCTAATTGTATCCCTAACCCTTATTGTAACCCTAACCCTAATTGTAACCCTAGCCCTAACTCTTATTCCAACCCTAATCCTAATCCTAACCCTAATTATAACCCTAACCCTAACCCTAATTGAAAAATGAAAATAATTAGAATTTCTTTATTTTATTATATGTCCCTAACTAAGGGGTTGATAAAGGGGGGGTTTATGTACTTTTTTTTTATTTTGATCACTGTGATAGTTTATCACAGTGATCAAAATGTACATTCACTTTATGAATGAATCTGCCGGCAGGCAGATTCGGAGGGCACACTCCGCATACGCCAGCCATTTTCTTTTACAGGATGAAGACATCGGGAGGCTGGGAGCTGATGGAGGTACCGAGGGGTGATCGGGGGTCGATCAGGGGTCCCGAGGACCCTATTTCTCTCCCCTCTGATGTGCGATCACATCAGAGGGGAGAGAAATTACATGCAGGATCGCGGCTTTTTTTTTCTTTTGCGATAGCCGTTATGGTTAATAACGGTGATCGCAAAAGTGGGGGGACTGCGGGGGACCCTAATTATGTTCTCTGGGATCTCGGCTACCCACTGGTAGCCGAGACCCTGGAGAAAATCCGACTGGGCAGGGGCAGTGCGCACTGCGCAGTCGCCTGCCATTTTCTTTGCCGGGACAAGACGCTGGGAGATCTGGGAGCTCCGGGAGCCATGGGGGGACACCGGGAGGCACGGGAGACAGATCGGGGGTCCCAGTGACCTCATTTCTCTCCCCTCTGATGTGCGATCACATCAGAGGAGAGAGAAATTGAATGGAGAATCGCGGCATTTTTTTTGCGATCGCCGTTATAGGGTTAATAAAGGAGATCGCAAAAGCGTGGTCGGTAAAAACCGACCCGAATCATGTTCTCTGGGGTCTCGGCTACCACTGGTAGCCGAGACCCCAGAGAAAATTTGACTCTGGGGGGCGCTATATACTTTCTCCACAGCGCCGTTAATTAACGGCGCTGTGGTTTAAGTACCCTTAACTACCGCCGTTAAAAGGCGTATCGGCGGTCGTGAAGGGGTTAATCATAGGAATCTTATTCCAAAATGCGTCAGTGTTCTGATACATCTATCCTATCTATCTATCTATCTATCTATCTGACGCGCACCACACTGAGGTGGATACCAGGGCTATGGGGTACTCGGAGCCGAGCCCATTGATTTCCATGGGAGTTGTCACTGGCAGCGGGACTCGGTCCGTGGCCCTGGCGGTCATGCAATGGGGGATATTTACAGGGGATTATAAGGATAGGTAGTTCGTGACGCCACCTGTGGTTTCTGGTCAATTGTACCAGCGCTGCTGTAAGGGTCTTCACAGGGGATGTTATGGGGGCAGCTGGGTGGTAAGTCTCCCACAGGTGAGACTGGTCCCTGGAAGTCTATGGTGGTGATGCAGGGTGTAGTAAGAATTCAGTCACACACAATGCAGCTTCTTTTCATACCTTTACTGGTAGATGGTTCAAGCAGGTCCCGGGGAGCTGGTCGGGGTGTAGAATGCACATTCGGGTAACCGCTGAGCAGGTTAGAGGCCTCCTTAACTTCAATATGTATGTGAGTCCAACTTGCCTGAAGCGAAGTTAACTCTAAACTCTCCAGCTTTCTCAATAGCTGTAATGCCCGGCCAACATTGTGGTGGAGCCTTCTAAGTGGTGAGAACTAAGTCCTTACTTTTGTCGTGCACTTGACTCAAAGTCCCCGTCCTCCCTGACTCCGGTTACGTATTGACACTTTGGGCTGCACTCTGCGACCTGTAGTCCAGATGCCTCCGGTTTTCTTGTTACTATGCTTGAAACATTAGCAACGCCTCGGACCCCGGTGTCCGGCAATTTAGTGCAGGTAATCCAATACCCAAGGCACTTCTCTATCTTCTCCACTGTGCCCTTCGCCCTGCTTCCCGCTCTTAACATAAGCACTTGTAGATTTCGATGGCGAGGTCAGCTTTCTCTAGGACTCGCTGAGCAGCCCTCAGTATCCTCTAAGTCCCGACTGGACTGACACTGAACTGATCTGTCCGAAGACAGGAAACAGATTCCACTACTCTCCCTCCTAGATTGACTGACTCACTGAACAACGACTGCTACATGTCACTCCCTCTTATACCTCAGATGGGTGTGTCTGAAAGAGTGAGTGGCAGTGAATGCATATCAAGCGTTGCGATTACCTTCCTGTGCACTCTCCTGGATTTTATGTGTGTCCTGCATAGCTGGGCCACACATCCCCCCTTGGTTAAACACAGCACTCCCGGGCTGTAAAAGAGAAAAAGAAAACATTTTTGTTTTGCATTTAACAACAACATTTAACTCATCCCATCCGGGAGGTGAGGATTCTTGAACGTTACAATTTGTACAATGAAGAATACAAAAGTATCAAAGTATAAAATTATCAAAACATTTTCATAAATACTAGATACTTGTGGAGGACCCGCACCAAAAACCTCCCACGTGGGTCCTGGGTGGGCTGCAGGACTTCTGACTGCAGACCTCACTCTAGGCCCACCATACGGGTTTTTCTTCAGAGGTAGATAGATAGTAGTGGTTTCATGTAAAACCAAGATAGGGCACCGTAGTGCAACTATTTACAAAATAAGTTCTTGGGCTGGCACAGTCCACAGCCTCTCAGTCCATTGAGGGTTAAACACATATATACTTCAAGTATTCACATATCAATAACTCACTTTACTTGCTTTACCCAACCGGGGTATTCTATGCAACTATGCAATCTACACATTTACTTTTTAACTTTTTCAATTTCTTTTACCTTGTACCCAGCCGGGCATTCTACTCAATATGTAAACACTATACGTACACACTATCAAACAATAATAAAGTGCAAATCGGCAAATTTTCTTTTATCAACTTTCTATAATTTTTGGATACGGTAAACCCCTGTCTGGGTCCTACCGGTCTTCACTTTTCTTACAAACTTTCAATGACGTCTTCCACTCCTGGGGCTGGAACGACGCGGTATACTTTTGATCTCATTACAAATAAGTCATGGCCTGCTATCAGCGTTTGCGTGGCCACAGTTCTCATTTTAACGGGGGACCCAATGGGTATTTCTTTGCTGTAAGACACTGATTGCGTCGCTGCAAGGGCCACATTAACTTGCGATGCCGAGTAGGGCGATGCAGAATAGGTCGCCGTTTGCGATGCAGTGTAGGTCGTCGATTGCGATGCAGAGTAGGTCGCCGATTGCGATGCAGAGAGCGATGCCGGGGCACGGCCTGGTGCGGTGGGAGCTCGGGACTGGGACGCTTCGGTACCGGCGTCGGGGACGGGGTCACTGACGATGGAGACGTTCAGGGCATACCACCCCTTTAAACCCCAGTGACGGGTGTAGCTCACAATGTCCCCATTTATCAGGTCCCTCCCAGGATGACCGATGGGCAAGTGGGATTCCACATCCCGGCGGCTTACAAAGACCCCCTGATAGAGGCCCGGCTCGCGGATAAAGCCCCAGCCCTTGCGGAGCTGAAACTCGGTGACGCACCCCTGCCGACGCGGTTCCCGTCTGGTACCTTTATCCCGGCGGACTGTTTCTTTATCAGCGATGAACTCCTCATGCTGTTTTTGTCGGGACCGCCGTATGTTCCTCTCTTCCTCCTGCTGCTGTCTCACTCTCTCGCTGTACTGCCAGGCGTTTCCGGTTTGGAGGTCGTAAGTCACGTCGTCCAGACGCTCCATCTCATCCCAGTCAATTTCCGGCAATGATGGCTGGGACCCCTCCGGTGACCTTACCGGGGAACCGTACTCCGCTGCGGCCTCCTGGCCTGACTGGCGCTCCGGACCGGGCAGGACCTCCTCAGCCTCCTTCTCCTCCACCTCCGCATCGGTGGGATCAGGTACAGCACTTTTGGGGGCAACCTCCAATCTCTCCATAGCCTTTTTCAGCAGGGAACTTGGAAAGTCAGGAGACGGCGTTATGCTTGTGGGAGAGAACACTGCGTCCCACAGCAGCCGCTGTGTCTGGGCACGCCAGCGTCTCTCCGTCTCCTGTAAATCTGTACGACTCTGGAGCTTCCTTCTTAGCTCCGCGTTCTCCTTTTGCAGCTCCAGCATGGCGGTGCTAGTGTCCCGATCTGGGGACAGCTCTGGCACAGGTAGGAAATCTTCCGGTAAGCAGGACTTATATGCCTCCGGTCCTCTGCACAGATTCTCCCGTCCTTCCGCCATCTCGTCCCAGGCCAGACTGTAGTTTCCATCAGGAACAGTCCGGTCTCTTCCATGGAGGCGGGATTTGCGTCTCCTCCTCTTCGCATAGAGGATGAAGAGGAGGCAGATTTCTTTAGCAGTGGGGCAGGACCGCACATTATAGTAGCATTTGGAGAGGGCGGCCATATCCTTCGCGCCACAGGGGGGGTACACGCCCACGAATGCACGCCCACCTTCTTCACCAGCGCCTCAGGGCGCCAACACGGCGGCAAAATGGCGGTAAAATGGCGGTATTTGGCGCCAAACACAGCAAACAGTTCAATATAGGCACACAGGACTCACAATTGCAAGCTTCGCATCCTGTTCGTGACGCCAAAAGATGACGCGCACCACACTGAGGTGGATACCAGGGCTATGGGGTACTCGGAGCCGAGCCCATTGATTTCCATGGGAGTTGTCACTGGCAGCGGGACTCGGTCCGTGGCCCTGGCGGTCATGCAATGGGGGATATTTACAGGGGATTATAAGGATAGGTAGTTCGTGACGCCACCTGTGGTTTCTGGTCAATTGTACCAGCGCTGCTGTAAGGGTCTTCACAGGGGATGTTATGGGGGCAGCTGGGTGGTAAGTCTCCCACAGGTGAGACTGGTCCCTGGAAGTCTATGGTGGTGATGCAGGGTGTAGTAAGAATTCAGTCACACACAATGCAGCTTCTTTTCATACCTTTACTGGTAGATGGTTCAAGCAGGTCCCGGGGAGCTGGTCGGGGTGGAGAATGCACATTCGGGTAACCGCTGAGCAGGTTAGAGGCCTCCTTAACTTCAATATGTATGTGAGTCCAACTTGCCTGAAGCAAAGTTAACTCTAAACTCTCCAGCTTTCTCAATAGCTGTAATGCCCGGCCAACATTGTGGTGGAGCCTTCTAAGTGGTGAGAACTAAGTCCTTACTTTTGTCGTGCACTTGACTCAAAGTCCCCGTCCTCCCTGACTCCGGTTACGTATTGACACTTTGGGCTGCACTCTGCGACCTGTAGTCCAGATGCCTCCGGTTTTCTTGTTACTATGCTTGAAACATTAGCAACGCCTCGGACCCCGGTGTCCGGCAATTTAGTGCAGGTAATCCAATACCCAAGGCACTTCTCTATCTTCTCCACTGTGCCCTTCGCCCTGCTTCCCGCTCTTAACATAAGCACTTGTAGATTTCGATGGCGAGGTCAGCTTTCTCTAGGACTCGCTGAGCAGCCCTCAGTATCCTCTAAGTCCCGACTGGACTGACACTGAACTGATCTGTCCGAAGACAGGAAACAGATTCCACTACTCTCCCTCCTAGATTGACTGACTCACTGAACAACGACTGCTACATGTCACTCCCTCTTATACCTCAGATGGGTGTGTCTGAAAGAGTGAGTGGCAGTGAATGCATATCAAGCGTTGCGATTACCTTCCTGTGCACTCTCCTGGATTTTATGTGTGTCCTGCATAGCTGGGCCACACATATCTATCTATCTATCTATCTATCTATCTATCTATCTATCTATCTATCTATCTATCTATCTATTCCTCTATAATCTATCTATCATCTATCTATCTATCTATCTATCTATCTATCAATCTATCTATCTAACCTCTATAATCTATCTATCTATCTATCTATCTATCTATCTATCTATCTATCTATCTATCTATCTATCTATCTATCTATCTATCTATCTATCTATCTATCATCTATCAATTACCTATCTATATATTATCTATCACATATTTATCTATCCAATATCTATCTATTATCTATTCATTTATCTTTACATAGACATTAAGAATGTGTACTCGGGATTTCTAGGTTTTGTAGGGATTAACCCCTTACTGTCCATTGATGTACACAGTCCGTCATGGCAGGGTGTCAGTTTTGCACCTTGACGGACTGTGCATGTCATGCCTTTGAACTACTACTACTATGACAGCTGACAGGCACGGCAAGCTGTGCGGGGACCTTTGCAGTCGGTCCCCGCACCTACAGCGCTGTGATTGGTCAGTCAATCTGACTGACCAAACACAGCAGCAATCAGGCAGGAGAGGCTGAAATTTCAGCTTCTTCTGCCCGATCAGTGCAGGAGCTCAGTGCTGCAGTGGTTGAGCTTCCTTCACTGACAGCCAGGAGCGGCGTCCGCGCTGCCCCTGACTGTTAAACTCCTGATTGCTGCGATCGAGCGTTCAGGGGGGTGAGGCAGAGGGTCGGGAGCTCCCTCTGCCTCAGATCGGCGTCCCCGCAATGTAATTGCAGGGCCCAATCTCTGCCTTGATGACCCGGGGGTTGTCATGACAACCTCCGGGTCATCTAGCTATGGAAAGCCGCTGTGACCATGCTCACAACATGGTCACAGCAGCTTTCTCCATTGGTATAATGTATTGCAATGCTGGAGCATTGCAATATATTATACCTGCAACAAAAGTGAAAAAGTGAAAGTCCCATAAAGGGACTAGGTAAAAAAAAATATTAAAAAATAAAAAAAAATTCTTCTAAAAAATACATTTTTTATGTAAAAAAAAAACGAAAAACAAAAAAATACACATGTTTGGTATCGCCGCGTCCATAAAAATCCCACCAATAAAAGCGTAACCCAACCCTAGTTAACCCCTTCAGTGAAAGCCGTAAAAAAAAACACAAAAAAGTAGTAAATTATACTTTTTCCAAGAGGTATCATCATACCCCTTGGAAAAAGTACAATAACACGCGATCAAAAAGACGGATATAAATAAACATGGTACCGCTGAAAACGTCATCTTGTCCCGCAAAAAACAAGCTGCCATACAGCATCATCAGCGAAAAAATAAAAAAGTTATAGCTCGCAGAATAAAGTGATGCAAAAATAATTATTTTTTCAATAAAAGTTTTTATGGTGTAAAAAACGCCAAAACATAAAAAAATATGTAAATGAGGAATTGTTGTAATCGTAGTGACCCGAAGAATAAAGCTGCTTTATCAATTTTACCACACGCGGAACGGAGGAAAAAAAAAAATTCCTGAATTGCTGGTTTTTGTTCATTCTGCTTCCACAAAAATCGGAATAGGAAGCGATCAAAAAACGTTATGTGCCCTTATATGGTACCAGTAAAAACGTCAGCTCGTCCCGCAAAAAATAATCCCACAGATAACTCTGTCGGCCAAAATATGGAAAAATTATAGCTCTCAAAATACGGCGATGCAAAAATTTCTTACAAAAAATTCTTCCAAAAAAAGCGTCTTTTATAGTGTGACAGAAGCTAAACATGAAAAAAGGGTGTAAATCTGGTATCGCTGTAATCGCACCGATCCAGGAATAAAGTCGCCTAATCACTAATACCGCACGTGGAACGGCGTAAAAAAGAAAACCAATTCTTCACTTTTTGTGCATTTGTTCATTCTGCCTTCCAAAGATCGCAGTAAGGCGATCACAGTGGTTCCCTCCCACATATGGGGTATCAGCGTACTCAGCACAAAATGCACATCAACTTTTGGGGTCCAATTTCTCCTGTTACCCTTATAAAAATAAAAATTTGGGGGCAAAAAGATAATTTTTGTGGAAAAAAATATGATTTTTTTATTTTCACAGGTCTACGTTATAAACTTCTGTGAAGCACTTGGGGGTTCAAAGTGCTCACCACACATCTAGATAAGTTCCTTGGGGGGTCTAGTTTCCAAAATGGGGTCACTTGTGGGGGGTTTCCACTGTTTAGGCATAGGCACATCAGGGACTCTCCAAATGCGACATGGCGTCTAATATCAATTCCAGCCAAAAAAGTCAAATGGCGCTGCTTCCCTTCCGAGCTCTGCCATACGCCCAAATAGTGGTTTACCCCCACATATGGGGTATCAGCATACTCAGGATAAATTGCACAATAACTTTTGGGGTCCTGTTATCCTTTGGAAAATAAAAATTGGGGGTGAAAAGATCATTTTTGTGGAAAAAATGATTTTTTAATTTTACCGCTCTACGTTATAACCTTCTGTGAAGCCCTTGGGGGTTCAAAGTGCTCACCACACATTTAGATAAGTTCCTTGGGGGTTCTAGTTTCCAAAATGGGGTCACTTATGGGGGTTTCCACTGTTTAGGTACATCAGGGGCTCTCCAAACGCAACATGGTGTCCGCTCTCGATTCCAGCCAATTTGACATTCAAAATCTCAAATGATGCTCCTCCCCTTCTGAGCACTGCCGTGCGCCTAAAGATTGGTCTTCCACCACACATGGGGTATCTGTGTACTCAGGAGAAATTGTACAACAAATATTGTGGTTCATTTTCTCCTGATACCCTTGACAAAATTTTAAAAATTGTATCGAAAGAAAAATTTTGGGGAAAAAAAGTTAAATGTTCATTTTTTCCTTCCACATTGCTTCAATTCTTGTGAAGTACCTAAAGGGTTAATAAACTTCTTGAATGAGGTTTTGAGTACCTCGAGGGGTGCAGTTCTTAGAATGGTGTCACTTATGGGTATTTCCTGTCATATTGACCCCTCAAAGACACTTCAAATGTGAGGTGGTCCCTAAAAAAAATGGTTTTGTAAATTTTGTTGTAAAAATGAGAAATCGCTAGTCAACTTTTAACACTTATAACTTCCTAACAATAAAAATTTTGGTTCCAAAATTGTGCTGATGTAAAGTAGAAATGTGGGAAATGTTATTTATTAACTATTTTTGCGACATATCTCTCTGATTTAAGGGCATAAAAACTAAAAGTTTGAAATATGTCACGAGAAAACAATCTCAGAATCTCCAAGATCCGTTGAAGCGTTCCAGAGTTATAAGCACATAAAGTGACAGTGGTCAGAATTGTAAAAATTGGCCTGGTCCTTAACCTACAAAATGGCTTGATCCTTAAGGGGTTAAAGTAAAAAGCAAACAATTGTGGACTTCTATGACTTGTAAAATCTACTAATATTGATATATCTGGGCAAAAAAAAAATCCTTATTTCTAATTTCTAGACTCCTCACAGTGTGATATGCATCATTTTGTATGGGGATGTCTGGGATTCATTGACCAAATGACGCAAAGACAAGTAAAACCATATGAGCTCCGTAACACTGTATATTTAATTCATAAAGTAAAATCTTGACTTATTTAGCAACTGAGCAAATGATTTACCATTTATTTGAGTGACTTTTTGAGTCAAGTAAGTGTTAGGGCAATTCCTTTTACATGGAAACACTTTAAAGGGGTTTTCAGAAATAAACCAAAAATTAATTAAATGGAAGGGAATGTGGTAAAAGAAGAAAAGAACTTATTCTTACTGAATATGTTAAATTCCCTGTTGCTCTAAAGCTACTCTCAGACTCCAAACTGGTGTCCGGAAGTGTAGGGGGGCCCTTGCAGGGAGCTAATAATGAGGAACATTTGTCTTCTTGCTTGGTGCCCGAGGGGCCATGGCCAGATTGCTTTCATTATGTGCGGTGTGCAGGGCTGCGCTCGATCCTGCAGCTCCACTTCACACAGGAGAAAATGGCAGCAGAGCTGCAGGATTCCATCAATAGCTTCCTGCCTGGCACTTTCTCAGTGACACAGGCTCGCGCAGCTTGATAACGCCAGCATGCAGCGCGCTGTGTAATTTAGAAAGTTGCCAGGAATGAAGAAAGCAGCGATGCTGCGGTGGAACGGACACAAAGGTGAGTGTGTTTTTTTTTGTCCAATACAATGGGGAGAGAACAATGATGGGAGTGGGGAGAGTACAATTGTTTGGAGTGGGGAGAGGACAATGATGGGAGTGGGGGAGAGGACAATGATGGGAGTGGGGAAGAAGACAATGATGGAAGTGGGGAGAAGACAATGATGGGGTGGAGAAGACAATGATGGGAGTGGGGAAAAGGGTAATGATGGAGGTGGGGAAAGGACAATGATGGGAGTAGAGAGAGGACAATTATGGGAGTGGGAAGAAGACAATGATGAGAGAGGGAGATGACATTAATGAGAGAGGGGGAGAGGAAAATGATGGGAGTGGGGAGAATACAATGATAGGATGTGGGAGAGGACAATGATGCGAGTAGGGAGAGGAAAATGATGGAGGTGAGGAAGAGGATAATGATGGGAGTGAGGAGAGGACTATGATGGAATAGTGGAGAGGGCAATGATGGTTTGGGGTGGAGGATAGTGAATGGGGTGAAGGAAAGGACCTTAAGGGGATGTGGGGGAGAGAACAGTAATGGGAGTAGGGGAGAGGATAATGATGGAGGTGAGGAAGAGACAATGATGGGAGCGGGGAGAGGACCATGGTGGGATGTGTGGAGAGGATAATGATGGGGATGTGGTAGAGAGTACAATGATGGGAGTGGGGAGATGAAAATAATGAATGTGGGGAGAGGACAATGAAGGGAGTGGGGGAGAGGATGATGATGGTATGGGGAGAGGACAATGATGGGGCTGGGAGGGAATACAATAAAGGGGTAGGGAAGGAACAATGATGGGTTGTGGGGGAGAGGACAATTATGTAATGTATGGGAGATGACAATGAGGGGGTGGGAGAGAGGACAATGAGGTATGTGGGGGAGAGGACAATGAGGGATGCAGGGGAGAGGACAATGAAGGGATGGGGCAAGTAGACAATGAGGGGATGTGGGGAAGAGGGCAATGAAGGTACAGTACAGACCAAAAGTTTGGACACACCTTCTCATTTAAAGATTTTTCTGTATTTTCATGACTATGAAAATTGTACATTCACACTGAAGGCATCAAAACTATGAATTAACACATGTGGAATTATTGGGATTGGGATTGGAGTAAGGGGGACTTATAATGGACTTATGAACAGGCAGAGGAGGATGTTAGATATGGCTATAAAATGAATTGGGTGGCGGCGGAGGGTGCCAAGATCCTGCTCTTCCCCATCCCACAATTCATTATGACACTATCAGGGACTTAAACTTTATTGGGTCATGGGAGAGGAGGGGGTAGGGTGCATAGGACACTTTATAATAAATTTAAAGGTGGGAGAAGACGATGTCAGGGACTTGTAATGAATTGGGAGGTGGCAGGGGATGTTAAGTACCTGGTAATGTCTCCTCCCACCCCAAACGCATTATGATGCTATCAAGGACTTATAATGAATGGGGGGCACAAGGCTATGTGCACACGTTCATGATTTGTAGGAGAAAATTCTGCTGCATGTCCCAATGTGTTGGCAGGAAGAACGCTGTGTAAGATATTTTTTTTTGCCTTGTTTTTGATATCCTTTTGTTGCGTATGTTCCCCCAGTCATTAGTGTGGGGAGAAATGCTGGGCAAAAATTGACATTATGCATATTTTCATCTGCATATTTTCTGCAACAAAAACATAGCGTGAGCACATAGCCTTAAAGTTAATTAGGGAGAGTCACAGAGGCTGAATAATTTATATTTACTGAGTGGCAGACATTATAGTTAATGGGGGGGCACAGTACTGCTTATCACTTTATATTTTGTTTGGCGTGTGGCTAATAGCATGCTAATGGTGGGATACATATATATATTCGTGGCGAAGTGCGAGGGAGACACACGCATGTATACAATATATGTGACCTTGTTATGGTGATCATCGTGACAAGACGAGTCGTGGCTGAGAAATGTCGACATGAGGGTCTGACCAGATGGAGAAGAAACAGCAGAAAATTACTCTAGTCAGAAAAGATGTCAGCGGTCACTGAATGTAAATATTATTCTGTATTTATACAGTATGACTTAAAGTGATAATGTTATTTGTAAAATCCCTTATTCTACATTCTCACATTTGTGTGAAATGTTCGTGTGCTGACAGATTTTTTTATCGGATGGCACAAGGATTTATAATTTTATAAATCCATTCACACATCTGTGAAAATCATGGATCAGAGAATCAGATCCGTGAGGGTCAGAGAATGTCCTCTTCTGATCTGATTTTGAGGATCAGAATAGGACATGTTCAATGCATGTGTAAAAGCGGGCAGCACACCGGCAATTCACACAGATACAGGGATGTAGCCTTATTATATATATAGCAAAGTCCCTTAGTATATAGTGTACTCAGTTATTGTGTATAGCACAGTCCCTTAGTATGTATTGTACTCACTTATTATGTATAGCACGGTCCCTTAGTATGTAGTGTACTCAGTTATTATGTATAGCACAGTCCCTTAGTATATAATGTACTCACTTATGCATAGCACAGTCCCTTACTATATAGTGTGCTCAGTTATTATGTATAGCACAGTACCTTAGTATATAATGTACTCACTTATGTATAACACTGTCAATTAGTATATAGTGTACTCACTTATTATGTATAGCACAGTCTCTAAGTATATAGTGTACTCAATTATGTATAGCACATTTCCTTAGTATATAGTGTACTCACTTATGTATATCACAGTCAATTAGAATATAATGTAATCACTTATTATGTAGAGCACAGTCCCTTAGTATATAGTGTACTCCCGGATTATTATGTATAGCACAGTCAATTAGTATATAGCGTACTCACTTATTATGTATAATGCCTTCCTTAGTTTCATAGTTACATAGTTTCGTCTTCTATTATGTATAACACTGTTCCTTATTGCATAACATCCTATTTAGCTATGTATTCAGTGGTCCCTTATATAGCTTTCTCTGCTGTTATATACAGTGCTATCCCTTTCATAGCGTATTCTTGTTGTTTTTGTTGTCCACAGCGCCCTCCTTTATTACATAGTACTCTCTTGTTAGATATAAAATGATGGCGCAGTCGGTGACTAGAAGACCAGTTCATCATCCTCCTCCATTAGAAAAGAAGCTTTCCCATAATCCATCTGCAGCCATTGTATTATATATTTAACAAGAAAGGACTCTATGTAATAAAAATCAGGGTGCTATATAGTCTGATATGTAAGGGACTGAGCTGTACATAACAAGAGAGGGCACTGTGTAATAAGGGACAGTAATATACATAAAAAAGGAGACTATGTAAGATATACTGTATATGTTTGTGTAGCTTTGTTGCCATAAAAGGAGGGGGGCCCAGACATATTTCTTGTACAGGGACCCCAAGCTGTCAGTGACTTCCCAGTGCCGTGATGATTACTTGTTTACTCACATGTAGTATCAGACTAGAGTTTTAATGGCCCACCAGTAACATTGATTCTGGGGGAAAACTCATCACCTACATGCAAATATTATTGGTTGGGGATGGAGGATACTATGTAATTTGCTCTTTTATGTTAGATCAGTCAATGCTTCTATGTAATAATAAAACGTACAGTTGCTTTAATAAATGATGAGATGATACCTATGTCTGTATATAGTACATCAAGTGTACTGTGCCAACTCAGGTGGTGGACCCACTCATGCAGAGGGTCACCCAGGGAATTTACTTGTCCCCCAGTGGGCCAGTCCGAGTCTATACACATGACAAACGCTGTCAATCACTGGTCTTGATGGTTTATTTTGTACCAAAGTTAGCCACAGAAGTGTAGGCTCTTATGTGGCAGCATACCTTTTTTTTATTGAAAAATGTTCTGTATGCTGTAGCTCACCCTCACTTTTCTGCTGCTTAATATTGACCTTTATTAGTTATAGTTTTGGAAGGATCCCACTTGTCTGTCCATTATATGAATGACACATTAACTTCAATAGGCACTGTGTAATACTTCAATTTTCCAGTGACACTGATGTAGTAAAAGCAAGGACTCATTGTTGGCGTCATCTGCTTGGAGAGAAACCATTCTGTGTCCAAAAATCTTTCAAATCGATGGCTTCTGTCTTGGCATAAAAAAGACTGTTGGTGATGTGTTTTTGTTATAAACTGTTTTATGTAGAGAGTATTGATAAAAGACCATATCAGGAAGGTGTGACCAATAACTCTTGGGTGGAGATATGTGTCTGCTTACTGTATAAAGTTCTGCTTGCCACTGTGGTTGTGCCCAGTCTTATCGTAACCTAACTGCGGAGTTGTCATCCTAATAGATGAGATCTAGGGTTCCGGATAGTCTCTGCATCCTACCAGCTACAGATTAGCTAGCTATGCCTTGCTTGGTACCAACTTTAAAGCAAATGATTTACTAAACATAAAGCCTTCATCACCTCATCTGCCTCTTTACCATCTGTCAGGTTTTAAGGCAGTTGTTCCCTACAGAAGGCAATGCCAGTCCTTTGGACTTCCAAGTGTCCTTGTGTCAACCTGGATCGTCATCATCGTCTCTGTACGTGCTCACTCAGTACTTTATTCTCTAATTATTTAGATTATTAAACTGAAACATATTTAACAACCAGACAACAGTAAAATATACAAGGAAATACCATTTTAATTAAAACCTACCGCTTGGTTTGGGAAGCTATCTCTCAGGCTTATTCTGGGCCCTGGCCAAAGAAGGTTAAAAACCTTAGCTCAAATGACGTATAATTATCCCCCTAAAATAGCATGACCATGGGACGTGATTATATTGTCATATTCTGTTAAATCTAAGTAAAATGTCCCTAAAAATAAACATTTTAAAATAAACGCATAAGACAAATTACAGTAGAGTGGACTAATGTCTACCATATGGATGTCTCCAGCTCTATGCTTAGTCACTCGCAATGGAAACAAGACTAAATTGTGATAGCGATGACAGAATTGGTAATCTATGTTGACACCCAATCATTGGGTCAAGCAGCTAGATGAATTGGATTATGGAAAGCATCAATTTAGGATTTTTAGGATGTTAATCTATCTAGTACATGGAAATTGAGCAGATTGTATAGAAACAGAAATTAGAAATGGGTTATCTTATGAGGACAATCCCGTTCCCCGTGAACCATTGAAGAATACTGATGTCATATAGTAAGGTCTCTTTTAGGCTAAATTAGCTAAATCAGAGACTTCAGCAGACTCAAGCAGTTGTGGTAGTATATGTACAAACAGTTACCTAAATGCCTGCCATATAATACTACATTTGGCTGGCTGGGACTTCCTCCAACAAATTGAGCTTGCCAGGAGTGCCGTATGTGCTCCGATCAGCAGCTGTTCCTATCTATTTAGCCATATGTGTTCTCTAATGTTGGCAGCGGATTATTCAGGATACTCTCCAAGCGTGTGACAACACAGCTTCTTTATTCATGAACAATACATGATAAGCTTAATAGATCAGGAATAAATCGTTTGTGTGTCTCTATCTGTGCAGCATCTACAGCAGGCTGCTTCTCTTATACACAGACACAGGAAAACAGAAAATATAGTCACATGCTCTCCCTGTGTGAGCCTCTGGGAGGTTTTTTTTATTCTACCTTTATAAACAGCATACAAATCTAGCAACTAAACACTAATAGACAGGAATAGAGTTGTTGCACCAAACATATTCCAACACCCCCACT
>JARQOD010000009.1:118965886-119027212 GCA_033576555.1 Oophaga sylvatica | reverse complement strand
TTTCTAGTTTTAGGATTAACCCCTTATGTCCATTGATGTAACAGTCCGCTGGGCGGGGTGTCAGTTTTGCACCTTGACGGATGTGCATGTCATGTTTTGAAACTACTACTAAGACGCTGACAGGCACGGCAAGCCTTGCGGGACCTTTGCAGTCGGTCCCCGCACCTACAGCGCTGTGATTGGTCATCAACTGATGACCAAACAAACAGCAATCAGCAGGAGGGGCTGAAATTTCAGCTTCTTCTGCCCGATCAGTGCGGGCTCAGTGCTGCAGTGGTTTGAGCTTCCTTCCTGACAGCCAGAGCGGCGTCCGCCTGCCCCTGACTGTTAAACCCTGATTGCTGCGATCGAGCGTTCAGGGGGGTGGGCAGAGGTTGGGAGCCCCCTTCCCAGATCGGCGTCCCCGCAATGAAAATTGCAGGGCCCAATCTCTGCCTTAGACCCGGGGGTTGTCATGAAAACCCCTCCGGTCATCTAGCTATGGAAAGCCGCTTGTGCCATGCCACAACATGGCACAGCACTTTCTCCAGGGTATAATGTATTGCAATGCTGGGAAATGCAATATATTATAACCTGCAACAAAAGTGAAAAAGTGAAAGTCCCATAAAGGACAGTAAAAAAAAATATTAAAAAAAAAAAAAAAAATTCTTCTAAAAAAATACATTTTTTATGTAAAAAAAAAACGAAAAACAAAAAAAATACACATGTTGGATATCGCCGCGTCCATAAAAATCCCACCAATAAAAGCGTAACCCAACCCTAGTTAACCCCTTCAGTGAAAGCCGTAAAAAAAAACACAAAAAGTAGTAAATTATACTTTTTCCAAGAGGTATCATCATACCCTTGGAAAAAGTACAATAACACGCGATCAAAAAGACGGATATAATAAACATGGTACCGCTGAAAACGTCATCTTGTCCCGCAAAAAACAAGCTGCCATACAGCATATCAGCGAAAAAATAAAAAAAGTTATAGCTCGCAGAATAAAGTGATGCAAAAATAATTATTTTTTCAATAAAAGTTTTTATGGTGTAAAAACGCCAAAACATTAAAAAAATATGTAAATGAGGAATTGTTGTAATCGTAGTGACCGAAATAAAGCTGCTTTATCAATTTTACCACACGCGGAACGGAGGAAAAAAAAAAATTCCTGAATTGCTGGTTTTTGTTCATTCTGCTTCACAAAAATCGGATAGGAAGCGATCAAAAAACGTTAGTGCCCTTATATGGTACCAGTAAAAAGTCAGCTCGTCCCGCAAAAATAATCCCACAGATAACTCTGTCGGCCAAAATAGGAAAAAATTATAGCTCTCAAAATACGGCGATGCAAAAAATTTCTTACAAAAAATTCTTCCAAAAAAGCGTTTTTATAGGGGTGACAGAAGCTAAACATGAAAAAAGGGTGTAAATCTGGTATCGCTGTAATCGCACCGATCCAAGGAATAAAGTCGCCTAATCATAATACCGCACGTGGAACGGCGTAAAAAAGAAAACCAATTCTTCACTTTTGTGCATTTGTTCATTCTGCCTTCCAAAGATCGCAGTAAGGCGATCACAGTGGTTCCCCCCACATATGGGGTATCAGCGTACTCAGCACAAAATGCACATCAACTTTTGGGGTCCAATTTCTCCTGTTACCCTTATAAAAATAAAAATTTGGGGGCAAAAAGATAATTTTTGTGGAAAAAAAATATGATTTTTTTTTTTTCACAGGTCTACGTTATAAACTTCTGTGAAGCACTTGGGGGTTCAAAGTGCTCACCACACATCTAGATAAGTTCCTTGGGGGTCTAGTTTCCAAAATGGGGTCACTTGTGGGGGGTTTCCACTGTTTAGGCATAGGCACATCAGGGACTCTCCAAATGCGACATGGCGTCAATATCAATTCCAGCCAAAAAAGTCAAATGGCGCTGCTTCCCTTCCGAGCTCTGCCATACGCCCAATAGTGGTTTACCCCCACATATGGGGTATCAGCATACTCAGGATAAAATTGCACAATAACTTTTGGGGTCCTGTTATCCTTTGGAAAATAAAATTGGGGGTGAAAAGATCATTTTTGTGGAAAAAATATTTTTTTAATTTTTTCCGCTCTACGTTATAACCTTCTGTGAAGCCCTTGGGGGTTCAAAGTGCTCACCACACATTTAGATAAGTTCCTTGGGGGGTTTTAGTTTCCAAAATGGGGTCCTTTGGGGGGTTTCCACTGTTTAGGTACATCAGGGGCTCTCCAAACGCAACATGGTGTCCGCTCTCGATTCCAGCCAATTTGACATTCAAAATCTCAAATGATGCTCCTCCCCTTCTAGCACTGCCGTGCGCCTAAAGATTGGTCTTCCACCACACATGGGGTATCTGTGTACTCAGGAGAAATTGTACAACAAAAATTGTGGTTCATTTTCTCCTGATACCTTGACAAAATTTTAAAAATTGTATCGAAAGAAAAATTTTGGGGAAAAAAAGTTAAATGTTCATTTTTCCTTCCACATTGCTTCAATTCTTGTGAAGTACCTAAAGGGTTAATAAACTTCTTGAATGAGGTTTTTAGTTACCTCGAGGGGTGCAGTTCTTGAATGGGGTCACTTATGGGTATTTCCTGTCATATTGACCCTCAAAGACACTTCAAATGTGAGGTGGTCCCTAAAAAAATGGTTTTGTTTAAATTTGTTGTAAAAATGAGAAATCGCTAGTCAACTTTAACACTTATAACTTCCTAACAATAAAATTTTGGTTCCAAAATTGTGCTGATGTAAAGTAAAAATGTGGGAAATGTTATTTATTAACTATTTTTGCGACTTATCTCTCTGATTTAAGGGCATAAAAAACTAAAGTTTGAAATATGTCCCGAGAAAACAATCTCAGAATCTCCAAGATCCGTTGAAGCGTTCCAGAGTTATAAGACATAAAGTGACAGTGGTCAGAATTGTAAAAATTGGCCTGGTCCTTAACCTACAAAATGGCTTGATCCTTAGGGGTTAAAGTAAAAAGCAAAAAAATTGTGGACTTCTATGACTTGTAAAATCTACTATATTGATATATCTGGGAAAAAAAAAATCCTTATTTCTAATTTCTAGACTCCTCACAGTGTGATATGCATCATTTTGTATGGGATGTCTGGGATTCATTGACCAAATGACGCAAAGACAAGTAAAACCATATGAGCTCCGTAACACTGTATATTTAATTCATAAAGTAAAATCTTGACTTATTTAGCAACTGAGCAAATGATTTACCATTTATTTGAGTGACTTTTTGAGTCAAGTAAGTGTTAGGGCAATTCCTTTTACATGGAAACACTTTAAAGGGTTTTCAGAAATAAACCAAAAATTAATTAAATGGAAGGGAATGTGGTAAAAGAAGAAAAGAACTTATTCTTACTGAATATGTTAAATTCCCTGTTGCTCTAAAGCTACTCTCAGACTCCAAACTGGTGTCGGAAGTGTAGGGGGGCCCTTGCAGGGAGCTAATAATGAGGAACATTTGTCTTCTTGCTTGGTGCCCGAGGGGCCATGGCCAGATTGCTTTCATTATGTGCGGTGTGCAGGGCTGCGCTCGATCCTGCAGCTCCACTTCACACGGGAGAAAATGGCAGCAGAGCTGCAGGATTCCATCAATAGCTTCCTGCCTGGCACTTTCTCAGTGACACAGGCTCGCGCAGCTTGAAAACGCCAGCATGCAGCGCGCTGTGTAATTTAGAAAGTTGCCAGGAATGAAGAAAGCAGCGATGCTGCGGTGGAACGGACACAAAGGTGAGTGTGTTTTTTTTTGTCCAATACAATGGGGAGAGAACAATGATGGGAGTGGGGAGAGTACAATTGTTTGGAGTGGGGAGAGGACAATGATGGGAGTGGGGGAGAGGACAATGATGGGAGTGGGGAAGAAGACAATGATGGAAGTGGGAGAAGACAATGATGGGGTGGAGAAGACAATGATGGGAGTGGGGAAAAGGTAATGATGGAGGTGGGGAAAGGACAATGATGGGAGTAGAGAGAGGACAATTATGGGAGTGGGAAGAAGACAATGATGAGAGAGGGAGATGACATTAATGAGAGAGGGGGAGAGGAAAATGATGGGAGTGGGAGAATACAGTGATAGGATGTGGGAGAGGACAATGATGCGAGTAGGGAGAGGAAATGATGGAGGTGAGGAAGAGGATAATGATGGGAGTGAGGAGAGGACTATGATGGAATAGTGGAGAGGGCAATGATGGTTTGGGGTGGAGGATAGTGAATGGGGTGAAGGAAAGGACCTTAAGGGGATGTGGGGGAGAGAACAGTAATGGGAGTAGGGGAGAGGATAATGATGGAGGTGAGGAAGAGACAATGATGGGAGCGGGGAGAGGACAATGGTGGGATGTGTGGAGAGGATAATGATGGGGATGTGGTAGAGAGTACAATGATGGGAGTGGGGAGATGAAAATAATGAATGTGGGGAGAGGACAATGAAGGGAGTGGGGGAGAGGATGATGATGGTATGGGGAGAGGACAATGATGGGGCTGGGAGGGAATACAATAAAGGGGTAGGGAAGGAACAATGATGGGTTGTGGGGGAGAGGACAATTATGTAATGTATGGGAGATGACAATGAGGGGGTGGGAGAGAGGACAATGAGGTATGTGGGGGAGAGGACAATGAGGGATGCAGGGAGAGGACAATGAAGGGATGGGGCAAGTAGACAATGAGGGGATGTGGGGAAGAGGGCAATGAAGGTACAGTACAGACCAAAAGTTTGGACACACCTTCTCATTTAAAGATTTTTCTGTATTTTCATGACTATGAAAATTGTACATTCACACTGAAGGCATCAAAACTATGAATTAACACATGTGGAATTATTGGGATTGGGATTGGAGTAAGGGGGACTTATAATGGACTTATGAACAGGCAGAGGAGGATGTTAGATATGGCTATAAAATGAATTGGGTGGCGGCGGAGGGTGCCAAGATCCTGCTCTTCCCCATCCCACAATTCATTATGACACTATCAGGGACTTAAACTTTATGGGTCATGGGAGAGGAGGGGGTAGGGTGCATAGGACACTTTATAATAAATTTAAAGGTGGGAGAAGACGATGTCAGGGACTTGTAATGAATTGGGAGGTGGCAGGGGATGTTAAGTACCTGGTAATGTCTCCTCCCACCCCAAACGCATTATGATGCTATCAAGGACTTATAATGAATGGGGGCACAAGGCTATGTGCACACGTTCATGATTTGTAGGAGAAAATTCTGCTGCATGTCCCAATGTGTTGGCAGGAAGAACGCTGTGTAAGATATTTTTTTTTGCCTTGTTTTGATATCCTTTTGTTGCGTATGTTCCCCCAGTCATTAGTGTGGGGAGAAATGCTGGGCAAAAATTGACATTATGCATATTTTCATCTGCATATTTTCTGCAACAAAAACATAGCGTGAGCACATAGCCTTAAAGTTAATTAGGGAGGAGTCACAGAGGCTGAATAATTTATATTTACTGAGTGGCAGACATTATAGTTAATGGGGGGGCACAGTACTGCTTATCACTTTATATTTTGTTTGGCGTGTGGCTAATAGCATGCTAATGGTGGGATACATATATATATTCGTGGCGAAGTGCGAGGGAGACACACGCATGTATACAATATATGTGACCTTGTTATGGTGATCATCGTGACAAGACGAGTCGTGGCTGAGAAATGTCGACATGAGGGTCTGACCAGATGGAGAAGAAACAGCAGAAAATTACTCTAGTCAGAAAAGATGTCAGCGGTCACTGAATGTAAATATTATTCTGTATTTATACAGTATGACTTAAAGTGATAATGTTATTTGTAAAATCCCTTATTCTACATTCTCACATTTGTGTGAAATGTTCGTGTGCTGACAGATTTTTTTATCGGATGGCACAAGGATTTATAATTTTATAAATCCATTCACAATCTGTGAAAATCATGGATCAGAGAATCAGATCCGTGAGGGTCAGAGAATGTCCTCTTCTGATCTGATTTTGAGGATCAGAATAGGACATGTTCAATGCATGTGTAAAAGCGGGCAGCACACCGGCAATTCACACAGATACAGGGATGTAGCCTTATTATATATATAGCAAAGTCCTTAGTATATAGTGTACTCAGTTATTGTGTATAGCACAGTCCCTTAGTAAAGTATTGTACTCACTTATTATGTATAGCACGGTCCCTTAGTATGTAGTTGTACTCAGTTTATTATGTATAGCACAGTCCCTTAGTATATATGTACTCACTTATGCATAGCACAGTCCCTTACTATATAGTGTGCTCAGTTATTATGTATAGCACAGTACCTTAGTATATAATGTACTCACTTATGTATAACACTGTCAATTAGTATATAGTGTACTCACTTATTATGTATAGCACAGTCTCTAAGTATATAGTGTACTCAATTATGTATAGCACATTTCCTTAGTATATAGTGTACTCACTTATGTATATCACAGTCAATTAGAATATAATGTAATCACTTATTATGTAGAGCACAGTCCCTTAGTATATAGTGTACTCCCGGATTATTATGTATAGCACAGTCAATTAGTATATAGCGTACTCACTTATTATGTATAATGCCTTCCTTAGTTTCATAGTTACATAGTTTCGTCTTCTATTATGTATAACACTGTTCCTTATTGCATAACATCCTATTTAGCTATGTATTCAGTGGTCCCTTATATAGCTTTCTCTGCTGTTATATACAGTGCTATCCCTTTCATAGCGTATTCTTGTTGTTTTTGTTGTCCACAGCGCCTCCTTTATTACATAGTACTCTCTTGTTAGATATAAAATGATGGCGCAGTCGGTGACTAGAAGACCAGTTCATCATCCTCCTCCATTAGAAAAGAAGCTTTCCCATAATCCATCTGCAGCCATTGTATTATATATTTAACAAGAAAGGACTCTATGTAATAAAAATCAGGGTGCTATATAGTCTGATATGTAAGGGACTGAGCTGTACATAACAAGAGAGGGCACTGTGTAATAAGGGACAGTAATATACATAAAAAAGGAGACTATGTAAGATATACTGTATATGTTTGTGTAGCTTTGTTGCCATAAAAGGAGGGGGGCCCAGACATATTTCTTGTACAGGGACCCCAAGCTGTCAGTGACTTCCCCAGTGCCGTGTGATTACTTGTTTACTCACATGTAGTATCAGACTAGAGTTTTAATGGCCCACCAGTAACATTGATTCTGGGGGAAAACTCATCACCTACATGCAAATATTATTGGTTGGGGATGGAGGATACTATGTAATTTGCTCTTTTATGTTAGATCAGTCAATGCTTCTATGTAATAATAAAACGTACAGTTGCTTTAATAAATGATGAGATGATACCTATGTCTGTATATAGTACATCAAGTGTACTGTGCCAACTCAGGTGGTGGACCCACTCATGCAGAGGGTCACCCAGGGAATTTACTTGTCCCCCAGTGGGCCAGTCCGAGTCTATACACATGACAAACGCTGTCAATCACTGGTCTTGATGGTTTATTTTGTACCAAAGTTAGCCACAGAAGTGTAGGCTCTTATGTGGCAGCATACCTTTTTTTTATTGAAAAATGTTCTGTATGCTGTAGCTCACCCTCACTTTTCTGCTGCTTAATATTGACCTTTATTAGTTATAGTTTTGGCAGGATCCCACTTGTCTGTCCATTATATGAATGACACATTAACTTCAATAGGCACTGTGTAATACTTCAATTTTCCAGTGACACTGATGTAGTAAAAGCAAGGACTCGTTGTTGGTGTCATCTGCTGAGGAAAAACCATTCTGTGTCCAAAAATCTTTCAAATCGATGGCTTCTGTCTTGGCATAAAAAAGACTGTTGGTGATGTGTTTTTGTTATAAACTGTTTTATGTAGAGAGTATTGATAAAAGACCATATCAGGAAGGTGTGACCAATAGCTCTTGGGTGGAGATATGTGTCTGCTTACTGTATAAAGTTCTGCTTGGCACTGTGGTTGTGCCCAGTCTGGGGGTTCCGGATAGTCTCTGCATCCTACCAGCTACAGTTTAGCTAGCTATGCCTTGCTTGGTACCAACTTTAAAGCAAATGATTTACTAAACATAAAGCCTTCATCACCTCATCTGCCTCTTTACCATCTGTCAGGTTTTAAGGCAGTTGTTCCCTACAGAAGGCAATGCCAGTCCTTTGGGCTTCCAAGTGTCCTTGTGTCAACCTGGATCGTCATCATCGTCTCTGTACGTGCTCACTCAGTACTTTATTCTCTAATTATTTAAATTATTAAACTGAAACATATTTAACAACCAGACAACAGTAAAATATACAAGGAAATACCATTTTATTAAAACCTACAGCTTGGTTTGGGAAGCTATCTCTCAGGCTTATTCTGGACCCTGGCCAAAGAAGGTTAAAAACCTTAGCTCAAATGACGTATAATAATCCCCCTAAAATAGCATGACCATGGGACGTGATTATATTGTCATATTCTGTTAAATCTAAGTAAAATGTCCCTAAAATAAACATTTTAAAAATAAACGCATCAGACAAATTACAGTAGAGTGGACTAATGTCTACCATATGGATGTCTCCAGCTCTATGTTTAGTCACTCGCAATGGAAACAAGACTAAATTGTGATAGCGATGACAGAATTGGTAATCTATGTTGACACCCAATCATTGGATCAAGCAGCTAGATGAATTGGATTATGGAAAGCATCAATTTAGGATTTTTAGGATGTTAATCAATCTAGAACTGTAAATGGAAATTGAGCAGATTGTATAGAAACAGAAATTAGAAATGGGTTATCTGATGAAGACAATCCCGTTCCCCGTGAACCATTGAAGAATACTGATGTCATATAGTAGGGTCTCTTTTAGGCTAAATTAGCTAAATCAGAGACTTCAGCAGACTCAAGCAGTTGTGGTAGTATATGTACAAATAGTTACCTAAATGCCTGCCATATAATACTACATTTGGCTGTCTGGGACTTCCTCCAACAAATTGAGCTTGCCAGGAGTGCCGTATGTGCTCCGATCAGCAGCTGTTCCTATCTATTTAGCCATATGTGTTCTCTAATGTTGGCAGCGGATTATTCAGGATACTCTCCAAGCGTGTGACAACACAGCTTCTTTATTCATGAACAATACATGATAAGCTTAATAGATCAGGAATAAATTGTTTGTGTGTCTCTATCTGTGCAGCATCTACAGCAGGCTGCTTCTCTCATACACAGACACAGAAAAATAGAAAATATAGTCACATGCTCTCCCTGTGTGAGCCTCTGGGAGGTTTTTATTATTCTACCTTTATAAACAGCATACAAATCTAGCAACTAAACACTAATAGACAGGAATAGAGTTATTGCACCAAACATATTCCAACACCCCCACTCAGCAACTACTTATCCTGTTTGTCCCTGGCAGCGGAGAGTATCCTGAATAATCCACTGCCAACATCTAATAAGCTTTGTTGTATCTGATGAGCCTTGGAAATCCCAATTTGTAATAATCTGCAGGACAGTTAATATTTACAACTTATTTCACCAACTTTTAGTCTAAAGGTTTTCGGCTCACCTTGTGAGGTGGACCCTCTAAGCCCCAGGTCCAGGTGGGCACTTAAGGAAGCAGAAGGAAGGCACATGTGAAGTGAAGACTTGGAGCACTGGATGACGCAGGCAGACAGAATACAGAAAAGTTATATAAGCTTAGGTAGATGATGTCATGGGAGAATGGGAGCATGGTGGAGCACTTGTAAATCCGGGGTGGATCACAGCATAGGGAAGCGACCATAGGGGAAAATTGTAATGCCCTGCTGAGCCAAGGCAGATGCGTAACAAAAGGTTGTTGAATACTAGTCATTATTATTCAGTGGAGGTTCAGGCCAATGCAGGGAAAACTCTGCTGCTACCTGAACATCTCCCTTATTATCACACCTGACAGCCTGGAGGTATCAGCAACCAGATAAAAGATTAGATCACAAGCTCATTATACTGAACATCTTTAACATAAAGAGACAGAGTAGGTAAAATGATGACTTGGCAAGATGACCACCATGTAATTAAGATGTGTGATTTTTATTATTAGCTTTAGATATGGTTTCAGAATGGCTCGACGGAGAACAGAGCAAGGTCTATAGGAAAGGGATGTGACTGACTTGATGCACACATCTGTCACTTGGTACTATCTATCATTGTCAAACAAGGTTTTTTAGTAGCAAAGTATCACTATGACCTGAGTTTTTATATTTAATGTGTTCATGATTTTAGTTTTATGCCTTTTTTATTGTCCTTTTTTCTTTAATGCTAGGTGTGACTAATCAGCACCTGATATATTTATGATTTATTTAATTGTTTTTACATTTGTTGTATGGGAATGGTCAACTGGTCCTCTCTCTCTTCCTGTCCTGAAGAGTGTAAGCCCTTATGGTCAGCAGGGTCCTCCCTCTCTCTCCTGTAGAGCGTAAGCTCTTATAGTCAGTGAGATCCTCTCTCAACTATAGAGTGTAAGCTCTTATGGTCAGCAAGGTCCTCTCTCTCCTATAGAGTGAAAGCTCTTATGATCAGTGAGGTACTCCCTCTCTACTGTAGAGTGTAAGCTCTTATGATCAGTGAGATCCTCTCTCTCTCCTTTAGAGTGTAAGCTCTTATGATCACCAAGGTCCTCTCTCTCCTATAGAGTGTAAGCTCTTATGATCAGTGAGGTCCTCTCTCTCCTATAGAGTGTAAGCTCTTATGATCAGTGAGATCCTCTCTCTCTCCTATAGAGTGTCAGCTCTTATGATCAGTGAGATCCTCTCTCTCTCCTATAGAGTGTAAGCTCTTATGATCAGTGAGATCCTCTCTCTCTCCTATAGAGTGTAAGCTCTTATGATCAGTGAGGTACTCTCTCCTATAGAGTGTCAGCTCTTATGATCAGTGAGATCCTCTCTCTCTCCTATAGGGTGTAAGCTCTTATGATCAGTGATGTACTCTCTCCTATAGAGTGTCAGCTCTTATGATCAGTGAGATCCTCTCTCTCTCCTATAGAGTGTAAGCTCTTATGATCAGTGAGGTACTCTCTCTCTCCTATAGAGTGTAAGCTCTTATGATCAGTGAGGTACTCTCTCCTATAGAGTGTAAGCTCTTATGATCAGTGAGGTACTCTCTCCTATAGAGTGTAAGCTCTTATGATCAGTGAGGTACTCTCTACTATAGAGTGTAAGCTCTTATGATCAGTGAGGTACTCTCTACTATAGAGTGTAAGCTCTTATGATCAGTGAGGTACTCTCTCTCTCCTATAGAGTGTAAGCTCTTATGATCAGTGAGATCCTCTCTCTCTCCTATAGAGTGTAAGCTCTTATGATCAGTGAGGTACTCTCTCCTATAGAGTGTAAGCTCTTATGATCAGTGAGGTACTCTCTCCTATAGAGTGTAAGCTTTTATGATCAGTGAGGTACTCTCTACTATAGAGTGTAAGCTCTTATGATCAGTGAGGTACTCTCTCCTATAGAGTGTCAGCTCTTATGATCAGTGAGATCCTCTCTCTCTCCTATAGAGTGTAAGCTCTTATGATCAGTGAGGTACTCTCTCCTATAGAGTGTCAGCTCTTATGATCAGTGAGATCCTCTCTCTCTCCTATAGAGTGTAAGCTTTTATGATCAGTGAGGTACTCTCTACTATAGAGTGTAAGCTCTTGTGATCAGTGAGGTACTCTCTCTCTCTGTTATAGTGAGTAGTGTTGAGCATTCCGATACCGCAAGTATCGGGTATCGGCCGATATTCGCGTTATCGGAATTCCGATACTTAATTCCGATACTTTTTCCATATCGTATACCGGAATCGGAAGTTCCCATAATTCTTTGAGAGGCAATGTGATTTTAGTCAGCCAATGAGGAATCCTACGAAGTGTGGGCACATCCTGTAATGCTGCGGTCATCTTAACTAATGGCATGGCTGTGATTGGCTGCTGAAATGATGTCAGAATGCACTATAAAAGGCGCCGCCGCCATTTTAGCGTCACTGTGCTGTGAACTCAGTAAGGGACAGAACGCTACTCTGCTCACTCTGAGGGACAGTTAGATATTGCGATTTTGTGTACTACTGTGCTTGAGGCAGGCTAGTTTACCAACCGCTGTGTAAAGCTTCATTTTGCCAGTGTTGTTTTAACAGCTCTGTGCAAGGTGTGTGTGTGACAGTGCAGGTGACGCTGCAGTTTGCTCTGCATCCACCGCTGTTTGTAGGCATCTGCACGTGTCACTGACTCTTTTTTTTTTTTTTTTTTTTTTTATTTTGTGGAATTGGTGCAGCTCCATTATATTAGAAAAAAAAATCAAATCTATTAGTGTGACGTGCTTCCATCCGTATACAATACATTGGTTGCAAACACTATAGAACTACACAAAGGAGCTTTTCACAGATTGTGGACAGTTGTGTTTCAGTGTTCACTTCAGTCTGTGTTTTTTACTTTTTTTAGTGCAGATCACGCTCCAGTTACATGTTCAAGCACTGCTGCTTGTACTCTGCTGAGCGTGTCTCAGTGTCTCATCCTTTTCATTTATCTCCAATTGGTTCTGCTACATTCCATTTAAAATAAATCTAATCTATTAGACTAATAGATTAGATTTATTTTAAATGGAATGTAGCAGAACCAATTGGAGATAAATGAAAAGGATGAGCCACTGAGACACGCTCAGCAGAGTACAAGCAGCAGTGCTTGAACAAGTAACTGGAGCGTGATCTGCACTCAAAAAAGTAAAAAACACAGACTGAAGTGAACACTGAAACACAACTGTCCACAATCTGTGAAAAGCTCCTTTCTGTACTTCTATAGTGTTTGCAACCAATGTATTGTATACGGATGGAAGCGCGTCACACTAATACTATTAGTGTGACGCGCTTCCATCCGTATACAATACATTGGTTGCAAACACTATAGAAGTACAGAAAGGAGCTTTTCACAGATTGTGGACAGTTGTGTTTCAGTGTTCACTTCAGTCTGTGTTTTTTACTTTTTTGAGTGCAGATCACGCTCCAGTTACTTGTTCAAGCACTGCTGCTTGTACTCTGCTGAGCGTGTCTCAGTGGCTCATCCTAATAGTATTAGTGTGACGCGCTTCCATCCGTATACAATACATTGGTTGCAAACACTATAGAAGTACAGAAAGGAGCTTTTCACAGATTGTGGACAGTTGTGTTTCAGTGTTCACTTCAGTCTGTGTTTTTTACTTTTTTTAGTGCAGATCACGCTCCAGTTACATGTTCAAGCACTGCTGCTTGTACTCTGCTGAGCGTGTCTCAGTGGCTCATCCTAATAGTATTAGTGTGACGCGCTTCCATCCGTATACAATACATTGGTTGCAAACACTATAGAAGTACAGAAAGGAGCTTTTCACAGATTGTGGACAGTTGTGTTTCAGTGTTCACTTCAGTCTGTGTTTTTTACTTTTTTTAGTGCAGATCACGCTCCAGTTACATGTTCAAGCACTGCTGCTTGTACTCTGCTGAGCGTGTCTCAGTGGCTCATCCTTTTCATTTATCTCCAATTGGTTCTGCTACATTCCATTTAAAATAAATCTAATCTATTAGTGTGACGCGCTTCCATCCGTATACAATACATTGGTTGCAAACAATATAGAAGTACACAAACGGGCCTTTCACAGCTACTGAACATGGGTTTTTAATTTTTAACTAAAATATGTATTTTTTCAAATGACACAAATATAAGTAATGTTGAAGAGGAATAGTCCTACATCCATTGTTTGCACAATATTACAGGTGTACATCATGTCCCTTAATCAACAATGTATTATTATATTTACTTGTATGCTTTTATTTAAAAGCCAAGAACACAGAAGGATAACCTTCGCACTGCAGCTGTTGTCAAAGTTCAACCCACATTATGCACTTCCAACATTGCAGCATTTGAGGCATGATGTGAGTTGGATTGGTCAAAGTTATGGAGTGAGAAGGTTCACCATCAGTACCCTATAGCATAAGTATGCTTTTGTGTTAGACATGTGGATATCTGCCATAATATGTCACAATTATTTAGTTACAGATTTGTTACCAACACTAATCATTGAATGGTTTTAAATTTGACGTTTCACTTGTTTACAGCTTAGAAATAAGGGTGTAGCCTGATATCTATGTGTAGCACTAGCCACTTTAACATGTCATGTTTTTTTAAACATGTGTAGCTAGGTAGCAGTAATTTTTGCCGGACACACAGCAGGGGAACAGCAGGCGTTACTGAACCCCACTATTACTATAGCTTGTGTATTGGTCTGTGGACACGACACTTCTGAGCAGCAACTGGCAGTGTTGTAGCCCAGGGAGTATAGCTCAGGTGGTAGAAAGATGAACATAACAGGAGACATGGAAAACGTTGTCAACCAGTTAGTTAATCTGAAACCGGACAGGCAAATTCAGGCGAGATCCATGCCTAGTTCATTTTCAGAAAAGTAAGCCGTTGTACATTATCGTAGGATAGTCGCATGCAACGGTCTGTTAGTACACCACCTGCAGCAGTAAAGACGCGCTCCGATAATACACTGCCAGCAGATCAAGCCAGCACCTCCAATGCATACTGGCTAAGCTCTGGCCATGTATCCAGCTTAGAGACACAAAACTTGAATGGGGAAGAGCCATCTGAGAGTACACTGAGAGGGCAAGACATGTAGTCTGTAACCATCTTACGGAAATGTTGCCTCCTGCTGACTGGAGCCGTCTCGGATGGTGTAGACATTGGTGGCGCTGCCACAAAACTTCGACACATTTGGAACATACTGGTCTTGCCCTGTGCAGAGGCGCTGCTTGTGCTCCCTCTTGTTGCAGAGCTGTCTCCACTGCCTCGACGCACAGAGCTGCTTTGTAAATCAGTAGCAGCAGCAGTGCTCTTGGCTGGAATGGAGAACATTATGGATTGCACCAGTGTGTCTTGGTACTTCCGCATTTTACGCTCCCGGTTCAACGGTGTGATGAGGCTTTGTAAGTTGTCCCGGTAGCGAGGGTCTAGGAGGGTGTACACCCAATAATCAGACGTGGTGTGAATGTGTTCGATGCGGCGGTCGTTTCTCAGCCACTGCAGCATGAAATCAACCATGTGCTGCAGACTCCCAACTGGCCAAGAAACGTTGTCCCCTGCAAGAGGCGTCATCTCCGCCTGCTGTGCATCACCCCACCCTTGGTCTACATACTGACTAGAGCATTGTCTACCTCCCTCTGGAGCGATGTCTTCCTCCTCCATTGACTCCTCCTCACAAAGTCCTTCAAATACATATAAATTTACAAAATTTAAAACTCAAAATTTAAAAACTTTGTATCATAATTCTGTAACATCAGTTTATGGAAACACAATAGCATTACAAAAGGATAGACAAAAAATGTACATTATGTGCTTTGTAAATACATTAAAAGTTTGTAATGGTTATGAAAATATAGACAGCGACTCTGGAGGTTCAATTGTTGATACAGCATGGTACTTTGAAAGTCCTCCAGCCCTTTGTGAAGAACCACGTTGCGCTGACTGTCCAGAAGGTGATGGAATTTGTGACTCCTCATCCTCCACCTCTTCCAAAACCTCATGCCTTAGTGCTTGCAGTGTTTTTTGAAGCAGGCAGATAAGGGGGACAGTCAGGCTGACTAGTGCATCATCTGCACTCGCCATCCGCGTTGACTCATCAAACGCACGCAAAACGTGGCAGATATCCTTCATAGAGTTATTCGCCACTCATTACACTGGCAGTGGCTGCCCATTCATTATAGGATCCAATTCTAATTACTGGTTCTCACCAACATAGCTCTCCACAGCGCAGCACCCCCCTACATCTCCTCCCTTATTTATATTTATCGGCCTAACCGACTGCTGCACTCTGCAAACGACCTTCGACTAACCTCTGCACTAATCCGTACCTCCCACTCCCAACTCCAAGACTTCACCCGCGCTGCGCCAATCCTCTGGAATGCTCTACCCCAAGAAATTAGGACTATCCGCAATTTGGATGGTTTCAGGCGCTCCCTCAAAACACATTTGTTCACAGTGGCCTATCACATTCTCTAATCAAAGTCATTCTATGTGTAATTCTGTGTGTGTAGCCCATTCACTATCTCCATGCATCCCTCACTTCCTTAAAATGGCTGGACCATCATTGTAAAAACACCATTGTATATAAACACCTGTACTTTGTATCTCCCACACCTCATTGTAGATTGTAAGCTTTCACCAGCAGGGGCGGCTGATTTTGCTTTAATTATTGTATTGTTAACGTTGTTACTTATGACTCGTGTTTTGAAACTGTTAAACTGTAAAGCACTGCGGAATATTATGGCGCTATATAAATAAATAATATTATTATTCTTATTATAGAGGCCCACTCAGTAGTGGTGAAGTGTGAACGCCGCAAATTGCGAGTTGACTGCGCCTGATGCAGCTGATACTCCATTACTGTTGGCTGCTGCTCACACAACCGCTCCAACATATGTAACGAGGAATTCCACCTGGTGGGTACGTCACATATAATGCGATGTTCATGAAGGTGAAATCTGCGTTGCAGAGCTGCAATCAGCGATCTGGCCATGCTGGAACGTCGCAAGTGAGCGCACTCTAGGCGGACCTTGTGCAGCAGTGCATCAAGATCCGGATAGTCCCTCAAAAAACTCTGCACGACCAAGTTGAGCACATATGACAGACATGGTATGTGAGTGAGGTTGCCAAGGCCCAGAGCTGACACCAGATTTCGGCCATTGTCACACACTACCAAGCCTGCCTGTAGATTCTCTTCCAAAAACCACACGTCGCTCTCCTGCTTTATGGCATTACAGAGCTCCTGCGCTGTGTGGCTAAGATTCCCCATGGAAATTAATTTCAGGATGGCCTGTTGACATTTGGACACGGCTGTGCTCATATCGGTCGCAACAGGTAAACGTTCACGGGTCCATGTGGAGGTAGACCGTGACGGCTCCTGCAGCGATGATTCTGAGGAACTGGAATAGGAGGAGGAATCAATGTGTACAGACTTGATTCCTGCAATCCTTGGAGTTGGCAGAACACGTACAGCGCCACTCGCAAGATCAGTACCCGGCTGCACAACATTGACCCAATGGGCAGTGAGGGAAAGGTATTGTCCCTGGCCATGGGTGTTAGAACCCTCTTGTTAGGTTTTGTTTCAGTTTGCTGGTCACATGACCTTTTTTCCCTATTTAGTCTGGCTCCGCCCTTCTGGCTTTGCTTGACTTCATTGTATTATCTACTGTTAAGCTAGCCGGGTGCTTAGGTGCCTTAATCTGTGAGTTTTGCTTGATGTTAGGATCACAAAGTATTTATTTTTCTGTTTAATTATCCATGCTACAATTTATGTTAGGACTAGGAGGTGTCCACCTTTTCTCCCAGTCCCTAGATCTTGTAGGGATTACTCCCTCGCAACTATAGGTCTTCGTTCACACTAGATGAGGACTTTAGCGGGTCTGGTCGCAGGATCAGGTTCCCCGTTACATCGTAGGGATTCAGCTTAGTTGTATTGTAGGGACAGAATTCCCTTCTTTCCTTACTGGTTGTAGCAGATCATAACAATGGGTACTGGTCCACGCATCGGTGGTCAGGTGGACCTTGCTACTGAGGGCTTTTAGTAGCGCATGTTTAATTTTTCCCTCAACATGCTTTTGCAGACCAGGGACGGCTTGCCTGCTGAAATGAAATCGGCTTGGCACATTGTATTGTGGGATTGACAATGATATTCAGTTACGGAAACTGTCTGTCTCCACCAGCCTGAATCACAGCATTTCAAGGGACAGGAGTTTTGCAATGCCAGCATTCAGAGCCTGTGCTCGTGCATGGTTTGCGGAGTATGGCCGTCTTTTATCCCATGCCTGTGCTACCGCTGGCTGTTTTGTGGCCTGGGAGTGTGAGGATGACAGGGAACTTGCTGCTGTGTGTGGAATAACAGTTTGTCTCTGGACAACAGTGGCCGAGGTTCTTCCATGGCGATCCTGTGAGGAAGCATAACCAGCTGTGTGTGAGCTCGATGAAGAGGCTTCAACACAACCTGAAGATGTAGGTGCTGCTGTAGGTTGGCCTACATCTCCAGTGTGTCTTTGTAACTCAACTACGTGCTTTGTCCGCACATGTTTCCACATATTTGTGGTATTGAGGTGACTGACACTTTTAGCTATTTTTAATTTTTGATTACACAGCTTGCATTTCACATAGCAAATATCATGTGCAAGTGTGTGAAAAAAGGACCACGCAGTGCAAGTCCTGGGAGCGCACGTTTTGACTTTTGGAACACAACTGCTCCGAACAGGTGCCAAACTGGAGGCTACAGGCAACCGAGTCTGCAGCCTAACTCTCCCTCCTGTTTGTACCGTTGGGGCAATGTCTTCCTCTATCTTCCTTCTATCACTAACCATTTCTCTAGGCCTCTCCCAGCTTTCAACCAAAGTACTGGTTCTCACCCACAAAGCTCTCCACAGTGCAGCACCCCTCCTACATCTCCTCCCTCATTTCTATCTATCGGCCTAACCGACTGCTGCGCTCTGCAAACGACTTTCGACTAACCTCTGCACTAATACGTACCTCCCACTCCCGACTCCAAGACTTCTCCTGCTCTACGCCAATCCTCTGGAATGCTGTACCCCAAGAAATTAGGACTATCCACAATTTGCATGGTTTCAGGCGCTCCCTCAAAACACATTTGTTCAGAGCGGCCTATCACATTCACTAATCAAAGTCATTCTATGTATTCTGTGTAAGTGTGGTGTGTGTCTCTAGCCCATTCACTATCTCCATCCCTCAGTCCCTTAAGATGGCTGGAACATCATTGTAAATGCACCATTGTATATAAACACCTATACTTTGTATCTCCCCCATCTCATTGTACATTGTAAGCTGTCACGAGCAGGGGCGACTTATTTAGCTTAAATTATTGTATTGTTAACGTTGTTACTTATGACTTGTGTTCTGAAACTGCTAAACTGTAAAGCGCTGCGGAATATGATGGCGCTATATAAATAAATATTATTATTATTCCTCTGAGCTGCTCCCACCACCTTCCTGTTCTTCATGCCATGTTGGGTATTGGACCTCATCATCTCCACTACCCTCTTCCAACACCTGCTGTTGGGTGGTCTGGCCAGCACCATGCTCAACAGAAACTGGCACCTGGGTCTCATCATCATCATCAGATGCGTTCTGCGGTGTGCTGACCATCGGCACTGTCTCACCCGCCTCTTCAGATTCAGAGAGACACAGCTGTTGCGCATCACTGCATACTCCCTCTTCTTCACATTACAGAATGCTGCTTGGCTGGGCCCCTGTTTGCAAGCCAATAGATTCTGAGAACAGAAGCAGACACTCAGCTGGCTCCTGTACAGAACTCTCTGACTGCCTGGGCAATTTGCCAGGCGGTGAAGAGACAGATGGTTGCCCAACAGTGCTGTGGTCCTGAGAGGAGGTGGAAGCAATTGAAGTCGATGCATTGGCTGAGATCCAAACAACAACGGCTTTAATTTGTTCTTCCCGCAGCAGGGGGGTACTCCGAGCTCCTACAAAAGTGCGCATAAAGGAACGCTCACGGCCCGGGGAAAACTGGTGGATGCTGTGTCACTGGGGGCCGCAGCAGCCACAGAATCCCCACGTCCTCTCCCTGAAGAAACTCCACGACCACGTGCCTTACTCCCTGCCTTCTTCATCTTGGTAGATTGATAAAGAAAGTCTGAAAAGTTATAAGGCCTAAGTGTGGTTATTCCGCAGAGACTGCAGTGAACACTGCACACAACTGTTCAGTAGGTGTGAAAGGCCCCTTTGTGTACTTCTATAGTGTTTGCAACCAATGTATTGTATACGGATGGAAGCGCGTCACACTAATAGATTTTATTTATTTGTAATAGAGTGGAGCAGCAACAATTAGAGAAAAATTTCAAGGATGTGCCAGTGACACACGCTCAGCAGACTACAACCAGCAGTGGTTGAAGAACTAACTGGAGCGTGATCTGCACTCCAAAAAGGAAAACCTCAGACTACAGTGAACACTGCACACAACTGTTCACTACCCAACGCGTCTCAGCAGGAAGGCAGTCTGTGCGTCAAAACAAAGGCGCAAGCATACATCCACGTACCCTGTTTATAAAGCTATATAAAAAAAATTATGTAGTAGTGACGCACACTTTATTGAGGTACAGTATTACATCGCCATTCACCATCTGTGGCTATGCAGTCTCATCTATATATACCTTATCTATCCGTTGTCATGCTTGCAAGTCGACAGTCAGGCATAAATAGCAATTTTCACTATGCACTATGCACTTTTTAAAGGTTATGTTTGTTAATAAACATGATTATTGCCACATATTATGAGTATTACATGATGGAAATTGTATAATTTTGTATAAACTGTTTAGTGACATTATTCAGCAAATGTAACATTTTAGTAATGTCACAGATAACTTGTAATGCTGATGATGTTTTGAAGTCAGACATTCATTGTCTATACAATAAAAATGGTGTACATACTGTTACTTATCCATCATTAATGGATTCAGATATGTACTTGTATGCTTTTATGTACAACCGTATAGCAGATTCCTTAACTAATTTATTTTGTGGTTTGCATTGCTGTTCAACATGTTAATGTATGTGTTTATGTTTGTCAATTCTTTATTTATCTAGATATTAGTTTAAATGAAATCATCATCTTATGGTAGTAAAGGTTATCTTTCTCTTGTTTGAAGTATAGACATTTAAAATTGACAGGTAACAAGGAAATTACTTTATCTAGTATTTAAACATCCTCCTTGACCCTGGGCTCCAACACCGCCAGTTGTTGCTCGGAAGTGCTGTTAGCACAGTCAACACTTGCTCCTGTGTTACTGGGGTTCAGTAACGTCAGCTGGTCCTCGGTTGTGCCATTGGCTCTTTTCCTTCTGCTGCCCCTCCGGGTTCCAGTACCGTCACTGGTTCTCCGCAGTGCCTTTGGCCTAGGTGCCTCCATCTTGGTATCCGAGTTCCAGCAACGTCTGCTGGTCCTTGGTAGTGCTTTGGAGCACAGGTACCTCCTGCTTAGTAACCGTGTCCCAGTAACGTCAGCTGGTCCTCGGTTGTGCCATTGGCTCTTTTCCTTCTGCTGCCCCTCCGGGTTCCAGTACCGTCACTGGTTCTCCGCAGTGCCTTTGGCCTAGGTGCCTCCATCTTGGTATCCGAGTTCCAGCAACGTCTGCTGGTCCTTGGTAGTGCTTTGGAGCACAGGTACCTCCTGCTTAGTAACCGTGTCCCAGTAACGTCAGCTGGTCCTCGGTTGTGCCATTGGCTCTTTTCCTTCTGCTGCCCCTCCGGGTTCCAGTACCGTCAGCTGGTTCTCCGCAGTGCCTTTGGCCTAGGTGCCTCCATCTCGGTATCCGAGTTCCAGCAACGTCTGCTGGTCCTTGGTAGTGCTTTGGAGCACAGGTACCTCCTGCTTAGTAACCGTGTCCCAGTAACATCAGCTGGTACAAGATTGTGCTACAAATACAAGATACGGAACAAGAGACACAAGAACAATAAGCAGAAGATCTAAAAGCAGAAGAACATGAAGTATAAGACCAAAATGAAGAGCAAAATATATGCTCTAAATTCTAAGCAGAAGAAGACTAAGCAGTGTATGGGGGTGAGTCCGTTCCTCCTCGTGGTGCCCCTGGAAAATGCCTGCTGCTGCAGGCTAAACTGAACACGGACAAATACTGTTGTAATTTAAATCTTTTGTGACAGCAAGAACGGAAGGATGAAAAATTCATACTTTGACAGATTACAAGTACAGGATTCTCTGTCACAAATAAGAATATGATGAAGAAGATGAAGCAGAATATGAATAAGAATAATAGTTTAATAAGAAGAATATGAGTAATGTTAACAAAGATGAATAGCAAGAAGTTTAAGAAGAAGATAAAGAAGGTGAAGATGAAAAATAATTTGATGAAAAAGATGATGCTGCAGAAGATTATGAAGGAGAAAGTGTGTGAAAAGTTAAAAAGGTGAAGATGAAGAGCATGGAAGTTGTGTAATATACATATTTGCCAAAATATAAAAAACGTTAACATTGTCAATTTCTTCGTCAATCCGAACATCTTTAAAAAAAAAAATATTTATGCTATTCCATTTGATTGGGTTAAACATCTATGCCTTTAATGTCTCCTCAACCTTCCACAATACATTCTACATTACTCTTTGTTGTTTTCCTTCATGTACAATTAACCAACAAGGCAAGAATGGGTTTTTTTTAATTTCGATATTTTGTTCCCATAGACTTACATGGGACTTCCGGTATCGATATCGGGTATCGCCGATATTTTAGTGATATCGGCGATACCATTCCGATTCCGATACTTTAGGATATCGGAAAGTATCGCTCAACTCTATAGTGAGTAAATTCTTATAATCAGTGAATTTGAATTTCAAAAGATCCGCTCGTCTATAATCCTAATGAAGCAATTGTCATTAGCTGGAGTCAGAGGCATTTAGTGTACACTGATACATTAAGAGACCAAAAATGTGGACATGTGCATGACCTATAAGCTGAGTGGAGCAATGTGAGAGGACAGTGGCTGGGGCAAATGTTTGTCACTCACATTAGCCACCAAATTGTTACATTGTATCTTGAATTGAATTATGAAGAATAGATTGTCTCTGTTACTTATCTGTTCCAGGTCTATGCCAGGCCTTGCTTTTTTCAAATGTTCAGCTCCCTCTCTGCTAGTTACGATACGATACGATACGATACGATACAATACACTTTATTGATCCCGGGGGGGAAATTACAGTATTACAGCAGCAATACAAAGAGCAGTACATAGAATATTAGGACACAAATCTTGCACAGGTGTACCAACATTACATAATAAATAAAAGTGTGTAGTTCAGGTATATATAAGATAATGTTATTTGACATTAGTACACCAGCCATCAGTCATTATTTTTCTGCCACCCTTAGGAAATTATTATACATCCCCATAGCAGTAGGTACAAACGATTTCCTGAATTTCTCCTTCTTGCACCTTAGTAGGATTAGACAGCTGCTGAATGTGCTCTTCTGCTTCAAGAACAGCTCGTATAGTGGGTGTGTATTATTGTTCATTATTGCCCTACACTTCTTCTGAATTCTATCCTCCAATACCTCCTCAAAAGAATCAAGATGGAGGCCAACTGCTGCGCTTGCCTTCTTGATAAGTTTGTTGAGTTTATTAGCGTCAGCTACTCGCACACTACTGCCCCAGCAAATGATAGCAAAAAAGATGGCACTTGCTACAACGGACTGGTAGAACATCTCCAGCATTTTACTGCACACATTGAACGACCTGAGCTTCCGCAGAAAGTACAGTCTGCTCATTCCCTTCTTGTAAACCTTTTCTGTATGACACCTCCAATCGAGTTTACTGTCAAGGTGAACCCCCAAATATTTGTAGCTCTCAACAATCTCAACCTCCTGGCCAGCAATGGTGATCGGTAAGTAATCCTCCTTTTTCCTTCTATAACTCACCACCATCTCCTTGGTTTTCTTTACATTTAGTTCTAGACAGTTACACTACCGGTCAAAAGTTTAGGGTCACTTAGAAATTTCCTTATTTTTGAAAGAAAAGCAGTTTTTTTCCAATGAAGCTAACATTAAATGATTCAGAAATACACTCTATACAGTGTTAATGTGGTAAATGACTATTCTAGCGGCAAACGTCTAGTTTGTAATGCAATATCTTCATAGGTGTATAGAGGCCCATTTCCAACAACCATCACTCCAGTGTACTTATGGTATTTTGTGTTCGCTAACTGTGTAAGAAGGCTAATAGATGGTTAAAATACCCTTTAAAACCCTTGTGCAAGTATGTTAACACAGCTGAAAACCGTTTGGTTGATTAGAGAAGCTATAAACCTGACCTTCCTTTGAGCTTGTTGAGAATCTGGAGCATTACATTTGTTGGTTCCATTAAACTCTCAAAATGGCCAAAAAAAAAGAACTTTCTTGTGAAACTCGACAGTCTATTCTTGTTCTTAGAAATGAAGGCTATTCCATGCGAAAAATTACCAAGAAACTGAAGAATTCATACAATGGTGTGTAGTACTCCCTTTAGAGGAGTGCACAAACAAGCTCTAACCAGAGAAGAAAGACAAGTGGGAGGCCCCGCTGCACAACTGAGCAACAAGACAAGTACATTAGAGTCTTTAGTTTGAAAAATTGACGCCTCACAGGTCCTCAACTGGCAGCTTCATTAAACAGTACACATTAAACGCCAGTGTCAACATCTACAGTGAATAGGCGATTTGGGGATGCTGGCCTTCAGGGCAGATTGGCAAAACAAAAGCCATATTTAAGACTGGCTTAAATGAAAGGAAAAGATTAATATGGGCAAAAGAACACAGACATTGGACAGAGGAATATTGGCTTTTGTTTTGCCAATCTGCCCTGAAGGCCAGCATCCCCAAATCGCCTCTTCACTGTAGATGTTGACACTGGCGTTTAATGTGTACTGTTTAATGAAGCTGCCAGTTGAGGACCTGTGAGGCGTCAATTTTTCAAACTAAAGACTCTAATGTACTTGTCTTGTTGCTCAGTTGTGCAGCGGGGCCTCCCACTTGTCTTTCTTCTCTGGTTAGAGCTTGTTTGTGCACTCCTCTAAAGGGAGTACTACACACCATTGTATGAATTCTTCAGTTTCTTGGTAATTTTTCGCATGGAATAGCCTTCATTTCTAAGAACAAGAATAGACTGTCGAGTTTCACAAGAAAGTTCTTTTTTTTTGGCCATTTTGAGAGTTTAATGGAACCAACAAATGTAATGCTCCAGATTCTCAACAAGCTCAAAGGAAGGTCAGGTTTATAGCTTCTCTAATCAACCAAACGGTTTTCAGCTGTGTTAACATACTTGCACAAGGGTTTTAAAGGGTATTTTAACCATCTATTAGCCTTCTTACACAGTTAGTGAACACAAAATACCATAAGTACACTGGAGTGATGGTTGTTGGAAATGGGCCTCTATACACCTATGAAGATATTGCATTACAAACTAGACGTTTGCCGCTAGAATAGTCATTTACCACATTAACACTGTATAGAGTGTATTTCTGAATCATTTAATGTTAGCTTCATTGGAAAAAAACTGCTTTTCTTTCAAAAATAAGGAAATTTCTAAGTGACCCTAAACTTTTGACCGGTAGTGTAGTCTGACACCAATCCACAAAGTCAGAAACCACCCTTCTATATTCCTCCTCCCCCGGCCTCCCACAATGCCCCCTACAATCAGTTCACACAGGTTTACTTTGGAAGCTCAGAAAGGACCACTAATGTTTTCATCCAAGGCCTTTTATGGCCAACTCAGGTGGATGCCTACCACTTGAGTATTCAAGCAGGAGCATGGCACCAGTGTTTTTCCTAGAGTTAGCCTTATCTTCCTCTTGACTTTGCTTCACCTTGGCGTTTACTATCTTCTCTATTAGACTAGTCTGCAATCCAACAACCAGGTACTACTTGCATGTGTGGCACCCTGAGGGTCCAGTCGCCACAGAGATGTTGCATCGCACCCAGCGGTGTGACACCTGACTCTCAGGTAAGGAGGAAGCACCCCATTGACTCCATCACCACATCCACACACATAATGCCAGTGCTGAGCTTCAGGCTGGTTAGTAAAGGGTGTAGAGTTGGGTGGGTGGAGTCAGTTGCAGCATTAGGCTGCAGCATGTTAGATTAGAGTTTCAGTTGGAGACAGGCAGGCAGTGTGTGGGTACTGCCTGGCCTGCAGCTCTTCTGAGTTTACCTCAGAGAGCCTTGCTGAGAGAGCGAAGGGGTCCTGGGCTGAGACAGCAATTGAAGCTGTGCCCCATCCTTGGAGAAGGAAGGACCAGGCACATATCGGGAAACGGTTCCCAGACTAGTGGGTCAGTTCATCGCCATTAGTAACACCGCGTCTAGTGGGACTCTTCAAGAGCCACTAGCTACCATAATCTCATCCGGAGGCAGCTAGGGATCAAGTACGTCCAGGCATCCGACGGTGTTCCGGTCTCCGTGAAGAGGAGAGCAGTGCACCGGGACATCGGGTCGTACCTGTAAACTGAAAGGATCCAATACTACCTCGTCTGAGGGCTCTGTGGTAGGGAGGTGCAGAGAGAAGTAAGGAGTATAGCACAAGAAGCCGGAAAGTAACATAAAGGGAGTCTTTGGAAGTGTGACCAATTTACCTGAGGGTTACTGGACTACTCACTGGAAGGACACAGTGCCCGGCTGGTATCTGTATGGATCCGACAGACTGTGAGTAAACCCTTGAAACTGAATAAGAACTGTTTCCTGCTTTATTACTCCGTCGCACACTCCACTCTGCTACATCACCCTGCACCATTGCTATTACCTTTCATCTACCTGCCCTGGGAGGACACAGTCTTACCTGTAGAAGACTTATCATCTAGCTGCACAACACCATCCCTTCCAGAGGACCTGCACAGCAGCGCTGGTCACCCTGACCAGGTACTACAGGTGGCGTCACGACAAACTACACGAACATTTAATCCCCTGTAAATATCCCCATTTCAGTGAGCGCCCATGGCAACGGACCGAGCTGTGCTACCCGTGACATTCCCCATAGACATCAACGGGCTCGGTGCCGAGTACCCCAAAGCTCTGGCTGTGCGACTCATTTTGGCGTCACGAACAGGATTCTGAAGCTCGCTATAAGCGAGTCCTGTGTGCCTGAATTGGACTGTTTTTGTGCTAAAGACTGTATTGCTGTTTTTGAGACTTTGCCGCCATTTTACCGCCATGTTCGCGCCCTGAGGCGCTGGTGAAGAAGGAGGGCGTGCTTTCGTGGGCGTGCGCTCACTCAGTGGCGCGAAAGAAATGTCCGCTGTGATGAAACGTGCACACGGTCCGCCACACGGTAGCCCGGGGTATCACGGCTTGTGATCCCTCCGTGCCGCAAATGTGACGAAAACGCGCACACACACGACGGCTGCTGCCGTCCGACCCAGCAAACTGCAGGGATTTATAATTATCCCACTTCCACTTAGGAACTTGCAGCTCTCTGGCGCCCCCCCTTACCCTCAGGTCAGTCAGGGAACTGCACCTAGGATAATTAGTCGCCAGACGGGTCACTTGGATGTGTGCTGGCTATTGGGCACGCTGCAGTGAGGGAATTATAATTACTCCGGGCCGCAGCCGGGCAATACACTTATAAAACCCGCTCCGTCACTGCCAACGCCACCCCATAGGTCAACACTTTACACCCCTTCTTTTAAGCTGCCACCAGCTACGGTTTACTTGGAACAATTTATCAAGAGGGTCCGTAGCAACCCCAAAACAGTAGCGTAGTACTTCAGGCACGTGTAAATTCGTTTATAGAGCAGGAGAAACAAACTAATAATTTTATAGGTTTATTCCTTAAAAATGCAGGCAGTGCTTATAGTTTAAAAAAACGGTAACAAGCTGAGACAATATTGTTATGTACAATATGGTTACAGAAAATAAAAGGGGTTAACATAAGGAAGATCAACTTACAGTTCTTAGATCATAGTAGGCAAGCCATGCGGTCGGGGGAGGGGAGACACATCACAATGCATCACAGAGCTGCTATAAGTCTGGTGTCCAGGGCAGATCTGAGGCAGAATACCTGGCCCCTACCTTATAGACCTGTGGCCGTGACATCATAAACGGGGTGGAGTTACCAGGGTCCTCCTCTTGCTCTAAGTGGTGATCTTAGCTCAGAAAACTAATAACTATCATAACTTAGAGATGGAGTCTCTTACAGCGATGCACAGCATACCATTGTACTCCGCAAGATGTTGGCGTGCATTTAAGTCTAAACGCAGAGTGTCTGGGTTGATCGGCTAGGCAGAAATCTGTTTCTTGGGTTCTGTTGCAGTTACGGGTTCACCAGTACCACGGGAACAATGCCGGTCGGCGCATGGTTCAACACGGTAACTTTCGTGTTTCTGACGCAACTTCCCACCGTGTTAGAAGCGAAAAGAATGAATCCTCATAATGGCTGCCATGGATGGACAGCACATGTGAAGACAATGGAGACCCCCTACGGTGAGGCGGGAAACTCCAGCACTGGTAGCTCAGGTTACACTGAGCCTTACTTATGCTGGGAGGGGGAAGGGAAGCTCAGCTATACACAAGCTGCTAAATGTAGTAGATGTCATCACACCTCCCCCCCCTTAGAGGGCGCTACGGAGGCATGACCTCTCTGTAATCCGCCATGCGCACCTCAGCGGGTTCGCCACGTCGTGACAACCCATCAGCATTCCCATGATCGCTGCCTTTCTTGTGTTGTACGGCAAAATCATACTGCTGTAGGGCAAGGCTCCAGCGTAGCAACCTACCATTGGTTCCGGACACTGTGTGCAGCCAGCTCAGAGGGTTGTGGTCGATGACCACCTTAAAGGTGCGTCCGTACAGGTAGGGCTGCAAACGTTGCAGTGCCCAGACCATGGCCAGGCACTCCTTCTCGATGGTGGAGTATGCCACTTCCCTTGGCAAAAGTTTCCGGCTCAGGTACAACACGGGGTGCTCCTGGTTCCCCGAATCAACCTGGCTGAGTACAGCACCGAGGTCAAATTCGCTGGCGTCAGTCTGTACCAGGAATGGCCGACTGCTGTCGACGGCTTTCAACACTGGAGAGCTGCAGAGGGCTGTTTTCAAAGCTCGGAATGCCGCCTCACAGCAATCTGTCCAGCTGACTGTTTGGGGTAGACCGCCCTTGGTGAGGTCCGTCAAGGGTTTTGCAATGGCGCTATAGTTCGGTACGAAACGCCTATAGTACCCTGCAGTGCCCAGGAAGGACTTCACCTGCTTTTTGGTCCTGGGGGTGGGCCAGGACACGATCGCGTCCACTTTCTCGGGCTCTGGACTCATGGAACCCCCGCCTACCCGGTGCCCCAGGTAGTGGACCTCCCTCATGCCCATCTGGTATTTTCCCTGCTTGATGGTCAGACCTCCCTGGTGAATACGCTTGAGCACCTCCTGGAGATGCTGAAGGTGTTCCTCCCAGGTGGAACTGAAGACGGCAATGTCGTCCAGGTACGCCACAGCGTACTCCTCCAGTCCCTGAAGCAGGTGGTTGACCATCCGCTGGAAAGTGGCAGGGGCATTCTTCATGCCGAAAGGCATGACCGTGGACTCGTACAGTCCAAAAGGGGTGATAAAGGCGGATTTCTCCTGCGCCTCAGGGCTCAGGGGAATCTGCCAGTATCCCCGGCTTAAATCCATGATGGACATGTACTTGGCATTCGCCAACCGCTCCAGCAGATCCTCGATGCGTGCCATTGTGTGCGCATCAGAGGTAGTGATGGCATTGAGCCCCCTGTAGTCCACGCAGAACCGGGTGGTCCGATCCTTTTTGGGCACGAGAACTACAGGTGAGGCCCACGCGCTTTTGGACGGCCGGATCACCCCCAGCTGCAACATCTCATGGATCTCCTGGCGCATAATCTGCTGCACCTCCTCAGAGATCCGATAAGGTGTCCGCCGTAACGCGGCGTGATTCCCGGTGTCCACCTCATGGGCTGCCAACTTGGTCCTTCCGGGTCAGTTAGTGAACACGGCCCGAAAGGATTCCAGAGTGGTCAGCAACTGCAACTGCTGGGAGGCGGTTAGCGAGGTATTTACCTCCATGTCCTCAATGGACCCATTGGCCTGGGCTTGGGCCAGCATGTCCAGGAGGGGATCCTCCTCCCCGTCCTCGGGCAGGTTGCAGACCGGTAGGATGCAGGCTTCACGTTCGTGATGGGCCTTCATCATGTTGACGTGAAAGGCCTTGCGCCTACCCCGAGTGTGGTCAAGCGTGACCACATAGGTGACTGGGTTGAGCCGTTGGTGCACGACGTACGGGCCTTCCCAGGCTGCCTGAAGCTTATCCTTTGGTACGGGTACCAGCACCCACACCTTTTGACCCACCTGGTAGGTCCGCTCCCGGGCGTTCTGGTCGTACCAGTGCTTCTGGTCAGCCTGAGCCTGCGTCATGTTGTCATGCACCAACTGCGTCAAGGTCTGCATCTTGTCGCGGAAGCGCATGACATAATCCACGATGGACACTTCTGTGGGGTTTGGCGCATCTTCCCAGGATTCTCTTATCAACCCGAGGGGTCCCCGGACTCGCCTGCCATACAGGAGCTCAAAGGGGGAGAACCCCGTCGAGGCCTGCGGGACTTCTCTGTAGGCAAACAGCAGGTGTGGGGGGTACCGCTCCCAATCGCGTCCCTGGGTCTCAACCAGCATGCGGAGCATCTGTTTGAGGGTACCGTTAAAGCGTTCACACAAACCTTTGGTCTGTGGGTGATACGCACTCGATACCATACGCGTCACCTGCATTTTGCTGCAGAGAGCCTTCATTAGGCGAGACATAAATTGGGTCCCTCGATCGGTAAGCATCTCCCTGGGAAATCCTACCCGTGAAAAGATGGTTACCAGTGCATCCGCCACCTTATCTGCCTTAGTTGAGGACAGAGCTACTGCCTCCGGGTACCGGGTAGCGTAGTCTACCACAGTAAGGATGTATTGCTTTCCAGAGCGGCTGGGGACGGCCAGCGGGCCCACAATGTCCACCGCGATCCTCTGGAAAGGCTCCTCTATCACTGGCAACGGGATCAGGGGAGCCTTAAGAGCAGGCCCCACCTTCCCCACTCTTTGACAGGTGATACAGGAGCGGCAGTAGTTAGTCACATCTGTCCCCATCATGGGCCAATAGAAGTGTTGAGACAGCCGTGCCTTAGTTTTGCTGATCCCCAAGTGTCCAGCAAGTGGAATCTCATGGGCAATCCTCAACAACTCACCTCGGAACTGGTGCGGGACGACCAGCTGTTTTTCCCTCAACCACTCCTTTTGGGAATCTCCGGGTACTGTCTCCCGGTACAACCTTCCTCGTTCCCAGAACACCCTCTCCTTATCAGTCACGGAGGTGGGCGTCTCGGCGAGGTGCCTCAAGTTCTCCAGGCTCGCATCTGAGTGCAGAGCGGCCTGGAACTCCTGGCTGGAGGCAGCCAGAAGTGACGTCAGGGTTCCTTCCTCACTGGGACCCTCTGGGACCGGCTCTGGGTCCACCTCTGGTTCAGTCTCTCCTGTAGCGGAGGAGGGTCCAGATGGCAGGGCGCTACCTGCGATCCGGGCACTCTGACTGCGGGTGACAGCAGCTACATATGCAGTCTACCCGGGGATTTCTATAGACCCATCAGCCTGCGCTGCTATGGGCTCTACCTTCCCATCCACCCCCAACACTTCAGGAGCAGTGCTACTTATGGGCCAGTTACCTTCCTCGGTGACACTGGTCAGTGTCATGGCATCACCTTCCTCACGGTTCCCATGCACCTCCCCATTTCCTTGAGCACTGTCGCTTGCTCCTGCTAGGGGTTCCTCAGCCGTCTCACTCCGCAGAGCGACGTGGCTGAACGCTCCTGTACCTGTGGACACATCTACCACTTCAGAGAAAGGGTTAACAGGTTCAGATGGCACAGATACATCACTATCAGCATCATTCCTAGGGAAAGAAAGGTTATCAGTTGCATCATCACTTAGCAAAGCATTGGCAGGTAACACAATCAGTTTCCCATCATCATCAACATCAACATCATGGTTAACGTTAACCTTATTATCAGATTGGGAAGGGGTGTCAGGGACATAGTACGCGACCATCCTCCCCAGATCAGTCCCCAATAAAACATCAGTGGGCAGGTTTTCGGACACCCCCACTTCCTTCACCTCGCTCCCGGCACCCCAGTCAATGAAAACTCGGGCTATCGGCAAGGGCAGTGGACGCCCCCAATCCCGGTGACAGTTAAGGTTTTTCCCGGAATCAACTCTTCAGGGGCCGCCAGTTCGGGTCGGATGAGGGTTCGTTCAGCCCAGGTGTCCTTGAGGCCTGTAGCAAGATGGGCCCCACGCGGACGGGCTGCACGTTGTCATCAACCCTCCCCACCACACCACCCACCAAAAGAACAGAGGCGTTGGGCCCGGAGGCCTTGGCTGGGGGGTTCTTCTGCCTCTCCGGACAGGTGGCGCTGATGTGTCCAGTCCTTTTACAGGAGAAACACTGGCAGGGGTCTGATGTAGGCCTGGCGCTAGCAAAGGGGATAGTGCCTCCAGAGGGATGACTGGCAGGGGCACTGGGGTTGGTTGCAGGCTTACCCCCTCCCCAGCGGGCGGTGACGGGCTTCCGCACCTCGGTTTTCCGGTTGGCCTCATAGCTGTCGGCGATCCGTGCTGTTCTGACCGCGTCCTCCGGTTCTCGGTCCAGGATGTGCTGTCGGACCTCAGCTGGGCACAGATGCAGGAACTGGTCTTTGATCATCAGGTCCCTCAGGTTCTCAAAGGTGTCAACTGACAGTCCATGGATCCACTGGTCAAAGTGGTTCCTGAGTCCTTGCACCACATCGCTATAACTGTCGTGTGGGCCACGTTGGAGGTTCCGGAACTTCTTTCGGTATACCTCAGGGGTTAGCTGGTACTTGGCGATCAGGGCCTGCTTGATGGCCTGATAGTTGTCATCTTGATCCGGCGTGAGTGAAGCAAACGCCTCCAGAGCTTTGCCCTTTAGCCCGGGGGTCAAGTACCTGGCCCATTGGTTGTCAGGCAGCCGGTACTGTCTGCAGACTTTCTCAAAGGCCCGCAGGAGAGTGTACAAGTCTCCATCCTTTTCCATCACGGGAAAGTGCTCCGGCCGGGGCTTGGGACTCTGAGCGCTGCTGGGCACACTGCTCTGGGCTGTGGAGGGCATTGCCCTTTGTCTGAGCAGCTACAGTTCATGGGCTCTCTGAGCTTCCCGCTCGGCTCTCTCAGCCTCCCGCTGGGCTTGGGCCTCGGCTCTCTCAGCCTCTCGCTGGGCTTTGGCCTCCTGCTGGTATCGCTGGATCAGCTCCAGGCGCCCATCACGGTCGTCGGTTGGGAGTGCCTCCAGGGCCGCCTGCAGGTAAGGGTCCAACCCGCCCTGGGTGTAATCGTGCAGGGTTTGGGCCTCTGCTGCAGTACCACCTTGGCTGGGGCCGGCTCCTGCGCCCGCCTCGCTCTCAGCGTGGTCCCGTGCCATCAGGGCCTGGATCACTTCGGCCTTGGTTTGGGCCATGCGGACAATCTCCCTCCACTCGCACATGGCAAGAAGAGCTTCCTTGCTATTCCGATTATACCAGTCGTATCACCTCGTAGCCATGGTTGCCAAATAAAAGATAGGATAGAAAAACCAAAGAGAAGGGAGGGGTAACCGCAAGTACACACAATTGTCTCAGGACTAATAAACACTGAGCTTGTTCTCCAAAACTTTAGATGCAGGGTCCCTGAAGAACCGTGCAAGTTTTTTAGTGAGAGGAATGATTGCTCAGACCAGATCACTAATGCTCTATAATCCCACCGCTCTGCCACCACATGTGATGAAACGTGCACACGGTCCGCCACACGGTAGCCCGGGGTATCACGGCTTGTGATCCCTCCGTGCCGCAAATGTGACGAAAACGCGCACACACACGACGGCTGCTGCCGTCCGACCCAGCAAACTGCAGGGATTTATAATTATCCCACTTCCACTTAGGAACTTGCAGCTCTCTGGCGCCCCCCTTACCCTCAGGTCAGTCAGGGAACTGCACCTAGGATAATTAGTCGCCAGACGGGTCACTTGGATGTGTGCTGGCTATTGGGCACGCTGCAGTGAGGGAATTATAATTACTCCGGGCCGCAGCCGGGCAATACACTTATAAAACCCGCTCCGTCACTGCCAACGCCACCCCATAGGTCAACACTTTACACCCCTTCTTTTAAGCTGCCAACAGCTACGGTTTACTTGGAACAATTTATCAAGAGGGTCCGTAGCAACCCCAAAACAGTAGCGTAGTACTTCAGGCACGTGTAAATTCGTTTATAGAGCAGGAGAAACAAACTAATAATTTTATAGGTTTATTCTTAAAAATGCAGGCAGTGCTTATAGTTTAAAAAAACGGTAACAAGCTGAGACAATATCGTTATGTACAATATGGTTACAGAAAATAAAAGGGGTTAACATAAGGAAGATCAACTTACAGTTCTTAGATCATAGTAGGCAAGCCATGCGGTCGGGGGAGGGGAGACACATCACAATGCATCACAGAGCTGCTATAAGTCTGGTGTCCAGGGCAGATCTGAGGCAGAATACCTGGCCCCTACCTTATAGACCTGTGGCCGTGACATCATAAACGGGGTGGAGTTACCAGGGTCCTCCTCTTGCTCTAAGTGGTGATCTTAGCTCAGAAAACTAATAACTATCATAACTTAGAGATGGAGTCTCTTACAGCGATGCACAGCATACCATTGTACTCCGCAAGATGTTGGCGTGCATTTAAGTCTAAACGCAAAGTGTCTGGGTGGATCGGCTAGGCAGAAATCTGTTTCTTGGGTTCTGTTGCAGTTACGGGTTCACCAGTACCACGGGAACGATGCCGGTCGGCGCATGGTTCAACACGGTAACTTTCGTGTTTCTGACGCAACTTCCCACCGTGTTAGAAGCGAAAAGAATGAATCCTCATAATGGCTGCCATGGATGGACAGCACATGTGAAGACAATGGAGACCCCCTACGGTGAGGCGGGAAACTCCAGCACTGGTAGCTCAGGTTACACTGAGCCTTACTTATGCTGGGAGGGGAAGGGAAGCTCAGCTATACACAAGCTGCTAAATGTAGTAGATGTCATCACATCCGCCTACCCTAAATGTTACTGCAATTTCCAGACATGTCCATCAGCGATGGAGTTCCACCTCCTAATTCCCCATGGTGGGAGAAGGGAGAGAAAACCCCGCCTCCATATCAAAGAGCGGGCCCCTCCTGATGAAGAGATCCGTTGTGACCTGGAGAAGCTGATCCTCTCCATTGAAGAAGAAGTGGATGCTGCCCTGCTGTATCTGGCCCAGCACCGTGCTGAAGTGGAGAAAATGGAGCAAAGCTGGAGGGCTCTGGAGCTGCGGCTGCAGCAGAGCCGACCGCTCCCTACACCGCCCGCGCGTCTGCCACCGGCGCCACCTGAAGCAGAGTCTGAGATCTGGCCGAAGGCTGATCCGGAAGGAGCCATACCTAACCCCGCCGATGACGCGGCGACAGGAGAAGAGGCTGCGAAGGCCTCACTCGGACCAGAACGCCGGTCCACCCCGGAACCAGACACCGTACCTGTAGCAGAGGAAAGCTGTCCCCCGGCAGGGATGAAGGAGGAAGACCGGCCCTGCGGCCTAGAGGACCGGAGTGAACCGGCTCTTCAGGTAACCAGCGATGATATCCCTGCTGCAGATGCTGACACCCTGCTGGAACCCCTGACACCCCCACCAGCCCAGTGTGCACCAGTCATACGGACACCAGCGGTGGAGTCAATGACCCTGGTGCTAGGCACTGTGCCCATGAATAGGAATGGTCCTGTGCTTGCACAGCCACCAGGTGTCGCTACAACTAAGTAAATGAGAAAAACAGAACAGGTTCTACAAATGTATATAGTGTATTAATGTATATAGTATGCAAATGTTGCCATAACCCGGAAGGGTGATTGCCTTTCATATTGCTTTTCTGAACTGGTGGCTATGAACACTGCTAGCCCAAAAACTGTCCTTGTATATAGTTAGCACTTTGGTGCCTCATCTTGGTTACACTTAATTACCTCAGAAGTTTAAAACCCGTTTGGTGTGGCCGAAGGTGAGGACTGCTGGAAAAGTCAGTTATGTCTTGCAGCCCACCCAAGACCACCGTTGGAGGTTTGGAGCGGGTCCTCCACAAGTATATGTTTACTTGAACTGTGAAGTAAATATTAAAAGTGTTTTCTTGCAACGTTTAACCTGAAGTGCCTCCCATAAAGGGATGATGCGTTTAAAAATGTTATACTGTTTTGCTAAGCATTTATAAAAATTTTGTATGTTTCTTATGTAACATCTTTATTCTATTACAGCCCGGGAGTGCTGTGTTTAACCAGGGGGAATGTGGCGCCCTGAGGGTCCAGTCGCCACAGAGATGTTGCATAGCACCCAGCGGTGTGACACCTGACTCTCAGGTAAGGAGGAAGCACCCCATTGACTCCATCATCACATCCACACACATCATGCCAGTGCTGAGCTTCAGGCTGGTTAGTAAAGGGTGTAGAGTTGGGTGGGTGGAGTCAGTTGCAGCATTAGGCTGCAGCGTGTTAGATTAGAGTTTCAGTTGGAGACAGGCAGGCAGTGTATGGGTACTGGCCTGGCCTGCAGCTCTTCTGAGTTTACCTCAGAGAGCCTTGCTGAGAGAGCGAAGGGGTCCTGGGCTGAGACAGCAATTGAAGCTGTGCCCCATCCTTGGAGAAGGAAGGACCAGGCACATATCGGGAAACGGTTCCCAGACTAGTGGGTCAGTTCATCGCCATTAGTAACACCACGTCTAGTGGGACTCTTCAAGAGCCACTAGCTACCATAATCTCATCCGGAGGCAGCTAGGGATCAAGTACGTCCAGGCATCCGACGGTGTTCCGGTCTCCGTGAAGAGGAGAGCAGTGCACCGGGACATCGGGTCGTACCTGTAAACTGAAAGGATCCAATACTACCTCGTCTGAGGGCTCTGTGGTAGGGAGGTGCAGAGAGAAGTAAGGAGTATAGCACAAGAAGCCGGAAAGTAACATAAAGGGAGTCTTTGGAAGTGTGACCAATTTACCTGAGGGTTACTGGACTACTCACTGGAAGGACACAGTGCCCGGCTGGTATCTGTATGGATCCGACAGACTGTGAGTAAACCCTTGAAACTGCATAAGAACTGTTTCCTGCTCTATTACTCCGTCGCACACTCCACTCTGCTACATCACCCTGCACCATTGCTGTTACCTTTCATCTACCTGCCCTGGGAGGACACAGTCTTACCTGTAGAAGACTTATCATCTAGCTGCACAACACCATCCCTTCCAGAGGTCCTGCACAGCAGCGCTGGTCACCCTGACCAGGTACTACAGGTGGCGTCACGACAAACTACACGAACATTTAATCCCCTGTAAATATCCCCATTTCAGTGAGCGCCCAGGGCAACGGACCAAGCTGTGCTACCCGTGACATTCCCCATAGACATCAACGGGCTCGGTGCCGAGTACCCCAAAGCTCTGGCTGTGCGACTCACATGCTCAGACTAGCAAGTCTTGTGTGTTACTGCACTCTCAGCTCTGCTGTGGAACACTGTGATGCTATCCTGATGGTGTCCACATTTGCCACTTTGCTATTCCTGTGAGTAACAGCATTTCTGCAATCAAGTTACCAGTTGGCCTATACATCTTTGCTATTACTGTTTGTAAATTAACTCCTATAGCAAAAACCAATTGTTTACACACCACTACTGTTTCTATACTATCTGCATATCTGGCTTGGCTGCATCTAGTGCTTCCAGCTTTGCTTGCATAGCTTCCATCCTACATACCCTACTAGTCCTTCATTCATCCATATGCCTTCCGGCAAGTCCAGCTCCTCTGCATCATCACCTTAGATCCATGTTCCTCACTATGACCTATGGCTTATAGACTCGAATCCATCTCATCAGATGAGGTCATAGGAGCAGCAACTTGTAGCCATCATTTTCTTGTTTGATTTTCCATTTGTTTTTTCCATATACTAAGTACTGATCCTTGAGTAGCTCTTTGGTTGTTTTTATGATTTATTTGTTTTCTGATTTTCTCTTTTGTCAAGAGAGTACATTTTCTCCAAGAGCTGATGTTTCTATTTGCTATAGATTAAAGTTGAAGTGCAGCTATGAGATTGTCTGGAGACGGCATGACATGATTTATTTGAAGATCAATAAGGCTTCTGTAAGAAAATCCTGCATTTAGTTGCATCTCATTTAATTTAAAAAAGGATTCATTTCCCAGCAGACATTCTCTTAAAGGGGATTTCGGGGCTCAAAGTAAATTTCTGCATAACTTCCGCTCTGCCAATGTGTAAGCTGTCAGGATTCCCCTCTATTTCCAGCTTGAGTGGAAGGTCCTGTGCTGGCTATCTTCTCATCCACTCCTATCAATGTACATACTTGCAGTATCATGATCACGTGCGTTTCTCTGGGTTTCTCTCTTTTTTCATATCTTTAGAATGCACCATGTACCTGTCAACATGGGCTCCAATTGCTTAGCCAAAGAATTAACTTGCTGTGCCTAAAGCCTCATGCAGAGATTTTCTTTTGCAAATGAGAGAAATTCAATTTTTTTTTTTTACCAGTGAGTTTGATCTGATTTTCATCCATTTTGGCCTGTGAGTCTATTTTTACCATCAGTGTGGCGTCAGTTTTTCTCATTTGCAAAAAAAATCTATGAAATAGTAAAAAACGGACAGCACTTGGATGATATAAGTGCATCCGTGTGGTTTCTTTGTTTTTGTAACAGACCCATTGATTTGAATGGGTGAGGCTGATCTGTGACTCGGCTCAAAAACACCAATAGAACAGATACGTCAAAACAGACGCGTGAATTAGTCTTTACCCTTACAAATGTTTCACATAGTTACATAATTACACAATATTAATCAGATTCTTAGAAATTATTCATAGGTTTATTTAGCTTATTTCCCCATTAATATAATATAAGGTAATTGGCAATGAGATTTTTTTCATATTTGGGTGGCGTCAAACGACCATTTTCTCCACATCCAAGAAAATCAGTCCATTTATTCTGATCACACTTTGATCAGAGTTTGACCAGAGTCGCATCAGTTTTTCTTGGAGGTGGAGAGAAAACAAAAGAAAGGTTGTCCACCTTTTCCATTGTGTCAGTCTGTGAAAATCGGACCACACTGGAATGTCATCTGCGCGCAGTCCGATTTTTTCCATAGACTTGTAAATAATTAATAATATATAATCGATGGCAGAAAGTAGAGGACCAGATGGCAGACAGCAAGCAGCGAGGCGACCAACGAGGTGAGCAGTGATTATTAGTTTTTTTTTATCATTTCCAGACCCAAAATTGTATACTGAAATGGCAGCTAGACTTTTTTTCTTTGCTTTTGCAAATCATAAATGCAAAATGTTCGAATTCATGTGGAACTGTGAATTTCAGGAAACTTGACTCAAATTCGATTCTCCATGGATTGATCTGCTCATTTCTAGATAACTTCCGTCCTTATTAATAGTAAGAATAAATTTAGAGTGATGGGACACAGAAGACTAAAAAATGGTCCCGAATCAAAGGAGCAGAGCTAAGGCCTCTTTCACACATCAGTTTTTTGACGTCAGGCGCGATCCGGTGCTTTTGTAAAAAAACTGATCTGTTTTTTTAATCTGCCGGATCCGTTTTTTTGTCATTGACTATCATTAGCACCGGATGTCCTTGCGTTGCGTCCGCTTTTTGCAGGATCCGGTGGAAATGTACATTCCGGCGGCCGGACAAAACGGTCACTGCAACGTTTTTTTTTTGTGCCGCACCTGCCTGATAGTGCCTGAAGCGGCGCATCAGGCGGCCGCAAACAATACAAGTCTATGGTGCCGGATCAGTCTTTTGTGAAATCTGGCAAAAGACTGATCCGGATTCTGGAAACCAAGGTCTCTCTCTCTCTCTCCTTGGTCCGGACATGCGTACCAAGCATTTCCAGGTTCAAAAGTTCAGGACGGATCCGGCAAAAAAACCTGATCCGATTCATCATTTTTTTCAAAATCAGCGCCAGATCCATCCTTTATGTTTTTGGACAGATTGTGCCTGACACCAATAACCTGATGTGTGAAAGAGGCCTAATTGGAAGAGGTACTCAGTTTAAGGCTATGGTCACACTACCAGTATTTGGTCAGTATTTCACGTCAGTATTTGTAAGCCAAAACAAGGAGTGGGTGATAAATATAGAAGTGGTGACGGGTTTCTATTATACTTTTCCTATGATTGTTCCTCTCCTGGTTTTGGCTTACATATGGTGATGTAAAATTCTGACCAAATACAGAATGTGTGACCGTAACCTAAAATTCCAGTTATAGGTCCATTTAAAAAGTGAAGCTTTATGAATTACTTTTTGTAAAGGACACAGAGACATAAGTCTTGATGACTACTGCCAAAAAGTAATCTTGATGGAATTGAATCAAACTGATTTATTGTGTCATCTGAGGAGAATACATTTCATCCATCACATTCGGCTTTTTCGAACAAATTACATGTAAGGAAAAAGTGTGCAATCGTCTGCAGGTAGCTAATTGTCACCTACAAAGTAATATGCTGTTCACACTGCCCGACCTTGGAGAGTATACATGTGAGGTCTGTGTTGCCCACTAATCCATATTCTTTATTGAATGACTTGTTTGGTGTCTGGCTCATGAATTTCCACAGTTGATCAGGTTCCAGAGATGTTTGCAAAGCAACAATTTCTTCCAGGATCTACATATAGATCAGTGTATGTATTTCTTGTAGTGATCGATGCTTCATTTGGACGGGCTCAGATGGCATATGGGGACCCTTCATACACCAATCACACCAGGAACTATCTGAAGCACACACCGACCTTGATCAATCACTCCTGCACCTGCGGGGTCCCCTGTGAGCACGGATTACACAAACACAAGGCTAGTTTTTAGATTTATTTCACATGCATTGTTACATAGCATGTATATCATGTTAGCCAGATAGATCCAAAAAGAAATATGAATTCATATGCAATACATCACCATCACATTCCGCCAGTAGACGGCAGAGATAGAGGAAACCCTCAGTAGTAAAACTGCTGCACCTCAACATTAGCTGTATTGGTTCCATTATTTGCGGGACATATTTGCCAATAAATATTATTTGGGGAATTGGGTGCTCAATTATTCATCTCAATTGTGCTATGTCATACATTAGAAAACTATAGATATTTTTCTGCTTTATTAAAAGGGTATTGTTATTTTGGATATTTAAGGCACACCCAAGCAGGTATACAAGTGCCATGAAGAGCTGTGAATGTGCATCAACTCTCAATTTTCAATGGCACAAGAAAAGGCCCCGATCTCAAGATGGGTACATATCTCAGAGGTCTCAAAAAGGTAGAGAGGAACCGCAGTACTCCAGTGCAAAAGGTGGTTTCAATGGAACGTCTTATTTATTACATCAAACAAAAAACAGCAACGTTTCGAATCACACCTGAGTCTTCGCTCGCATTTTTCTAATATCCTGTGGATATGCCTCAAATGTCCAAGATGGGAAGAGACTTGTATGAGAAAGCTGTAGTGCGGCACACAGAGTTGTGTGATTATAAGGGTGAATATCTCTGTCAGACCACATTCATGCTCTGTCATGAAAGAGAATTCATATATCAGATTGCCTGTTAGGCCACATTCACATGTTCAGTATTTGGTCAGTATTTTACCTCAGTATTTGGAAGCCAAAACCAGGAGTGGGTGATAAAAACAGAAATAGTGACGTGTTTCTATTATACTTTTCCTCTGATTGGTCCTCTCCTGGTTTTGACTTACAAATACTGAGGTAAAATACTGACCAAATACTGAACATGTGAACATGGTCTAACAGGCAATCTGATATGATATGATTTCTCTTTCCTTTCTGATTCCCTATGTCTAAAACTGAAGGAAATCAGTGATATGTGGAGGTACAGTATGGCTCCATACAATTCGAGTCATAATGCCACCATATGCATGGCCATAACTTTAATTACAAATGTGATAATAGATGACTTATGTCAGGCCTCACTGAGGGATAGGAAATAAGCAATGTTTGGAAAATCAGGGACGACACATAAAAAACCCAAAAAAACAGACTCCGCACTGAGCAGTGGACGGTGGGCGAGATAGTGCTTTTGGGATCCTCAGTAATTACCTAGTAACAGGAAAACATAACACGGCAATGATTGCGGATCATCGATGTCCTTCTCAGTCCTCTCTGAGGCCTTTTTAGGTATGCTTACAGAGACGGATATTTTGAGGGGAACATTTTGTTATCCAGGAAATAACCTGGCAGTGTTTCTAAACCAAGAAGTGAAGCTTCGGAGAGGAAACATGCCACAATACGCGACTGCAGTGTTTATAACCTCTCCGACTTGTATCCAAGTACCTCAGAGGGACACACGCATCAACTTGTGTAATAGCGTGAGCTTGTATATCTGTACCCAAATAATAAAGGGAGTCTGCAGATGATGGACTGTAATGGTCCACGCTGGTTCCATCCAGTCGCTGGACAGTGGGCGCCTAACACTTTACTGCTGGCGCCTAATTGTAGATATTTATTATCACGGTTCTGTGAGCACATCCCTTCCCTTGTTACTAAGCAAACAGGCCCGACTCTTAAATCATTGCTTCTAAATGTCAAATGCTGCCCCTATGTCTCCTAATGTCCAAAATATTAGAAATCTATGAAGTGATTTGCAGAGAAGGAGATAAACACGTGTAACTGGTAATTTTCTGCTGCCTGAATTAACCAGAAGATGAATTTAATATATCAAATAGACTGTGATGTATCGTCATCCTGATCTGATCAAATGTATGTATTCCATGGTAAGTGGTGAAGGCCGGACATATTCATCAGGCTTATACAGATCCATTAATATTGTCATTTCACAATTATAAGACATATTTAAAATTCCCTTCTCCGGTATTTTACATATTTGTGAAATATGGATGAGACGAAAATGCCCTTGTAGTAGGTGACATAATGCACAGCTGTATTTTTTTTTTTAGCATTGATAGCATTTCATTCTCCATATTGATGTGTAGCTAGAGGCCATTGTCTCTGTCAGTCCTGGTGGTCTAATCAATAGAATCCTTACAGGAACACTTAAAAGCTTATCATTATCTTCATTCAAGTGCACCTTTTTTATATATATATATATATATATATATATATATATATATGTAATTGTGTGTGAAAGGGTTTAAGCAAAGCGATACAGCGGCTTTGATATATTATGTAGGAGACACCATATCTGCTCCATTGCTCTCTCTCTGTAAGTCCCTGTACCAGTGGATATAAAATCCGTGTCCTCATACTGAATATTCCGACAGGTAAGGTATTAAAAATTGTATAGGAGTAATGTTAAAGGGGTAATTCCATCTCAGGCCTCATTCAGATGTCTGTGAAGCACATCCGTGTTGTATCCGTTTTTTTCACAGATACAGCACGTACCCATTATAATCTATGGTGCTCGTCACATGTCAGTGTTTTTCACGGACCGTGTGTCCATGCAAAACACAGAGATATGCCCATTTTCTTCCTACAGTATGGATGAAAAGAGCCAATATACTATAAGTCTATTGGTCTGTGAAAAATGCATACATCACACAGACTGCATCAATAGCCAACAGTGTGACATCCGTGTTTACCATTGCAAACTATAGGAGAAGCTTTGTAATTTATTCATTTCTTTATCCATACCATGATGACACTGATGGTAAAAATGGACACATTGATGATACACTGATTCACAACATTGATGACACTGGTACCATGTTTTCATGTACGTGTGAATAAGGCCTTCAAAAATGATGACAAACTGCTAGGATGTGAAGTTGCTGAGGTCTGACTTCTAGGAGAATAAAGGGGCCACAGTGCTGCTTCCCATTCACAATTTTTCGCTGCACAATGCTATGGAGGGTCCTGAATGGAGCCGCACTGCAATGGGTGGCTGCGCATACCTCTGAGGGTGAGACAATGCTGAAGTAGTGCTGAAGACGCTTCATTCTCAGGACTGGTGGAGAGCCCAGAAGTCACACTCTAAGAATCTTTAAGATGGAAGCAAGATGGAAATACCCTTCAATAGTACATGATCCTCCATATTTACTAAAGCAACATATAGCATCCAAAGAAATGAAAAGATACATGTGAAATATCCCACCATTTTGTGTATCCAGCGCCATGGCAAACCTATGTGTCTCTATGGTTACAGACCACAAACAAACCTGGTGTGTAGTCTTATTCTGCAGTCATGTGCTACTCCGCTTCCTCTGCTTTCCAACCTACAGACAGCGTAGATGCCAACATTTCTGGGGGTTTTGGGTGGGGTTTACATAAATCCCACTTACTTTCACCCCAGCTGTTCCAAGAAATCTAGGAAAGTTGGCAAATGTGCAGACAGTAGGAAACGAAGCAGATTACAATTTTGTTAATTTGTGTTTTTGGTGCGAAAAGCAATGAGACACTTATAAATGTAAGTATACAGTCTTCATAAGAGGGTGTTATATTTGTAATCTATCCGTGGATGACCCCAAATGTGAAAAGGAACCCAACTGGTTACCATTAGGCCTTAGAAGGCAAGTGCCCAGCTTCCATAGCTCTACACCCTACTTAGTAAGTAGCCTACCAATACACTGGTGATCGGTAAGTCACCAGCTCTTGTCTTGCATTCAATGCAATGGATAGTAATCATTTTCCACAATGGCTGAGTGGACAGGTGTCTCATGTTGGCTGACATGAGAGTAAGACTATCTATATAGAGTTCAGTCATTTCCATAGATCAGACATCGTAAATCTCTTATTGCTAGGCTTCTCCTGTAGTGTCATAGTCTATGGGACAAATAATACAAGGTCATCCAACAAAAAGTGCTTTACTCATTTTTTTGTAATTTTTTTTTTGTATGGTACAGGAACCTGGATCGTCAGATATCTAATATCTATGACAACTTGCACAAAACATTAAATTGCCAGTTCTCCCACAAAGCAAGAATACAGCATGTAACATATTGCAAAAATAAACCAGATAGAAGCGCACTGTCTCAATTTGCAGGTCATTGAGCTGTGCAGAAGTCCCATAAAATGATTCCAAGCAAAAGCATTAACACATTGGTTATATGTTCTGTTATTGCCAAGGTGTCCCACTTTATATTAGAAATCAGCTCCAATGGTCATTTCATTTATTGGACTATGAACCTTTGGGTAAGTAAGACGCAGACTACATATAATCGTTCTAGGCTTTGTTAGATTGTATACACTCATTAATCTATAACGATTTCATGTTCTACTTATTAGTTTGTATCTAGTCTTGATTTGGATTGGCGCATGCACACACTCTGCGCATGCTCTGGTTTTCATCTCTATGTCAATCAACAGACAAGAGATTTACCAGGACACTTAGATATGTCCTCAAGACACTTCAACCTTCATTTGCATGTATTAAAAGTCCATCTTCATATACACATCATTTTGTCACCACCATCATAAGGGACATCAGAACAGACGCGTTTCGAGCTTACCATCTCTTAGTCATTGCTCACTAAGAGATGGTAAGTTCGAAACGCGTCTGTTCTGAAGTCCCTTATGATGGTGGTGACAAAATGATGTGTATATGAAGATGGACTTTTAATAAATTTATCGGTGGAAGAATCAAGAGCTGGATTTTTTACTTTGAAATATTGGGTTTCTACTGCTGCACTGCAGGTTTCCGTGCTGGATTCTCCTGGATCTACAGAGGAGTGAGCTGACTTCTTCCTTTTTCTTATTCCTTCATTTGCATGTAACTCAAGAGATAAAAAAAATTATAGGTTATGTGGCACTACAAAATGACTGTTCAAACAAAGCACGGGTACTAGGTGCAGCTTTGGCTCATACTTTCCCAAACACTTGTTTTGCATCTCTCTCATCTCCTTCTGCCTTGGTTAACATCTCTGGCTTTAAAGGAGCAAGAGGAGGCCAAAGATAGCTGGAAAATAGGTAGTTGGTAAGGTGAACAGAATTTTTGGGTCATGTCATCGACTGTTTTGTGTTGTTTGAATAGTTTTTTTGTGCTAACAGAATCCCTTTAAGGTCATAAATGTTGGCAGAAATGGGATAAGGGGATAAATCCTGTTAACAGTCCCTCATCAACAGTTGTTGACTTGAAGAAATGGAGACCGTCATTTTTAGTCTGGACCAATATATGCAGCCTAACCAATCACTAAGAACTAGTGGCGCCAAGTGTTTGATGTTCTTACTTGACAAAAATTCATAACTGCCATTATGTAACAGAAATGTTATCAATTTTATTTAAGAAAACTCATAAATCAAAGACAAACAATGCACCACCACATACTGATCCGGTCCTAGCAGAGAACTCTTACAACATCTAAAGGGAATGTATGCAGTTGCTTTTTTCCACCTCTACCAGATGACAATCTAAGCGGTATTTCCATAGTTTCCATATAAAGTACTGTGTAAAACAATTTTTTTCAGCCCATGTGCCTGCCTTACAGAAAGGATCCTTCATGTACAGGCTGTTCTCTGTGTAAACCTACCCTGGTTTAACACTTGACAGGACATAGTACATTTGTGTTCCATGATCCAGGAGATGACACTATGTATGGAGTGGGCGCCTCTGACCAATCAGAATATTCCCGGCAGCACGGCGATATGGCTGCCTACCGGAAAATGTCCTGATTGTATCAGGTTATTGGAATGAACTCTGGTCTTACGCCTCTATAGGGAAAGAAGTGTTTAATTTCATGCTAGGTTTTTCATAACTTTATCTTATCTTTATAGGGCCTATTTCTTTATATTCACAACTTAGGGATATGTTTTGCTAACACTCAGGGCTTTGAGGTCAAATTGCTATGTACTTGTTACTTATGAGAAAGCAAATAGTTGCCAAATACAATAGTAAATTGCATTCTCTATATAGATTTCCTTCTAAAAGAGTTAAAAAGTATCCTCTAAGCAAATTAGTATTTTTTTGTCCCTGATTTTAAAATCTATAATGATCCGCCTGGAGTAGTCATCCATCTAGCTCCACTTACATTCCCTGGAACTTTCAGAACCACCTTATCACATAAGGCCCCTTTATCCCAAAAAGTCCAAAAACCATTACGCCCCATCTCCATATGAAATAATTTAGGTCATCCTGTACTTTTGAAACTACCTATTTCCTATCACACCTCTCTGTAAGCTTTTCACCCTATTCCCGGAACCTTATAACAAGTCTCCTTCACAAATACTTATCCTGGGGCTGGGAATCCTATCCTACAGGCCCTATTTGGGTAAGTATTGCCTTCGGAAAATAACTTACTATGACGGTCTCTGCAGGCCACTAGAACATGTACATGCATTGTAAATGCGCTTTTCGAAAAGCGTTGAATTAACAGATCTATTTTAATTAATGGAATATTATAAGGATTCATTACTGTGCATTTTAGTGTTTGGAAAATTTAAATGTTCCGCATGGTCACAAATTAGTAAGGAATGTGCCTATGTACTCTATATTAAATACCGTAGGTTACTTTTAATGGCGTTCAGCTGCCGTCAGAACTTCAGTTCCTCCTGCTTTACTAAAGGTCTACACAGGAGCTCTTTGAGATGTCTTTAAGGTGTAGACACCATGAATCATGATCAGCATGAAGAGGGCATTCATGGGAACGCTGTATCCTATGCTGGTCAACTTCTTGATGAGTTAGCATTAGCCTTGGCTATAATCCAGTAGTTTTTTTGTGATTATTTTTAGTCGGATGATATATATAAGGTGCTGCTCTGCCTAAAAATAACCCCTTCCTCTGGATCCATTACAATATGGCTTTTTTTACCAACTCATGACCTGTTGTGTAAACTTTGCTCTCAAATTCACTTGGGACATGTGGGCAATAGTCATAACAGACCAAAACTCCTATAAGTTGCTAAACAGCCTTCATTTAGAGATGTTTTTTTCTACAACTACTCACATCGTTCAAAAGTTATTAAATTAACTACATGGGAAAGCTTTTTGATCAAATTTTTGTACTACTTCTAACTAGCAGAAGGTGAGCAGAAAGTCTACAGACTGTAAAATAATGGACAGATTGGCAACAACAGTCAAATTGAAAGGGCCCATTACAAAAAGCAACAGCAGAAACAATGGACCAGCAAACCGGAGGTTGAAACCCAAGGTATGCCAGGAGTGCACTGCACAGCTCTGATACACTGCTACTTCACTAACTCCTGGTAGATCTCTGAGCGGATGAATCTGGGCAGTGAGTCATTCTCCATTAGGGCAAAGATCTTCTTCTGGGCCTGGTCAAAGCTTGTGGATGATGGTTCCACCAGGTTTTTCATGGTCACAGCTTTGGTGAAGTGGTCAATGTTAACCTGTCAAAATAATGAATAAAATGTTTAGAAATGTGCCCTAAGAGTATATTTTCATAGTTTTTTTATGTGTAACATTCATGTATTTGCATTTCCACCTCAGATCAAGTACTGTGCACTTTGTCCTCAAAACCAGGAACTAAGAAATAGCAATGTAGGTATAAAGCGGTATTGTTACCATATCTAACAATACAAGACCTGATTAGGCTGGTGTACTTACTTGTGAGAATGGCTGTCTTATGTTGCTATTAAAATGAGCATTTTAGCCAACCATCCAAGCCCCAATTTATTAAGACTGGCGTTTTGTACATCAGTCTTAATAGGGAGTGTGCAGAAATAAGATGCACCGAATTCAGTAAGAGGTGCTCGCCACTTAAGGGGTCATACAGTAGGTTTTATTTATGAGGCTAAGAGCTTATAGGCAGGTAGTTGCTAACTAACTACCTGTTCTGCCTGGCGCTGATTATACAGGGTCAGAGTGTTCTTGAAGGACCTCTCCTGCCAGCGATTCTGCTGCTTCTTTTGACCACATGTCAACACAGCAGCCTTCCTCTTCTGGTTTTCTCTGTCAACTGGGCATCTCTGCCAATGTCATGCTGATTAATAGCTGGCTAACTGTGGTGTGCTGGTTGTCAATCAGCATAACTTTGGCAGAAACGTCCCATCAACAGAGCAGAGCAGAAAAGAAGAAACTGATCTGTCCACATGACATCACCGGTGTTAGGTTTTGTTTCAGTTTGCTGGTCACATGACCTTTTTTCCCTATTTAGTCTGGCTCCGCCCTTCTGGCTTTGCTGGACTTCATTGTATTATCTACTCTTAAGCTAGCCGGGTGCTTAGGTGCCTTACTCAGTCAGTTTTGCTTGATCTTAGGATCTCTAGTAATTTGTTTTCTGTTTTATTTTTCCCTGCTACAATTTCTGTTAGGAGGTGTCCACCTTTTCTCCCAGTCCCTAGATCTTGTAGGGATTCCTCCCTCGCAACTATAGGTCTTCGTTCAGACTAGCTGAGGACTTTAGCGGGTCTGGTCGCAGGATCAGGTTCCCCGTTACATCGTAGGGATCCAGCTTAGTTCTATTGTAGGGACAGAATTCCCTCTTTCCTTAGTGCTTGTAGCAGATCATAACAGTAAGTCCAGCCCGAAAGAAAAAAAAAAAAAATCACTAAGGAAAGATTTTCTGTTTCCATCATGGTGTCGGTTCAGGATTTGGCTGAACGCCTGCAGGGACTTTCTCTGGAGGTGGCTGAAATCCAGCAACACGTGAGTAGTTGTTCTGGAGCACATTTCGTGGAGCCAAAGGTACGTTTGCCTGATTTATTTTTTGGTGAACAACAAGATTTTTTTTCTTTTAAAAATGCTTGCTTGTTGTATTTCCGTTTGAGACCCAGATCCTCTGGTGATGAATCACAGCGCATAGGGTTCATAATGTCACTTTTGCGCAAAGAACCTCAGGACTGGGCCTTTTCTCTGCAGCCTAGTGATCCATGCTTTAGATCAGTGGATAGTTTTTTTTCTGCTTTGGGCTTATTGTATGACGATCCGGATCATGTTTCATCAGCTGAGACAGAATTGAGACGTTTGAGACAGGGATCAGGTAATGTGGAAAAATATTGTACTCACTTCCGAAGGTGGTCCACTCAGGTGGGTTGGAACGATTCAGCTTTGAAAAGTTTATTTCTTGCAGGGTTAAGTGAAAGGGTTAAAGATTTGCTGATTGCTTATCCTATACCTGGTAACTTGCAAGAGGCTATGCAATTAGCCATACGGGTGGATAGGAGACTGCGTGCAAGGGTTAATGAGAGTAAATCTGCCTTGTCATCTCCAAGTTTGGAGAGGGACTGTACTGACATTGCTGAGCCGATGGAAATTGGAGCAATGACACCTCATTCTCGGGTAAAAGACCGCAGATTTGCGGAGGGCTTGTGTTTCTATTGTGGCAAATCTGAGCATTTTATTAAGAACTGTGCGCTTCGAATGAATAAAGAGAGAAAAAAAAATGAGGTCAGTTTCGCCCGCATAGCTTGTTTAAACAATAAAGGTGTCTTTCTTTCTGCTACCACTGCTGGTGAGGAGGAATTAATGGAGTTTCGGGTATTTGTGGATTGTGGTTCAACTCTCAATGTGATTGATGGGAAATTTTTGGAAAAACTAAAATTAAAACCCAAACTTCTATCTTCCCCTATTAATGTGGTGTCTGTGGATGGTTCTCACTTGAAAAATGTTACTCACCATATCTGTGAATTTCCTCTTACTATTAATGGTGTTCATCAAGAGAATTTGGATTTGGTAGTTTTGAATAATTTGCCCTCCCCGGTGATTTTGGGGTTACCCTGGTTAAAATTGCACAATCCGGTACTGGATTGGTCTACCAATGAAATTAAGTCCTGGAGTCCTAAGTGTTATGACAAGTGTTGTAACGAGCGTATTGCTGCTGTAGTTAAGGGGGAGTTACCTGTACCTATTCAGGATTTTTGGAAAGTTTTTTCTGATAAGGAATCGCAGGTATTGCCTCCTCATAGAGAATATGATTGTGCAATTGAATTTGTCCCTGGAGCGACTCTTCCTAAAAGTCGTTTATTTAATTTGACTATTCCTGAGAGAAAGGCTTTGGAGGAATACATACAGACAAGCTTGGCCGCCGGTCACATTAGGCCTTCCAAATCTCCTGTGGCGGTTGGATTTTTTTTTGTTAAAAAAAAGGACGGCGGTTTACGGCCTTGTCTAGACTTTCGTGAAATTAATAAGATTACTGTACGCAATCCTTACCCACTGCCATTGATTCCTGATTTGTTTAATCAGTTAGTGGGGGCCAAGTGGTTCTCGAAAATTGATCTTTGAGGGGCATACAATTTGTTGCGCATGAAGGAGGGGGATGAATGGAAGACTGCGTTTAACACTCCACTGGGTCATTTTGAGAATCTGGTCATGCCCTTTGGACTTTCCAGTGCTCCGGCATTTTTTCAGAATCTTATTAATGACATCCTTAGACCTTTGATCGGCAGAAGTGTGGTTGTGTATTTGGATGACATTTTGATTTATTCACTGGATTTGGAGTCTCATTGGAGGAGTGTGCGTGAAGTATTACAGTTACTGAGTGATAATTCACTTTTTGCCAAACTAGAAAAATGTGAGTTCGCTGTACAGAGACTTCGTTTTTTGGGCTACATTGTCTCCAGTGAAGGTTTTGAGATGGACCCGGTGAAAGTGCAAGCTGTGCAGGAATGGCCTAGGCCTATTGGTGTGAAATCAATACAGAGGTTTTTGGGGTTCGCCAATTATTATAGAAAATTCATAAAAAAATTTTCTGTGATTGCCAAACCTCTGACCGATCTCACCAGGAAAGGTGCTGATGCGGTTCAGTGGACTACTGAGGCCATTGAGGCTTTTGTGTTGCTAAAGGAGAGGTTCAGCTCTGCTCCCATCCTTACGCAGCCTGATGTGACTAAACCATTTTTGGTTGAGGTTGATGTTTCTTCTGTGGGGTCGGCACGGTGTTGTCTCAGGCAAAGACGGATGGAGTACATCCCTGTGCTTTTTTTTCAAAGAAATTTTCTGAGTCTGAACTAAATTATGATATCGGTAATCGGGAATTGTTGGCAATTAAACTCGCATTTGAACACTGGCGTCATTTTTTGGAGGGAGCGGAATTTCCCGTTCAAGTCTTCACCGATCATAAAAATCTGATCTACCTTGATGCTGCCAAACGCTTGAATGCCCGTCAGGCTAGGTGGGCACTGTTTTTCTCACGGTTTAATTTTACCGTTACTTACATCCCAGGTACTAAAAATGTTAAAGCTGATGCTTTGTCTCGCAGCTTTTCTCCTATGGTGGGTACTGAGGAGGAGGAGGAAAACATCTTGCAAGAGGGGGTTGTTATTGCTGTTTTGGACTCCGTGTTGGAAGATGAGATTCTTAAAGCACAGGAGAATGCCCCATCTAACACGCCGCATGGGAGGTTGTTTGTGCCTGGTACCCTGAGGAGAGATTTGTTTGATGAATGTCATGACTCTCGGTTGGCAGGTCATCCTGGAATCTCTGAGACCAAGAGACTTGTGGGTCGCAGTTTTTGGTGGCCAGGATGGCAGAAGGAAGTCATTAAGTGGGTGCGTCAATGCACTGTGTGTGCTAGATCTAAGTCTTCTCATACTCCTGCTGCGGGGTTGCTTTGCCCTCTGGAGGTCCCTAGTGCACCTTGGACACATTTGGCTATGGACTTTATTACTGACCTTCCCCCCTCTGAGGGTTTCACTGTCATCTGGGTGGTCGTGGACCGTTTTAGCAAGATGTGTCACTTGGTTCCTTTCATCAAACTGCCCTGCGCTGAGGCTCTTTCACACTTCAGTCGTGCGACGTCAGTCAAAATCCGTCAAAATGTGAAAAAAACGGATCCGCCATTTTTTTTGGCGGATCCGTTTTTTTTCCCATTAACTTGCATTAGTGATGGATTTTGACGGATGGTCGTCCGTTAGGTCCGTTTTTTGACGGATCCGCCAAAAAATTGGCGTCCGTCATTACAAAAAAAGTCCAATGCAACGTTTTTTTCTCTCTCTCTCTCTCTCTCTCTCTCTCGTCCGGACTTACTTTTCCGAAACAAAATTTTCACCATTTCCGGGTGAAATCTTCTTGGCGGATCCGTCAGAAAACGGACCACTTTTGCATCCGTTTTTTAAATTTTCTGACGGATCCGCCATTTTCACGGTTGGGCGGACGTCACACAACGGAGGTGTGAAAGAGGCCTAAGACTCTCGCTAAGGCCTTTGTCAAGGAAATAGTCAGACTACATGGTGTTCCTACTGACATTGTTTCTGATAGGGGACCTCAGTTTGTGGCTCGTTTTTGGCGCGCCTTTTGTGACAGGTTGGGAGTTCATTTGTCGTTTTCATCCGGATATCATCCTGAGTCAAATGGCCAGACAGAAAGGAAAAACCAGGATGTTGAGCAGTTCTTGCGTTGTTTTGTGACTGATAATCAAGAGGGGTGGTCTGAGTTTCTGCCACTTGCTGAGTTTGCTCTTAACAACCATACATCCGCTTCTGCTGGTTGTTCGCCTTTTTTTTGTTGTACTGGGAGACATCCGTCGTTTGGGTCATTTTCCAAGTTGGGATCGGCTGTACCTGAAGAGGAGAATTTTTCTGGTGTTTTGGAGAGAGTTTGGACTGATGTGCGTGGTAATCTTCAGGAGGCTAACAAAAGATCCAAAGAGTATTTTGATAGAAAACGACAAGAGGTTTTGTTTGCTATTGGTGACATGGTTTGGTTGTCCTCTAAGAATCTGCGCTTGAGGATTCCGTCTAAGAAATTGGGTCCCAAGTTTGTGGGGCCCTTTAAGGTGCTTCAGGTTATTAACCAATCTGCTGTTAAGTTGGAGCTTCCCACCTCCTGGAAGATTAATCCGGTGTTTCATGTTTCTCTCTTGAAAAAAGCTGAGGTCTCAGATGGAGACGTCTCGGCCACTGTTCCCCTGGTGGTGGAGGACGGGCAATATGAGATTTCCCGCATCCTAAATTCTAGACGGTATAGAGGGAGTTTACAGTACCTCGTCGCTTGGAAGGGTTATGGACCTGAGGATAACTCATGGGTGAGGGCGGACGATGTTTCTGCGTCTAGACTTGTCAGAGCGTTTCACAAGAGGTTTCCGGATAAGCCTAAGTCCTAGGGGATCCGGAGGATCCTCTTAGAAGGGAGGGTACTGTTAGAACCCTCTTGTTAGGTTTTGTTTCAGTTTGCTGGTCACATGACCTTTTTTCCCTATTTAGTCTGGCTCCGCCCTTCTGGCTTTGCTGGACTTCATTGTATTATCTACTCTTAAGCTAGCCGGGTGCTTAGGTGCCTTACTCAGTCAGTTTTGCTTGATCTTAGGATCTCTAGTAATTTGTTTTCTGTTTTATTTTTCCCTGCTACAATTTCTGTTAGGAGGTGTCCACCTTTTCTCCCAGTCCCTAGATCTTGTAGGGATTCCTCCCTCGCAACTATAGGTCTTCGTTCAGACTAGCTGAGGACTTTAGCGGGTCTGGTCGCAGGATCAGGTTCCCGTTACATCGTAGGGATCCAGCTTAGTTCTATTGTAGGGACAGAATTCCCTCTTTCCTTAGTGCTTGTAGCAGATCATAACAACCGGTAGGAGCGGTTTGTCACCACTCTGAACTGGCAGAGATTGCCGTCAGCCAGAATTGGCATGTAGTTAAAAAGGACTATCCAAGACTTTAAAAAAAAAAAAGTGTCTACGTGCCTGTACTCAGCCAACACAAAGCGGTCACAGACTTCAGCTGAAGTCATGTCAATAGAGCGGCATTTTCTTTCCCTGTTGACAGGGCAGTAATACTGGTGTCATGCTGATTGACTGATGGCTCTCCGCTGTCTAATTGGGGAAGTCGGATGTCAAGAGAAAGAGAAACTGCTGCTCTGTTGACAGGGAGCAGCTGAATCTCTGGCAGGAGCGGTCAATGACCGGCGCAGGGTACAACAGACAGGTAGTTGTGCCACTGCCTACATGTGCTTTTCCAGAATTGTTACTCTAGTCATTTGAATATGGGCTAAAGAAGCAGTATCTGATCGTGCACACTATACATTTGATTGCAGTGAAGTTCCGCAACTGATCACATCCGGCTGCTACCAGCATCAGAAGCTAATTGTTGGGGTTGCCAGATGTCGCACCGCCACTAATCTGATATTGATGTACTATCTTAAGAATACGAATAAAAATGTACTGAACAACCCGTTGAACTATAGGTGCAATTATGCACTGCGATAACTAAGTTTAATAATGTAGTGGATTTTCCTTAAGTTTTATTAAAATCCCAGAATATACTAATGATATCATTCTAATTATAAAATCAGCTCTGCTACACCAGACAGACCGACTGTGCAAACACTGCTGGTTATTACTTTTTTGCTCAGGTAAGGCCTCTTTCACACTTCAGTCGTTCGCCGTCAGTTGAAATCCGCCAAAGGGTGTAAAAAATCGGATCCGTTGTAAATTTGCAAAAACGGATGCAGCGGATCAGTTTATAGACGGATCCGTGATGAACTTTTGAACCCGAGAAATGCAGGCTGAACATGGCGAGAGAGAGACAGAGAGACTCTCCAGAATGGGTTTTCAGCACTTTCTGCAGAGAAGAACGGATCCGCTGGCGGATTCCGCCAAAAAGGGATGAACACGGATCCGCAACCCATAGGCGTCCATTATACAAAACTATGTACGCGACGCGATGTCATGGTCCACCTTTTTGACACACACAAAAAATGTCCCAGTGGACGTTTTCAAAAACCGACGGACATCAAAATTATGACGGATCCGTCATTTGACGGATCGAACGGACGCCCATCCGTCAAAATCCATCACTAATGCAACTCAATGGCAAAAAAACGGATCCGCCAAAAGAAAAAGGCGGATCCATTTTTTTTGACGCTTTGACGGATTTTGACTGACGTCGAACGACTGAAGTGTGAAATATATGTCCTTATAGGGACACATATCTTACGGCAAATCTGTGTTACATTTTAAGCCTGCTTATTACAGATTCTTACCGCTGAAGCTTCCATGCAAAAAATGACAAACTTTAAGAACAGGAATTTGATTGATGTAAACAAGTCATCATTTTATGGTCGATCTTTATGGTTTTCATGGTAACTGGGGCAAGAGTCATATTCTTTGTATGCATTTTATTATCCTTGGGGAGGGAATAGACTGGAGATAACGTGTAACATTAATATTTTCCCACAAGAAGATCCTTATTTTTCATCAGGAGTGCAGCTCTGGAGATTTTGTACATAATATTCAGGAAATGTATAAACACTAATTGCGAAGGTTATGGTTATTAGCAGAATGATTGTAATTATTCCCAGAAGCGATCTGTACAATGGACAGGGAAACCAGGGGAATTTGTAAAGACCTGGATTGACCTCATTTTGTCTCCCTGAAGTTAACAATTTTATTTCAGTTTTTTATCTCTTTCCAATATATAGGCTAGAAAATAAATGACAGACTAAATAAAGCCTGCTAACAGGAGCACAAGGTAATTGTAAGAAATGTGCCTGTTAATGGTAGTGGGAGCTCTGACATAGGTTTAGGGGTTGCAGTGATTGCAATTTTGTCTGGGCCCCTCTGGTCACAAGATCTGACATTGAGAACACGGTCATGGTGGCTTTGTTGGCCAACACACTTCTCACCCACCCATGTTCAGTCTGACACCAAGCAACGCAGTCCTGTACATCATCTGGCACGGGTCACAGCAGTTGCAGATAGGCTGGGGTCAAACAACTGATTTTCTGTTATCCAATTATGCTAATCGCACTCCGATCAGAGTTTAATCCGATTTCTCGATTGTGGAGAAAAAAAGTTTCTCCATTGTCTACATGCAGTGTGTCCGTGAAAATCGGACTTCCCTCTGATGGCATTCAATGTTCTCTATGGACCCATAGGCACGAATGGCCAAGTGCCATCTGATTATTGGAGGCAACTTACGTGGCCCTGCATCATCCACACAGTCTGCTCAGCATCATGCTTCTGCGCAGGTGTACTTATCTGCCCTGTTGAGGGCAGAGCAAAGTACTGCAGTGCGCAGGCACTGGGCCTCTCTGACCTTTCCCGGCGCCTGCGCGCTGCAGGAATTTGTTCTACCCTCAACAGGGCAGATAAGTACGGCTGCGCAGGAGCGCGATGTCGAGCAGACTGTGTGGATGATGCAGGACGCGTCATCCACATGAGCAAGAAGGAGGGTGGCGATCATAAGAAGATGGGAGGCGCTGGACCATGAAGCGTAACACCCGTCAGACCGGACCATCCGGCAGGAGAGTATAATAAGAGATCTTTTTCTTGTATTGCCGGTCGGGTTGGGGGCAGATATACAGTATTATAGAATGCTGTATATCAGCCGTGAAAGTCGGTGGCCGCATCTCATATCAGCCTAACCTGGTGACAGGTTCCCTTTAAATTATTTCAAGGATTTAAATGATAACTCTATTCCTATGGCCTATTAATGTCATATGGATGATCTACTATTTCCCATTACTTTCATGTGGCTCAGTTGAGCCAAGTTTTACACAACATTCAGAGTATGAAAATGATAACCCATGATACACTTGATGGAAAACAAAATGAATGAGAAGCACATCTTCAAAAAGAAGGATTTTTTTCTGAATGAGCAAGTAATGGCAAATGATTAGTATATATTTTATGGATCAAAATTTGGGATCCCAATAGATCATGAGGGTAAGGACAAAGGAAGGCCCTTTTGCTATTTTCGTTGCACAGTGAGTGCCGTAACTATCCAGGCTTTATGCAATGTTCTTTCCCAGGGCCTGATGGATTGTGATGTGGAGAAAAAATCAGAAGGGACCACTGTGCTTTACAGAGGTAGCGACTCATTCATTTAGAAAATTTGTGGTTGCAAAACATGTTGTGTACTACACATGTGTACTATCCATACACTGACACATTACAGTCTGCGTGCCTTTTCATATACTATCAGTGAGAACAGTAAAATAGTGGCAAATTTTAGAGCAAATATGATTCACAATGAAATTTGTGACTTTTCTTAAGCATCGTAAAAACTACATCCATAAAAGTGCTGCAGACATTTGGCAACGGGTTCGTCTTTCTATTTTAGAACGTGAGTTTTTCCTTTCTGAATTATCATCCTTTTCTCTGCCATAAACCTGTAGCGGCTCTGATGTCAGTGTTCATTTACAGAGCAGTTTATGCCAAGATATATATATATATTCACAAAGATTTGTCATAAAATGGAAAAACCTGCCTCGTGTTTTCTCTCACGTACGCTGACATACAAGATGATGCTTTAATGCCGACATAAAAAGACCAAGAGAATCCTTATATTACAGATGATGACTAGTGTTGAGCATTCCGATACTGCAAATATCGGGTATCGGCCGATATTAGCTGTATCGGAATTCCGATTCCGAGTTCCGATATTTTCGTCTTATCGGATACCGGAATCGGGATGTCACTGTCACTGTCAGTGTCCGTCTGTCGGGTCTGTCAGGAGTCAGCGGCACTTACCTGGCAGAAGATCTCCGGCGGTCACGTCCTGGACTGCTTCATGGCCGCCATCCTCTTCTCCCCGGCGGTCACATGCAGTTTCTCGCGATAACTGCAGTGACTGCTGGGTAATCCCGGCCGTAAAGCAGTCAGTCCGATGACGTCACCGCCGGGGAAGCAGGTAATCAGCTGTGCTGCGTTGCAATGACAGGCTCTGCCTGTCATTGCGATGTAGCAGAGTTGGATCGTCGTGGGACTGTCGTTATGGACTGCGTCGGACAGGTGGTATACTGTTGGTTTGTTTTTTTTCTTTTTTTACAGGAGATCGATGGCGTCGCAGGAATGAGTGTATAATAAAAGAAATGAAAACTGTGTTGTCTCTTTTATTTCATTAAAATACTTTTTTCTTGCTTTGTCTTTTTTTTACACATTTAATAACTTTGGGATTAATAATGGATCGGTGTCTTATTGACGCCTATCCATTATTAACCGGGCTTATTGTCACCGTGCAATCAACGGTGACATTAACCCCTTATTACCCCGCTTGCCACCGCTACAGGGCAAGTGGGAAGAGCCGGGTAAAGTGCCACAATTGGCACATCTTTTGATGCGCCAAATGTGGGGCTGCTGTAGCCTGGTATTATCAGGCTGTTGAGGGCCAAAATCCATGGGCCTTGACAGTCTTTTAATACCAGGCCGCAGCAGTCTGCATTTTACTTGGCTGGTTAACAAAAATAGGGGGATCCCCACGCCGTTTTTTTTTCGAGGGGATCCCCTATTTTTGTTAATCAGCCAAGCTAAGCAGACTGCTGTGGCCTGGTATTATCAGGCTTGCAAGGTCCATGGATATTGGATCCTTACCAGCCTGAAAAACCAGGCCTCAGCGGTCTGCTTCATCTGGCTGGTTAACAAAAATAGGGGGGACCCCACGCCAATTTTTTTCGAGGGGATCCCCTATTTTTGTTAATCAGCCAAGATATGCAGACTGCTGTGGCCTGGTATTATCAGGCTGGCAAGGTCCATGGATCTTGGCTCCTTAACAGCCTGAAAATCCAGGCCTCAGCGGTCTGCTTCATCTGGCTGGTTAACAAAAATAGGGGGGACCCCACGCCAATTTTTTTCGAGGGGATCCCTATTTTTGTTAATCAGCCAAGATATGCAGACTGCTGTGGCCTGGTATTATCAGGCTGGCAAGGTCCATGGATCTTGGCTCCTTAACAGCCTGAAAATCCAGGCCTCAGCGGTCTGCTTCATCTGGCTGGTTAACAAAAATAGGGGGGACCCCACGCCAATTTTTTTCGAGGGGATCCCCTATTTTTGTTAATCAGCCAAGATATGCAGACTGCTGTGGCCTGGTATTATCAGGCTGGCAAGGTCCATGGATCTTGGCTCCTTAACAGCCTGAAAATCCAGGCCTCAGCGGTCTGCTTCATCTGGCTGGTTAACAAAAATAGGGGGGACCCCACGCCATTTTTTTTTCGAAGGGAACCCCTATTTTTGTTAATCAGTTCCCTCTGACGTCACTGATTGTGTCCCTGGCTGACCTGAAGTGAAAGTGGAAAGCAATCAATTAAGCTTTCCACTTAAGGGCCCGTCTCACATAGCGATATCGCTACCGAGATCGCTGCTGAGTCACTAGTTTTGTGACGCAGCAGCGAGTTCACCAGCGATATCGCTGTGTGTGACATTCAGCGACGATCAGCCCCCCTGCCGGGTATCGCTGATCGTCGCTGAAATGTCAGGACCTTTGATCGCTGGTTTCCCGCCTGTCACACGCAGCGATGCGTGCCTGTCAGAGGGAAACCAGCGATCAAAAAAAGGTCCTGACATTTCTGCGACGATCAGCGATACCCGGCAGGGGGGCTGATCGTCGCTGAATGTCACACACAGCGATATCGCTGGTGAGCTCGCTGCTGCGTCACAAAACTAGTGACTCAGCAGCGATCTCGGTAGCGATATCGCTATGTGAGACGGGCCCTTAAGCGATGTTACCCGCAGTGTCGCTGTCCCAGATCGCTGCCTGAGCTGCCTGTTTGGCAGCTCAGCAGCGATCATGTAGCGATACACCAGCGATCCTGACAAGTGCATATCGTTGTCGGGATCGCTGGTGTATCGTTATGTGACACCCAGCCTTTACTCTCCTGTCAGGCAGGAGAGGAGCTCATTCATTTGGGGTTTACTGTGAGGCTGCAGCATTAGCTGCGGTCCCTGCAGTAAACATTAACCCTTTCTGAAGGATTACACCGTGGGACCTGACTGTGCATGGGATAGGTAAGAATAATTTTGCTTTTTTATTTTATTTTTATTACAGGAAATGGTTTTTGCAGTAAAATAAAAGATGGTCAAAAACATGTGTCTTTATTTCATTAAAATGATTTTTAATTAAAGTGTGTGTGTTTTATTTTTATTTCATGCAATAGGATTAATAATTGATAGTTGTCTAATTGACAGCTCTCAATTATTAACCTGGCTTAAGGTCACCTTTCAATAGCAAGGTGGCTTTAACCCCATATTAACCCATTCGCCACCGCTACAGGGCAATGGGAATAGACGGGCAAAGTGCCAGAAAGGGCGAATCTAATTATAGATTTGTCTTTCCTGGGGTGTCTGGGGGCAGATGTTAGTAGCCGGGGGGGGGCAAAAATAATGGTCCCTCTCTGGGCTATTATTATCTGCCCCCACTCACTGGCTTTGTCTGTCTGGTTGCGAAAATAGGGCGGGAGCCCACGCATTTTTTTTCAGCAATTTTACACCTCATATATATATATACATGTCATTGAATTTGTGACACATATATATATATATATATTTATATTTGTAGTTCATACACTTCTACATAGTATAATAGCCGCTAATTCAATTGCCGGCTTTTGTGAAAATGCAGAACCCGACATGAAATGACACTTGGTGTACATAGGGTTAACCATGTTTTTCATGTCCTTTGCTATCTAATTTGCACAAACAATTAAATCAGACTATGTGTGCAAAATTTCACACCTCTAGGGGTTAATTAAAGGTGTAAATTCGTAGCAAAAAAGTCCGTTTCTTTTACAACGAATTTACACCTTTAATTAACCCCTAGAGGTGTGAAATTTTGCACACATAGTCTGATTTAATTGTTTGTGCAAATTAGATAGCAAAGGACATGAAAAGAAATGTTTAACCCTATGTACACCAAGTGTCATTTCATGTCGGGTGACCCGACATGAAATGACACTTGGTGTACATAGGGTTAACCATGTCTTTTCATGTCCTTTGCTATCTAATTTGCACAAACAATTAAATCAGACTATGTGTGCAAAATTTCACACCTCTAGGGGTTAATTAAAGGTGTAAATTCGTAGCAAAAAAGTCCGTTTCTTTTACAACGAATTTACACCTTTAATTAACCCCTAGAGGTGTGAAATTTTGCACACATAGTCTGATTTAATTGTTTGTGCAAATTAGATAGCAAAGGACATGAAAAGAAATGTTTAA
>JARQOD010000009.1:118891560-118965786 GCA_033576555.1 Oophaga sylvatica | reverse complement strand
CCCCAGACACCACTCCATCACACTGCATGGGCTCAGAAGCTGGCTCACAAGGCAACACCACTCCACGCATACTTCTCCGCTCACGCAAACGTCTGTCAATTTGAATCGCTAATGACATAGAATCATTGAGACCAGAGGGGACAGGGAATCCCACCATAACATCCTTTACATTATCCGACAGACCCTTCCGGAAAAGGGCCGCCAAAGCGTCGTCATTCCATTTGGTCAGGACTGCCCACCTACGGAATCTCTGACAGTATAACTCAGCGTCATCAAGCCCCTGATTTAATGCCAACAAGGCTTTTTCAGCTTGATCAGTGACATTAGGCTCATCGTACAATAACCCCAAAGCCTGAAAAAACGCATCAACATCACTCAAAACAGGATCCCCAGGTATCAGGGAAAAAGCCCAATCCTGAGGATCGCCGCGCAGGAGAGAGATGACAATTTGAACCTGCTGCGCTGCGTTCCCTGAGGACTTAGATTTTAAGGCAAAAAACAATTTACAATTATTTTTGAAATTCTGAAACTTAGCTCGATCCCCTAAAAACAAATCTGGCATGGGGATCCTAGGTTCCACAACAGGCAACCCAGCAAGATAGATAGCAATACTCCGAACCTCAGTGGCAAGCTGATCCACACGGCCAGACAACTGTGCAAACTCCATTGGGAGAAAAGATCCTCCCCAGCACCCAGAGATACAGAGGGGAAAAAAAAAAAAATGTAACAAACAGAAAAATATCTCTGACAACTCTGACAACCTTTTTTTCTATCACAATATTTTTTCCCTTCTGTGAGTACCATACAATTTTAAATTTTTAGGCCGGTGATACTGTTATGTTTCGGTAGCTGAGGAGTGCAGGTAAAAAAGGCAATACACCAGAGCAGTTGGAATCTATGGGATTGCAGTACCCTGACTAACCACCACAACTAGAGGCAGCCGTGGAGCGTTCCTACGTTGGTCCTAGACGCCTCGTCACAGCCTGAGAAACTAACTACACCTAAAGATAGAAACAGGAAAGCCATCTGCCCCGGAGCAGAACCCCAAAGACAACAGAAAGCCCCCAAACATGTAATGGCGGTTAGACAAGAGGAAATACTGACACAGAAAGAAAATAGAATGAGCAAACGCTGGGGCCCAAACTATCTAAATAGAAAAGGACAGGAAGGGTACTTACTGCAATCCCAGAAAACCCTGAAAAACACCAACTCTACTAATTTCAAAATCACCTGAGATCACACGACCTCTACCACCTAAATTAGCTCTCTGGTGTAACAAAATCAAAACAGCAGCCACTGAAAAAACTGGAAAAAGCAAAAGAACAAAACTCAGTGGCTGAACTAAACTGAGAAGGCAGAAGCCCCCGGAGGGGACCCAGAAGGCCCCCAAAGAAGTGCAGGACAAAATGCAAAAATATAGCAACAACACAAAAGAAGAAAAATTCTTATCTGGTAGCAGGAGATGCAGACACGACACAGCAGGCTACAAGGGAAACTGGAATGAAGGATTCAGACCAGAACAATTGATCACCGGCAACCCTGATGGGAAAATGACTCCCTTATATAAGACCAGTCAGTAACACCTGATTCCCAGTCCTCACAATCTTCACTAGTACCGCTTGTAACCACCAGAGGGAGCCTCTGCTCAGAACTCATCTCAAACCCATTCACAACAGCGGTCTCTGCAGCCCCTGCTCTTCTCCCACGGTCTCCGACGCCTGTGTTCAGCGGTCAGGTGGTACCGCTCATTACAGTCATGAATACGCACATATTCATGACTTTAATGAGCTGTCCCGCGTGACCGCTGAACACTGGCGGCGGAGACCGTGGGAGAAGAGCAGGGGCTGCACAGACCGCGCCGGCGGAAGGGTGAGTATAAGGGATATTTACCTGTCCCGTTCCGCCGTTGCTCGCGTCCTCTTGCTGCAATGTTCAGGTCAGAGGGCGCGATGACATCGTTAGTGCGCGCCGCGCCCTCTGCCTGATCATTCACAGCTGGAGGACCCCGAAGACAGCGGCACTCAGCAGTGGAGAGAGGACAGGTAAATATCTCAGGTGCCGGGGCCCTGAGCGAGCGGTGACATCGGCACCTGGTGTCACCCCCTGCTCAGGACACGGGCACCTGGCCCCCAGCGACGAGAGCTGAGTATGTCTTTTTTTTTTTTTTTTGGTTGCAGCAGCTGCGGCAGCATAGGGGCCTATAATATGGAGCATCTATGGGGGCACAATCTATGGGGGCATAATACATTTTTTTGTTTAATGCGTCCCCTCACTGTGCTGGCACTTTACATTTACAATGGCTCTGGGTTTTTTTTTTGGGGGGGGCCCATTCAGACTTTTGCTATGGGGCCCCATGATTTCTATGTACGCCCCTGCTGCTGAGGCATGGTATTTAAGGCTGTTAAGGAGCCAATATTCATGGACCTTGCCAGCAGCGTCGGACTGGAGTACCTTGGGCCCACCAGAGAAAAAATATTCTTGGGGCCCACCATCATACTTCCCAACCTTTGAAGAAGGGAAAGAGGGACAAAGGCTGTGGCACGCTGTGCCTGCTGCAGCAAATTTTAGGCCATGCCACGTTGCACCACAGACTGTCCAGGAGTTGGTGGATGCTTTAGTCCAGGTGTGGGAGGAGATCCCTCAGGAGACCATCCGTCGCGCTCATCAGGAGCATGGCCAGAAGTTGTAGTGAGGTCATACAGCATACCTCCCAAATTTTGAAGACAGGAAAGAGGGTTAAAGGCTGCGGCGCGCGTAGGGCGTCGCTGCAAATTTTAGGCCACGCCCCGACCACACCCATTTAACAGCTAATCACACCCATATCCTGGCCCCAAGCGTACCCATTTAGCACTGCTGATCACACTGACTGGTAATGAGGGCACAGTGGCTGGTACTGAGGAAAAGAAAGAAAGAGCAGCGAGAGAGAAAGAACAAACAGAGAAAGAAAGAGAGGAAAGAAAGAAAAGAGAGAGAGAAAGAAAGAACAGAGAGAAAAAAGAACAGGAGCGAGAAAGAAAGAACAGAGAGCGAGAAAGACTAGAGAGAGAAAGAAAGACTAGAGAGAGAGCTAGAGGCGTAGCTAGGGTTTTGGTTTAGTGGGGGCGAAACTTCTGAGTGGGCCCCTAATCAGAGAACCTCAGCAAATGACCGCGCTGTTGCCAAAAATAATCTATATATAAAAAGACCAATATTGATATTACCGCCATATGGTCTGTGGTAAATAATACCAGTCCTACAGAACATATAATAGATTACAGCACAGGTACAGATAATGACTTACCGCTGATGTTCTTTCTAATGGAATTGTTCACTTTTCATTTCTTTTCCATCTGGCCCAGACCGACATGACGACTTCTCCAGCCAGGACTCGACTGCAGAGATTACAACAAAGACACATTTCACTTCTCATATTTTTAGCACTGTCTTGGTCACCAATTGGACTATTCTCAACCTGCACAAACTCCTCATCCTGCTGATACCCCAATACTGAGCCGCTGCTGCCATATGTGTCCCTATTTCTGCACCTGATACCCCAATATTGAGCCGCTGCTGCCATATGTGTCCCTATTACTGCACCTGATACCCCAATACTGAGCCGCTGCTGCCGTATGTGTCCCTATTACTGCACCTGATACCCCAATACTGAGCCGCTGCTGCCGTATGTGTCCCTATTACTGCACGTGATACCCCAATACTGAGCCGCTGCTGCCGTATGTGTCCCTATTACTGCACCTGATACCCCAATACTGAGCCGCTGCTGCCGTATGTGTCCCTATTACTGCACGTGATACCCCAATACTGAGCTGCTGCTGCTGCCGTATGTGTCCCTATTACTGCACCTGCTGTGTGGTTCTGTGTGACCTCTAAATTTTAAAGCACCCCTCTAGAATATAATAATGCCGGGTGCAAGTGCCCTAGAAAACAGTGACCACATTTTGTCCCCTAGACTGTAATAATGCCCTGTGTGCCCTTTGACAGTCACAGTAACCCGAGTTCCCCTATAACAATAAGTGTCCACTTTACATTTAATAATGTCCCAAGTCTCCCCCTGTACATCTCCCCTATACACAGAATAATGCCCCTCACTGGATATATACTGACCCCTTAATGTCCCCAAACTATTTAATGGGTCCAACACTGTATGATGGCCCCTAGATAGCATCTATACAGCATAATACACCAGATAGTCCTCAATATAGTATAATGCACCCCCATAGGCAGCCTCTATATTATAATAAACCCCCATAGGCAGAGTCTATAATATAATGCACCACCATAGGCAGCCGCTATATTATAATGCACCCCCATAGGCAGCCTCTGTAGTATAATGCATCCCCATAGGGAGTCTCTGTAGTATAATGCACCCCAATATGGAGCCTCTGTAGTATAATGCAGCCCCCATATACAGCCTCTGTAGCATAATGCACCCCCCCCCATATACAGCCTCTGTAGTATAATGCACCCCCATTAAAAAAAAAAAAAAAAAAAAACAATACTCACCTCCCGGCTCCTGTGCTGCTCACTGTTCTCCCTCTCAGCGTCTGACAGCAGGCGCCGGCAGGTGATGTCATCGCGCCCGCTGTCAGACGCTGAGAGGGGGATTATGGGAGAGAAGGAGCGCTCGCTCCTTCTCTCTCTATGCGGTCAGCTGTATCGGCTGGATGCCGATACAGCTGACCCTCCGATGACGGTTGGGGGGCCCACTGCTGGCACCGGGCCCCCCCAACGCCTGTTCAGGCCCCATAGCTTCTGGGCGGCAGAGCAGGAAGATCGATTCTCCCTGCTCTGCCGCAGAATGTAACTGTATCGGCGTGCTGTGCACGCCGATACAGTTACTGTAGCGTAGCTCCGGGTGGGCCCCCTCAGAGCGCGGGGCCCGGGGCCACCGCCCCCTCTGCCCCGTGACCTATCCTTTCAAATCAGGGCCCACCACGCAGGAGCTGTGGCCCACCGGAGGTTTCTCCGGTGGCTCAGTCCGACCCTGCTTGCCAGCCTGATAATACCAGGCCACAGCAGTCTGCTTAACTTTGCTGGTTAACAAAAATAGGGGATCCCGTCGAAAAAATTTGGCGTGGGGTCCCCCCTATTTTTGTTAACCAGCCAGATGAAGCAGACTGCTGAGGCCTGGTTTTTCAGGCTGGTAAGGAGCCAAGATCCATGGACCTTGCCAGCCTGATAATACCAGGCCACAGCAGTCTGCATATCTTGGCTGGTTAACAAAAATAGGGGATCCCCTCGAAAAAAATTTGGCGTGGGGTCCCCCCTATTTTTGTTAACCAGCCAGATGAAGCAGACTGCTGAGGCCTGGTTTTTCAGGCTGGTAAGGAGCCAAGATCCATGGACCTTGCCAGCCTGATAATACCAGGCCACAGCAGTCTGCATATCTTGGCTGGTTAACAAAATAGGGGATCCCCTCGAAAAAAAATTGGCGTGGGGTCCCCCCTATTTTTGTTAACCAGCCAGATGAAGCAGACTGCTGAGGCCTGGTTTTTCAGGCTGGTAAGGATCCAATATCCATGGACCTTGCCAGCCTGATAATACCAGGCCACAGCAGTCTGCTTAGCTTGGCTGGTTAACAAAAATAGGGGATCCCCTCGAAAAAAAAAACGGCGTAGGGGTCCCCCTATTTTTGTTAACCAGCCAAGTAAAATGCAGACTGCTGCGGCCTGGTATTAAAAGACTGTCAAGGCCCATGGATTTTGGCCCTCAACAGCCTGATAATACCAGGCTACAGCAGCCCCACATTTGGCGCATCAAAAGATGTGCCAATTGTGGCACTTTACCCGGCTCTTCCCACTGCCCTGTAGCGGTGGCAAGTGGGGTAATAAGGGGTTAATGTCACCGTTGATTGCACGGTGACAATAAGCCCGGTTAATAATGGATAGGCGTCAATAAGACACCGATCCATTATTAATCCCAAAGTTTTTAAATGTATAAAAAAAAGACAAAGCAAGAAAAAAGTATTTTAATGAAATAAAAGAGACAACACAGTTTTCATTTCTTTTATTGTACTCTCATTCCTGCGACGCCATCGATCTCCTGTAAAAAAAGGAAAAAAACAAACCAACAGTATACCACCTGTCCGACGCAGTGCATAGTAACAACTGTCCCACGACGATCCAGCTCTGCTACATCGCAATGACAGGCAGAGCCTGTCATCGCGACGCAGCACAGCTGATTACCTGCTTCCCCGGCGGTGACGTCATCGGACTGACTGCTTTACGGCAGGGATTACCCAGCAGTCACTGCAGTTATCGTGAGAAACTGCATGTGACCGCCGGGGAAAGATGATGGCGGCCATCAAGCAGTCCAGGCCGTGACCGCCGGAGATCTTCTGCCAGGTAAGTGCCGCTGACTCCTGACAGACCCGACCGACGGACACTGACAGTGACAGTGACAATTCCGATTCCGGTATCCGATAAGACGACAATATCGGAAATCGGAATCGAAAGTCCGATACAGCTAATATCGGCCGATACCCGATATTTGCAGTATCGTATCGCTCAACACTACACACAATTAAAAAGTGCACACTATGTTCACCCTATAACAATGCCCTGAATTGTACACCTGCCTAGCATGCGGAGGTTGGCACCCTAAGACAGCCCCAACGAGAGTGGCGCCCCTGGTCTCGTCAGCTGTCCCTAGGCTCCTGATATACCCTAATGATAGGTGCACCCCCAAAAAATACATGCACAACAATTGAAGATAGTGCCCTTTAAAGGTAGGAAAACGGCAATGTACTCCTGTATATTCAGGACAGGGATTAGGGCTGAATAAACATGCTTGATATATAGTAGATGATTGAAATTCAAGATGATATTATTGGGTAAAGACCCTCAATATAACAGCTGGTCCCTGCTCCCAGCAGACATGTATATATATAAAGACCTGGGATCCCTGTGCTTTGTGAGAATGATCACTGTGCTAAATGATAATGATAAAGGCATATATCCCACCAGGGTATTAGATAATCTCCCCTTAATACATAGTCTCCAGGGTCCCCAAATACATGCTCAATAAAGAGGGTTACTCATCTTGATGTTATCTTATGACACCTCTACGCGTTTCGCCCAGCGGCTCATCAGGAGGTCAGATATGATATAGCATGGTGTCAACCAAATGTTCAGACCGGTCTTAAATAGCCTCCATCTCATCCCAAAATTACAGCCACACAGTAATATACAGAATTATAGTCACATAAATCACCAGGAAAATGGTCGCTCCATATTCACCCCTAATGTTCAAATCACCCATAAGATGTCTGCGCTTGTGAAAAGATAACATTTGTCATGAGCGCTCGCTCACCTGGATGGTCATGGCGTGCGCTCCACAGTGGAACGCACGCTCTATGATAGTTATAAAGCACATGACGAACGCAGGAGACCGGAAATGACGATGATACCTTTGCGACCAGACGTGCGTTCCACACTGGAACGCACGCACTTTAATAGCAAATGACGGTCACCCACACTAGACCGGAAGTGACGGTGGTGCGATCAGACGTGCGCTCCACAGTGGAACGCACGCCAGTAACACCCAATCAGGCTAGAATTGTATAGCCGGGAATGACCCATATGGGCGGGGCAATACTGCAGGAGCTAGAACGCCCGGGTTGTGACATACTGATTACGTTTCAAATGATGGAACCCCTCCATATATACGAGAGACTCTATAGTAATAAGATATCATGGGCATCAATACAACTTGATAATTTATTATTTGTATCCATATGCTATAATGGGGGAGGAGAAAAAGACCGGGCACAGTATTATTAAACAATGAAAACTCATACAAGGTTTGTGATTATATCGATTAAAATTACACAATATATATATTGATACTTCCACCTTAAATCGTGAAAACCCCAAACAAAGTGAGGTAAAAACTAGACATGGCCAATAAATTGTTCAATAATCACAGTGTCTTTGGAAGCATATTTAGGCTATAGAAAACAGGCAAGAGATATCTGCTCATTTAGTCCAGCAGGGGCCCGCGAGCCCATACGAAAAATCCACTCACACTCTCTCTGGAGTAATTGTCTGTCAAAATTGCCCCTCTAGGATTACTTTTTACCACTTCCAGAATACAGAATGATACCTGATTCAGATCACCCTTATGTATGGTATTTACGTGTCTTGCCAAAGAGGTATCCCTCTTGTTTCTCACATCCCCAATGTGCTCCCCCACCCTTCTTCTGAATTCCCTGCAGGTTTTGCCAACATAATCCAGAGGGCAAGTGCAGCTGGCCACATAGATAACCCCACTGGTTTTACAATTTGAAAATCACGCATGAAAAACTTTTTGTTTGAGGATGCACTGCTTACAAATTAGCAGGGCTTCATCCATTTACAATGTATACAGTCTCCACACCTGAAAAAAACACAGATTTTGCGCTCAAGCCAGGTACCTTTTGGGGTGGGTCTCCTAAAGAAACTGTGAACTACATTGTCCCTAATGGATCGTCCCCTACGATACGTGATTAGGGGTCTAGGTCCCACCACATCTCTTAAATCTGGATCTGCTAGTAGCACACCTGTCATGGGTGCATCACCACAAAGATCGTCGCGATTGCACATTCTGACTTCTCACAGCTGAGCTTCTGTTTCTTTGTTTTTTGGTAATGTGAGAGTTAATTTTTCCTAGCTCTTTGCTAAGGCTAGGTGCAGCCTCGCCCAGCTGCTTTTGATTATGTTCTAATTAGTTTCCTTTATATTTCTGCCAGTCTGGGTGTTAGACGCCGGTGAAAGCATTCATGTAGTTCAGCAGTCTGGATCGGTTCTGAGAATATTTAAGCTAAGAGTTCATTAGTTGTTTTTACTCTTATAGCTTATAGTTTATCTCTGAGACCTTAGGTGTTCCTACTGTGTGTGAGTGTTGTATGTAAGACTTTATTTACTTTATTTCTTCTCTTTCTTGTATGTCTTTCTGTTCATTATCCGTTACCTGTTCATTCCCTTTGGTGGTATTCAGGGTCCTTCTTAGGACTAGAATACAGTTGGCAGGGATTGATAGGAGACAGGGTTTACGCTGGTGGCCTGGACCTCTGTACCTTTAACAGTACCTCCAGGTTGAGGGATTAGTTAGGACCCCAGTTCAGGGTCAGCTTAGACCCCGGTCACCCTCTAGCCGGAGACAGCGTATAACGGATTCCGTTTTGACCCACTGGACATTCTATCAGGTAAATCCATGTTATAATATATCTATGCGCATGTTATATAGTATGTTGCCCTTTTGATATAGATTACTGACATCTCATATATATATCTGCTATACAGCGTGACATTTTCACCGGCCAAAAAAGATTCTCCCCAGCTGTCATGGATCCAGTAGCCCAGCTGGCCCGACAGTTGCAGGGGTTGTCCATGGAATTTGCAGACATTAAGTCCAAGGTTTTGTCCCTCCCAGAGCAAACCAGATCTGAACCTAAGGTTGCTCTCCCGGACAGGTTCACTGGTGGGCGGGACAAATTTTTTACTTTCCGGGAGGCATGTAAATTGTACTTTCGGCTGCGGCCTCGGTCATCTGGGAGTGAAGAGCAGAGGGTGGGAATTGTTATCTCGCTCTTACAAGGGGACCCTCAATCTTGGGCGTTCTCTATTCCTCCAGGCTCCCCAGATCTCCAGTCAGTGGATCGATTTTTTACTGCCCTGGGTCTGGTATATGATGATCCGGATCGAGTTTCCCTTGCTGAAACAAAGTTACGTAAAATACGGCAGGGAAATCGTCCAGCGGAGGAATATTCTTCTGAGTTCCGTAGATGGGCAACAGATACTCAGTGGAATGACCCAGCTCTTAGGAGCCAGTTTTGTCAAGGGTTGTCTGACAAATTAAAAGATGTGTTGGCTCAGTATGATTCTCCTTCATCACTGGAGGCTGCTATGGCCCTTGCTATTCGCATTGATAGACGACTTCGGGGAAGACGCGAGGTAACTCCGCCCCCCATGATGACTCCACCTACTACTAAAGTCCCTTATACTGAGGTTCCCCTGGTCTGTTCTGAGGAACCCATGCAGTTGGGAGGGACATCATTTTGTAGGAGGGAATCGGCGGTGCGCCGCAAGGCTAGAAGGTGTTTCTTTTGCGGGAGAGAGGGACATTTTGTTGGGGGTTGTCCATCCCGGACCTCTTTGACCCAAGGAGTTAACCTGGGAGTCTGTATTTCGTCCCCAAATCCCTCTCAGTTTATCGTGCCTGCGGAGGTGGTGATTGGTACTAGAACTGAGAGGATTTCTGTTTTTCTTGATAGTGGGTCCGGGGCTAATCTTGTGGACGCTCGGTTTGCCCAGGTGCATGGTATGCAACTGAGTGTATTGGCCAAACCGGTCCCTATACTCTCTATTGATTCTAGACCTCTTGGTCAAGGTAGCTTGGTTCAAGCTGTTCATAACATAGATCTTCGAGTAGGGGCAATGCATAAAGAGCAATTGTCTTGTTATGTGTTGGAGGGTCTACCTACTCCTATTGTGTTGGGACTTCCTTGGTTGGCTAAACATAACCCAGTGATTGATTGGCAATCCAGAAAGATAAGCCAGTGGGGTGAATTTTGCAAGAATAACTGCATGAGCACGGTCATCGGTGCAGTTGTGCCTAGGACTTTGCCTCCTTTTCTGGAGGACTTTGGGGAGATGTTCTCAGAGAAGGGGTGTAAAGAGTTACCTCCTCATCGCGCATATGACTGCTCAATAAAGTTGCTTCCTGATGCCTTATCTCGTACTTTCCCAGGGACCGGGAGGATGGATGATCCGGTTCCTATTCCTCAGGAGGGAGTTGTGGTGTCAGCTGTATGCTCTGAGCTTGAGGGGGAGGTATTGGGGGCTCAGGGGGACGCCCCTGTGGGACTTCCAGGGAGACTGATAGTTCCAGATCAGTTAAGACTGAAGGTTACGGAGAACCGTTACAAACGGATGGCTGATAGGGGGAGAGTTTCTGGTCGAGATCTGAAGGTGAATGATCTGGTGTGGTTGTCTACCAGGAATATTAAACTTAAAGTTCCCTCCTGGAGGTTGGGTCCCAGATTCATCGGGCCGTACAGGATCAGTTCCATAATTAATCCTGTGGCATTTCGTCTGGACCTCCCTCCTACGTTTAAAATTCATAATGTGTTTCACAAGTCATTACTTAAAAAGTATGTGGCACCAGTCATACCGTCACCTCTACCTCCTCCTTCAGTGGTGGTCAATGATAACGTGGACGGACCTTTCACACAACTCACCCGGACAGACCTGGTCATGAGGGTCCGGAGGCCCCTCGTAGAAGGGGGGGTACTGTCATGGGTGCATCGCCACAAAGATCGTCGCGATTGCACATTCTGACTTCTCACAGCTGAGCTTCTGTTTCTTTGTTTTTTGGTAATGTGAGAGTTAATTTTTCCTAGCTCTTTGCTAAGGCTAGGTGCAGCCTCGCCCGGCTGCTTTGATTATGTTCTAATTAGTTTCCTTTATATTTCTGCCAGTCTGGGTGTTAGACGCCGGTGAAAGCATTCATGTAGTTCAGCAGTCTGGATCGGTTCTGAGAATATTTAAGCTAAGAGTTCATTAGTTGTTTTTACTCTTATAGCTTATAGTTTATCTCTGAGACCTTAGGTGTTCCTACTGTGTGTGAGTGTTGTATGTAAGACTTTATTTACTTTATTCCTTCTCTTTCTTGTATGTCTTTCTGTTCATTATCCGTTACCTGTTCATTCCCTTTGGTGGTATTCAGGGTCCTTCTTAGGACTAGAATACAGTTGGCAGGGATTGATAGGAGACAGGGTTTACGCTGGTGGCCTGGACCTCTGTACCTTTAACAGTACCTCCAGGTTGAGGGATTAGTTAGGACCCCAGTTCAGGGTCAGCTTAGACCCCGGTCACCCTCTAGCCGGAGACAGCGTATAACGGATTCCGTTTTGACCCACTGGACATTCTATCAGGTAAATCCATGTTATAATATATCTATGCGCATGTTATATAGTATGTTGCCCTTTTGATATAGATTACTGACATCTCATATATATATCTGCTATACAGCGTGACAACACCCCAATGTCTATTGAGAATCTTAGCCACTTGCTGATTTTGGCAATCAAAGGTCCCAATGATTCTCATAAGTTCAGACGATACCTCCTGAGACCTAGTCTGTGTCTGAAAAAGTCTCGTCCTATTGCTTGATATAGCATGCTGGAATGCATTTTCCACTGTATGTATGGGGTATCCCTTCTCCAAAAATCTTGAACCCATATCACCAGCTTGATCTATAAAATCACCAAATTTGGAGCAATTCCTCCTCAACCTTAGGAATTGACCTTTAGGAATGCCTCGTTTCAAAGGTGTGGGATGATGGCTCTCCCATCTCAGTAGGCTATTTGTGCTGGTGGGTTTCCTGTAGATTTTGGTATCCAACCCCCCATTTCCATTTTTGCAAATATATACATCTAAGAATGGCAAGGAATCATTACCAAGTTCAAAGGTGAGTTTTAATCCAATAGAATTACAATTCAGTTCATTAATGAATCTGGATAACTCCATCTCTGTGCCTTGCCAAATCAAAAAAATATCATCGATGAACCTATACCAAATCCCAATCAAGGATTGCCACCATCTAGGCTCATCGATGAAAACAAAGGTTTCCTCCCACCAGCCCAGGAACAGATTAGCATACGATGGGGCACAGGGACTCCCCATCGCTGTGCCCCTGAGCTGGTGGAAGTACTTCCTGTCAAAAATGAAAAAGTTGTGCGTCAAGGTGAATTGCAATAGGTCAAGTACAAATGAATTATGCTCCATACATTCATTCGATCTAGATCTCAGGAAGTGTCTGACTCCATTGATACCAAACTCATGTGGAATATTACTATACAGAGATTCAACATCGATGGACACTAGCATAGACTCATTATCCACATGAATACCATCGAGTCTGGTCAGCAGATCAGAAGTGTCCCTGATGTAGGAAGGGAGGGCAAGCACAAAAGGGCGAAGGATCTTATCAATATATACTCCACAATTCTGAATCAGAGAATCTGTGCCTGATACTATAGGTCGTCCCTTCAAGGGCTCCAAACCCTTATGTACTTTAGGGAGTGTGTAGAACGTAGCCAGAAGAGGGTGTGTAGGAAAAAGGAAATCATACTCATTCTTAGAAATAAGACCCCCCTCTTTTGCATCATCTAGGATACACTTCAATTGATTCTTGAAGTTAACGGATGGATCTGATTCCATAACCTCATACGTAACGACATCATTAAGAATGGTCATACACATTTCCAGATACTTATCTATAGTCATAATGACAAGGTTACCCCCCTTATCTGATGGCTTAATTACTAATCCCTCATTTTTCAACAGATTGGACAGGGCATGTTGTTCACCCATTGTAAGGTTTGAGTCAGGAATAAAAGGTTTGGACCTTATTTTCAACAGATCTCTTTCTACTAATGTCAAGAATATATCAATACTCCCCACATCCCCTTGTGGTGGGGTTTTGGTGCTTTTGTTCCTAAGATTAGTAAATGGCCCCTTGGAACCATCATTGTTACCTTCATTCAATAGGCAAACCAGGGCCCTGTAGCCCTCCAAGTCATCCTCACTCAGACCAAGTCTTTTGCACTCATCTTTGTCATGTGCTATAAAGAATTTTTTCCACCTTAATTTTCTGCAGAACAAATTAATGTCCTTCGTCCATCGGAAGCAGTCATAATCATTAGTGGGTACAAAGTTTAAACCTTTTTTCAACACACTATATTCATCACTGTTGAGAGCATATGATGAGAGATTTATAATCTGGCCCTGATTTAATGATTTCTTTGTCTTAAATGATAACCTGTACGCACATTCCTCTCTAAAAAAGAAGAAGAGGAGGATGGAGTAGAAGGCACAGGCATAGAACCCAGAGGAGCATCTCTCATAGGCTGATTTGAATGACCTCCTCTGTAGGTTCCCCGTCCATTGTATCTCCCTCTGTGTCTCCATCCCTGCCTACTACGTCTACCTCTTGGCGAGAAACCTTGGTGGGACCTTTCAGTGTCGGAGTTCTCTTGATCTGAAGATGAGATGTCTGACACTGGAACGCATGTCTGGTCGCAAAGGTATCATCGTCATTTCCGGTCTCCTGCGTTCGTCATGTGCTTTATGACTATCATAGAGCGTGCGTTCCACTGTGGAGCGCACGCCATGACCATCCAGGTGAGCGAGCGCTCATGACAAATGTTATCTTTTCACAAGCACAGACATCTTATGGGTGATTTGAACATTAGGGGTGAATATGGAGCGACCATTTTCCTGGTGATTTATGTGACTATAATTCTGTATATTACTATGTGGCTGTAATTTTGGGATGAGATGGAGGCTATTTAAGACCGGTCTGAACATTTGGTTGACACCATGCTATATCATATCTGACCTCCTGATGAGCCGCTGGGCGAAACGCGTAGAGGTGTCATAAGATAACATCAAGATGAGTAACCCTCTTTATTGAGCATGTATTTGGGACCCTGGAGACTATGTATTAAGGGGAGATTATCTAATACCCTGGTGGGATATATGCCTTTATCATTATCATTTAGCACAGTGATCATTCTCACAAAGCACAGGGATCCCAGGTCTTTATATATATACATGTCTGCTGGGAGCAGGGACCAGCTGTTATATTGAGGGTCTTTACTAGGGTTGAGCATTCCGATACTGCAAATATCGGGTATCGGCCGATATTGGCTGTATCGGAATTCCGATTCCGAGTTCCGATATTTTCGTCATATCGGATACCGGAATCGGAATGTCACTGTCAGTGTCCGTCGGTCGGGTCTGTCAGGAGTCAGCGGCACTTACCCGGCAGAAGATATCCGGCGGTCACGTTCTGGACTGCTTGATGGCCGCCATCCTCTTCTCCCTGGCGGTCACATGCAGTTTCTCGCGATAACTGCAGTGACTGCCGGGTAATCGCGGCCGTAAAGCAGTCCGATGACGTCACCGCCGGGGAAGCAGGTAATCAGCTGTGCTGCGTCGGGATGTCAGGCTCTGCCTGGCATTCCGATGTAGCAGAGCTGGATCGTCGTGGGACACTCGTTACTATGGACTGCGTCGGACAGGTGGTATACTGTTGGTTTGTTTTTTTCCTTTTTTTACAGGAGATCGATGGCGTCGCAGGAATGAGAGTATAATAAAATTAATGAAAACTATGTTGTCTCTTTTATTTCATTAAAATACTTTTTTCTGGCTGTGTCTTTTTTTTAAACATTTAAAAACTTTGGGATTAATAATGAATCGGTGTCTTATTGACGCCTCTCCATTATTAACCGGGCTTATTGTCACCGTGCAATCAACGGTGACATTAACCCCTTATTACCCCACTTGCCACCGCTACAGGGCAAGTGGGAAGAGCCGGGTAAAGTGCCACAATTGGCACATCTTTTGATGCGCCAAATGTGGGGCTGCTGCAGCCTGGTATTTTCAGGCTGTTGAGGGCCAAAATCCATGGGCCTTGACAGTCTTTTAATACCAGGCCGCAGCAGTCTGCATTTTACTTGGCTGGTTAACAAAAATAGGGGGACCCCTACGCCGTTTTTTTTTCGAGGGGATCCCCTATTTTTGTTAACCAGCCAAGCTAAGCAGACTGCTGTGGCCTGGTATTATCAGGCTGGCAAGGTCCATGGATATTGGATCCTTACCAGCCTGAAAAACCAGGCCTCAGCAGTCTGCTTCATCTGGCTGGTTAACAAAAATAGGGGGGACCCCACGCCAATTTTTTTCGAGGGGATCCCCTATTTTTGTTAACCAGCCAAGATATGCAGACTGCTGTGGCCTGGTATTATCAGGCTGGCAAGGTCCATGGATCTTGGCTCCTTAACAGCCTGAAAAACCAGGCCTCAGCAGTCTGCTTCATCTGGCTGGTTAACAAAAATAGGGGGGACCCCACGCCAATTTTTTTCGAGGGGATCCCCTATTTTTGTTAACCAGCCAAGATATGCAGACTGCTGTGGCCTGGTATTATCAGGCTGGCAAGGTCCATGGATCTTGGCTCCTTAACAGCCTGAAAAACCAGGCCTCAGCAGTCTGCTTCATCTGGCTAGTTAACAAAAATAGGGGGGACCCCACGCCAATTTTTTTTTGACGGGATCCCCTATTTTTGTTAACCAGCAAAAATAAGCAGACTGCTGTGGCCTGGTATTATCAGGCTGGCAAGCAGGGTCGGACTGAGCCACCGGGACACCGGAGAAACCTCCGTTGGGCCCCAGCTCCTGCGTGGTGGGCCCTGATTTGAAAGGATAGGTCGCGGGGCAGAGGGGGCGGTGGCCCCAGGCCCCGCGCTCTGAGGGGGCCCATCCGGAGCTACGCTACAGTAACTGTATCGGCGTGCACAGCACGCCGATACAGTTACATTCTGCGGCAGAGCAGGGAGAATCGCTCTCCCTGCTCTGCCGCCCGGAAGCTATGGGGCCTGAACAGGCGGTGGGGGGGCCCGGTGCCAGCAGTGGGCCTCCCAACCGTCATCGGAGGGTCAGCTGTATCGGCATGGGTACGGTTGGGGCGAGGATATGGGTGTGATTAGCTGTGAAAATGGGTGTGGTCGGGGCGTGGCTTAAAATTTGCAGCGGCGCGCTATGCGCGCCGCAGCCCTTAACCCTCTTTCCTGTCTTCAAAATTTGGGAGGTATGCTGTATGACCTCCCTACAACTTCTGGGCATGCTCCTGATGAGCGCGACGGATGGTCTCCTGAGGGATCTCCTCCCACACCTGGACTAAAGCATCCACCGACTCCTGGACAGTCTGTGGTGCAACGTGGCATGGCCTAAAATTTGCTGCAGCAGGCACAGTGTGCCACAGCCTTTGTCCCTCTTTCCCTTCTTCAAAGGTTGGGAAGTATGATGGTGGGCCCCAAGAATAATTTTTCTCTGGTGGGCCCAAGGTACTCCAGTCCGACGCTGCTGGCAAGGTCCATGGATATTGGCTCCTTAACAGCCTTAAATACCATGCCTCAGCAGCAGGGGCGTACATAGAAATCATGGGGCCCCATAGCAAAAGTCTGAATGGGCCCCCCCCCCAAAAAAAAAAAACCCAGAGCCATTGTAAATGTAAAGTGCCAGCACAGTGAAGGGACACATTAAACAAAAAAATGTATTATGCCCCCATAGATTGTGCCCCCATAGTTGCTCCATAGATCATGCCCCCATAGATTGTGCCCCCATAGATGCTCCATAGCATAGGCCCTTATGCTGCGCAGCTGCTGCAACCAAAAAAAAAAAGACATACTCAGCTCTCGTCGCTGGGGGCCAGGTGCCCGTGTCCTGAGCAGGGGGTGACACCAGGTGCCGATGTCACCGCTCTCTCAGGGCCCCGGCACCTGAGATATTTACCTGTCCTCTCTCCACTGCTGAGTGCCGCTGTCTTCGAGGTCCTCCAGCAGTGAATGATCAGGCAGAGGCGCGGCGCGCACTAACGACGTCATCGTGCCCTCTGACCTGAACATTGCAGCAAGAGGACGCGAGCAACGGTGGAACGGGACAGGTAAATATCCCTTATACTCACCCTTCCACCAGCGCGGTCTCTGCAGCCCTTGCTCTTCTCCCGCGGTCTCCGCCGCCAGTGTTCAGCGGTCACGCAGGACCGTTCATTAAAGTCATGAATATGTGCATATTCATGACTGTAATGAGCGGTACCACCTGACCGCTGAACACAGGCCTCGGAGACCGTGGGAGAAGAGCAGGGGCTGCAGAGACCGCACCAGGAGGGGTGAGTATATAGAAGAGCTGCGCTCCCCCTCCCCCGCCGACCCCCTGGTAGTACTGTGTCAGCACAGCTACCCGACCGTCGCGGGCCCCCTCACCTGTCCGGGCCCCATAGCAGCTGCATGGTCTGCTTCATTCACGGTACGCCACTGCTCAGCAGTCTGCTTCATCAGGCTGGTTAACAAAAATAGGGGGGACCCCACGCCATTTTTTTTTCGAAGGGAACCCCTATTTTTGTTAATCAGTTCCCTCTGACGTCACTGATTGTGTCCCTGGCTGACCTGAAGTGAAAGTGGAAAGCAATCAATTAAGCTTTCCACTTCCTCTCCTGTCAGCCAGGAGAGGAGCTCATTCATTTGGGGGTTTACTGTGAGGCTGCAGCATTAGCTGCGGTCCCTGCAGTAAACATTAACCCTTTCTGAAGGATTACACCGTGGGACCTAACTGTGCATGGGATAAGTAAGAATAATTTTGCTTTTTTATTTTATTTTTATGATGTGTGGCCCAGCTATGCCAGGCACACAAATAATCCAGGAGAGTGCACAGGAAGGTAATCGCAACGCTTGATATGCATTCACTACACTCACCTTTTTAGACACACCCATCAGGGGTACAAAAGGGAGTGACACGTAGCAGAGTTGGTTAGTCAGTCAGGAGGAGAGGAGAGGAGTCAGTGTTCAGTTCAGTCTGCTTCCTGTCTGAGTACAGAGCAGTTCAGTCTCAGTCCAGTCTGGACTTGGAGGATACTGAGAGCTGTGCAGTGAGCTCTAGAAGAAAGCTGACACTTCCATCGAAAGCTACAAGTGCTTATGTTAAGAGCGGGAAGCAGGGCGAAGGGCGCAGTGGAGAAGACATAGAGAAGTGCTTTAGGTATTGGATTGCCTGCACTAAATTGCCGGACACCGGGGTCCGAGGCGTTGCTAGAGTTTCAAGCTTAGTAACAAGAAAACCGGAGGCATCTGGACTACAGGTCGCAGACTGCAGCCCAAAGTGTCAATACGTAACCGGAGTCAGGGAGAACAGGGACTTTGAGCAGGGCCCTGCAAAAGTAAGGACTTAGTTCTCACCACTTAGAAGGCTCCACCACAATGTTGGCCGGGCATTACAGCTATTGAGAAAGCTGGAGAGTTCAGAGTTAACTTCGCTTCACGCAAGTTGGACTCACATGTATATGGAAGTAAAGGAGGCCTCTAACCTGCTCAGCGGTTACCGGAATGTGCACTCTCCACCCCGACCAGCTCCCCGGGACCTGCTTGAACCATCTACCAGTAAAAGGTATGAAAAGAAGCTGCATTGTGTGTGACTGAATTCTTATCTACACCCTGCATCATCACCATAGACTTCCAGGGACCAGTCTCACCTGTGGGAGACTTACCACCCAGCTGCCCCATAACATCCCTGTGAAGATCCTTATAGCAGCGCTGGTACAATTGACCAGATACCACAGGTGGCGTCACGAACTACCTATCCTAATAATCTCCTGTAAATATCCCCCATCGCTTGACTGCCAGGGCCACGGACCGAGTCCCGCTGCCAGTGACATCTCCCATAGAAATCTATGGGCTCGGCTCCGAGTACCCCATAGCCCTGGTAACCACAATTGTGGTGCGAGTCATCTAAACTTGGCGTCACGAACAGGATGCAAAACTTGCAATTGTGAGTCCTGTGTGCCTATATTGAACTGTTTGGTGAAAAAGACTGTTTGCTGCATTTGGCGCCAAATACCGCCATTTTTACCGCCATATTCGCGCCCTAAGGCGCTGGTGAAGAAGGGGGGCGTACCTGAAAGAGCGCGCTGGTTCCCTGGCCCCGCCCCCAACTCTGACGCGGCGACAGGTCCTGTGGGAGCGGAAGTGAACGCTCTGACCACACAGCACCAGCGAAAAAGGTCCTGTCTTCCCCGCTTGCCGGCGACGCTGCAGTCTTAGAAAGAGAGCTGTACCTGATCCTCTATGTCATGGAGAAGGTGGATGCGGTGCTGGAAGATGTGGCCCGCCACCGCAAAGGAATGAAGGAGATTGAGAAACGCTGGCGTACCCGGAAACAGCGGCTGCTGTGGGACGCCTTGCTCACCCCTCCAGGAACGAAGCCATTACCTGTGCTCCCTGTGCCACCACTGCCAGCGACTGAAGAAGAACCGGAGGCCGGCTCCAAAAGTGCTGATCCCGACTCCACCGATGATGCGGCGGGAGAGAAGGAGGCTGAGGAGGCCCTGCTCGTTCCGGAGTGCCAGCCAGGCCAGGGGGCCGCAGCGGAGTGCAGTCCCCCGGTAGGGACGCCGGAGGAAGCCCAGCCGTCTGTGATGGAGCAGCGACAGCAGCAGGTTAGTGCATCCCCAACTGAGCCATGGCGCACACCTGCTTCCTGCTCTGCATCACACCAGCATTGTGCGTCCTACTCTGCATCGCAATCGGCGACCTACTCTGCATCGCAAGTTAATGTGGCCCTTGCAGCGACGCCATCAGCGTCTTACAGCAAAGAAGTACCCGTTGGGTCCATCGTTAAAATGAAAACTGTGGCCACTCAAACGCTAATAGCAGGTCACGACATATTTGTAATGCGTTCAAAAGAACACCGCGTCGTTCCAGCCCCAGGAGTGGAAGACGTTATCGAAATTAGCAAGAAAAGTGAAGACCAGTAGGACCCAGACAGGGGTTTACCGTATCCAAGAATTGTAAAAAGTTGATAAAAGAAGATTTGCCAATTTGCACTTTATTGCTGTGTATGATGATGTTTTACATATTGAGTAGAATACCCGGCTGGGTACAAGGGTAGAGGATTTGAAAAGTTAAAAAGTAAATGTGTAGATTGCATAGTTGCATAGAATACCCCGGTTGGGTAAAGCAAGTAAAGTGAGTTATTGAGATATATGTGAGTACTTGATTTCTAAATTTATATCTAAAAATGTGTCTTTTACCATGCCAAAGGACTGAGAGGCTGTGGACTATGCCAGCCCAAGAACTTGCTATGTAAATAGTTGCGCTACAGTGCATTATCTTGGTTTTACATGAAACCTAATTACACAACTACCTCTGAAGAAAAACCCGTATGGTGGGCCTAGAGTGAGGTCTGCAGTCAGAAGTCCTGCAGCCCACCCAGGACCCACGTGGGAGGTTTTTGGTGCGGGTCCTCCACAAGTATCCTGTATTTATGAGCATGTCTTGATGTTTTGATACTTTTGTATTCTTCATTGTACAAATTGTAACGTTAAAGAAGTCTTACCTCCCGGATGGGAAGAGTTATAATGTTGATGTTAATGCAAAACAAAAATGTTTTTCTTTTTCTCTTTTACAGCCCGGGAGTGCTGTGTTTAATCAAGGGGGATGTGTGGCCCAGCTATGCCAGGCACACAAATAATCCAGGAGAGTGCACAGGAAGGTAATCGCAACGCTTGATATGCATTCACTACACTCACCTTTTTAGACACACCCATCAGGGGTACAAAAGGGAGTGACACGTAGCAGAGTTGGTTAGTCAGTCAGGAGGAGAGGAGAGGAGTCAGTGTTCAGTTCAGTCTGCTTCCTGTCTGAGTACAGAGCAGTTCAGTCTCAGTCCAGTCTGGACTTGGAGGATACTGAGAGCTGTGCAGTGAACTCTAGAAGAAAGCTGACACTTCCATCGAAAGCTACAAGTGCTTATGTTAAGAGCGGGAAGCAGGGCGAAGGGCGCAGTGGAGAAGACATAGAGAAGTGCTTTAGGTATTGGATTGCCTGCACTAAATTGCCGGACACCGGGGTCCGAGGCGTTGCTAGAGTTTCAAGCTTAGTAACAAGAAAACCGGAGGCATCTGGACTACAGGTCGCAGAGTGCAGCCCAAAGTGTCAATACGTAACCGGAGTCAGGGAGAACAGGGACTTTGAGCAGGGCCCTGCAAAAGTAAGGACTTAGTTCTCACCACTTAGAAGGCTCCACCACAATGTTGGCCGGGCATTACAGCTATTGAGAAAGCTGGAGAGTTCAGAGTTAACTTCGCTTCACGCAAGTTGGACTCACATGTATATGGAAGTAAAGGAGGCCTCTAACCTGCTCAGCGGTTACCGGAATGTGCACTCTCCACCCCGACCAGCTCCCCGGGACCTGCTTGAACCATCTACCAGTAAAAGGTATGAAAAGAAGCTGCATTGTGTGTGACTGAATTCTTATCTACACCCTGCATCATCACCATAGACTTCCAGGGACCAGTCTCACCTGTGGGAGACTTACCACCCAGTTGCCCCATAACATCCCCTGTGAAGATCCTTATAGCAGCGCTGGTACAATTGACCAGATACCACAGGTGGCGTCACGAACTACCTATCCTAATATTCCCCTGTAAATATCCCCCATCGCTTGACTGCCAGGGCCACGGACCGAGTCCCGCTGCCAGTGACATCTCCCATAGAAATCTATGGGCTCGGCTCCGAGTACCCCATAGCCCTGGTAACCACAATTGTGGTGCGAGTCAATTACAGGAAATGGTTTTTGCAGTAAAATAAAAGATGGTCAAAAACATGTGTCTTTATTTCATTAAAATGATTTTTAATTAAAGTGTGTGTGTTTTATTTTTATTTCATGCAATAGGATTAATAATTGATAGTTGTCTAATTGACAGCTCTCAATTATTAACCTGGCTTAAGGTCACCTTTCAATAGCAAGGTGGCTTTAACCCCATATTAACCCATTCGCCACCGCTACAGGGCAATGGGAATAGACAGGCAAAGTGCCAGAAAGGGCGAATCTAATTATAGATTTGTCTTTTCTGGGGTGTCTGGGGGCAGATGTTAGTAGCCAGGGGGGGGCCAAAAATAATGGTCCCTTTCTGGGCTATTATTATCTGCCCCCACTCGCTGGCTTTGTCTGTCTGGTTGCGAAAATAGGGCGGGAGCCCACGCATTTTTTTTCAACAATTTTACACCTCATATATATATACATGTCATTGAATTTGTGACACATATATATATATTTATATTTAGGCTAAGTGCACACGATCAGGAATAATTGCGTTTTTTTCGCGGTTTTTCCGCGGTTTTCCACGGTAAAAACGCGATAAAAACGCAAGCATTAAGCATCCTATACATGTTAATTGATTCCGCATGTTTTGGCCACATGTTGCGTTTTTTTCCGCGAAAAAAACGCTTCGCGGAAAAAATAGCAACATGTTCATTAATTTAGCGTAATCGCGGTGATTCCGCCGCCATAGGAATGCATTGAACCGCTTACTTTCCGCATGTGGCTATGCCCACCATGCGTAATGTAAGCGGTTCATGTGCGATGGTACCCAGGGTCTGGAGGAGAGGAGACTCTCCTCCAGGCCCTGGGTACCATATCCCTGGTAAAACAATAATTAAAATAAAAAATAATGATATTCTCACCTTCCGGCGGCCCCCGCAGCCTTCCCGCGGCCCCCGCAGCCTTCCCGCCTTCAGCGACGCTCCCGGCAACTTCCGGTCCCAAGAGTCCTTTGCGAGAATCACCCAGATGGCATAGCGGTCTCGCGTGATACTACGTCATCGGTGTGATTTGTCGCAAAGCACTCCTGGGACCGGAGTTGCCGGGAGCGCTCGCTGAAGGCGGGAAGGCTGCGGGGGCCGCCGGAAGGTGAGAATATCATTATTTATTATTTTTTTTATTATTTTTACATTAGATCTTTTTACTATTGATGCGGCATAGGCGGCATCAATAGTAAAAAGTTGGTCACACTTGTCAAACACTATGTTTGACTCGTGTGACCAACCTGTCAATCAGTTTTCCAAGCGATGCTACAGATCGCTAGGAAAACGCTAGCATTCTGCAAGCTAATTACGCTTGCAAAACGCTATTATTCTGGCGGGAATCAGCATACAAAAAACGTGCGTATTTCCTGCAGGAGAAGTGCGGGATTGCCGCGGAAATTTCCGCGGCAATTCCGCAACGTGTGAACTTAGCCTTATAGTTCATACACTTCTACATAGTATAATAGCCGCTAATTCAATTGCCGGCTTTTGTGAAAATGCAGAACCCGACATGAAATGACACTTGGTTTACATAGAGTTAACCATGTCATTTCAAGTTGTTTGATCTATTGTTTTCACTAACAATTACATCAGTCTATGTGTGCAAAATTTCACACCTGTAGGGGTTAATTAAAGGTGTAAATTCGTAGCAAAAAAGTCCGTTTTTTTTACAACGAATTTACACCTTTAATTAACCCCTACAGGTGTGAAATTTTGCACACATAGACTGATGTAATTGTTAGTGCAAATCAGATATCAAACTACATGAAAAGACATGGTTAACTCTATGTAAACCAAGTGTCATTTCATGTCGGGTGCTTCTGTATTTTCACAAAAGCCGGCTTTACCCGGCAATTGAATCAGAGGCTATTTTACTATGTAGAAGTGTATAAACTATAAATATATGTATATATATATATGTCACAATGACATGTATATATATATATATATATATATATATATATATTGTGAGACAGTGAGTGAATATGTGATGAATGGGGTGTACATTTCACCTAGGTATAAGGGAAATGTGTGGCTTTGTAAACCTAGTGGTAGAGAAAGGTCACTACACCTCACATTCAGCACACACTTGCAGCACAAGCCTGAAACTACTCAGGTGTTAATTAGGAGACCAGAAGTAGGTGTTTGGAAACACAATCTGAGAGCTAGTTTAGCCTGGACACAGGAAGGTGTCCTGGCACAAGAAACAGTCTCCAAGAGTGTTAGAGCTGTCTTTAGCCTGGACACAGAGAGGTGTCCTGGCACCAGGAAGCAGTCTCCAAGAGTGTTAGAGCTGTCTTTAGCCTGGACACAGAGAGGTGTCCTGGCACAAGGAAGCAGTCTCCAAGAGTGTTAGAGCTGTCTTTAGCCTGGACACAGGGAGGTGTCCTGGCACAAGGAAGCAGTCTCCAAGAGTTTGAGCTATCTCAGTCTGGGTGCAGGAAGTACCCCGGACACAGGAGTAGTCTCAGTGCGAATCCGTGTGAAGAGCGGCTGAATAGGAGTGGATCTCTCTCAAGTCTGGACATGGAAGGTGCCTTCAGACACAAGGAGGAGTATCTGTGAAACTCCATACTGGTAACATATATGATATGTGTTGTTTTGGGCACAGACTGGTAGAGTCTGGGTCCCGGATAGAGAGGGCCATCTATCTAAGTGTAATTAGTGGCTAGACAAGCCCAGGTTTTCTGTTTATGCTTTGTTTTATCTGTTTGCTGTGGACTTTAATAAAGCTGGTTGCGGCCAGTTTTACACCAGAACTGCTGTCTGAATGAACTGTTTATATGCCATTCTGTCTACCCAGACAGCGATCCTAGAGCTAAATCCCCTGAAATGTTACAATTGGCGGAGAATGCTGGGGCAGCGCAGTGGCGGAGTGTGCATGCAGCACAGAGGCTTAGAGACAGCAATAAAGGTGAAGTCTGGTGAAATAGCAGCAGAGAAAAAAAAAGTGTGTCAGCAGAAACGTCTGTTTGGAGCAGTCTTGGAGAGACAGTGGCCCTGATAGGGTCTGCAGAGAGAAAATGTATGCACAGCAAAGCTGAACTTGTTGTGAAAATGACTGTGGAATGTGCAGCAGCAAAAGAAAAGTCTGTGGAGCAGTCTTAAAGAGACAGGAGCCCTAATAGACTTTGTAAAGAAAAAAAAAAAAAGGTGTCTGCACAGCAGAGCTGAAATTTTCGGTGGAAAAGACTGGTGTGTGTATGTCTTGAGTGAAGACTGCTGTTGTGAAGACGGAGAGGTCTGACAGCATGGATGACAGCCTGGAGGCGCTGTTTGAACAAATGGCACAAGTTAATGTGCAACATAAAACTGCCGTGGTTGAGACAGATAAGTCCGGCAGTATGAAGGAGCTCATTGAGTACCTGGTCCAGGCCCAGCGGACCATGGAGCTGCAGCACCAGCAGTGCATGCAGCAGCACCGGCAGCAATTCCTGCAGCAGCAGCAGGAGAATAACCGGTTGTTGGAGCAGATTGCAGCTCTCAGCACCTCGTCCCAGAGTAATGTTGTGAAGGCACCTGACTTGTCCGCTGTAAAGAAGGCGGTAAGACGGTCCCTGAAAAAGATGACACCTCGTGATGATGTGGAGGTATATCTTACTAGATTTGAGAGACTGGCAGAGAAGGAGAATCTGCCCTTATCTGAATGGGCCATGATGGTCGCACCCTATCTGATTGGAGAGCCCCAAAGGGCCTATGCTGACCTGAGCGAGCGGGACCGCCAAGACTATGCTAAGATGAAGGGGATTCTTGTCCGGCTGGGTGTTACGGTGACAGCCCGTGCCAGGGGAGTTCGTGACTGGAGATACAGTTGGGAGTCTGCAGTCAGCAGGCTTGATTATGGAGTTGAAAAGGTGATAGTGAACCACTACACCCGAGCACGTCCTGCTGAGGTACAGCCAGAGGTCGGACAAGGAGACCACCAGGACGCCAATCGTCTGGTCAGCCTGTTGGAGAAGGCCTTCGCCAGCAAAGACTGTCTCCGTGACCAGCCGTCTGAGAGGTCGTCACTTCAGAGTTCCCGGACGCTGAACTCTCACGGTAAGAGCGTTCCAGCTGTTGGGGACATGGGGTATGCTGATAAGCGGGTTCAGGCCCGAGGGGACATGTGGGTGGAAAAGTGTGATGGACAGGGTTGGAGATGTCGTGAAATTTCAGCCAACTGTCCAATAGAGGGGGAGCCTATGTGTTGTGATGTTGGCAGATCCCTCTCTCCCTGCGCAGAACCTGTGTGTGTGTCCACCTCAGCCGAAGAGACTGGACCACAGGTGTCCCCGGTGGTTGTAAATGACTGCCCAGCATAGGCCCTCTTGGATTCAGAGAGTCCAGTGACTTCCGTATTTGACAGCCTGAGTGATAGGGACTTCATCCCTGATAAGCACCTGAGTGTGGTGTACATCCATGAAGACACCAAAGTCTACCCAGAGACTGCCGTGGACTTGGTCCCCAAACTCAGGGAGGTTTCATGTGAAGTGGGGGTAGTGAAGACCCTGGTGCACCCCGTTATATTGGGTAATGACTTTCCCCGGTCTAAGGATCTCTGGGGGAAGGGTGATTCTGTTGGACAGTGTGATGAAGCTCCTATTGAGGGTGCGCAGTCCCGAGGGGCGGAACACAATGCTAGTGGGACGTTAAATTTATGTGATGATGATGATGATCATGATAATGATGATGACCATGATAATGATGATGATGATCATGATAATGATGATGACCATGATAATGATGCTGATGCTGATAATGATAGTGATGATGATCATGATAGTGATGATAATACTGATCATAGTCATGATAATGATGTTGATAATAATGATGACTGTGATAGTGATGAAATTCCTTTGCAGGTGATGTTGGGAGACGAGGATGGTGGTTCTCGGGAACCGAGTGTCCCTTACTTACCTGTGTCCTGTGACAATTTTGAGAGTGAGCAGTGGCGAGACCCCACTCTTAGGACGGCACAGGAAAATATGATTGTTCTAAATGAGGTTTCCCAGGAGCCTGGTTCTGAGAAGAGGTTTCCTCATGCTGCCGTGGACAATAGCCTGTTGTATAGGGACACTGAAGTCCAGGGAGAGGTAGTGAGCCAGCTCCTAGCACCTGAGCTATATGGAAGCATAGTGCTGGGGTTGTCACATAGTCACATACTTGAGGGACCAGATGGTGCAGTTAATGTTGTGGATGACATGTTAACTAAGGTTCCAGATCAAGATGTGAATGAAAATGAATTGTATAACACTGACAGTGAACAGAATGTGAATGAAAATGAAGGGTATAGCCCTGACAGTGAGCCAGATGTGACTGAGGAAGTGGAGTATGGGACGGACGGTGGGGCTTCGGGGCATGTCTTGCCAGAAGAGCCTGAAAGTGGGGAACTGGAGAAAAGTGAAAAAACCCCTATACCTTCTGTGATAGTTGGTGACACATGGTCAGTGCACCAGGACAGGAGGTACATGAGTTTCTGAGGAAGAGTCAGCAGAAGTGTTCTGATGTGTCTGGTCGTACTTCTCTGGCCAGGCACTATATTGAAAATGAGCCCGGCCCTAAGGTCAAGATGAAACCGTGCAGGATACCCGAGGCCCACAGAGAGTATAGGCCTGGGAGGGTACAAGGTAGTGCGGATGCTTCAGATAAAGAGAAAGCTGATGTTGGCTATGACTCAGGTGAAGATACAAGTGACAATGGTGGAGATGAAGCTGGTGAGGGCCATGACTGGTCCGGAGTTCACTGTCTCTGTTGGATTGTTGACCAGCCCTCCGGTCTGGAGAAGAGGGAGGGGATATGTGAGACAGTGAGTGAATATGTGATGAATGGGGTGTACATTTCACCTAGGTATAAGGGAAATGTGTGGCTTTGTAAACCTAGTGGTAGAGAAAGGTCACTACACCTCACATTCAGCACACACTTGCAGCACAAGCCTGAAACTACTCAGGTGTTAATTAGGAGACCAGAAGTAGGTGTTTGGAAACACAATCTGAGAGCTAGTTTAGCCTGGACACAGGAAGGTGTCCTGGCACAAGAAACAGTCTCCAAGAGTGTTAGAGCTGTCTTTAGCCTGGACACAGAGAGGTGTCCTGGCACCAGGAAGCAGTCTCCAAGAGTGTTAGAGCTGTCTTTAGCCTGGACACAGAGAGGTGTCCTGGCACAAGGAAGCAGTCTCCAAGAGTGTTAGAGCTGTCTTTAGCCTGGACACAGGGAGGTGTCCTGGCACAAGGAAGCAGTCTCCAAGAGTTTGAGCTATCTCAGTCTGGTGCAGGAAGTACCCCGGACACAGGAGTAGTCTCAGTGCGAATCCGTGTGAAGAGCGGCTGAATAGGAGTGGATCTCTCTCAAGTCTGGACATGGTAGGTGCCTTCAGACACAAGGAGGAGTATCTGTGAAACTCCATACTGGTAACATATATGATATGTGTTGTTTTGGGCACAGACTGGTAGAGTCTGGGTCCCGGATAGAGAGGGCCATCTATCTAAGTGTAATTAGTGGCTAGACAAGCCCAGGTTTTCTGTTTATGCTTTGTTTTATCTGTTTGCTGTGGACTTTAATAAAGCTGGTTGCGGCCAGTTTTACACCAGAACTGCTGTCTGAATGAACTGTTTATATGCCATTCTGTCTACCCAGACAGCGATCCTAGAGCTAAATCCCCTGAAATGTTACAATATATATATATATGTATTCTATGTGTGTTTATTTAGTGTTTACAAGGAAAGAAAGAGGTTTTTTTAGTTACGATATTTCTGTCCCATAGACTTACATTGGATTTCCGGTATCGGTATCGGGTATCGCCGATATTTTTTGGATATCGGCGATACCATTACGATACTGATACTTTTGGATATCGGAAAGTATCGCTCAACACTAGTCTTTACCCAATAATATCATCTTGAATTTCAATCATCTACTATATATCAAGCATGTTTATTCAGCCCTAATCCCTGACCTGAATATACAGGAGTACATTGCCGTTTTCCTACCTTTAAAGGGCACTATCTTCAATTGTTGTGCATGTATTTTTTGGGGTGCACCTATCATTAGGGTATATCAGGAGCCTAGGGACAGCCGACGAGACCGGGGGCGCCACTCTCGTTGGGGCTGTCTTAGGGTGCCAACCTCCGCATGCTAGGCAGGTGTACAATTCAGGGCATTGTTATAGGGTGAACATAGTGTGCACTTTTTAATTGTGTGGTGTTTTTGTTGTATGTCCCGTTTTTAAAGTATTATTAAAAGTTATATTTTATTGTTTGTTGGGGTTGTTACACATGATTTTGAGTTTTTTTACTCTGCAACAGTTGTGCAGAAAGATGAATTTCACCACCACTAAATGCAAGGTTAGATGTGGCATGCTGAATCACATTAGAAACTAATCGCTCTGCAAATCTTCTTCCAGAACTTATTTTAAATGTAAGGAGGCATTAGCAGTGTGAGACATGTAGCTCAGGAGAGCAGACTGTTAGTCATTACATGTCTCACACTGATCACATCAAGCAGATTATCAGGGAGATCTATGTCTGGCCCATAGATTAATTAATTAATAAATTTAAAAATAATTTACATATTTTAAAAAATGTAGATTTAGCTGGAATAACACATCTGATCCCAGATATGAAGGTATTCAGCTTTCTATGACCTGCAATCGCGTATAGACAGTTTAGGAGGGTTGATCCTACCTTAATCTATCGGCGCATCGTGATCATGTCTCCGATGGGAGCCGGTGACTTTGAACATTGGCACGTGTTCCATTTAAATGGTACTGTCAGAAATTGAGAGCAGCATTTAAATGGTTAACAATCGCTGTCAGAACTCAGTGTCACGGGTGTGTCGCTGCGAAGATCGTCGCGATTGCACACCCTGACTTCTCACAGCTGAGTTTCTAGTGCTGGGTGTTTTTCGGCAAAGAGGGAGTTAATTCTTCCTCTCTCTGTGTTGGACTACACCAGCCTCGCTCAGCTGCAATTAATGTTGTGATAATTGGTTTCCTTCAAATACCTGCCTGTCTGCTGGGGAAGTGTCGGTGAAAGCATTCATGCAGACCAGCAGAGCGGATCGTTGTATGGTGAAGGCTGAAGTTAAGAGTACCTGTTTGGTCTTTTTCCCCTCCTCGCTTTATCATTTATCTCCGTACCCGTTGGTGTCCCCTCTGTTTCCTGTGGTGTGATTTTTGTATGCAAGGTGGATTTTAGTTTACCCCTTGTACTGTCTCGTTTGTTTATTACTGTGTTTAGACATATACCTACCAGTCCCCGGTGTGTGATCAGGGTCCTTCTCAGGACTGGATCACTGAGGTTCAGGGATCCTCAGGAGGTAGGGATTACGCTGGCGGCCTGGACCTCTGTACCATCAACAGTACCTCCAGGTAGAGGGATTAGTCAGGACCCCAGCTTAGGGTCAGCATAGACCCCAGACCTCCTCTATGCAGTAACAGCGTGACATTTTCACCGACCCACTAAAGATTTTCTCCAGTCACCATGGATCCAGTAGTCAGTCTAGCTCGGCAGTTGCAGAGTCTGTCCATGGAGCTGGCGGACGTTAAGTCCAAGGTTTTGTACCCCCCGGAGCAGGCCGGACCTGAACCTAAAGTAGCTCTCCCTGACAGATTCACCGGGGGCGGGACAAGTTTTTTGCTTTCCGGGAGGCATGTAAATTGTACTTTCGGCTGCGACCCCGGTCATCTGGGAGTGAGGAACAAAGGGTGGGGATTGTCATCTCGCTCCTACAAGGAGACCCCCAATCCTGGGCATTCGCTCTTCCCCCGGGCTCCCCAGCTCTCCAGTCAGTGGATGGGTTTTTTACGGCTCTGGGTCTTGTGTATGATGTCCCGGATCGGGTCTCCCTTGCTGAATCTAAGTTACGTAGGATCCAGCAGGGGGATCGTCCGGCAGAGGAATTCTGTTCGGAGTTCCGTAGATGGGCCACGGACACCCAGTGGAATGACCCGGCTCTTAGGAGCCAGTTTTGTCAAGGTTTATCTGACAAATTAAAGGATGTGCTGGCACAGTATGACCCTCCCACGTCACTGGAAGCCGCTATGGCCCTTGCTATTCGTATTGACAGACGTCTTCGGGAGAGGTGCGGGGTAACTTCGCCCCCTGTGATGACTCCACCTTCCTCAAGGGTCCCTTATATGGAGCTTCCCCTGGTCAGTCCAGAGGAGCCTATGCAATTAGGAGGGACATCATTCCGGGGGAGGGGATCGGTGGGGCGCCACAAAACAGGAGGTTGTTTCTTCTGTGGAAAAAAGGGACATTTTATTAGGGGGTGTCCATCCCGTCCTTTGCAGAGTGAGAAGTCGCCAGAAAACTATTGATCCCAGATTGGGTGGTGGACGGCAATCTGGGAGTAAGTATTTCGTCCCTAAGTTCGTCTCAGTTTCTCGTACCGGCGGAGGTGGTGGTGGGTGCGAGAACTGAAAGGATATCTGTTCTTCTGGATAGTGGTTCCGGGGATAACCTGGTGGATGCTCGCTTTGCCCGGGTTCAAGGTATGCGATTGAGTGTGTTGACTAAACCCGTCCCCATATTCTCGATCGACGCCAGACCTCTCGGTCAGGGAAGTTTTTTGCAAGCAGTGCATAACATAGATCTTCAAGTGGGGGCGTTACATAAAGAACTGTTATCTTGTTATGTGTTGGAGGGTCTTCCCACTCCTATAGTGCTGGGCCTTCCTTGGTTAACTAAGCATAACCCGGTTATTGATTGGCAATCCAGAGAGATAAGCCAATGGAGTGAATTCTGTAATAAAAACTGCATGAATACGGTCATTGGGGCGGTCGCTCCTAGGGCCTTACCTCCATTTCTGGTAGACTTTGAGGATGTATTCTCGGAGAAAGGGTGTCAAGAACTACCTCCTCATCGCGAGTATGACTGTTCTGTTAACCTGCTCCCTGGGGCCAAGTTACCGAAATCTAGGTTGTATAACCTTTCTGGTCCTGAGAGACAGGCCATGAAGGATTATATTTCAGAGAGTCTGGCTAAGGGGCATATTAGACCTTCATCTTCCCCGGTGGCCGCGGGGTTCTTCTTTGTGAAAAAAAAAGATGGAGGCCTACGCCCTTGCCTGGATTTCCGTGAGCTTAATCGGATTACGGTCCGAGATCCGTATACGCTCCCACTTATTCCCGATCTCTTCAATCAGATCGTGGGTGCCAAATGGTTCTCTAAGTTGGATCTCAGGGGGGCGTACAATCTGATTAGGATGAAGGAGGGGGATGAGTGGAAGACGGCGTTTAACACTCCGGAGGGGCATTATGAGAACCTTGTCATGCCATTTGGTCTGAGTATTGCCCCGGCGGTGTTTCAACACTTTGTAAATGTCATCTTTCGCCACCTAATGGGACAGTTTGTGGTCATATATCTGGATGATATCTTAATTTACTCGCCAGATCTTGTGTCTCATCAGGAGCATGTTAGGCAGGTGTTACAGATCTTGCGGGATAATAAACTGTACGCCAAATGGGAGAAGTGTGTGTTCGCCGTACAGGAACTTCAGTTTTTAGGGTTCCTGGTGTCAGCATCCGGTTTTCGTATGGACCCTGGGAAAGTGCGGGCAGTTCTTGAGTTGGATCTGCCAGAGGATCTTAAGGCATTACAACGTTTCCTGGGGTTTTCTAACTACTACCGGAAGTTCATTCGTAATTTTTCGTCCATAGTTAAACCTCTCACAGACATGACTAAAAAAGGGACGGATTTTTCAAAGTGGTCTGACAAGGCTTGTCAAGCGTTTTCCTCTTTGAAAAAATGTTTTGCTTCAGCACCCATACTTATTCAACCTGATGCGTCACAGCCGTTCATTGTTGAGGTGGACGCTTCCGAGGTAGGGGTGGGAGCAGTATTGTCACAAGGTTCGTCCCCTGGTAAATGGCATCCGTGCGCCTTCTTCTCTAAAAAATTGTCGTCCGCTGAGAGGAATTATGATGTCGGCAATAGGGAACTCTTGGCCATTAAGTTGGCTTTTCAGGAGTGGCGTCATTTTTTGGAGGGGGCAGTCCACCCGGTCACCGTCATTACCGATCACAAAAACCTGCTATATTTAGAGTCCGCTAAACGTCTGAATCCCAGACAAGCTAGGTGGTCGTTGTTTTTTACCAGGTTCAATTTTGTCGTCACATATCGTCCTGGGTCAAAAAATGTTAAGGCGGATGCCTTATCTTGCTGTTTCCCAGGGACTGGGAATACGGAGGACCCGGTTCCGGTCCTTCAGGAGGGGGTGGTGGTGTCGGCAGTATGCTCTGAGCTTGAGGAGGAGGTATTGGAGGCTCAGGGGGACGCCCCTGTAGGACCTCCAGGGAGACTGTTTGTTCCAAATCTGTTGCGACAAAAGGTGATCGAGGCACACCATAATTCTGCTTTGGCAGGACACCCAGGGAGTAAAGCAACTGAGGATCTCCTCTCGCGCCGGTTTTGGTGGCCTAACTTACATAGGGAGGTGGTAACTTTTGTCGCGTCCTGTGAGGTTTGTGCGCGCTCTAAGACCCCACATACCCGTCCGTCGGGGACCCTCTTACCTTTGAAGATCCCGGAGCGTCCGTGGACTCATCTGTCTATGGACTTCATTACGGACCTCCCGCCATCTTCGGGTAAAACAGTCATACTCGTTGTAGTGGACAGGTTCAGCAAGATGGCACATTTTATCGCTCTTCCTGCTCTTCCTAATGCTAAAACTCTTGCGCAGGTGTTTATTGGGGAGATTGTAAGGGTACCCTCCGATGTGGTGTCGGATCGGGGGTCTCAGTTTGTGTCCAAATTCTGGAAAGCATTTTGTACACGGCGGGGGATGCAGTTGTCATTTTCATCGGCTTTTCACCCGCAGACCAATGGTCAGACAGAGCGTCTGAACCAGAGCTTGGAGACATATCTCCGGTGTTTTGTGTCAGAGAACCAGGAGGACTGGGCTTCTTTCCTGCCTCTGGCGGAATTTGCTCTAAATAATAGGCGGAGCGAGTCCACTGGTAAGTCCCCGTTTTTTGGGGCATATGGTTTTCACCCCCAGTTTTGTACTTTCAATAGGGGGGGCTCTTCTGGGTTCCTGAGGAGGAACGATTTTCGTCGTCACTTGCTTCAGTGTGGAGAGGAGTGCTGAATAATCTGAGTACTATGGGGAACCGATACAAACGTATGGCTGATAGGAGGAGAGTGTCTGGTCCGGACCTAAGTGTGAACGATCTGGTATGGTTGTCTACCAAAAATATAAAACTTAAGGTTCCCTCCTGGAAACTGGGTCCCAGGTTCATCGGGCCATACAAGATCAGTGCTATAATTAATCCGGTTGCATTCCGTCTTGACCTCCCTCCTACATTTAAAATTCATAATGTGTTCCACAGATCGTTGCTTAAGAAGTATGTGGCGCCGGTGATACCTTCACCTTTACCTCCTCCTCCTGTGGTGGTCAATGGTAACTTGGAGTTCCAGGTGTCGAGAGTCATCGATTCACGTCGGAATCGCCGGTCCCTTCAGTACCTTGTTCATTGGAGGGGGTATGGTCCTGAGGAGAGGACGTGGGTTTCTGCGTCGGATATTAACGCAGACCGATTGGTTCGGGCCTTCCATACTACTAACCCAGATAAACCCGCCTGAGGGTCCGGACGCCCCTCGTAGAAGGGGGGTACTGTCACGGGTGTGTCGCTGCGAAGATCGTCGCGATTGCACACCCTGACTTCTCACAGCTGAATTTCTTGTGCTGGGTGTTTTTCGGCAAAGAGGAAGTTAATTCTTCCTCTCTCTGTGTTGGACTACACCAGCCTCGCTCAGCTGCAATTAATGTTGTGATAATTGGTTTCCTTCAAATACCTGCCTGTCTGCTGGGGAAGTGTCGGTGAAAGCATTCATGCAGACCAGCAGAGCGGATCGTTGTATGGTGAAGGCTGAAGTTAAGAGTATCTGTGTGGTCTTTTTCCCCTCCTCGCTTTATCATTTATCTCCGTACCCGTTGGTGTCCCCTCTGTTTCCTGTGGTGTGATTTTTGTATGCAAGGTGGATTTTAGTTTACCCCTTGTACTGTCTCGTTCGTTTATTACTGTGTTTAGGCATATACCTACCAGTCCCCGGTGTTGTGATCAGGGTCCTTCTCAGGACTGGATCACTGAGGTTCAGGGATCCTCAGGAGGTAGGGATTACGCTGGCGGCCTGGACCTCTGTACCATCAACAGTACCTCCAGGTAGAGGGATTAGTCAGGACCCCAGCTTAGGGTCAGCATAGACCCCAGACCTCCTCTATGCAGTAACAGCGTGACACTCAGGCAATTTTGGCAGAGCTGATTCAAGCTGGTGTGAAAACCTCAAAAGTTGCAAATTGAAAATGGAGAATTGCGCAAAAATTTTATGGCCTTTCAAAGATTTTATGACAGTTTTGAGGTGTTATAGTTTTGATTAATCAGTCCCATAGACTTTCAATCGTGGCAGTACACCGAACTTCAGTGCACATTAGACAAGTATTTTTTATTGTTAATGTTTGGGTCTCATAGACTTAAAAAACAGTGTATTTACTATTTACAATGGTCAATGCTGTTTCAACAAACTTTACATAAATCATGTTTCAATTAATGATGTCACTTTTGCCTGAAATGCGTCAGCAGTAAATGCTGTGTACTATTGATTTTACATCTTATTAAAGACTGAACATTGTTCTGCATTGTGGTGCTGGATCATACGTTTGAGTTTTCTGCACTACTTTGTCTACCTGGACAGATCCGTACACAGTTTGTTGAGGTGAGCTGGCATCTTGTTATGTCTCACCTCGTGAGGTAGATCCTCAAATCCGTCAGTCTAGTAGAGCAGTTGGTATGCCACACTGACTGATGATGGGGGGACAGTAGGGTGGTCTATTTTGAACTTCAGAGGTTGTAAAGACTGAAGGACAACTGGAAAAGTAGATCAGTAGTGGCAGAGAAAAGTACATCAAGAGGCTCTCTGAAGCAAAGAAACAGAGTTCAGTGGTGTAGTAGAGTTAAGTAGGACAGATGACTCTCAGCAGTGATGTAGCAGAGTTAAGTAATGTTGTAGCAAGGTATCAGAGTTGGGTAAGACTGAACACACAAAGAGACGAAAAACAGCTCAGCAATTTAGCAGATCTGGGTATGTCTAAAGGCCCACAGTGTCAATGTAATTGATCTCAATGAAGTAGCAGTGTTGGGTATGTCAGGATACACACTGTGACAGTATGTCAGAGCTTAATATGTCTGGAGGCACGATATAATGGAATGGGGCGGTATGACGGACGCCAACTATCTGAATTCTCTGGCAATCCGACTTGAGGAGCAGAGAGAGACGACGGCTGCATAGGTAGGACGGAGAGCTTGGCCCTGGATCCAGGAGAGCAGAGTAACACATCAGCAGCTCTATTTGCTAGCATAAAATGATTGTACAAGCAAATATAGGAAACTTTGTAATATATCTTAGAAATATGCTTCTTTCTCCAGAGCTGGTTCTGCCCCTGCATCCTGAGCCTGAATAGCCCTTTCTGCAAGACGATAATTTGCCTGAACGCTTCATATGAACATTCCTTACCTAGTAAGGGACTTGTTATGGTCAATTTATGTGTCCTTATAAAAAGACCATAACTGTGCTTTCAGAATTCCTCATAGACAGACCGGATTAAGCATAAAAAAAGATGATGAAATAATCTGTACAAGAGTACTTCAAACAGATAGAAAAGTCGATTATGCATACAGAACAACAAGGCATTAGAACTTTCCGAAATAAAGATAATTTGTTATTTATAGGATGTAATTTTCCATATTGTTCAGAAGAGAAGAACACAATTATCCCTTGGGACAGTCACATGTAAATCTATCTTCACGTGTCCAGCAGTGATCCGTTTGAACAGATCCAGCAGCAATCCATTCGAAAAAAAGTTGTGTAGACAGAACTTTTTAGTCCATTTTTAAATAACTGATCTCTGCTGGATCCATTTTTTTCACATTGAAGTCTATTGAAAACAGATTTGTTAATTAGCCATCCGCTTTTCTTTCATTTGTAACATCCGTTTTTTGCCTTCAGCCCGTAAAAAAGATATAATTTTTTTTAAAAATCTATATGTTTATCTATTTGTATACCTGTCTTACTAGTCCAATTTGCCAACTGTACACTCCTCAACAATATTGCAGACTATTGCTGTATTTTGCTTTTCTGGTTTGTAATCTACCAAGGCAGCATTTTTTTTTTTAAAAGAGGGGAGAGTAGTGTTAAAAAAAACAAAGTAAACACATTGATGGTGGAAACCTTGTGTGGAAAGGTTTAGGAGAAACTCAAAAGGTTTCACACATTTGCCAGTTTTGATCAAATCAGGGAGTCTATCGATCAGAGACAAGAGCAGACAAGCAGAGGTTTTTATTACAACAACAGAGGTAAAAAAGGATAGGAATGGCTTCTTACATTACATTACATTACCTAAGACAGAAGATATTTTAATTGGGGAAAGAAAGTATTTTAATTGGAAAAATAAAAAGTCATAAATTATGACTCCTGTAGAAGTATATTGTGAATTCCGCAGAAGTCCTTGACTAGCTCTGTCCAATTAACTAGACTTTCAAAACAAAAAATTTAACACACAGACAACTGTATATCAGATATAACTCCGTGTTATTGCTTTTATGAATAACACTTATACAGCTAATATTAACATACAAAACTAATAAAGATCTATAGGTATATTTAATTGTATTAATCAAAGCTAAATATAAAATATTTACCATAACAATTCCTCCCTTTTTATTATTTACAGACAATTTGTCCATCAGCTACTTCCCCATGCTATAAGAGCCTGGAGGGGACGAATCCCGTTCACCGACAGATATCTTATTTGTTAATCTCGTTATATATGTTTTTATTGGAGGAGCGCTGTGATATTTTGCAGATGTTATAACTGACGGTATATGATGTCTGATTTTACGTCTGTTTACTTAATGTCATAATAACAAATATACCAGTTCTAGTGGTTACATAAACTAGTAATACCAACATTTAGGTAATGAAAGGCTAACTGAATATACTCTTAATCCCTATCCCCATTTCCACTATATGAGGTCTACCATTCGGTCTGGTGCAATTGTGTGCAGCTCGTTTATATAGGTAATGTTTGGGGACAGCATTTATATCTAGGTCACAATGCAGAAGTATGAAGGTAGCAAGCCTAAGGCGTGCTTAGGTGCAGGTTCCTTCTGCACCCGGGGGAAGCCATCTATAGGCCTGGTGAGCACATTACTAGATATAAATCCTTAGGCAGAATGCAGGGTATGATGTCAGTCTGTCTCCCAAGACAACGTATATAAGTCAAAAGGTCTTGCATTGGAGGTTTGGCATACCAAGTTCGATTGTTTTGGAAACCGATCGCATTCTTTCCGCATGTCTTAGATGCAAAAGAGTAAATAAATTGGTTCAAGTTGTTCACAAGTCAGGGCAGAGTCTGTAAATGACAACTCGCTATTGTCCAAAAATCCATGGTTGTTCTTCTGAAAACATCTATCCTCACGGACCATAAAATTGCTCTCACACCTTTTCCAGTCCTCGGTAAGTGGGCATCGTAAGCTTAATGTCAGTTCTTTTACTGGAATTTCACCTACTGGAAACTTCTTAGTCCTGTGTGTTATGAATTTACCTTGTACTAGGACCAGCTCATGCCAATGTTTTAAGTTTCCTGTAACATTTATCTGTAACCATGGACTCTCCAACCACTCAACAATCTGGACTGGAACCACATGGCTGCAGGTGAGGTTTCCATAGTAACGAGCAGAATCAAAAGTCTCTTCATGGAAACAACTATAGTTGAAAGCCTCATACGGGGTTAGAGGCACTGTGAGATATGCCATAGTATTAGAGGATATTGGGCTATGGGTGCATATCCAGCAGTTCTTAGGATAATCTTTAGGCTAAGTTCACACGTTGCGGAATTGCCGCGGAAATTTCCACGGCAATTCCGCACTTCTCTGCCGCGGGAAATACGCATTTTTTTGTATGCGTATTCCCGCCAGAAACTAGCGTTTTGCAAGCGTAATTAGCTTGCAGAATGCTAGGGTTTTCCTAGCGATCTGTAGCATCGCTTGGAAAACTGATTGACAGGTTGGTCACACGAGTCACACATAGTGTTTGACACGTGTGACCAACTTTTTACTATTGATGCCGCCTATGTCGCATCAATAGTAAAAAGATCTAATGTAAAAATAATAAAAAAAATAATGATAATGATATTCTCACCTTCCGGCGGCCCCCGCAGCTTTCCCGCCTCTCAGCAATGCTCCCGGCCAATCGCGTTCCCAAGGATGCATTGCAGCAGACCCCAGATGACGTAGCATCACGCGAGACCGCTACGTCATCTGGGTGATTCTCGCAAAGGACTCCTGGGAACGGGAGTTGCCGGGAGCCTAGCTGAGAGGCGGGAAGGCTGCGGGGGCCGCCGGAAGGTGAGAATATCATTATTTATTATTTTAATTATTGTTTTACCAGGGATATGGTACCCAGGGCCTGGAGGAGAGTCTCCTCTCCTCCAGACCCTGGGTACCATCGCACATGAACCGCTTACATTCCACATAGCCACATGCGGAAAGTAAGCGGTTCAATGCATTCCTATGGCGGCAATTCCGCTGAGATTCCGCAAAATTAATGAACATGTTGCTATTTTTTCAGCGAAGCGTTTTTTTCGCGGAAAAAAAACGCAACATGTGGCCAAAACATGCAGAATCCATTAACATGTATAGGATGCTTAATGCTTGCGTTTTTTCACGTTTTTACCGCGGAAAATCGCGGAAAAAAAAATGCAAAAAAAACGCAAATATTCCTGAACGTGTGAACTTAGCCTTACAGTCCATGTCTCGGAGTAGCACTAGGTGATGCTTTGTCAGTTTGTTGTCCCAGTCTTCCTTTAGTACCTCACTGAGAGCTAGAGCGAGGGATACAATTTCATGAGCATGGTCCAGAAAGGCAGGGTCATGATCTCTGCAGATGTCCTGGTTCTGGACCTTTTTCAGTGGCTGGCATGGATCTAAGTGTCTTTGCCTTGGAGATTGACAGAGGTGGCAGTGGTCAGTAGCTTTTGAAATGGCTCTCTGTATCTGGGCTCCAGTAGTCTCCTCATATGTCTCTTGACCACAACCTAGTCTCCTGGTACCAGTGTGTGTGTGCCGCTTGTACAGTTATGGTCTGGGATGGAGGAAAGAACACAGTTATGAGTAACAGTCAGATGTTTGTGCAACTCCAAGAAATATTCAGTGAGGGAACTGTAGGAGGCTTGCAACTGCTACAGGAAATACAACCCTGTCTTAGGGACACTACCAAACAATATTTCATACAAGGACAGTTTATCTTTATCCCTTGGAGCGGTCCTCACTAAATGCAATGTCAAGCAATCTACCCAGAACCAGTGTGTTTCTTCTATGCCCTTCTGGAATTTTATTTCAGAGACCATTAAGACGTTCGACCTTCCCACTACTTTATGAGTCTAGGGAACATGGAAAGCCGGCTCTATCTCAAAAGTGACCATGATTTGTTTCATCAGTTCTCCAGTGATGGGAGTGCCTCTGTCAATCTCTAGGGTTCTGGGCACCCCATATCTAAAAATTGCCTCATTGATCAATTGTTGTTTTTTTATCACGTTGGTCACGGCCCAAGCAGATCATCTTGGGAAGCGATCAATGCATACCAGTACATATTCATAAGTAGCCACTTGACCTGTCCACCGGGATTATGTGCTAGTGCAGCCGTCATAGGGAACAAGCAGCGTGGCAGGCAAATCCATACCCCTGACAATGACCGTACGGCACCCGCTTAGACTCATGCGCTCAGTCCGCGTGGGGACCTGGGTCTGGAAGACCTGCAGTAGCTAGCGATCAACGGCCACTGGGGCCAGTGCGGTGACAGTCTCCTCTGTCAACAGGAGGCTTCCGCACTTTCGGTTGCCTAGTCCCCAGGGGTAGCCGCGCCTGATATGGCCAATATACCTGTCAGAGGTAGTCGTGCTACTTCCTTAGCCACCTGGTCGGCCAAGGTAATCTCAACTGCATGGGGAGTTTGTTCCCGTGTATGCGTCAATAGCTGCCCTTCGGGTAAGGGTGAGTGCTGTGAGTAGCTACTCTACCACCTCATAGGTTTCCCAGAAGAGTTCAGAAAATTGCAGCTCCTCCAAATGGCGCCAAAGTCATGTGCAGCCCTTTAAAACATATCTCGAGTCCAAAAAATACATGAATCTCATTACCTTTTCCCAGATTCATCAAAAACAGAAAAAGGAAGCTATTTTAACCATAAAATGTAAATTTATTCAAAAAATCAATTAAAAATTTCATACAGAAATATTTAAAAAGGAGGAAACCAAGTGCGAAAGAGGCAAACACTGGAGGGGAAATACTATACAAATTCAAATAATAACATGAAGATGATAACAACGAAAAAAACAAATATCAAAAGAAATAAACATGAATATATATATATGTCTAGTGACCATAAAGTGCAAAAAATAGTGCAAAGATAAAGGAGCTGGAAACCAACTTCCAATTTAAAGGTTGAATATGGTTAAGTGCCCTCTTATCCACAAAAATAAATATGCTGCTAGGGAAGTGCAAAAATATGCAGAAAAAAGGAACAAAACTAAACCATATTTAGCTCAACATATATCTGAAAGAATAATATATATCATTGCAAATGAACACAAAAGTGTGGAGAGATACTAGACAGATAATGCAAGCATGATTACCTCCAGTGTGCTGCGGCACCCCGACGCGCGTTTCGCTTTATGCTTTTTCTTAGGGAGCGTACTTGTATAGTATTTCCCCTCCAGTGTTTGCCTCTTTTGCACTTGGTTTCCTCCTTTTTAAATATTTCTGTATGAAATTTTTAATTGATTTTTTGAATAAATTTACATTTTATGGTTAAAATAGCTTCCTTTTTCTGTTTTTGATGTATCATGCTTTAGAGTAGCTATCATAGGCAAGTTTTCTTGTTTTGAATCTTTTCCCAGATTGCACACTGCAGCGAGTGCCTTCATCTCAGCCTCTGGCGCAGAGCAGCTGGAGGCGAGTGGTTCTTGCATTACTGCCTTACCATTGTGGACTACTGCTTACCCGGTGAACCATCCTTGATCATTGATCCAAGCTCTGGAACCATCTACAAAATACTCAGCAGAGGGGTTAGCGAGGGGGACATCAGTGATATCTAACAAGCCCTATGTTTCTACTTCCATCAGTAACTGACAGTCATGTTCATGTGTCAATGTCAAACTCAGGTTCCTCATCTGCTAGTTTGAAAAACAGGTGCAGGTTTTGGCTCTCAGTTCCTCACTTCTCCCCATCTGATATTCTCCTCCCTTTCTAAATCCACTGATACTAGTGTAGCTGGATTTACAGTAGAACATTACAGTGTTAGATAGTTATATTGGGGGATGTTAAAAGGGGAGATTATAAGAACAATAAGACCTGCTGTCTGGAGCTCTCAGACATTATCATGTCATGTCATTATCACTGCATTCTTGACAGCACTTGTAGGGTACTGCTTTATAAAGGGGGGTTGTGCACCTGGTTTAAGTTTCACTGTCTCTGGGGGAATGGGCAATTTTCCCACATCAAGTTTGCTATGTGCCCACAGCTAACTAGATTTGTTCTCGACCCATGTAGGCAGGGAATGTGGTTCAGAGTGTTTGGTGTTCAGAACTGTAGAAATTGTTAGGGACACGAGACTACACAGGGGGCCTTCGTCAAGGGAGGTGGTGATCTTGGGGCCATTTGGAGTGAATTCTATAGAGGCTCCAATTTTCTGCAACACGTCTGTCCCTAACAAATTGAAAGGTATATCAGGGGAGACTAAAACCTGGGTCACAGTTGAAATTGAATCAAGCAAATTCAGTCGGAGGTGCTGAGTCACTTGTAATTTAGTAGGTCGCCCCTCTACCCCTTCACAAGTCACATATTCTGGTTACAATATGTGCTCTGAGATGAGTTCTTACATTAATACTGTATGGGCTGCTCCAATGTCTATCATGAATGAAACAGTTTGTCCCTCCCCAGGGAAAAGGGGACAGTGAATGTGGGTCCCTGGGGAGTGATAACGGGGCTCAGGGAGACATTTGGATTGCCAATTTCCTATGGGGGGAAATTCAGGAAAGTAGCTATTGATCTTGTAGGACATTTGGCCAAAAAATTCCCGTTTTGCCCACAAGACTAACATTCTACTTTTCTGCCATCTCTATGTCTTCCTTGACTGTTTCACTCTCCCTCTTCCCCTTCTCTGCTGCATTGCGGCCAAATTAACTTTTTTCTTTGACATGGTTTCTATTTCAGTACCCTGGGCAATTTCCTTCAGGTCAACCCATTACATATTGCAGCACTTTGGGCATCTAGTACATACTGCAGTCCGTACTGTATGCTTAAGGCCATTCATCAAACATTGCAGCAATAATCTGCGATCCTTATCATCATTATGCTCATACCCAAAATCCAACTATGTTTGTTCTAAGACAGAGGCATTTTCTGAGACTTACTGAGTTTTATCCTGTAATACAGTCTGCAACAGATCTTGTTTCTTATCCTGTTCTGCCCAAGCCCAGTGTAACATCCTTTGTATAAATTCTCACCCTGAATCTGCTGTGTTTTTAACCGCTGGTTGCTGCCCTGGCATCATTTGGGTAACCTCCATAAGTAAAGGGTCACTACCTGTCTGTAAAATGACCGAGACTAGGTCATCCAATGTGGCCCAATATGCCTCCTGGACTCCCTGGAGGTGCGTTCTGAATGTTACAGGGGTTCTCGAGGATCGCGGAGTTGGGCAATTAGCTCACTTGGGGACCAGGGCTTGTATGTCTCTATTGGCCACACCTGAGTATGACAATATACTGGCTGGTTATTTCCATCCACCCCTGGGGGTACAGACTGTACATGACTTGTGGTTCTCATGGGGAAAGAGGCACCTTGTGTGTAATCCCTGGGCATAAGGACCCACAGGACAAGCAATAATTAGCACCAGGGGAATTTTGTTGGCCATAAGACCTACATGTCCATCCCGTTGATCCTGCATAAGGTGGGGGGGCCAAAGAGTGAGTAGGCTTTACATCCAGTACAGGGATTTCAGAGTTTTTAATAGTATCATAGATTTGATACATAGTACTGTGGCACCCCTGAGGGTTCAGTCGCCACAGAGGTGTTGCATCTCACCCAGAGGTGTGACACCTGACTCTCAGGTAAGGAGGGAGCACCCCTAGGACTCCACACCTGCATCCAACACACCATGCCAGCTGAGCATACGGATGGACCCTTAGGGAGGATGGTCTGACTCAGCCTGGTTAGTAAAGGGTGTATAGCTGGGTGGGTGGAGTTAGCTGCAGCACTTAGGCTGCGTGTGAGACAGAGCAGACAGTTAGTCTGGAGACAGTCTCTGACTGGATCTCCGTCTGAGTAGATCTCAGGGAGAATCTGCTGAAGCCAGTCTGGGACTGGGGCTTCTCCTGAGCTGATCTCGGGAAGCAACTGCCAGAGGAGCGAGAGGGTCCTGGGCAGAGGCGGTGATTGAAACTGCAGCCCATTCTAGGATTAGAAGGACCAGGCCAACACGGGGTCCGGCCCCTAGGCTAGCGGGAAAGCTTCAGGCTCTGCTAGTAAAGCCGACGGCGGTGGTCACTTCACGGGCCATTGCGATACCACCAGCATCTCTACCGGAAGGCAGCATTACGGGGTCAAGTACGTGCAGATAAAGGATTGATCTGTTTACCGAAAGGGCTCACAGCTCCCTTCGTCTGAGAGCTCTGATCTGGTGAAGGTGCATGGAAGTAAGGAGTAATAGAACAGAGGGAGAGATAGAAGGCCAGAAAGGAACATACTGAACGGGAGTCTTTAGAAGTGCGACCAATTTACCTGAGGGTTGCTGGACCACTCACCTGGAGGACACAGTGCCAGGCGGGCATCTGTATGGAGCTCTACAGATAGTGAGTAAAAACCCTGAAACTGCATTTGGACTGTCTCCTAGAATCATTCCAGCGTCGCACACTCCCCTCTGCTACATCCTCAAGCATCATCCCTGCAATACCATATCTACCTGCCCTGGAAGGACACTACCTCACCTGTAGGAGGTACACCAACTAGCTGCACAACACCATCCCTTCCAAAGGACCTGCACAGCAGCGCAGGTCACCCTGACCAGGTACTACAGGTGGCGTCACAAATAATCATACGAACACTAATCCCCTGTAAATATCCCCTTTTTGGTGAGTGCCCAGGGCCACGGACCGAGTCGTGGCTGCCGTGACATCCCCATAGAAGTCGACGGGCTCGGTGCCGAGTACCCCACGGCCCTGGCGGGCAGCTCAGTACCTTGCCTGGTTTCTTCTGATTTATGGTCACTCATTGAGAGACGCTTAGCTACTTCTATCCACATCCTAGCCTAATCAAGTTTGTTCTTATCTTTCAACCATCCTTCCCAGTTACAGATACATTTCTCCCATTCTCCCTCTTACCCATACCAAATTTCTTCAGTATCATTTCACATCCATCTACTGCTTCCTTTCCTCTGTCTCTCCACTATCTCACATGCTGGAACCGAGACAATCCCTTTCTGGTCAGTGCATCCCTTACTGTTGCCAGTGCCCATGACTGCAACACTTATGCCTGAGTTAACTGTAGAACTCTTTTTGACACAACTTGAGTCTCTCAGACTCTAAATATAGTCCTGTCCCAGTTACTACAAGACTCGCAAGACGGATTCTGAGGAAGCACTAACACCGGTTGTCCAGCCCTGTGAGCTAGGGAGATTCTTACACAAAAAAGAGAACAACAATCCAAAAACTATACTACCAATAGCTATTGCAATTACTTCCACTAGTCAAAATACCATCATGGGAGAATAAACTATTTTTCTACAAAACCTTTATCCCAGTGGTTCTCAACCTTTCTAATGCCGTGACCCTGCAATACAGTTCCTCATGTTGCTGTGACCCCCAAACCAAAAAATAATTACAGTCCTCCATACAATATTATGGGCACCACATAGTCCTCCATACAGTATTATGGGCCAAATATAATGCTCCATAAAGAATACTGGTCCCCATGTAATGCTCCATACAAAATATGGAGCTCTCCTCTGCACTGTGCTGCGTTCTGCACTGTTACGGCTCAGGAAAGGGCACTGTGGAAAGACTCCCCATTATCATCATCATTGCCTCCCCATCATCATCATCGCCTCCCCATCATCATTGTCTGCCCATCATCATTATCATAGCCTCCCCATCATCATCATCATTGCCTTCCCATCATCATTGGCTCCCCATCTTCATCATTGCCTTCCCATCATCATTGGCTCTCCATCATCATTATCATCGCCTCCCCATTATCATCATCATCATTGCCTGCCCATCATCATTGGCTCCCCATCATCATCATTGCCTGCCCATCATCATTGGCTCCCCATCATCATCATCATTGCCTGCCATCATCATTGGCTCCCCATCATCATCGCCTCCCCATCATCATCATCATCATTGCCTGCCCATCATCATTGACTCCCCATCATCATCGCCTCCCCATCATCATCATCATTGCCTGCCCATCATCATTGGCACCCCATCATCATGATCATTGCCTGCTCATCATCATTGCCTCCCCTCATCATCATTGCCTCCCCATCATCATCAATGCCTGCCCATCATCATCATCGCCTCCCATCATCATTATCTCCTCATCATCATCATTGCCTCCTCATCATCATCATTGCCTCCCCATCATCATCATGGCCTCCCCATCATCATCAATGCCTGCCCATCATCATCATTGCCTCCCAGTCCCCATTATCATCAATGCCTGCCCATCATCATCATGGCCTCCCCATTATTATCAATGCCTGCCCATCATCATCATGGCCTCCCCATTATCATCAATGCCTGCCCATCATCATCATCGCCTCCCCAATATAATCAATGCCTGCCCATCATCATCATGGCCTCCCCATTATCATCAATGCCTGCCCATCATCATCATCGCTTCCCCATCATCATCAATGCCTGCCCATTATCAATGCCTGCCCATCATCATCAATGCCTGCCCATCATCATCATCTCCTCCCCATCATCATCAATGCTTGCCCATCATCATCATCTCCTCCCATCATCATCAATGCCTGCCCATCATCATCTCCTCCCCATCATCATCATCTCCTCCCATCATCATCAATGCCTGCCCATTATCATCAATGCCTGCCCATCATCACACACAGACAGCACCACAGCACACAAGCACTCTCTCACATACATACATACACACACACACACACAAAGCACCGCACTACATACACACAGACACACACAGACACAGACACATACACACATGCCTCACCTGTCCGGCGTCCGCGCGTTCTCTACCACAGCCGGCGCTGCTGTGAGAGGAAGCGCCGGCGCCCCCTGGAGCCCGGAAATGTGGCAGCGGAGGCACGGGAGAGGTAAGTATTGTGCCAGCTGCTGCCGGGGCCCTGAGCAAGCGGGGGGGGCCCAGTGGCGGCGCTGACACCGCTCTCTTCCGCTAACGGGCGCCGGGGTGCCCAACGGCGAGTGGGCCCCCCCGCCTGCTCAGGGCCCCGGCACTTGCCCGGGTGTGCCGGGTGCTGACGCCGGCCCTGGACTCACCGACCCACCGCTCAGCTCCAGAGGGTCCCAGGCCGCTGCACTGTGCCTCCGCGCGATGAGGAATTGCTGCTGCTGCCACGCTGCCCCCACACACGTGCAGCCTGGGGCGGACCGCCACTCGCTCGCTCGCCCGTCCGCCCATGCTACGCCACGCCTCGCCACTGGGCTAAAGCCATCGGAAATATGTATTTTCCAATGGCTGTAAGCGACCCCTGTGTTTTGGTCGTTCGACCCCGCCTGGGTCGCGACCCACAGGTTGAGAACCGCTGCTTTATCCACTTCCTCTGATTCAAACAGATTACATCTAACACAAAAGAGGAGGGGATATAGATGTAGACTGTGAGCCCTCGCGGGCAGGGTCCTCTCTCCTTCTGTACTTGTATGTCCCTTGTCTTACACATGTCTGTTGTACTTGTCTATATTTCCCCTTTTCACATGTAAAGCGCCATGGAATAAATGGCGCTATATAAATGAATAATAATAATAATATCTAGCTAAGAGCATAATGGCAGGTTTTAAGTACTTAATCAAAACGTTCCTTCAACATTCTGCAGGGGGCACAGCTTGGCAATTACATACTGTATGTGTTACGTCTTCCCTGGCTCAATAGAGACGACTACTTCTATCATGAGATTTCCTCTCTTGAGTTCACACATAACAGAGCACAGACACTGAGGACAATGATTGTGGTTCATCAACACAATTTTTCAATACGTCAGTCAGTCAATCCACACTCCGCTGGTATAAAATCCTCCTGCTGTATTCGAGCTAAGTCCGGGGTCACACTTGTGACTGCAATGCGAGAAACTCGCGCGAGTCTCTCTCCTCTGATGGGAGCATTCAGCTGCATAGAACACTCCGGTCCTAGGTGCCGGCGGCAGTGCCAGATATTGAGGAGAGAGACATGTGCGAGTTTCCCGCATTGCAGTCGCAAGTGTGACCCCGGCTTAAGGCTGCATTCAGCACCTCTTTCAAGAGACTGCCCTTATCAATTCACAGGGGACAATTAATTAATACCCTCAGAGTACTACCTTACTGTGAAGGATTCTTCTGTTATGAACAATCACACTTCCCTGATCCTATTAAGGACCATTTTTTCTCTTCAACACATGTGAAGGAACACACCTAATGGGATCCCTTATCAATCAGAGACAATAGTCCCTTATTGGTCACTCAAAAATCATTCAGTCCCACATTCAAGGAAACGTCTTCTAATGTTGCTTAGGTTACAAGCCACTTCTGCAGTCTATCAATGGTGGCCGACTACCTAAGCAACGAGTGCAGTGCTTGCATGTACTTTGCAATTGAGTTTGTAAGGCTAAGTTCACACGTTCAGGAATATTTGCGTTTTTTTCGCGTTTTTTCCGCGATTTTCCGCGGTAAAAACGTGAAGAAAACGCAAGCGTTAAGCATCCTATACATGTTAATGGATTCTGCATGTTTTGGCCACATTTTGCGTTTTTTTTCCGTGAAAAAAACGCTTCGCGGAAAAAATAGCAACATGTTCATTAATTTTGCGGAATCTCAGCGGAATCGCCGCCATAGGAATGCATTGAACCGCTTACTTTCTGCATGTGGCTATGCGGAATGTAAGCGGTTCATGTGCGATGGTACCCAGGGTCTGGAGGAGAGGAGACCCCGGTTACGTATCAGCACTCCTGGGCCCCTGCGACCTGTAGTCCAGCAGGGTCTCCGGTATCTCCTACTAGTCGTGTAGATGCTAGCAAGCTCGGACCCGGTGTCCGGTATTCAGAGTAGAGGTAAGTAGAAAATGCAGTGCAAAGTGCTTGTCAAGTAAACAGTTTACTTGCGGAGGACCCGTTCAAAACCTCCCACGGTGGTCCTGGGTGGGCTGCAGGACTTCCCTTTTTGCAGACCCCACTTTCGGCCACACCACACGGGTTTTGTCTTCAGAGGTATTAGTGGTTTCACGTAAAACCAAGATGGGGCACTAAGTGCCAACTATTTACAAGACAGTTTTTGGGCTGGCAAAGTCCTCAGCCACGCAGTTCATAATCACAGACGTTATCAAAAACACATTACCCTACTGGGGTATCATAGATATCATAGCAATGTAAACATTTCAATACTTTTCCAACAACAAACAGCAGGCCAGCATCCATCCGGATGCAGCAACTATTAACTCTTCAACAGTTCAGTAAACCCTGTCCATCTCCTACTGGTCTTCATCAGACGAATCTTTAAACATTGCAGCATCTTCCATACATGGGGCTGGAAGCACACTGTGGGTCCTAAACCGCAACACCATCAAGTCATGTCCCACTACCGGGGTCTGGGTAGCTACAGTTCTTTTTCTCTCCATACGATGACCTGGAGGCCTGACAGGTGCCTCTCTTTGGCTTAATCTCTGCTGCGTGCTCAAGCGTGACTCAGCAGAGGACGCGCTAGCAGTCGCTGCGCTCTGCAGTGTTTCAGAGCGTGACGCAGGTGCGCGGACTGGCGCTGGGTTTGCCGAGGCATGGGACACTGAGACGCGGGGTGCGTTTCCTGCTTCAGGGACTGGGGCACTGACTCTGGAGACGTTCAGGGCATACCACCCTTTAAGACCCCAATGCCGGGTGTAGGTGACAACATCCCCTATCAGCAGGTCTCTGTCCGGGTGTCCCTCAGGCAAGTGAGACTCCACATCCCTGCGGTTCACGAAGACTTCCTGGTATAGGCCGGGTTCGTGGATGAAACCCCAGCCTCCCTGGAGTTTGAAGTCCCGTATTGCCCCCTGGCGCCGCTGTTCCCGGAGCGTACCTTTGTCTCGCCGCACGATCTCCTTGTCCGCGAGATCCTTCTCCCGGTACCTCTGGCGAAGCCGCTGCGCCTCACGCTGCTCCCGTAGCTGCCACTCCTCCTGTTCACGGCATCTCCATTCATTCTCCTTCTGGGCGGCGTACTCCAAGTCGTCCAGGAGCTCCATTTCCTCACAGTCGATCTCCATAGCTTCGGGCAGGATTCCTTCCATCGTCCCTACCGGGGGACTGTACTCCGCTGCTACCGGTGCGGCCTCTGGTTCCAGGCCTGGCTGGCGTTCCGGTCCGGGCAAGGCCTCCTCAGCCTCCTCTCCTCCCGCCGCGTCCTCGGCGGGGTCAGGTACAGCTCTTCCGGGGCCTCCGGTTCCTTCTCAGCCGTTGGTTCCAGTGCTGGCGCGGGTGGCAATCGCGCGTCCTGAGGGGAGAGCAGTCGGTCCCACTGCAGCCGCAGTTTCAGGGCCCGCCAGCTCCGCTCCATCGCCTCCATCTCTGCGCGGTGCCGGGCCAGATCCCGCAGCGCCGCATCCACCTCCTCCTCACGATAGGGCTCTCCATCACTTTCCCGACCTGGGGACGGTTCGGGTACAGGCTGCGCCTCTTCAGGGAAACAGGGTCTGCGCACCTCCATTCCCCCACACAGCGACTCCTGTCCTTCAGCCATCCCTCTCCAAGCCAGACTGTGTTTTCCATCCGGAACACTCTGATCTTTTCCGTGGAGGCGGGACTTTCGCTTTCTCTTCCTTGCACTGAGGATGAAGAGGAGGCGGATCTCTTTTGCAGTGGGGCATGATCTGACATTGTAGTAACACTTAGACAGGGCGGCCATAATTTTCGTGCCACGGGGGGGTACGCCCACTGATTCACGCCCCCCTTCTTCACCAGCGCCTCAGGGCGTGAACATGGCGGTAAAATGGCGGCAAAATCACAAAAATAGTAACCACAGTCTTTTTGCACAAAAACAGTCCATTCAGGCACACAGGACTCACTTATAGCGAGCTTCGGATCCTGTTCGTGATGCCAGAAAAGATGAGTCGCCCGCCAGGGCCTGTGGGGTACTCGGCACCGAGCCCGTTCACTTCAATGGGGGATGTCACGGGTAGCGTAGCTCGGTCCGTGGCCCCGGGCGCTCACTTAAAAAGGGGAGTATTTACAGGGGATTATATGGTTTGTAAGATGTTTGTGACGCCACCTGTGGTACCTGGTCAGTGTGACCAGCGCTGCTGTGTAAATCCACTGAGGGGTTGTTTCTGGGCAGCAAGGTGTTAAGTCTTCCACAGGCAAGACTGGGTCCCTCAGGGTAGATGGCGGTGCTGGGGTGCAGGACGGAGAACGGGTGCTTTCAGCCGCAGGAGCAATAAGGCAGACACACACAAAAGTCTCTTTCTGTACCTTTACTGTTGGTATAGTTGCAGGCACGTCCCGGGAAGCTGGTAGGGTGGAGGATGCACGTCCAGTATTCCCACTAAGTAGGTGTTGGGCCTCCTTACTCCTGTAGTGTGAGTTTTTGACCTGTATGAATCGAAGTCTAACTCTGTCTTCACTTATATGCCCGGCTGACTTTGTGGTGGAGCCTTCTCTTGGATAGAACACAGTCTCTAATGGTTGCGCTGACCAGACTCCTGTTCTTTCTGACCCCGGTTACGTATCAGCACTCCTGGGCCCCCTGCGACGTGTAGTCCAGCAGGGTCTCCGGTATCTCCTACTAGTCGTGTAGATGCTAGCAAGCTCGGACCCGGTGTCCGGTATTCAGAGTAGAGGTAAGCTATCAATGCTGTTTCAACCTCCGTTACTCTCTTCTTCTCTTCCACTCACCTTTCATCCTACTCCGACCCTTAACATAAGCACACTAGCAGTAGATAGCTGATTCTTCCCTCTCTTCACTGCTCTCAAAGCGTCGGCACGCTTGCTCACTGAAACTGCCCTCAGTTGACTCAGTTCTGACCAGGCTGAAGTGGCTATCTTTCTCCACTCGTACTAGCCTCCACACATTGAACTAAGCTCAAGGCTGCAGTCTTTAGGTTCTCTCATCAACTGTTGTTCTCTTTCCTTCTTTATTTCTAATGCTCTGTCTGAAGCAGCTATCAGGACCTTCCGTCTACTGATCTGTGCACACTTCTAGGAGCTGACTCTCCACACTCCAAGAGAACTAACAGCTTCTCAACTTTCTGAGGTAACAGCAACAAACTACGCTTGTTCTGAACTCACTGCTGTCCCAGCTAATCTAATCTGCTGTGGCTTCACCATCCTTATATATACTCTATGTAGGGCTCCCACTGGTGGCTCCCGGGATTGGTGAAGCTGTGAATGAATATCAGGTCACTTGTGGGGGTTACCTTTGGTGCATCCTTCTGGGAAATGTGGCTCCAAGCGCAGCTGGGCTACACATGATCACAAAAATATGTTTTCCATGTGTAGTGTGCAGAACCCAATGTTATGCTATATGTTAGTGCCCAAGGGCTACTTGTCACTCAAACCTCAGATCCAAGTGAAAAAAATCACAGCATGCTCTAGTCCAATTCCATTTACAGTGCATGTTAATAGGAGACAGCTCCTGCACTCGTCCGCTATAGGAAACTGTACACGGAGTCAGTCATGTCAGCTATTTTCAGACATGACAGGTCTTATACACTTCTTAACTGTGGAACTCAGCCATAGAAGATTATCTGATTATAGCCGCCCTCAAAAAGCCTGAGCACCTTAAATACAACAAGTGCTGGAAGAGAAAACAAGAATAATGCATTTCTATGAAGTCTTCAAAGGAGGTAAAAATGGCTGCTGTAAGTTAGATGATGCCTCAACACGCAGAGAATAGGGCAGGAGCATTACTTGCTGTCATAGGATGAGAAACACTTTGCGATTACGGGAACGGTTCTCAGCACAACAAGGTTTTTACAAAGAAAAAATGCCCAGGTTTTGTACAAACATTACCTAATCTACTGCAGTCCATGGCAATATGTTCATATTCCCTTATAAATTCCCACTCGATTTTGAAAATCTGTTTAATGTACATGTGCACAAAATTGAGGTCAGCAGATGCAATCAGCTCTCATCCCGAGGAACAGACGTCGGCTCAGATCATAGAGCAAACACAGCTCTTCCGAAATGCACTGTACCAAAGGTGCTATTTATGCAGCCAATGTAAATACCTCTTCTCAGGATGATTGATTGTAGTGTTCACAGACAGAGAACAAAACCTCTCCAGGTTGTCTGATGACTCTGCTTACATTTACTATATATAATGCAATTATTTTAATTACAATCTGACTCAAAAAATAGAGAGATGCGATCAGTATCTTAACAAAGTTATATAGTGTTTTTTAGAGCCATTATGGAGACGCTACCAATACTCCTAGATATTATTGATTAGGGAACATGCTCATATAAGGTGTTACCCCGCTATGCTCGGGTGCTAACAGAGTGTCTTGGGTGTGCTCGAATAATTTGTTTGTCTCGCGGCTGTTCAACCACCACAAGACATTGATGGATTGCCAAATAAATGTTCGCTCATCACTACTACAAATCCGTTAGGATTAAGAATGCAATATATTAATTTAGACGAGTTGTCCGGCCTTAGGCTACAAGTCTGAGGTCACTCTATGTGACTGCAGATTTGTGATTCTTCACATCTCACGCATTGTACACTGTGAGGATTCTCGCTGCTAAGAACGGGTACCAATGTGACCATAATTATTCAATCTACATACTCCCGGTCACATTCTGACTAAACTGTATCCAGCCTCGCTCAATACGTTTGCATTGAGTGAGGCGGTGCATGTCTAGTCTGCATATGACCGCATGTATGCGAATCACATAGTTGCAGTCACGCGGCAGCACCAGTGAATCCTCACAGCACACAGTGTGGGTGCGATGTTAGGATTCACAAGTCTGCAGTCACATTGAGTGACAGCAGACTTATAGCCTAAGGCCAGACAACCCCTTTAAGGTCAAGTAAAGAAAGTATTTACAGGTCAATGTCACTGCATCCATACGTGTAGTGCAGAATCGTTCTAAGACAAAAGAACTGAATCGACTTCACTCCTGCGAGCTCAAAACTGTCTCTTCCAGTAGTCACATGACATGGTTATATCATGTTACCACTGCAGCCGATCAGCGACCTGCCTTTAGGTATTTCGTCAAAGTGAAGATAGAAGAGAAGGCTACAAATGATCATGGGCCGCTGATTGGTTGCAACTGTTACATATAATAAGAAAGTCAAGTGAAAGCCAAGAGAGACAGCTTCAAGATTACAGGAGTGACTATTTTTACGGACAGTCCTGAAATTTCTGGAAGGTTGCAACCCTGGAGTGGCGTCATTCCAGACCATAAGTATGTTCTTTTTTTCTTTTCTGTACCAGACTGCTGCCACTAGGAAGTGGTTATATCCTTTAATGGGGGTCTGTCAGCATAAAATGAGTTTTATAACCAAGAACAGGTGCTCGGCGCACCCTTAATGTGGCAAAATAATTCAGGGCACCTTCTCACATACTTATTTTCCACCTATCTTCGCCCCCTCTTCCTTGATTGACAGCTCTTGCTTTACAGGTATCAGAAGAAGGAAGAGATAGATGGAAGACAAATATGTGGGAAGGTACTCTGAAATGCTCAGCCATGCTAAGCGTGCTTCAAGTGCCTGTCCTTGGGGCAAACAATCAGTTTGCACCGACAGACTTCCTTTTCTCGCGCTCGCCAGGTCCGGTGCATAGTCTCTACTGCAGATCTCAAGGTACTGCCACACTTAGTGATCTCGTTAGCGATCTCAATAACGACGCAAGCTAATGAGATCGTTTGTGAGATCTCTTTTAGGTCTCTAGTAGCTGCCAAACAGGAGATCTCATAAACGACTCATCAGCGGTCAGCGATCTCTTTAACGACTTTGGCGGTCGTTAGGATGTCATTAGCATGTACTGAGCGCTTCTGATTCATAGGAATTTCCAGCATCGCTCCTGCTCTCTGCGTCCTGCTAGCCTGCTTTGCAACTGCTGCGATCCTCTCTGTGACGCAAAAGAGAACTTATAGATATTGCGATCCACTCCGTGATGCTAAACCCATATGCGTCACAAACGAGGTCGTTCGCAAAAGGTGCCAAACACAGCGATATAGGCTCACCAGCGGGATGCCAACAATCAAAAAACGGTCCAGAACTCTAGTGACCGATCAACGAGATCACAGCAGGGGCCACATAGTTGCTACATGCCACACACAGCTAAGTCGCTAACGAGATCGCAAAATAGTGACGTTTTAGTGATCTCGTTTGCAATCTCGTTTGCGATCTCGTTTAGTGTGGCATACCCTTTAGTCATTGGCTGTAGAGCTGTCAACATGGCATCAGCCCTGAAGACAATACCAGGAAAAGCAGCGGAAACTCAGAACTCCACCTGGGGAGGTGAAGAAAGCATAAATTGGTTTATTTAAAAAAAAAATACAGCTGCGGGACAAGGGTTTTTACCAAAACTGGAAAACTCCTTTAAGAATCTGTCCTTGACTTACCTACAGTTGACAATACAGGCCGTGTCTTCCTTTTAGACCAGGCATCCCCAAACTGTGGCTCGGGAGCCATATGTAGCTCGCGGACTCATGGGTGTCTCACAGTGGTCTGCTAGAATGATGCGTTAGAACTAAGTTTACCAAACAAATATACAGAGAAGATCTTCAGATGGTGACTTTGGTGAGTAACCCTGCACAGAAAAGCAGATCTACATACATGTATACTAGTACTGGAGAGGATACAGCCAGTTAGAGGGTGATTAAAGCTTGGTACGATAGTGTGGTGAATGTGCTTGATTCAAGAATACTGAAAGGGATTAAAGAGGGAACCTCTAGAAGTATATTGACTATAATAAAGGGGGCACAAAGTTTCAGAGTGCTTTCTGAGGGGAAGCTTCGGCTGTCATTATATGGGGAATGTGGGACTGATGGTGTCACTATGGTGGTAGCGGTAGGGGTCCCGCTGAATGTGTCTCATCACTATCCAGGGCCGGACTGGCCATCTGGCAAATGCCAGATTGGCTGATCGAGTCGTGGGCTGCAAAGTCAACTACAGTCATGGCCAAAAGTTTTGAGAATGACACAAATATTAATTTTTACAAAGTCTACTGCTTCACTTTTTCTAATGGCAATTTGCATATACTCCAGAATGTTATAAAGAGTGATCAGCTTAACAGCAATTACTTGCAAAGTCAATATTTGGCTAGAAAATTAACTTTATCCCCCAAAACACATTTCATCATCATTGCAGCCCTGCCTTAAAAGTACCAGCTAACCTCTTTTCAGTGATTGCTCCATTAACACAGGTGTGGGTGTTGATGAGGACATGGCTGGAGATCAATCTGTCATGATTAAGTAAGAATGACACCACTGGACACTTTAAAAGGAGGCTGGTGCTTGGCATCATTGTTTCTCTTCTGTTAACCATGGTTATCTCTAAAGAAACACGTGCAGTCATCATTGCAATGAACAAAAATGGCCTAACAGGGAAGAGTATCGCAGCTAGAAAGATTGCACCTCAGTCAACAATCTATCGCATCATCAAGAACTTCAAGGAGAGAGGTTCCATTGTTGCCAAAAAGGCTCCAGGGCGTCCAAGAAAGACCAGCAAGCGACAGGACCGTCTCTTAAAAGTGTTTCAGCTGCGGGATCGGGCTACCAGCAGTGCAGAGCTTGCTCAAGAATGGCAGCAGGCAGGTGTGAGTGCATCTGCACGCAATGTGAGGCGGAGACTCTTGGAGCAAGGCCTGGTCTCAAGGAGGGCAGCAAAGAAGCCACTTTTCTCCAGAAAAAACATCATGGACAGACTGATATTCTGCAAAAGGTACAGGCAGTGGACTGCTGAGGACTGGGGTAAAGTTATTTTCTCTGATGAATCCCCTTTTCGATTGTTTGGGACATCAGGAAAACGCCTCATTCGGAGAAGACAAGGTGAGCGCTACCACCAGTCTTGTCTCATGCCAACTGTTAAGCATCCTGAAACCATTCATATGTGGGGTTGCTTCTCAGCCAATGGAATCGGCTCTCTCACAGTCTTGCCTAAAAACACAGCCATGAATAAAGAATGGTACCAGAATGTTATTTTTATATAGCGCTAACATACTCCGCAGCGCTTTACAGTTTTTCACACATTATCGTCACTGTCCCCGATGGGGCTCACAATCTAGATTCCCTATCAGTATGTTTTTGGAGTGTGGGAGGAAACCCCACGCAAACACGGGGAGAACATACAAACTCCTTTCAGATGTTGTCCTTGGTGGGATTTGAACCCAGGACTCCAGCGCTGCAAGACTGCAGTGCTAACCACTGAGCCACCATGCTGCCACTGTTTTGCATTACATGTATGAAGATCTTTATAATTTATAAGTACACATAGGTTAATCGTGAGTAAGTGATTACTTTTGCGATTCTGAAAAAAAACTGAATCTGAAATTAGCCAATTGACCTTTGGGCAGAACAACATGATAAATTTAATATTACATGGTGCCTGTTAAAATCAATAAGTCGTTCATGAATTACAGTGATAAGTCACTCAGAGCCAGAGACATTTGTTGTGACCACTTTCTGCTCTAACTCATAGATAAGGATCCTAAATCGAGAACCCTATTAAGTGATAATTCCCTATTCCGGTAATGACACACACAGTGATGACGGCATGCGAGTTCAAATTGATAGTTAATGGTTGTACGACTTTGCTAATAGTTCTGTAGCTGTGTCCCCATAATAACCATGTAGTTAATTCACTATTGCTTAAGGAACACTATGTTGTGTGGATCGGACTTCATCTTTGAAGGTCTAGGAGCTGCAGATGGAGGCTGGAGAAAAAGGCATCTGTCTATAGAGCGTGTGCAGTGTGTCATGTCAGACTCATCCAAGAGTCTAGCTCCAGTTAGTGGTACAAATCAGATTATGCCAGGACACACATTGCTCAAGGCTGTGAGTGGCCAGTGAGCTGCTACCATATGGTGCCCCTGACTGTCCCTATGAGGGACCCACAGATATACAGAGCGGGTACCGCTATCTATATTCAGCCAAGTGGTAATTATTGTCGAAAGATATTTATTCTGTTGTAGTTTGCCATAACTGAGCTTGACTGCCAAGCTTTATATAAGCCGTAACAATAAAAATATAAAGTAAAAAAGGGGGGCAGAAGCCAGCGCTGCCTATGGTCAGCATGCAATACATAAAGTGCATATGTACATATTGGTTTCTAACTGTATTTAATAATGAGACATTTGGCAAATAATTGATCAATTCTTAGAGCCACCCCGCCACGACAAGGCATTCTCATATGGGGCAGTCCTACTCTACGTTTTTTATATTCGCTGTGCCATTACGACCTCCTAAATGTATTAAAAGCAAGACTGCAAAAAATTTTTTCTTGAAGCATTGCTGAATCACTCCCATGGTGCCAGTAAGGCAAGCGCAGGTAAAAGCCGACCAGGTCCGGAGGTGGACATTTCAGATCTGACTTCCACACTGCCAAACCAGCAACCACAGATGAAGGGTGAAACAGGCCCAGACACAGGTGCACAATCAAATAGAGCCTGGGGCAGGGCAGGGCAGGGCAGGGCAGGGCAGGGCTGCTGTATGTGTGTACAGCAGCCTAGGTCAATCACAAAAAAAACACAGATAGAATGGCATGCATAACCTAGCGCGCACGGCAACAAGTGGTGGTCAGCCACAAACCAACATCAAGTAAAAAAGGGGGAGAAGCCAGCGCTGCCTATGGTCAGCATGCAATACATAAAGTGCATATGCACATATTGGTTTCTAACTGTATTTAAAAATGAGACATTTAGCAAATAATTGATCAATTCTTTGAGCCACCCCGCCATGACAAGGCATTCTCATATGGGGCAGTCCTACTCTAATATGGGGCAGTCCTATAAGCTCCAACTCATTAAGGCTATATGTCAGTTTCAATTAAATGTATGTGTGTGGCCCAGCTATGTCAGGCACACATAATCCAGGAAAATGCACAGGAAGGTAACCGCAAAAGCTTGATATCCATTCACGTCACTCACACTTTCAGACACACCCACCAGGGGTATAAGAGGAAGTGACACTTAGCAATCAGTGTTCAGTCTGTTTCCTGTCTTCGGACAGCTCAGATCAGCCAGAGAACTCGTTCATTCAGCTTCCTGTCTTAGGACAGTGTAGTTCAGTGTCAGTCCAGTCTGGACTTGGAGGATACTGAGAGCTGTTCAGTGAGCTCTGGAGAAAGCTGACATTTCCATCAAAAGCTACAAGTGCTTATGTTAAGAGCGAGAGCAGGGCGAAGGGCGCAGTGGAGAAGGACAGAGAAGTGCTTCAGGTACCGGATTACCTGCACTAATTCACCGGACACCGGGATCTGAAGCGTTGCTAGTGCTTCACGCCTAGTAGCAAGATAACCGGAGGCTTTCTGGACTACAAGTCGCAGAAGGTAGCCCTGAGCGCTGATACGTAAACGGAGTCAGGGGGAACAAGGACTTTTAGCAGGGCCCTGCATAGAGGGACTCTGTTCTCACCAACCAAAAGGCTCCACCACAATGTCAGCCGGGCTTGGCAGCTATTGAGACAAGCTGGAGATTGCAGAGTTAACTTCGCTTCATGCAAGTTTGGACTCAGATACATATTGAGTTAAAGGAGGCCTCTAACCTGCTCAGCGGTTATCCCGAATGTGCATTCTCCACCCCGACCAGCTCCCCGGGACCTGCCTGAAACATCTGCAAGTAAAGGTATGGAAAGAAGCTGCATTGTGTGTGACTGAATTCTTAACTACACCCTGCACCATCACCATAGACTTCCAGGGACCCGTCTCACCTGTGGGAGACTTACCACCCAGCTGCCCCCTAACATCCCCTGTGAAGATCCTTATAGCAGCGCTGGTCCAATTGATCAGACACCACAGGTGGCGTCACGAACTACCTATTCCTACAAATTCCCCTGTAAATATCCCCCATTGCATGACCGCCAGGGCCACGGACCGAGTCCCGCTGCCAGTGACATCTCCCATAGAAATCGATGGGCTCGGCTCCGAGTACCCCATAGCCCTGGTATCCACACATGTGGTGCGCGTCATATGCAGGACTAAAAGATGCCAAATTCATGAAAAGGCTTATGCCTCTTTCATGAATTTTAGCGTTTCTTTCAACTGCCTCTGCCAAAAGTGTTACTTTTTTTTTAATCAGGCTGGCGTACATTTGTGGCATTATTGACGCCACTTTACAGGTGCAAATTCTAATGATTTTAATGAATAACCTGGCCGAGACTAATGTAAAAAAGGCCAAAAGTTGCTAAATTTAGGCGCAAATTCTAAATTAGCAAAAAATTTCATGACATTATATATAGGAAAGATGTGTATCTTCGTACCGTATTAGCCAGTTGATACCAAGATACTAAGTTGGTATCTTGTCTGTCTGACAAATCCATAAGAGCTGATGACCTGATACCAGAAAGTCCAAGAACAGGGACGTTTTACATGCTTCCCAAAATCCACAAAGCTGGGAATCCAGGGAGGCCGATTATTTCATGTGTGGACACCCTTACTGAGCAGGTATCTGGATGGGTAGAGGGTATTCTTAAACCCCTGGTAAAGGATACACCTAGCTACATTCAGGACACAACTGACTGTTATGTTTCGGTAGCTGAGGAGTGCAGGTAAAAAGGCAATACACCAGAGCAGTTGGAATCTATGAGATTGCAGTACCCTGACTAACCACCACAACTAGAGGCAGCCGTGGAGCGTTCCTACGTTGGTCCTAGACGCCTCGTCACAGCCTGAGAAACTAATTACACCTAAAGATAGAAATAGGAAAGCTATCTGCCCCGGAGCAGAACCCCAAAGATAATAGAAAGCCCCCAAACATGTAATGGCGGTTAGACAAGAAGAAACACTGACACAGAAAGAAAATAGTATGAGCAAACGCTGGGGCCCAAACTAACTAAATAGAAAAGGATAGGAAGGGTACTTACTGCAATCCCAGAAAACCCTGAAAAGCACCAACTCTACTAATTTCAAAAACACCTGAGATCACACGACCTCTACCACCTAAATTAGTTCTCTGGTGTAACAAAATCAAAACAGCAGCCACTGAAAAAACTGCAAAAAGCAAAAGTACAAACATCAGTGGCTGAACTAACTGAGAGGGCAAAAGCCCCCGGAGGGGACCCTGAAGGCCCCCACAGAAGTGCAGGACAAAATGCAAAAATCTAGCACAAAAACAAAAAGAAGAAAATGTCTTATCTGATAGCAGGAGATGCAGACACGACTCAGCAGGCTACAAGGGAAACAGGATTTAAGGATTGAGACCAGAACAATTGATCACCGGCAACCCTGATGGGAAGGTGACTCCCTTATATAAGACCAGTCAGTAACACCTGATTCCCAATCCTCACAATCTTCACTGGACAGACCAGCATCGCTTGTAACCACCAGAGGGAGCCTCTGCTCAGAACTCATCTCAAGCCCATTCACAACAGTACCCCCCCTTGAGGAGGGGTCACCGAACCCTCATTTGAGCAACCAGGTCGGTCAGGATGAGTTCTATGATACGCACGGATAAGTCTCCTAGCATGGATGTCCGAAGCATACACCCAAGAATTGTCTTCCTGACCATAACCTCTCCATTTAACCAAATACTGGAGTGTTGTGAATGGGTTTGAGATGAGTTCTGAGCAGAGCCTCCCTCTGGTGGTTACAAGCGGTACTAGTGAGGATTGTGAAGACTGGGAATCAGGTGTTACTGATTGGTCTTATTTAAGGGAATCATTTTCCCATCAGGGTTGCCGGTGATCAATTGTTCTGGTCTGAATCCTTCTTTCCAGTTTCCCTTGTAGCCTGCTGTGTCGTGTCTGCATCTCCTGCTATCAGATAAGACAATTTCTTATTTTGTGTTTTTGCTATATTTTTGCATTTTGTCCTGCACTTCTGTGGGGGCCTTCTGGGTCCCCTCCGGGGGCTTTTGCCCTCTCAGTTTGGTTCAGCCACTGTGTTTTGTACTTTTGCTTTTTCCAGTTTTTTCAGTGGCTGCTGTTTTTGTTACACCAGAGAACTAATTTAGGTGGTAGAGGTCGTGTGATCTCAGGTGATTTTGAAATTAGTAGAGTTGGTGTTTTTCAGGGTTTTCTGGGATTGCAGTAAGTACCCTTCCTGTCCTTTTCTATTTAGATAGTTTGGGCCCAGCGTTTGCTCATACTATTTTCTTTCTGTGTCAGTATTTCCTCTTGTCTAACTGCCATTACATGTTTGGGGGCTTTCTATTATCTTTGGGGTTCTGCTCCGGGGCAGATAGCTTTCCTATTTCTATCTTTAGGTGTAGTTAGTTTCTCAGGCTGTGACGAGGCGTCTAGGACCAACGTAGGAACGCTCCACGGCTGCCTCTAGTTGCGGTGGTTAGTCAGGGTACTGCAATCTCATAGATTCCAACTGCTCTGGTGTATTTCCTTTTTTGCCTGCACTCCTCAGCTACCGTAACATAACAGTATCACCGGCCATAAAAATTGTATGGTACTCACAGAAGGGAAAAAATATTTTGAAGGAAGAAAAGTTGTCAGAGATATTTTTCTGTTTGTTGCATTTTTTTTTTTTCCCTCTGTATCTCTGGGTGCTGGGGAGGATCTTTTCTCCCAATGGAGTTTGCACAGTTGTCTGGCCGTGTGGATCAGCTTGCCACTGAGGTTCAGAGTATTGCTGCATATCTTGCTAGGTTGCCTGTTGTGGAACCTAGGATCCCCATGCCAGATTTGTTTTTAGGGGATCGAGCTAAGTTTCAGAATTTCAAAAATAATTGTAAATTGTTTTTTGCCTTAAAATCTAAGTCCTCAGGAAACGCAGCGCAGCAGGTTCAAATTATCATCTCTCTCCTGCGCGGCGATCCTCAGGATTGGGCTTTTTCCCTGATACCTGGGGATCCTGTTTTGAGTGATGTTGATGCATTTTTTCAGGCTTTGGGGTTATTGTACGATGAGCCTAATGTCACTGATCAAGCTGAAAAAGCCTTGTTGGCATTAAATCAGGGGCTTGATGACGCTGAGTTATACTGTCAGAGATTCCGTAGGTGGGCAGTCCTGACCAAATGGAATGACGACGCTTTGGCGGCCCTTTTCCGGAAGGGTCTGTCGGATAATGTAAAGGATGTTATGGTGGGATTCCCTGTCCCCTCTGGTCTCAATGATTCTATGTCATTGGCGATTCAAATTGACAGACGTTTGCGTGAGCGGAGAAGTATGCGTGGAGTGGTGTTGCCTTGTGAGCCAGCTGCTGAGCCCATGCAGTGTGATGGAGTGGTGTCTGGGGCACAGCGTCATGAGTTTCGAAAGCGCAATGGGTTATGTTTCTACTGTGGTGATGCCTCTCATGCTATTTCAGTCTGCCCTAAGCGGGGAAGACATTTTGCACGCTCAGTTGTCTGGGTAGTGTTCAGACTAAGTTTTTATTAACTGTCACTCTGATATGCTCTCTGTCCTCATTTTCTGCTCAGGCTTTCGTTGATTCTGGAGCAGCTATTAACCTGATGGATTATGATTTTGCTAAGCGTTGTGGATTTTCCTTGATACCCCTACAGAAGTCTATTCCTTTACTGGGGATCGATTCTACCCCTTTGGCTGAGAATAAACCCCAGTTTTCTACTCAGGTGATAATGAGGGTTGAACCTGATCACCAGGAGTGCTGCAAATTTTTGGTTCTATATAATCTGCATGACATTATAGTGCTGGGTTTCCCTTGGTTACAGTCTCATAATCCTGTTTTGGATTGGAAATCTGTGTCTGTAACCAGTTGGGGCTGCCAATGTGTTAGTGCCAACACTCCTGTTTTTTCTGCCTCCCCCAGGCTGAGGATGTTCCTGACTTTTTGTTTGATTTTTCTGATGTGTTTAGCGAAAGTAAATCTGCATCCTTACCTCCCCATAGGAGCTATGACTGCGCTATTGAATTAGTGCCGGGTAGTAAATTCCCTAAGGGTCGCCTTTTTAACTTGTCTGTACCTGAACATGACGCTATGCGGTCTTATATCAAGGAATCATTGGAGAAGGGTCATATCAGACCATCCTCTTCACCCTTAGGTGCCGGTTTTTTCTTTGTGGCCAAAAAAGATGGTTCATTAAGGCCGTGTATTGATTATCGTCTCTTGAACAATATTACTGTGAAATATCAATACCCGTTACCCTTGATTTCTGACCTGTTTTCCAGGGTGAAAAACGCTACTTGGTTTACTAAGCTTGACCTCAGGGGGGCGTATAACCTTATTCGCATTAAGCACGGGGATGAATGGAAGACGGCATTTAACACCCCTGAAGGGCATTTTGAGTACCTTGTGATGCCCTTTGGGCTCACTAATGCTCCTTCCGTCTTCCAGTCCTTCATGAATGACATTTTCAGGGATTTTGTGGACAAGTTTCTGATTGTTTATTTGGATGATATCTTGATTTTTTCTAATGACTGGGACTCTCATGTGAAACATGTTCGAACTGTATTCCAGATTTTGAGAGAGAATGCTCTGTATGTGAAGGGATCAAAGTGTCTTTTTGGCGTACAGAAGATCTCATTTCTGGGATTCATTTTGTCCCCATCTGTTATTGAAATGGACCCGGTCAAGGTTCAGGCCATCTGTGATTGGGTCCAACCTACTTCATTAAAGGCTCTTCAGAGATTTTTGGGTTTTGCCAATTTTTATCGTAAATTTATTGGTAATTTCTCTGTTATTGTTAAACCATTAACTGATTTGACCAGAAAGGGTTCTGATGTGGTGAATTGGCCTCCTGAGGCAGTCTCTGCGTTTCAGGAACTTAAGCAGAGATTCACTTCTGCTCCTGTTCTACGGCAGCCTGATGTTTCTCTGCCATTTCAGGTGGAGGTTGATGCTCTGAAATTGGGGCAGGTGCCGTTTTGTCCCAAAAAGATCCAGAGACCTCTAAAAGTAACCCTTGTGCCTTTTTCTCTCGAAAATTTTCTCCTACTGAACGTAATTATGACGTGGGTAATCGGGAGTTATTGGCCATGAAGTGGGCTTTTGAAGAGTGGAGACATTGGCTGGAGGGAGCCAAACATCAGGTGGTGGTCCTTACGGACCATAAGAATCTGGTCTATCTGGAATCTGCCAAGCGACTCAGTCCTAGACAGGCCAGGTGGGCCTTGTTTTTCACACGTTTTAATTTTGTGGTTTCCTTTCTTCCTGGCACTAAGAATGTTAAGGCGGATGCCCTCTCGAGGAGTTTCCTTGCGGACTCTCCTGAGTTATCTGATCCTTCTGTTATTTTGAAAGAGGGTGTAGTTCTTTCCGCCATCTCGCCCAATTTGAGACTTGCTCTGGAGGGGTGTCAGGAGGATAGGCCCGAGTGCTGCCCTGTTGGAAAATTGTTTGTCCCGGACCAGTGGAAAAAGAGTGTGATGTCTGAGATTCATTGTTCCGCATTGGCTGGGCATCCCGGAATTTTTGGTACCAGAGACTTGGTTAGTCGGTCCTTTTGGTGGCCTACCTTGTCTCGTGATGTCAGGGAATTTGTGCAGTCCTGCGGGACTTGCTCTCGCTCTAGTGGTTTGTTGATGCCATTGCCTGTGCCCAAGAGACCATGGACCCATATCTCTATGGATTTCATTTCCGACCTTCCTGTTTCTAGAGAATGACCGCCATCTGGGTAATTTGTGATAGGTTTTCCAAAATGATACATCTTGTGCCATTATCTAAGTTGCCTTCCTCCTCTGAATTGGTGCCGTTGTTCCTTCAGCACGTGGTTCGTTTACACGGCATTCCTGAGAACATTGTGTCTGACAGAGGAGTCCAGTTTGTTTCCAGATTTTGGAGGACTTTTTGTTCTAAACTGGGTGTTCAATTGTCTTTCTCCTCGGCATTTCATCCTCAGACCAATGGTCAAACTGAGAGAACAAACCAGACATTGGAGACTTATCTAAGATGCTTTGTGTCTGCTGATCAGGATGACTGGGTCTCTTTTTTGCCTTTGGCTGAGTTTGCTCTTAATAATAGGGCTAGCTCTGCCACTTTGATGTCTCCGTTTTTCTGTAATTCTGGGTTTCACCCTCGATTTTCTTCAGGACAGACGGAGGCTTCTGTCTGTCCAGGTGTTGACTCTGTTGTTGAGCGTATGCAGCAGATTTGGGACCAGGTAGTGGAGAGGTTGTCCTTCTCTCAGGAGAAGGCCCAGCGGTTTGCTAACCGGCATAGGACTGATGGTCCTCGGTTTAAAGTGGGGGACTTGGTCTGGTTGTCCTCAAAGAATATTCCTATGAGAGTAGCATCTCCTAAATTTAAGCCTAGGTTCATTGGACCTTATAAGATCATGGAGATTATTAATCCTGTTTCTTTTCGTTTGCTTCTTCCAGGGACATTTAAGATCCATAACGTGTTCCACAAGTCCTTGTTGAAGAGGTTTGTTGAGCCAGTAGTTCCTGCTGCTGTGCCTCCTGACCCTGTTTTGGTTGAGGGCAATCTGGAGTATGTGGTTGAGAAATATTGGATTCTCGTTTTTCTAGACGAAGACTCCAGTATTTGGTTAAATGGAGAGGTTATGGTCAGGAAGATAATTCTTGGGTGTTTGCTTCGGACATCCATGCTAGGAGACTTATCCGTGCGTATCATAGAACTCATCCTGACCGACCTGGTTGCTCAAATGAGGGTTCGGTGACCCTCCTCAAGGGGGGGGTACTGTTGTGAATGGGTTTGAGATGAGTTCTGAGCAGAGCCTCCCTCTGGTGGTTACAAGCGGTACTAGTGAGGATTGTGAAGACTGGGAATCAGGTGTTACTGATTGGTCTTATTTAAGGGAATCATTTTTCCCATCAGGGTTGCCGGTGATCAATTGTTCTGGTCTGAATCCTTCTTTCCAGTTTCCCTTGTAGCCTGCTGTGTCGTGTCTGCATCTCCTGCTATCAGATAAGACAATTTCTTATTTTGTGTTTTTGCTATATTTTTGCATTTTGTCCTGCACTTCTGTGGGGGCCTTCTGGGTCCCCTCCGGGGGCTTTTGCCCTCTCAGTTTGGTTCAGCCACTGTGTTTTGTACTTTTGCTTTTTCCAGGTTTTTCAGTGGCTGCTGTTTTTGTTATACCAGAGAACTAATTTAGGTGGTAGAGGTCGTGTGATCTCAGGTGATTTTGAAATTAGTAGAGTTGGTGTTTTTCAGGGTTTTCTGGGATTGCAGTAAGTACCCTTCCTGTCCTTTTCTATTTAGATAGTTTGGGCCCCAGCGTTTACTCATACTATTTTCTTTCTGTGTCAGTATTTCCTCTTGTCTAACTGCCATTACATGTTTGGGGGCTTTCTATTATCTTTGGGGTTCTGCTCCGGGGCAGATAGCTTTCCTATTTCTATCTTTAGGTGTAGTTAGTTTCTCAGGCTGTGACGAGGCGTCTAGGACCAACGTAGGAACGCTCCACGGCTGCCTCTAGTTGCGGTGGTTAGTCAGGGTACTGCAATCTCATAGATTCCAACTGCTCTGGTGTATTTCCTTTTTTGCCTGCACTCCTCAGCTACCGTAACATAACACTGGAGTTTCCGTCTAGAAAAACGAGAATCTAATATTTTCTCAACCACATACTCCAGATTGCCCTCAACCAAAACAGGGTCAGGAGGCACAGCAGCAGGAACCACTGGCTCAACAAACCTCTTCAACAAGGACTTGTGGAACACGTTATGGATCTTAAATGTCCCTGGAAGAAGCAAACGAAAAGAAACAGGATTAATAATCTCCATGATCTTATAAGGTCCAATGAACCTAGGCTTAAATTTAGGAGATGCTACTCTCATAGGAATATTTTTTGAGGACAACCAGACCAAGTCCCCTACTTTAAACCGAGGACCATCAGTCCTATGCCGGTTAGCAAACCGCTGGGCCATCTCCTGAGAGAGGGACAACCTCTCCACTACCTGGTCCCAAATCTGTTGCATACGCTCCACAACAGAGTCAACACCTGGACAGACAGAAGCCTCCGTCTGTCCTGAAGAAAATCGAGGGTGAAACCCAGAATTACAGAAAAACGGAGACATCAAAGTGGCAGAGCTAGCCCTATTATTAAGAGCAAACTCAGCCAAAGGCAAAAAAGAGACCCAGTCATCCTGATCAGCAGACACAAAGCATCTTAGATAAGTCTCCAATGTCTGGTTTGTTCTCTCAGTTTGACCATTGGTCTGAGGATGAAATGCCGAGGAGAAAGACAATTGAACACCCAGTTTAGAACAAAAAGTCCTCCAAAATCTGGAAACAAACTGGACTCCTCTGTCAGACACAATGTTCTCAGGAATGCCGTGTAAACGAACCACGTGCTGAAGGAACAACGGCACCAATTCAGAGGAGGAAGGCAACTTAGATAATGGCACAAGATGTATCATTTTGGAAAACCTATCACAAATTACCCAGATGGCGGTCATTCTCTGAGAAACAGGAAGGTCGGAAATGAAATCCATAGAGATATGGGTCCATGGTCTCTTGGGCACAGGCAATGGCATCAACAAACCACTAGAGCGAGAAGCCAAGTCCCGCAGGACTGCACAAATTCCCTGACATCACGAGACAAGGTAGGCCACCAAAAGGACCGACTAACCAAGTCTCTGGTACCAAAAATTCCGGGATGCCCAGCCAATGCGGAACAATGAATCTCAGACATCACACTCTTTTTCCACTGGTCCGGGACAAACAATTTTCCAACAGGGCAGCACTCGGGCCTATCCTCCTGACACCCCTCCAGAGCAAGTCTCAAATTGGGCGAGATGGCGGAAAGAACTACACCCTCTTTCAAAATAACAGAAGGATCAGATAACTCAGGAGAGTCCGCAAGGAAACTCCTCGAGAGGGCATCCGCCTTAACATTCTTAGTGCCAGGAAGAAAGGAAACCACAAAATTAAAACGTGTGAAAAACAAGGCCCACCTGGCCTGTCTAGGACTGAGTCGCTTGGCAGATTCCAGATAGACCAGATTCTTATGGTCCGTAAGGACCACCACCTGATGTTTGGCTCCCTCCAGCCAATGTCTCCACTCTTCAAAAGCCCACTTCATGGCCAATAACTCCCGATTACCCACGTCATAATTACGTTCAGTAGGAGAAAATTTTCGAGAGAAAAAGGCACAAGGGTTACTTTTAGAGGTCTCTGGATCTTTTTGGGACAAAACGGCACCTGCCCCAATTTCAGAGCATCAACCTCCACCTGAAATGGCAGAGAAACATCAGGCTGCCGTAGAACAGGAGCAGAAGTGAATCTTTGCTTAAGTTCCTGAAATGCAGAGACTGCCTCAGGAGGCCAATTCACCACATCAGAACCCTTTTTGGTCAAATCAGTTAATGGTTTAACAATAACCGAGAAATTACCAATAAATTTACGATAAAAATTGGCAAAACCCAAAAATCTTTGAAGAGCCTTTAATGAAGTAGGTTGGACCCAATCACAGATGGCCTGAACCTTGACCGGGTCCATTTCAATAACAGATGGGGACAAAATGAATCCCAGAAATGAGATCCTCTGTACGCCAAAAAGACACTTTGATCCCTTCACATACAGAGCATTCTCTCTCAAAATCTGGAATACAGTTCGAACATGTTTCACATGAGAGTCCCAGTCATTAGAAAAAATCAAGATATCATCCAAATAAACAATCAGAAATTTGTCCACAAAATCCCTGAAAATGTCATTCATGAAGGACTGGAAGACGGAAGGAGCATTAGTGAGCCCAAAGGGCATCACTAGGTACTCAAAATGCCCTTCAGGGGTATTGAATGCCGTCTTCCATTCATCCCCGTGCTTAATGCGAATAAGGTTATACGCCCCCCTGAGGTCAAGCTTGGTAAACCAAGTAGCGTTTTTCACCCTGGAAAACAGGTCAGAAATCAAGGGTAACGGATATTGATATTTCACAGTAATATTGTTCAAAAGACGATCAATACACGGCCTTAATGAACCATCCTTTTTGGCCACAAAGAAAAAACTGGCACCTAAGGGTGAAGAGGATGGTCTGATATGACCCTTCTCCAATGATTCCTTGATATAAGACCGCATAGCGTCATGTTCAGGTACAGACAAGTTAAAAAGGCGACCTTTAGGGAATTTACTACCCGGCACTAATTCAATAGCGCAGTCATAGCTCCTATGGGGAGGCAAGGATGCAGATTTACTTTCGCTAAACACATCAGAAAAATCAATCAAAAAGTCAGGAACATCCTGAGCCTGGGGGGAGGCAGAAAAAACAGGAGTGTTGGTATTAACACATTGGCAACCCCAACTGGTTACAGACACAGATTTCCAATCCAAAATAGGATTATGAGACTGTAACCAAGGGAAACCCAGTACGATAATATCATGCAGATTATAGAGAACCAAAAATTTGCAGCACTCCTGGTGATCAGGTTCAACCCTCATTATCACATGAGTAGAGAACTGAGGTTTATTCTCAGCCAAAGGGTAGAATCGATCCCCAGTAGGGGAATAGACTTCTGTAGGGGTATCAAGGGAAACCCACAACGTTTAGCAAAATCATAATCCATCAGGTTAATAGCTGCTCCAGAATCAACGAAAGCCTGAGCAGAAAATGAGGACAGAGAGCATATCAGAGTGACAGTTAATAAAAACTTAGTCTGAACATTACCCAAGACAACTGAGCGTGCAAAACGTCTTCCCCGCTTAGGGCAGACTGAAATAGCATGAGAGGCATCACCACAGTAGAAACATAACCCATTGCGCTTTCGAAACTCATGATGCTGTGCCCCAGACACCACTCTATCACACTGCATGGATTCAGAAGCAGGTTCACAAGGCAACACCATTCCACGCATACCTCTCCGCTCACGCAAACGTCTGTCAATTTGAATCGCTAATGACATAGAATCATTGAGACCAGAGGGGACAGGGAATCCCACCATAACATCCTTTACATTATCTGACAGACCCTTCCGGAAAAGAGCCGCCAAAGCGTCGTCATTCCACTTGGTCAGGACTGCCCACCTTCGGAATCTCTGACAGTATAACTCAGCATCATCAAGCCCCTGATTTAATGCCAACAAGGCTTTTTCAGCTTGATCAGTGACATTAGACTCATCGTACAATAACCCCAAAGCCTGAAAAAATGCATCAACATCACTCAAAACAGGATCCCCAGGTGTCAGGGAAAAAGCCCAATCCTGAGGATCGCCGCGCAGGAGAGAGATGACAATTTGAACCTGCTGCGCTGCGTTCCCTGAGGACTTAGATTTTAAGGCAAAAAACAATTTACAATTATTTTTGAAATTCTGAAACTTAGCTCGATCCCCTAAAAACAAATCTGGCATGGGGATCCTAGGTTCCACAACAGGCAACCTAGCAAGATATGCAGCAATACTCTGAACCTCAGTGGCAAGCTGATCCACACGGCCAGACAACTGTGCAAACTCCATTGAGAGAAAAAAAAATCCTCCCCAGCACCCAGAGATACAGAGGGAAAAAAAAAATGCAACAAACAGAAAAATATCTCTGACAACTCTGACAACCTTTTTTTTTTTTTTTTTTTTTTTTTTTTCTCACAATATTTTTCCCTTCTGTGAGTACCATACAATATTAAATTTTAGGCCGGTGATACTGTTATGTTTCGGTAGCTGAGGAGTGCAGGTAAAAAGGCAATACACCAGAGCAGTTGGAATCTATGAGATTGCAGTACCCTGACTAACCACCACAACTAGAGGCAGCCGTGGAGCGTTCCTACGTTGGTCCTAGACGCCTCGTCACAGCCTGAGAAACTAATTACACCTAAAGATAGAAATAGGAAAGCTATCTGCCCCGGAGCAGAACCCCAAAGATAATAGAAAGCCCCCAAACATGTAATGGCGGTTAGACAAGAAGAAACACTGACACAGAAAGAAAATAGTATGAGCAAACGCTGGGGCCCAAACTAACTAAATAGAAAAGGATAGGAAGGGTACTTACTGCAATCCCAGAAAACCCTGAAAAGCACCAACTCTACTAATTTCAAAAACACCTGAGATCACACGACCTCTACCACTTAAATTAGTTCTCTGGTGTAACAAAATCAAAACAGCAGCCACTGAAAAAACTGCAAAAAGCAAAAGTACAAACATCAGTGGCTGAACTAACTGAGAGGGCAAAAGCCCCCGGAGGGGACCCTGAAGGCCCCCACAGAAGTGCAGGACAAAATGCAAAAATCTAGCACAAAAACAAAAAGAAGAAAATGTCTTATCTGATAGCAGGAGATGCAGACACGACACAGCAGGCTACAAGGGAAACAGGATTCAAGGATTGAGACCAGAACAATTGATCACCGGCAACCCTGATGGGAAGGTGACTCCCTTATATAAGACCAGTCAGTAACACCTGATTCCCAATCCTCACAATCTTCACTGGACAGACCAGCACCGCTTGTAACCACCAGAGGGAGCCTCTGCTCAGAACTCATCTCAAGCCCATTCACAACAACTGACCTACTGAATAAACTAGCAGCAATAGGTCCCCTACCAGAAGGAACCATCCTGGCCACCATGGATGTGGAATCTTTGTACTCTAATATCCCACACCAGGATGGATTAAATGCCTGCAAAGTCTTCATGGGAAACACCGGGAATGATGCTGATTCTGTGGTGAAACTCACAAAATTCATCCTCACCCACAATTACTTTGAATTTGACAACAAGATCTATCTTCAGGAGACTGGCACAGCTATGGGAAGTAAAATGGCTCCACAGTATGCAAATCTTTTCATGGCCAAGCTTGAAAGCAACTTTTTGTCCTCATGTCCCATCAGGCCTCGGGCCTACTACCGCTACATTGATGACATTTTAATCATCTGGACGGAGTCTGAGCAACAGCTAAAGGCGTTCCAATGAACAGTTCAAAAACCCAAATTTTATCCCACCATCAACTTAATTTCTTAACTACTCCAGCACTGAAATTAACTTTTTAGACCCCCACTATTAAGCTTAAAACAATGAAATAGAGACACCCTGTATCAAACCAATCGACCGTCCCACATACCTTAAATGGGACAGTTTCCATCCCAAACAAATAAAAAACTCTATTTTCTACAGCCAAGCCTCGATACAATCGTATATGTCCAACCCTATGGATAGAGATGAACACCTTATTCGCCCAAAAGACCTTTTTGAACCAGGGCTACCATCCAAGAACAATTGAAAACCAAATTACAAGAGCCACCAGAATATCAAGGGAAACACCTGCTACATTACAAAGCTAAAGAAGAAAATAACCGGGTGCCTCTAAATGGTCACCTACAATCCAAATCTGGGGATCAAAAGGGGGGCTGCACGGAAACTACAACCTTTACTACAAAAAAAATGCCCGATTACAATCCATATTCCCCGACCCCCCACTAACTGTGTTTAGGCAGCCCCCAAATCTAAGAAGCTCATTGTCAGAAACTCCCTGTCCTCCCCAACAGCTGCAGGAACCTTTCCTTGCAACAAGAAGAAATGCAAAACCTGCCCATTTATAATGACCACGGACAAGATAAAGATCCCCCAAATCACATCAAAACTACAAAAAAGCCAGGTACTTTCAGCTGCAAACACATCTATGTAGTGTACCTAAAATTTTATGTACTAAAAGTCCAACTGGGGGCTATATGTGGGATAGACAGGGCAAAAAACTGAGAACAAGGATGAATTTTCAATCGCCACACAATAAAGAAAAAAGAATGGATTAAAACCCTTTGGGAAAACACTTTTTTTTTCCCTTCATAGCATTGGGGCATGGAATTAAATTTTTATTAAAACTAACTTTATCTAGAGAAGGGGAAATTTGGAAAAATAA
>JARQOD010000009.1:118792586-118891460 GCA_033576555.1 Oophaga sylvatica | reverse complement strand
CCTGGGGGCCCCTGATAACCTAACCGATAGTATATATCAAAAAGGGGCACCTGTGTACGAAGCCAGGTCCTTTTTAACTTTTTTTTTTTGGGGGATTTTATAAAAAAATAAAGAAGGGCCCAATTTTTTTTCTAGACACATTTGTAAAAATAAAATAAATCATTAAGTTTAAAAGTGATACATGTCGACAGCACATAATTCTAACATGAAGACATGACCTAAATTCATTGAAAAACTGTAAATGATGATAATTAGCCCAAAATAATCTGTACGAGTTTCTTCACTCATAAAACATGGACGCCTTATTTTTTTTTTATAACGGGCCCAAAAATATGCCTTATTTTTACGGACTGTCCGGGAAATTTTGGATGGTTAGCAACCCGAAAGAGGCTGACCACAGATGAAGGAAGGAGAGTCACTCTTGAATGTTTTGTGATCTTCAGATAAATTTTTAATAATACTGTAGTATTACATTATATACAGGTGCTTCTCACAAAATTAGATTATCATCAAAAAGTTAATTTATTTCAGCTCGAAATACAAAAAGTGAAATTCATATAATATATAGACTATAGAGTCATGACAGAGTGATCTATTTCAAGTGTTTATTTCTGTTAATGTTGATGATTATGGCTTACAGCCAATGAAAACACCTGCAAAGGCTTCCTAAGTGTTTAAAAAGGTTTCTTAGTCTGTTTCAGTAGGCTCCACAATCATGGGGAAGACTGCTGATTTGACAGATGTCCAGAAGGCAGTCATTGACACACTCCACAAGGAGGGTAAGCCACAAAAGGTCATTGCTAAAGAACTGGCCGTTCACAGAGTGCTGTATCCAAGCATATTAGTGGAAAGTTGAGTGGAAGGAAAAGGAAAAAGTGCGGTAGAAAAGGCTGCACAAGCAATCGGGATAACCGCAGCCTTGAAAGGATTGTTAAGAAAAGACCATTCAAATATTTGGGGGAGATTCACAAGGAGTGGACTGCTGCTGGAGTCATTGCTTCAAAAGCCACCACACATAGACGTATCAAAAACATGGGCTACAAGTGTCGCATTTCTTGTATCAAGCCACTCATGACCAATAGACAAGGCCAGAAGCATCTTACCTGGGCCAAGAAGAAAAAGAACTGGACTGTTGCTCAGTGGTCCAATGTGTTGTTTTCAGATGAAAGTAAATTGTGCATTTCATTTGGAAATCAAGGTCCCAGAGTCCGGAGGAAGAGTGGAGAGGCCACAGTCCAAGCTGCTGGAGGTCAAGTATGAAGTTTTCTCAATCGGTGATGGTTTGGGGAGCAGTGTCATCTGTTGTTGTAGGTCTACTATGTTTTATCAAGACCAAAGTCAGCGCAGCCAACTACCAGAAAATTTTAGAGCACTTCAAGCTTCACTCTGCCGACAAGCTTTTTGCAGATGGAAATGTCATTCTCCAGCAGGACTTGGCACCTGTCTACACTGCCAAAAGTACCAATACCTGGTTTAAAAACAACAGTATCACTGTACTTGATTGGCCAAAAAACTCACCTGACCTTAGCCCCATAGAGAATCTATGGAGTATTGTCAAGAGGAAGATGAGAGACACCAGACCCAACAATACAGATGAGCTGAAGGCTGCTATCAAAGCAACCTGGGCCTCTATAACACCTCAGCAGTGCCACAGGCTGATCGCCTCCATGCCACGCCGCATTGATGCAGTAATTGATGCAAAAGGAGCCCAACCAAGTATTGAGTGCATTTACTGAACATACATTTCAGTAGGCCAACATTTCATATTTTAAAGTCATTTTTCAAGCTTGTGTTATAAAGTATTCTAATTTACTGAGATAATGACTTTTGGGTTTTCATTGGCTGTAAGCCATAATCATCAACATTAACAGAAATAAACACTTGAAATAGATCACTCTGTTTGTAGTGACTCTATATAGTGAGTTTCACTTTTTGCATTGAATAACTGAAATAAATTAACTTTTTGATGATATTCTAATTTTGTGAGAAGCACCTGCAGTACAGGGGCTTAACTGATCACAAGTTCATGTCTCCTAGGTAGACTAAATAGCATCTGTACAATTATTTAAAAAGTTTTAAAGATAATAAAAAAATAAGTTTGAATCATCTGCCTTTTGCCAACTGAAAAAAAATGAATTAATAACAAATATATTTGGTAATACGACATCTGCAAGTATCCGATCTATCAAAGTACACTCCTTATTAACTCCATTTTATTGAAATTTCAACACCAAAGAAGTAAAAGACATGGAAATATTGAAATCACAAGATGTATAGACATGTTAATGATATGCAAATAAATGGAAACAAAATTTTTAAAACATTTAAATTTATTCAGTTTCATGTATGAACTCCATGCACAAAAATCCCGCAACTTACACGCCTTCGACCCTTTCTTACTTTCGACTCTGCAAAAACTCTTACTGTTTCTCTTATTCATTCTCATCTGGACTATTGTAACTCTCTACAAATCATTCTCCCTCTTACCAAACTCTCCCCTCTCCAATCTGTCTTGAATGCTGCAGCCAGGATCATATTCCTCACCAATCGTTATACTGATACCTCTACCTTGTGCCAGTCATTACACTGGTTACCCATCCACTCCAGAATCCTGCACAAACTTATTACCCTCACCCACAAAGCACTCCATGGCTCAGCACAACCCTACATCTCCTCCCTCGTCTCAGCCTACCACCCTACCTGTGCCCTCCGTTCTGCTAATGACCTGAGGTTAACATCCTCAATAATCAGAACCTCCCACTCCCGTCTCCAAGACTGCACCAATTCATTGGAATGCATTACCCAGGTTAATACAATTAATCCCCAATCTCCACAGTTTTAATCGTGCCCTAAAAACGCATTTGCTCAGACTGTCATACCGCCTCAACACATTAACCTAACTAACTGGCCCATTCAAAATTTTTACCATAACCAGGTTCCTCGCATCATGTCATCACATGCTTTATGCATTTAATAGTCCTCTGTGTCTGTACTGTTACATACTTAGGCTGAAAACCGGTTCATGCAGCATTACATGAACACTCGATTCTTACACTATGGCTGGTCCCAAGAATGAGAGCAATTGTTACCATCTACCTTTCGTGTCTCCCCTTTTTCCTCATAGATTGTAAGCTTGCGAGCAGGGCCCTCATTCCTCTTGGTATCTGTTTTGATCTATGTGATTATTGTTATGCTGTAATGTCTATTGTCTGTACAAGTCCCCTCTATAATGTAAAGAGCTGCGGAATATGTCGGTGCTATAGAAATAAAATTATTATTATTATTGGCTGTTATCAATTAGGTTATTATTGGTTTTCTGAGGAATATTCTGCCTCACTGATTGCACTTGGCAAATCATCACGATCTGCTGTTGGCTGCTCCATTTCCAGTTACTGACTAATGATATCCCAGATGTGTCCAAAGGGAGACCAAAGATTCTGCAGGCCATGGCAGCACACTTGGGACGCACAGTGTGTTCACAGTAGCACAAGCAATATGCAGCCTGATGTTCAAAAACACTCTTAGGATACTTTTATGTTCTATAATGAAGGCTTTTACTGTATCCAAGACAAAAGCATGACTCATTGCTGTAGAGGATAGATCTCTATTCCAGCCTCCACTGCCATCTTATTCTGCACCATGATAACCTTTAAGAATAGCGACATGAGGTCAATAGAACACTTGTAGCTGGACGTCTGGTCCAATATTGGGCAAACATCTTAAGATGGTTTGTGGAGTCACTATTTGATATCTTAGGCTTGGTATGTAAAGTCTTCAAATCTGACGAGACAACATGGGCAACACTATGAAGAGGCCTTCACGAGGGAACACCATACCAGTTTGACTCTTTGGATTATGGTGTGCAGGGGCATAATTTAAGGTAGCCAGACCACTCTTAAGGTACTGCCACACTGAGCTATCCCGCTAGCGATCTCGTTAGCGTTGCATACTAATGAGATCGCTAGCGGGATTGTTTCTATATCGCTAAATGCTGCCGCATTTAGCGATATAGTTAACGACGCTATCGCCGTTAGCGATCTTCTTAACGACTTTAGCGGTACAAAAGTACCGCTAAATCGCTAAGAAAAGGTGCCACACAGCGATAAGATACTTACCCAGCGGGAGCGCCAGCGATGAAATAGGGTCCGGAACGATTCCAGCGACGAGCGAGATCACAGCAGGAAGCTCGTCGCTGGAAGCTGCCGCACTGAACAATATCGCTAACGGGATCGCTAAATAGTGACGTTTTTTAGCGATCCCGTTAGCGATATTGTTTAGTGTGGCATACCCTTTAGTCTTCATTCTAGTTACACTCACAGCTTTGTGTTACATTGATTTGGTCATGGAATCAGTGATACAGCCATTTCTTCAAAGTATTTCAGAAACCATTTTATAACAAAACAATGTCAGTTCTCATGTTGCTCATCAAACTGTGAGCAGCCTCCATGGCCTAAACTTGTTACCATAGCCCACAGCATCTCCGGACTTGTCTCCCATCAAGCACATATGGGATGTCATTGGTCGACAATTGCCAAGGATGCTCCTAGCAGCAGATCTTGATGACTTGGTGTCCAAGCACATTCATCAGCAGAACTTTCCTCAAAAAACCATATGCAATGTAACGGATTGCAGCCAAAACTTGTGTGTGCAATTCTGCATTTTGCGCTCATATTCAATACTGAATATATTTTGTTTACATTTAGTCATCATTCACATATCATGAACATGTCTTTTGATCCTGTGATTTTTATTACTCTACAACTTTTCCTTCTTGATATTGCAATTTTAATGTTTATGAGTGCATAAAATTATTTTATTTAACCAATATGGTTAACATCATAAAGCAAACAAACCCACCAAAAAATCAGACTTGGCATTTTCCAGAGGCTGCACCTCTCACAAATAATACAAAAAAAAGTAATCAAAACTTAGGATTCACCCTAAAATGAGTTTACCACACAAAAACAAGCCCTTAATCAACTCCATTGACAGAAAAATAGGTTAGTGATTTCTGAAAATGGAAACACAAATCAAGTTTTTTTTGGTTCTGATTTTTATCCTACCCACTAAAATTACTTAAAAATTACAAAATAATCATTTTGCCAGGTCATATTTACTGCACACTGAGTGCTCTAAAGGTAAAACTTAAAAAACAATGGCAGAAATGCTTATTTGTACTACCGTAATTTTCAGACTATAAGACGCATTTTTGCCCCAAAAAATTTTGGGGAAAATGGGGGTGCGTCTTATAGTCGGAACATACTTATAAGTAATGTGGCAGCAGCAGGAGTCAGGTGATCAGCCGAGATCTGAATCCGAGCATGCGCCGTTCCCAACGGCCATTTTCCCAGAGGCCATCGCAGTAATGGATGTGCAGGGGGCTCCGGGTTTTCAGAAAATGTCGGCGGAGCCCCCGCACCAAAAGCACCGAAGAACCTGCTGCGCCGGTTTGCGATGGGCGTTATATCGCCGGACAACCGAACACCCCATATGACCACACTCCATCAGCGCTGCCGATCCACCCTGGTAAGCTGAATTCGAGCTGTAAGACTGACCCCCATTTGACACATTCATTTTTTTCTCTATTTTCCTTCTGAAAATTTGGGGTGCGTCTTATTGTCTGGTTCGTCTTATAGTCCGAAAAATACGGTGTTTCACTAAACTTGGAACTTTTTTTTACATTAGTCAGGATATTAAATTGTAAAATGAATTGTGTTATTCAAAACTACAATTCGTAACACAAAAAAAAAAGTTTTGATATGCCTATTTTGACTGAAAAAAGGTTATGGGAAGAAGGGAGGAAGAAAATTAAAGTGAAAAAATGAAAATTATCATTGTCCGGATGGGGTTAAGTAATGAAAAAGTCAATTACTTGTCCCAGTGTGTTGACGCCCATCCACTTACTTCTGCACAAAGCTCTGTAAGTCACTGCTTACATTTTGCAATCATATGATTGCTTGCTGTATATGGATAATTTTACGATGACAGAAAACCTATACAGAAGGTGAACTCGTATGATTTTTACCTAAAATGAAAATTCCCACACCATTATCTTGAACTTACACATCTTCAGGAAGCAAACCATAATTTGCATGGTCAAACCAGCTGTTCATTTGTTTTGCATTCAGTTTTTGTAAAAGTCCAGTAGGCAAACATCTACCTATCCAAAAATGGCAGCGAGATGAGAGGGCCATATCTATAGGCAGCCCATCATGGGAAATGCGGCTTAATACCCACGTTACCTGTCTGGTACTCACATATACCTGAAATAAAATACAAATATTAAATCCAAAACATATTTTCAGCTCCAGCCTCAGTTTTAGCAAATATAAATTTTGGCTTTCCTATATATTCTGTAGAAAACAAAAAAAATCTAAGAAAGGCAATTTCAATGTTATGTAATACAAAACTAGAATATTTTTAATTATTTCGCATACAGGATGTTTTATGTGTGTTTTTCAACGGGACCTTGGACTATACAGAAACAATTTTCATTTGTAATACAACTAAAGTTGATGATTATCCATTTATTTTCCTTAAAAGAGGTTTATCCTTTTGTGTTTTGTGCAGCTCAGAGCTTGGTAGTCTCTTTACTTCCCGGTTCTTTGGTGGACAGAGCCATGCAATCCTCCTTGAGTGACAGTTCTGGTCAGGATCCTGCTACAACACATTAAGGCTATGTGCACATGATGCGGATTTGTTGCAGATGCGCAGTGGTGTTTTCTGCACGGAATTGCAATCAATGAGAATCCAGAATTGCTGTGCCCTTGATGCGGAAATTCCGTCCTGATTCGCAGCATTTTTATTTTCCACAGCATGTTAATTCTTTGCGCGGATCTGCAGCGTTTTTCGGCCATTGACTTCCATTGAGTCACTCAAGTCTGCAGCAAAAACGTAGGTGTAAAAAGGTTTGCGGATTTACTGCGGATTTGGTGCCAAAACGCACCGGATTTGTAAAAGGAAATGATGTCAGAAGATTGTGTGGGCGGAGAATATAGAAAAGAGCCTATCTTGGTTGAAACACATCAACAATGGATGTTGGACTTGAAAATGACTTATTTTTTTACAATAATATATATTTTTTTAGCTAACAAATCCGCATGGAAATCCACATAAAAAACGCATGAAATCCGCACAAAAAAATGCACAGAATTTACTCTGCGTTTTCTGCCAAGAGATGCAGAATCCGCGCTGAAGTTTCCGCATGCAAATCCGCAATGTGCGCACATAGCCTAACAATTTATCAGTGTTCTTCTGAGTCTACACTGTTATCACTTTATTTACATACACACGTGATCAAAGTTGTTGGTACCTCTCATTTAATGACAGAAAAACCCACAATGGTGACAGAAATAACTTGAATCTAACAAAAGTAATAATAAATCAAAAATCTATGAAAATGAACAAATGAAAGTCAGACATTGCTTTTCCACAGAATGTTTAAAAAAATAAATCTCATGAAATGGGCCTGGACAGAAATGATGGTACCCCTGAAAATAATGTGACAAAAGGGACATGTTAAATCAAGGTTTGTCCTCTATAATTAGCATCACAAGTGTCTGCAATCTTGGAATCAGTGAGTGGCCTGTATAGAGGCTACAGATTCTCACTGTGCTGGTTGGTAACATGGTGTGTATCACACTCAACATGGACCAGAGGAAGCGAAGGAAAGAGTTGTCTCAGGAGATTAGAAAGAAAATTATAGACAAACATGTTAAAGGTAAAAGCTATAAGACCATCTCCAAGCAGCTTGATGTTCCTGTAACTACAGCTGCACATATTATTCAGAAATTTAAGCTCCATGGGACTGTAGCCAACCTCCCTGGATGTGGCCACAGGAGGAAAATTGATGACAAATCAAAGAGACGGATCATACGAATGGTAACAAAAGAGCCCAGAAAAACTTCTAAACAGATTAAAGGTGAACTTCAAGCTCAAGGAACATCAGTGTCAGATCGCACCATCCGTCGTATGAGCCAAAGTGGACACCATTGTTGAAAAAAAATAATAAAAAAGCCAGACTGAAACTTGCGAAACTACATGATGACAAGCCACGAAGCTTCTGGGAGAATGTCCTATGGACTGGTGTGACAAAAATTGAATTTTTTGGCAAGTGACATTAGCTCTATGGTCACAGACGGAAAAATGAAGCATATCAAGAAAGAACACTGTCCCTACTGTGAAGCATGGAGGAGGCTCTGTTATATTCTGGGGCTGCTTTGCTGCATCTGGCACAGGGTGTCTAGAATGTGTGCAGCACACAATGAAATCTCAAGACTATCAAGTGATTCTAGAGAGAAATGTGCTGCCCAGTGTCAGAAAGCTTGGTCTCAGTCACAAGTCATGGGTCTTGCAACAGGATAATGTCCCAAAATACACAGCTAAAAAAAAAACAAGAATTTCTAAGATGAAAACATTGGACTATTCTGAAGTGGCCTTCTATGAGCCCTGACCTAAATCCTATTGAGCATCTTTGGAAAGAGCTGAAACATGCCATCTGGAAAAGGCAACTGTTATGATTCGGTAACCGAGGAGGATTATCGAGAAATAGGCTAGGCAACCAGACACCCAGAGAGGTTGGTAACTTAGTGGATTGCAGACCCCTAAACTGACAACACAACTAGAAATAGCCGTGGGACGTACCTACGATGCCCTAGACGCCTCGACACAGCCAAAGAGTTAACTAAGCCTAAAGAGAAAAAGGGAAAGCTAAACTGCCCTGGAGTAGAGCCCCAAAGGAATAGATAGCCCCAAACATATATTGGCGGTGAGACAGATGAAGTACAAACACAGGCAGAAAATAGAGCAAGCAAATGCTGGGTCCAAACTGTCTGGATAGAACAGGACAGGAAAGGATACTGTCGGCAATCCCGCAAAAAACCCTAAGAAAAATTCCAGCACGTCTGATATGCAAAAATCCTGAGGCAACACGACCTCTCCCCCACTAAATCAGAACTCTGGTGTGAACTGACGCAAAAACAACAGATACTGAAATAACAGGGGACTAGACTGACATAAGTAATGGCAAAGGAAAAAAGAGTCCAGCACGGGTCCCAGCAGGGAACCCGGCTGAACTACACACCAGCAAGGCAGAGAATTGAGAAAGCAACAAGGAAAAAAAAACACATTAAACAGACAAAACTTATCTGAAAGATGCAGGACAAAGCAAGGAGCAAGCTGTCTTCCAAAGGCTTCAGGAAGAAAAGCAAATCACCGGCAACAGCTAAGGGAAGGTTGCTCACTTTTAATCCCTCCAGTCAGTAACACCTGATCTCCAATCATCCTCCTCAGGTGATCGAATTCTGTCAGCCAGACCAGCTCCATTACCCACCGCAACCACCAGAGGAGCCCAAACTCAGAAGCCAGATCAAGAGTGTTCACAACAGGCAATCTTCAAACACGATACAACTGGAGCAGTTTGCTCTTGAGGAGTGGGCTAAAATACCTGTCGAGAGGTGCAGAAGTCTCATTGACAGATACACGAATCGTTTGATTGCAGTGATTGCCTCAAATGTTGTGCAACAAAATATTAAGTTAAGTGTACCATCATTTCTGTCCAGGCCTATTTCATGAGTTTTAGTTTTAAAAAAATTCTGTGGAAGCATGGTTGAAAAGCAATGTCTGACTTTCACTTGTTCATTTTCATAGATTTTTTATTTATTATTACTTTTGTCTGATTCAAGTTATTTCTGTCACCATTGTGGGTTTTTCTGTCATTAAACGAGAGGCACCAACAATTTTGACCACATGTGTAAATAATATAGAGTATTGACCTAATTGTGTTGACCTGGGTAATCATATAGCTAGTTATTTTTTTCCCAACTGAATTTTTATTGAATATAATACAATACAATACAATAACAAAACAATATAATAATACTAATAGAAGGGAGAGAAGAAGGTGGGTAAGGAAGGAGGAGAGGATTAGGAATAGCTAGTTATTTTTACAGTAACATGAAAACTTTAAAAACAATCTCCACCTCCCCTCAAAAAAATAGCAGAATGTGATGGTTTTGATAGTTTTCACACAATCTGGTTTTTAATTTTTTAACCTTTTTGAAAACTTTAAAAACTATCTCCACCTCCCCTCAAAAAAATAGCAGAATGTTGATGGTTTTGATAGTTTTCACACAATCTGGTTTGAATTTTTTAACCTTTTTCCAGTACATTATATAGATTATATTGTAAAATGAAAGGTTTTTTTCAACCACAACTCATTCTGCAAAGAAATAAAATCTCATACAGGTCCTTCTCAAAAAATTAGCATATAGTGCTAAATTTCATTATTTACCATAATGTAATGATTACAGTTAAACTTTCATATATTTTAGATTCATTACACACCAACTGAAATTTGTCAGGTCTTTTATTGTTTTAATACTGATGATTTTGGCATACAACTCCTGATAACCCAAAAAACCTGTCTCAAAAAAATTAACATATTTCAACCGTCCAATAAAATAAAAGTGTTTTTTCAAAACAAACAAAAAAACCATCAAATAATAATGTTCAGTTCTGCACTCAATACTTGGTCGGGAATCCTTTGGCAGAAATGACTGCTTCAATGTGGCGTGGCATGGAGGCAATCAGCCTGTGACACTGCTGAGGTGTTATGGAGGCCCAGGATGCTTCGATAGCGGCCTTAAGCTCATCCAGAGTGTTGGGTCTTGCGTCTCTCAACTTTCTCTTCACAATATCCCACAGATTCTCTATGGGGTTCATGTCAGGAGAGTTGGCAGGCCAATTGAGCACAGTAATACCATGGTCAGTAAACCATTTACCAGTGGTTTTGGCACTGTGAGCAGGTGCCAGGTCGTGCTGAAAAATGAAATCTTCATCTCCATAAAGCATTTCAGCCGATGGAAGCATGAAGTGCTCCAAAATCTCCTGATAGCTAGCTGCATTGACCCTGCCCTTGATGAAACACAGTGGACCAACACCAGCAGCTGACATGGCACCCCACACCATCACTGACTGTGGGTACTTGACACTGGACTTCAGGCATTTTGGCATTTCCTTCTCCCCAGTCTTCCTCCAGACTCTGGCACCTTGATTTCCGAATGACATGCAAAATTTGCTTTCATCAGAAAAAAGTACTTGGGACCACTTAGCAACAGTCCAGTGCTGCTTCTCTGTAGCCCAGGTCAGGCGCTTCTGCCGCTGCTTATGGTTCAAAAGTGGCTTTACCTGGGGAATGCGGCACCTGTAGCCCATTTCCTGCACACGCCTGTGTACGGTGGCTCTGGATGTTTCTACACCAGACTCAGTCCACTGCTTCCTCAGGTCCCCCAACGTCTGGAATCGGTCCTTCTCCACAATCTTCCTCAGGGTCCGGTCACCTCTTCTCGTTGTACAGCGTTTTCTGCCACATTGTTTCCTTCCAACAGACTTCCCATTGAGGTGCCTTGATACAGCACTCTGGGAACAGCCTATTTGTTGAGAAATTTCTTTCTGGGTCTTACCCTCTTGCTTGAGGGTGTCAATGATGGCCTTCTTGACATCAGTCAGGTCGCTAGTCTTACCCATGATGGGGGTTTTGAGTAATGAACCAGGCAGGGAGTTTTTAAAAGCCTCAGGAATCTTTTGCATGTGTTTAGAGTTAATTAGTTGATTCAGAAGATTAGGGTAATAGGTCGTTTAGAGAACCTTTTCTTGATATGCTAATTTTTTGAGACAGGTTTTTTGGGTTATTCAGGAGTTGTATGCCAAAATCATCAGTATTAAAACAATAAAAGACCTGACAAATTTCAGTTGGTGTGTAATGAATCTAAAATATATGAAAGTTTAATTGTAATCATTACATTATGGTAAATAATGAAATTTAGCACTATATGCTAATTTTTTGAGAAGGACCTGTATAATTATGTTGATAGAAAAATAAAAAAAGTTAAGGGTCTTTAAAGAACAGGAAGAAAAAAAAGCAAAAGTGCAAATAAGAAAGAAATTGCCAGTTCTCAACAGTGGTAAAGGGCTCTAAATGGTGGTGCCAACTGATAACCAACTAGAGAAAGGACGACTACCTCTAAACTGAGTACACAGGAACCAAGTGGAATAAAACACAGATTATGTTTTACTGTCTGTGTCCCTCAGTTTCCCATACACATAAGGGGGTCTAAGGCCTCAAGGGATATTAGGGATAATTAATGAGAGAATCTGTTGAATCTCGAGTTCAGCTGTTCACTCGCATTTGGCAAAGAAATTCCACTTTCATCCTTGTTAGTTGCTACAAATTGAATGTTTCCTTATTATTCTCTGTTGTGAAATCAGATCCCTAATCGGCATCGGAAGCTCCTCTCACAATAAAATTTTTGTGAATTAGACGTCACACGACAGAGGAAAGAAGAAGCTAGATAGAGCAAAAAAACAGATGGCGGACTACGGCATCGGCTACACAGGTTAGTGATGAGGTGAATATTCATTTTTTTCACCCTTTTCCCCACCCTCTACAGTTCAGGAAAATGTTGTCCAGGCAGGCTGCCTGTATGCTGAATTTGTATAACACTAATTAGAAAAAAAAATATGATTAAAAAAATCTGAATCTTTAGTAAATTGTGAAGAAATCAATTTGTCTCTATGGAATTTGCTCATCTCTACTCTACACCATTTTTTTTAACAAGAAGTCTTTCACTTTAATCAGGGTTGTACACAGAACCCATCCTTACGATTTTACAATTATAGATCTTTGCTCAGACTCCTTAAAAATAGCTCTTCGTATTATCTGTCAGGGCTTGCTTACACGAGTGAATAAATCAGCGAGTACAATCCGATTAAAAAATTCCGATTGCACTCGCTCACATCTGCGATTATTTTCTCATGCTGATTTGGCATGAGAGAACAATGGCAGCATGCTGCGAATGGCTGCAAAAATTGTATCGCAAGCACCCATAGGAGTTTATGGGTCTGTGTGAAATAACGCGCTAAACTAGGATGTCACCCGAGCACAGTGCGATTCCCGCGGCGCCAGCTATGTGGAGATGGAGAAATTACTTTCTCTGTCTCCTCCGCACCTGCGCTCAGATTCTCTCATGCAAGAGGATTGCAGCATAGAACACTGACACTCGGCTCACGCTCGCAGCAGAGCTGTAGCCGAGTGTCATTAGCATCTCGCATAGGATGATCTTGCATCAGACGCTATACCCTAGTGTGACTCTGGCCTCAGACTGCACATTATGGAATATACTAATGAGTTTCATCTATTAGGTAGTCCCATGAGGGATTTTTTTGGAAAGTCATAAAGGAAGGACTGTACTTTTTACACTCCTTTCTTATCAATCTATCAACTGGAAACATATGCTATGTTTTCATAGGTCCTATACTTTCTACTTCTGCCCATGGACAAAGGAGGACACATGGGAACCAAACTCATCTGAAGACAAGTATGGTCAATCTCTTTATTTAAAGCAGTTGTCTAGTTGACACTTTTCCTTTTAAAGAAATGGCCCAACTGGCATATAATAAAACAGTAATGATTCACACCTTACGAATCCCCCACTGGTCCTGCTTTTTGGTCTATACTTCCTGATTGTCAATGTTTCTTGAGTCCCTCTGGTCTTTACCCCACTGTCCCTCTCTCTCTACACACCGCAAATGACTACTTGCTCAGTTAATCTTTTACTGTAATGGTGACTTAGATTAATCAGTAATTGGCTGCATGTACCAGTGTAGGGATGTCATTGGTGGAAGCAGACACCATGAGGTGACCTAGTAGCATTTGAATTAGAGCAGCAGGGTTCACTGAGGTGAATATGGCTGATTTTACTTTTTTTGCTCATTTTGAGCCTTTGAAAAAAATATTTTCAACATCAACAACCCTTTTAAAAAATGATGATTACATGTGTATATTTTGCATGTGACACGTGCACATCCTTTTACAGTACTTTGCATATCAAAAATGGGTGCTGGTCTTCCTAATTGTAGACAGCTCACAATTTAATTCCCTGATTTATTGCTTCTTGGGTCTACAAAATAGGACCTAGATATGAAAAGAAAATACTTTACCTGCTTGGCTATGGCACTAATTTCCACAGCAATGTCCCCAGCTGAATTTCCAATTCCTACCACCAATACAGTCTTCTCACGATATTCTTCGTATTTCTTATAAAAACGACTGTGAATGTACCGGCCTTTGAAATCATGAATACCTGACAAGAGTATAGGAAATTCACATCAATGCAAAGAAGAAAAACATTTTAGATTAAAGGGAATTTATCAGTAGGATCAACCCTTCTAAGCAGTCAATATGGGCTTGTAGGACATAGGAAGCTGAATATAGTGATACCTTAATAGCGGCGATTCGATGTTTTTGTACAGAGAAATCCACATTTTTCTTATATGTAATTAAGCTGTCCAAGACTATGGGCCGGACACTGATCTGCACAAGAATCAGCCTCCAGAGATAATTGTAAATTAAAGAAGGCATTACCATGTGTGATGTTAATGGCCGCAGAAGTCAGAGAGCCGCAGCTGCTAATGTGTTTGTTATGAGGCAAAGTTCAGCTCTCCTGTTCTGTGTTAGCTATATGTCTCACACTGCTAATGTCCCCTTTCATTTATAATAAGCTCTGGAGGCAGATTCTCTTTGCAGATCAGTGTCGGGCACATAGTCCTGAACAGCTGATTTACAAATAAGAAAACGTGGATATTTCAGGATTAAGACATCATATTGCAGATATGAAAGTATCACTTTATTCAACTATCTGTGACCTACATTTTTATATGGAACACTTAGGAAGGTTGATAGTGCTGACAGATTTAAAGGTGTTGTACCACAAACAAACTTAATTTTAATCAATAGATTTTGTAATAGTAATAATTGTCACTATTTGATGTGTTTAAAAAAAATGTTCCTGTGCTGAGATAGTATTATAAATGTGCTGTGTACTGTGTAATTTTTGTTTCAGACCATGCACAGGACATGGTCTGATCATATCACATCTCCTTCGTAGGGGAGAAACAAAATAAGTATACTGACATTACAGAACAAGAGTATAAATAATTTTTTCTTTGAAGTAAAATATTTTTAAAAAGCTGGCAGGAAATGCTTAATCTCACATAGAGAATCAGCTGTGATCCCATGCTGTGTTCTCTATATACTCTTTTGATTCCTCCCCTGCCCAGAGATGTGGTATGACCAGACCATGTTCCTGTACGTCAGACACAACCATTACACAGTACACAGCAGGGGCACATTTATAAGATTATCTCAGCACAGCCACATTTTTTAAAACACATCCAATTGTGGAAATTATTATTATCCAAGATATAGTGATTAAAGTTAACTTAAAATCGACTTTATTCGTGGGAAAATCTCTTTAAGTATAACTATGAAAGTCTCTCTCTGAAACAGACTGAAACGTTTCAAAGAAAACATTGCTTAAGTAGCTAACAAACACTATAAAGAGAGACCAGCACTGCTTCAAGCTGGTTTCTCCCTGCTCCGCTCTAGTTTATATTTACAGGTCTCTCCCATGTGTGTACATCAGTAGAAGAAGAAAAGGTAGCACACTGTAGCGCTATAGCTTGCAAACACGAAATATGAAAAATTATGAAAAATGAATTACATCATTACCTTAGAAATATGAAAAAAAATTTAGAAGTCTTAGCGCATAAGATGGCCAAATTATGTGAGCCTGATAGCCACGTCAAGGCTCTTCTCGTATATCAGTCCCTAACTAATGCCTATCCTCGCTTTAGAAAAGTCTGTCTGCATGGGAACCTATGAATCCTCTTTTCAGACTAAAATCTACATCTCTGTGGAGGGGTGATGAACCTGCTGTAATTAAAAGGCCTGTGACCACCAGGTGGAGTGCTCAGGCAGCGAGGATAGGCATTAGTTAGGGACTTATGCGCTAAGACTTCTCAATTTTTTATTTCTAAGGTAATGATGTAATTCATTTTCATATTTTTCATATTTCGGTTTGCAAGCTATAGCGCTACAGGTGTACTTTTCTTCTTGTATGTATATGAGTTGTGACTCTAGGTTTAGCACCTGTTCACACTGAATCTAAGTTTGGATGTGCCGGTCAGTTTTTTTATATGTATTCATTTACCTTCTGCTGAGCACTCCACCTGGTGGTCACAGGCCTTTTAATTACAGCAGGTTCATCACCCTCCACAGGATGTGATTTTAGTCTGAAAAGAGGATTCATAGGTTCCCATGCAGACAGACTTTTTAAAGCGAGGATAGGCATTAGTTAGGACCTGATAACGAGAAGAGCCTTGACGTGGCTATCAGGCTCACATAATTTGGCCATCTTATGCGCTAAGACTTCTCAATTTTTCATATTTCTAAGGTAATGATGTAATTCATTTTTCATATTTTTCATATTTCGTGTTTGCAAGCTATAGCGCTACAGTGTGCTACCTTTTCTTCTTGTATGTATATGAGTTGGTGACTCTAGGTTTAGCACCTGTTCACACTGAATCTAAGTTTGGATGTGCCGTCAGTTTTTTTATATGTATTCATTTACCTTCTGCCTGAGCACTCACCTGTGGCACAGGCCTTTTAATTACAGCAGTTCATCACCCCTCCACAGAGATGTAGATTTTAGTCTGAAAAGAGGATTATAGGTTCCATGAGACAGACTTTTCTAAGCGAGATAGGCATTAGTTAGGACCTGATATACGAGAAGAGCCTTGACGTGGCTATCAGGCTCACATAATTTGGCCATCTTATGCGCTAAGACTTCTCAATTTTTCATATTTCTAAGGTAATGATGTAATTCATTTTTCATATTTTTCATATTTCGTGTTTGCAAGCTATAGCGCTACAGTGTGCTACCTTTTCTTCTTGTATGTATATGAGTTGGTGACTCTAGGTTTAGCACCTGTTCACACTGAATCTAAGTTTGGATGTGCCGGTCAGTTTTTTATATGTATTCATTTACCTTCTGCCTGAGCACTCCACCTGGTGGTCACAGGCCTTTTAATTACAGCAGGTTCATCACCCCTCCACAGAGATGTAGATTTTAGTCTGAAAAGAGGATTCATAGGTTCCCATGCAGACAGACTTTTCTAAAGCGAGGATAGGCATTAGTTAGGGACCTGATATACGAGAAGAGCCTTGACGTGGCTATCAGGCTCACATAATTTGGCCATCTTATGCGCTAAGACTTCTCAATTTTTCATATTTCTAAGGTAATGATGTAATTCATTTTTCATATTTTTCATATTTCGTGTTTGCAAGCTATAGCGCTACAGTGTGCTACCTTTTCTTCTTGTATGTATATGAGTTGGTGACTCTAGGTTTAGCACCTGTTCACACTGAATCTAAGTTTGGATGTGCGGTCAGTTTTTTTATATGTATTCATTTACCTTCTGCCTGAGCACTCCACCTGGTGGTCACAGGCCTTTTAATTACAGCAGGTTCATCACCCCTCCACAGAGATGTAGATTTTAGTCTGAAAAGAGGATTCATAGGTTCCCATGCAGACAGACTTTTCTAAAGCGAGGATAGGCATTAGTTAGGGACCTGATATACGAGAAGAGCCTTGACGTGGCTATCAGGCTCACATAATTTGGCCATCTTATGCGCTAAGACTTCTCAATTTTTCATATTTCTAAGGTAATGATGTAATTCATTTTTCATATTTTTCATATTTCGTGTTTGCAAGCTATAGCGCTACAGTGTGCTACCTTTTCTTCTTGTATGTATATGAGTTGGTGACTCTAGGTTTAGCACCTGTTCACACTGAATCTAAGTTTGGATGTGCCGGTCAGTTTTTTTTTTTTTATATGTATTCATTTACCTTCTGCCTGAGCACTCCACCTGGTGGTCACAGGCCTTTTAATTACAGCAGGTTCATCACCCCTCCACAGAGATGTCGATTTTAGTCTGAAAAGAGGATTCATAGGTTCCCATGCAGACAGACTTTTCTAAAGCGAGGATAGGCATTAGTTAGGGACCTGATATACGAGAAGAGCCTTGACGTGGCTATCAGGCTCACATAATTTGGCCATCTTATGCGCTAAGACTTCTCAATTTTTCATATTTCTAAGGTAATGATGTAATTCATTTTTCATATTTTTCATATTTCGTGTTTGCAAGCTATAGCGCTACAGTGTGCTACCTTTTCTTCTTGTATGTATATGAGTTGGTGACTCTAGGTTTAGCACCTGTTCACACTGAATCTAAGTTTGGATGTGCCGGTCAGTTTTTTTTTTTTTTTTTTTTTTATATGTATTCATTTACCTTCTGCCTGAGCACTCCACCTGGTGGTCACAGGCCTTTTAATTACAGCAGGTTCATCACCCCTCCACAGAGATGTAGATTTTAGTCTGAAAAGAGGATTCATAGGTTCCCATGCAGACAGACTTTTCTAAAGCGAGGATAGGCATTAGTTAGGGACCTGATATACGAGAAGAGCCTTGACGTGGCTATCAGGCTCACATAATTTGGCCATCTTATGCGCTAAGACTTCTCAATTTTTCATATTTCTAAGGTAATGATGTAATTCATTTTTCATAGTTTTCATATTTCGTGTTTGCAAGCTATAGCGCTACAGTGTGCTACCTTTTCTTCTTGTATGTATATGAGTTGGTGACTCTAGGTTTAGCACCTGTTCACACTGAATCTAAGTTTGGATGTGCCGGTCAGTTTTTTTATATGTATTCATTTACCTTCTGCCTGAGCACTCCACCTGGTGGTCACAGGCCTTTTAATTACAGCAGGTTCATCACCCCTCCACAGAGATGTAGATTTTAGTCTGAAAAGAGGATTCATAGGTTCCCATGCAGACAGACTTTTCTAAAGCGAGGATAGGCATTAGTTAGGGACCTGATATACGAGAAGAGCCTTGACGTGGCTATCAGGCTCACATAATTTGGCCATCTTATGCGCTAAGACTTCTCAATTTTTCATATTTCTAAGGTAATGATGTAATTCATTTTTCATATTTTTCATATTTCGTGTTTGCAAGCTATAGCGCTACAGTGTGCTACCTTTTCTTCTTGTATGTATATGAGTTGGTGACTCTAGGTTTAGCACCTGTTCACACTGAATCTAAGTTTGGATGTGCCGGTCAGTTTTTTTATATTTTTATATGTACATCAGTAGAGACCTGTCAATCACTTGAAGCAGAGTGAGGAGAAGTGGGCCGAAGGTGACGCAGGACTAGTTGCATCTCTTCCTACGGTCCCTGGTTGGCCTGTTAAACTATGTTTTCACTGAAACAATGCTGCATATTAGAGCTAAGTGAACCTTTTGATGTTCAGGTCAGCAAACATTTAAATGTTCGCTGACTTGTTCGATGAACGTAACCGAACGTCAAAAGCCACACTTCCTCTCCTGCACCTTTTCAGGCATATGACAGCTGAGGTTTGCAGCCTGGAGCTGTCAGTTTTGCCTGGCTGGTAGTGATGAGCAAGTATACTCGTTGCTTGAGTTTTCCCGAGCATGCTCGGGTGTCCTCCAAGTATTTTGGCGCGCTCGGAGATTTAGTTTCTGTTGACGCAGCTGCATGATTTATGGCTGCTGGACAGCCTGAATACATGTGAGGATTCCCTAACAAACACGCATTCCTCACATGTATTCAGGCTGTCCAGCAGCCAAAAATCATGCAGCTGCGTCAACAGAAACTAAATATCCGAGCATACGAAAATACACAGAGGACACTCGAGCAACAAGTATACTCGCTCATCACTACTGGCTGGTTGTCCAAAATATTACATAATTTTTTTTTATAATTTATTTATTCATAGTGGCTGATGAATACCCCATCAGGCGCCGCCTGCTCTCTCTGTTAATAGTTGAATACAACTCTCAACATTGTCCACTGCTAGCGTGATTACAGCGCGAGCAGGGGACAGTGATGTGAGCTGTGTTAACTTCAGCACTTTGCGCCAGAGAACAGCGCAAACAGTACCGCTGATTATCAGGCGTCGGCACGTGTTACACTGATAACACAATGATGTCATCCATGTGTCATCAGTGTAAACATGTGGGGGACATTTTGCAGCCCGTACTGCTATCGGAAAGCATCTTAGTGAACTCTGTAATTTACCGAACTTTGGCCAACTTTTGCCCATTTTTAGGAAAAATTTTTGAGAATGCGAACATGAATCCAAATGAGCTACATTTGCTGAATGCTGAATTTGAGATTTGCAAACGTTTTCTGAACAAGTTCGCTCATCTCTACTGCAGATACTTGAAAAAGCTGCAATTTTGGGGCCACATTCTGATTCACATTGCCCATCGTTCAGACAGCATGAAGCTACAGACAGGTTTCCTGTAATATGCAGTTGATCAGCAGCATTCAATGTAGTAAAACATTTTAAGGATAGGAGTTAAATGTCTAATCGGTGGGGGTTTAACTATTGGGACCCCAGGATTCTCGGGACTGGGGCAGATGTCCTCCATGTAAATAAAGTGAAAATTCATCTATTCTTTATTAACAAAACCCAATTCACTATAGGTTTGGTTTCAGGATAATTATTGGACTATGGTTACTTTTCAGTTTGTTGTGATTTATAGACTTTCACTTTCACTGTTTGTTAGCATTGGATGTAAGCAATTTACTATTTGAAATAGCAGTCACCTTCATACTAGAATTTTCATACATGTGATTAAATAGGAGAATTTACAGCACCACCAAAATGTGCAGTTTAATTACAACTCTCATATGTCTGGCAAGTGTCCTCATTCACTCCTAATAGAGAGTGTTAGCAGTCTCATTAATGTGTCCTAGTAATTTACCAGGGAACGACTCCAAAGGTAAATATGGATCTACATGATGGCCATTGCAGACCAAAACAGCATCAAAACACTCCTTCTTCTTTACACCATTATTCTCCGTCATGACCTTCCATTGACCAGTCTTGGAAAAATTCATGCTCTTTGTCACCAAGCAAACTTCAGTCTTGGATAAAACAGAAATTGCTATATTACTCACTTTTGTAGCATCCAAATGTGAAATTCAGACAAATATAATGCACAGACTGTAAGAGAGAGAAGGCATATGGTAACGTCTGTGAAACAAGTGGTCAAGGGGAGCAATCTGTGAGAGAGAGGAGGTCATGGAAAGTAGTCTGCATGAGATGAGGCATGAGAAGAAAGCTATGTAAGAAAGAGGGCCGTGTTTTGGTCTGATTCTGCTCTTGTCTAGTTACAAGAGTGGTTTGGTTTGAGGTATGAATTAATTTTCTGTTCTGGGTTCTAAATAATTTAGAGGTCTGATGAGGGGTATGACAAATTAGTGGTAAAATTAAAGATATCTTGGCAGCAAATTTTACTGTCATCAGTATAATAGGAGACATTGCCATGTTGAACTTGGCCTGATTGAAAAGTAAAGGAAGGAAGAAACAGATTTTAGCCCTTAGAGACCTTGCCCATTTTTGTTTTTGCGTTTCTGTTTTTCCCTCCCCTTCTTCTCAGAGAAATAACTTTTATTTTTTAGTCAATATGGCCATGTGAGGGCTTGTTTTTGCAGTACAAGTTGTACTTTTGAACAACACCATTGGTTTTACCATATTGTGTACTCAAAAACAGGAAAAAAAATTTCAAGTGCTGTAAAATTGCAAAAAAAAGTGCAATTCCACAACGTTTTTGTGGATTTTTTTTACCATGTTAACCAAATGCTAAAACTGACCTGCCATTATGATTCTACAGGTCATTACGCGTTCATAAATACCTAGGTTCTTTTTTATTTAAGGGGGTGAAAAAAAAAATCCAAAGTTTGTTTAAAAAAATAATTAAATTTTGCGTGCAGAGCTGACTTTTAATTGATACCATTTTGGTGCACATACGATCTTTTGATCACCCGTTATTGAATTTTAATGCAATGTCGTGTAGACCAAAAAAATCGTAATTCTGGTGGTTTGACTTTTTTCTCATTACGCCGTTTCACGATCAGGTTAATCCTTTTTTTTATTGATAGATCAGGCGATTCTGAATGCAGCGATATCAAATATTTGTATGTTTGATTTCTTTTTATTGTTTTATTTTGAATGGCTCGAAAGGGGGGTGATTTAAACTTTTATTTTTTTTTTTATATATTTAAAAACTTTTTTTTTTACTTTTGGCAAGCTACATACAAGCGATGATCAGATCACCTGTATGTAACAGAATTTCTGACTTGCTATGAGCGCTAAGCACTGAGTGGCGCTCATAGCAATCCGGCACTGACAACTATAGAGGTTTCCAGGAGACCTCCGGTTGTCATGCCAACCCACCGGTGATCCGCGATCACGTGACGGGGGTCACCCGTGGAGGATTTCCAGCCCGATGGCCGGAAGCTCAGGTTAAATGCCACTGTCAGCGTTTGACAGCGGCATTTAACGATTTAATAGCCATGGGTGGATCGCAACTCCACCCGCGGCTGTTCCGGGCACATGTCAGCTGTTCAAAACAGCTGACATGTACCGGGAAAAATGTGGGCTCACCGCCGGAGCCCACATTTAAGGGAGGGAAGCGACCTGCGCAGTACTAGTACAACGGAGGTTGCAGTCTGTTCAGTGGCATTCTCTTTTCTTTTCAGAACTTAATCAGCTTTAACATTAACACAATACAGATGCAATTAGAAATCTTTTAATGTATATACAGTGCTTGAAAAAATATACATACGGTATGAACTTTTCCCTTTCACTTTTGGAATTTTATATGATCTAACAACAAAAAATAGCAAGTATATGTGAAATGATACATGATATTCTAATTATTTTAAAAACATAAATCTAAAAATTGTGACATACAGTACAGACCAAAAATTTGGACACACCTTCTCATTTAAAGATTTTTCTGTATTTTCATGACTATGAAAATTGTAAATTCACACTGAAGGCATCAAAACTATGAATTAACACATGTGGAATTACAGTATATACTTAACAAAAAAGTGTGATACAACTAAAAATATTTCTTATATTCTAGGTTCTTCAAAGTAGACACCTTTTGCTTTGATGACTGCTATTGCACACTCTTGGCATTCTCTTGATGAGCTTCAAGAGGTAGTCACCGGAAGTGAAAACCATTTCCGGTGACTACCTCTTGAAGCTCATCAAGAGAATGTGCAAAGCAGTCATCAAAGAAAAAGGTGACTACTTTGAAGAACCTAGAATATAAGAAATATTTTCAGTTGTATCACACTTTTTTGTTAAGTATATAATTCCACATGTGTTAATTCATAGTTTTGATGCATTCAGTGTGAATTTACAATTTTCATAGTCATGAAAATACAGAAAAATCTTTAAATGAGAAGGTGTGTCCAAACTTTTGGTCTGTACTGTACATTTACATTCAGCGATCCTGAGTCAATGTTTTGTAGGACCACCCTTCACTGCAATTACTGCTGCAAGGTTTTTGGGGAATGTCTCCGTCAGCTTTGCACATCTAAGGGCTGAATTTTTTGCCCATTCTTCTTTGCTCACTGATTGAATGGAGAGTGTCTGTGAAAATGCAATTTTCAAGTCTTGCCACAGATTTTCAATGGGATTTAGGTCTCGACTGTGACTGTGCCGTTCATACAAATGACTATGCTTTCATCTAAACCAACCATTGTAGCTCTGGCGGTTTGTTTAGGATCATTGTCCTGCTGGAAGGTGAACCTACGACCCAGTCTCAAGTTTTTTGCAGCCTTTGACATGTTTTACATCAGGATTTCCATTCATTTAGTTCCATCCATCTTCTCATCAGCTCTGATCAGCTTCCCTTTCTCTGCTGAGGAAAAGCATTCTCACAGCATGATGCTGCCACCTCCAAGGGATTTTGATTTTTGTTCTTCTTTGGGCTCATCTGACCAGGAAACCTTCTTCCACGTGCTAGCCGTGTACCCTACATGACTTTTTGCAAATGGGATTTCTTATTTTTTGCTTTAAAAATGGTTTTCTTTTTGCCACTTTAACATAAAGGAGACATTTGTGAAGTATATGACTAATAGATGCCTGTGGACAGATCCTACCACCTGAGCTGTGGAGCTCTGCAGCTCCTCTAGAGTTACCATGTGCCCCTTAGTTGCGTCTCTAATTAGTGTTCCCTTGCTTGGGATGTCAGTTTAGATGGATAGCCATGTCTTAATAGGTTTGAAGCTGTGCCATACGCCTTCCATTTTTGGATGATGGCTTAAACAGTGCTCCATGAAATGTTCAGAGGTTTGGCTATTTTTTTTTATAATCAAACCATTCATTACTCTTCTAAACAAATGTATTCATGACCTGTCTGGTGTTCCTTGGTTTTCATGATGCTGTTTAATTCCTAATGTTCTCTAACAAACCTATGAGGCCTTCACAGAACAGCTGTAGTTATACTGAAAATAAATTACTCATGAATGGAATTAAATTTTTATTTACATGTTCTTAAAATCAATAACTGAAAACAAAATTCATGTGCAGGGCTGTCAATGGAGATGGCAGTGCTGAACTAGAAGATAGAGGCTTTAACATGACCAGATATCTGTAAAATGTAAACTGTGTTATTTGCTTAGTGCTGCTGGGAAGTTATGTTGTGCTGCATGTGTGATATTTGGTGCTGCTAGAAGAATTATGTTCACTGCATGGTATTCTGACACCGATGCACGTATGTGAGATGTGTCTGAGAGATGTGAGCACAGATCTCAGTGTAAGCAATGGCACATAATGTTACTCGCTAACGTTTTCCTCCTATGCTTGACCAGTTGCACGTGGTACATCTGGAAAGGACGATGCAATGAACTTTAACAGGTTTTATTCACAGCACCTTGATGACATGAAGTAAGATGTCAGGGAAGATGAAGGGATGAAGATGAGGTACAATATGTAGGGTGTTGTGAATGTGTTAGAAATGAATTCTGAGCAGAAGCTCCCTCTGGTGGTTACAAACAGTACTGAACCATTCAATGAAGATTGGCAATCAGGAGTTACAGACTGGTCTTATATAAGGGAGGTTCCCTCCCATCATGGTTGCCGGTGATCAAATGTTCTTGTCTCAACTGTGGTTCCTGGTTTCTTGGAAGCTTGCTGAGTCTTGCCTGCATCTTCTGCTATCAGATAAGATATTTTCTGCTTTTATTTTTGTGCTTGCTTTTTGCATTGTTCTCTGCATTTCTGTGGAGGTCAGCCAGGTCCCCTCCGGGGGCTTGTGCTCCTCTCAGTTTATCTGAGCCACTGTTATTTGTTCATTTGCCTTTTCCAGTTTTTTCTGTGGCTGCGGCTTAGTTTTGTGACACCAGAGAACTAATTTAGGTGGTAGAGGTCGTGTGATCTCAGGTGTTTTTGCAATTAGTAGAGTTGGTATTTTTTAGGGGTTTTTTTGGATTGCAGTAAGTGTCCTTCCTATCCTTTTCTGTCCAGGTAGTTTGGGCCCCAACGTTTGCTCATACTATTTTCTGTCTGTGTCTGTATTTCCTCTTGTCTAACCGCCATTACATGTTTGGGGGCTTCCTTTGTTCTTTGGGGATCTGCTCCGGGGCAGATAGCTTTCCTTTTTCTATCTTTAGGTGTAGTTAGCCTCTCAGGCTGTGACGAGGCGTCTAGGACCTACGTAGGAACGCTCCACGGCTGCCTTTAGTTGCGGTGGTTAGTCAGGGTACGGCAATCCAGTAGATTCCAACCTCTCTGGTGTATTGCCGTTTTTGCCTGCTCTCCTCAGCTACCAAATCATAATAGTATCACCGGCCAAACTGAAAATTATATGGTACTCACAGAAGGGAAAAAAAAAGTGTGGAAAGAAGAAAGTTGTCAGAGTTGTCAGAGATTTTTTTTTTTTTTTTTTCTGTTTGTTGCATTTTTTTTTTCCCTCTTTTTCTCTGGGTGCTGAGGAGGATTTTTTTTTCTCTCAATGGAGTTTGCACAGCTGTCTGGCCGTGTGGATCAGCTTGCCACTGAAGTTCGGAGTATTGCTACCTATCTTGCTAGGTTGCCGGTTGTGGAACCTAGGATCCCCATGCCAGATTTATTTTTGGGGGATCGAGCTAAATTTCTGAATTTCAAAAATAACTGTAAGTTGTTTTTTGCCTTAAAACCTAAGTCCTCAGGGAACGCAGCACAGCAGGTTCAAATTGTCATCTCCCTCCTGCGCGGCGATCCTCAGGATTGGGCTTTTTCCCTGACACCTGGGGACCCTGTTTTGAGTAATGTTGATGCATTTTTCTGGCTCTGGGGTTATTGTACGATGAACCTAATGTCACTGATCAAGCTGAAAAAACCTTGTTGGCATTAAATCAGGGGCTTGAGGATGCTGAGTTGTACTGTCAGAGGTTCCGAAGGTGGGCAGTCCTGACCAAATGGAATGATGATGCTTTGGCAGCCCTTTTTCGGAAGGGTCTGTCAGAGAATGTAAAAGATGTTATGGTGGGTTTCCCTGCCCCCTCTGGTCTCAATGATTCTATGTCATTAGCGATTCAAATTCACAGACGTTTGCGTGAGCGTAGAGGTATGCGTGGAATAGTATTGCCTTGTGAACCAGCTTCTGAGTCCATGCAGTGTGATAGAGTGGCTTCTGGGGCACAGCGTCATGAGTTTCGAACATGCAATGGGTTATGTTTCTACTGTGGTGACGCCTCTCATGCTATTTCGGTCTGCCCTAAGCGGGGAAGACGTTTTGCACGCTCAGTTGTCTTGGGTAGTGTTCAGACTAAATTTCTGTTGACTGTTACCCTGATTTGCTCCCTGTCCACATTTTCTGCTCAGGCTTTTGTTGATTCGGGAGCAGCTATTAACCTGATGGATTTTGATTTTGCTAAACGTTGTGGGTTTCCCTTGATACCTCTACGGAAGTCTATTCCCCTACTGGGGATTGATTCTACCCCTTTGGCTGAGAATAAACCCCAGTTCTCTACTCAGGTGATAATGAGGGTTGAACCTGATCATCAGGAGAGTTGCAAATTTTTGGTGCTGTATAATCTGCATGGCATTATTGTACTGGGTTTCCCTTGGTTACAGTCTCATAATCCTGTTTTGGATTGGAAATCTGTGTCTGTGACCAGTTGGGGCTGCCAATGTGTTAATGCCAACACTCCTGTTTTTTCTGCCTCTCCCCAGGCTCAGGATGTTCCTGACTTTTTGACTGATTTTTCTGATGTGTTTAGCGAAAGTAAATCTGCATCCTTGCCCCCCCATAGGAGCTATGACTGCGCTATTGAATTAGTGCCTGGTAGTAAATTCCCTAAAGGTCGCCTTTTTAACTTGTCTGTACCTGAACATGACGCTATGCGGTCTTATATCAAGGAGTCATTGGAGAAGGGTCATATCAGACCATCCTCTTCACCCTTAGGTGCCGGTTTTTTCTTTGTGGCCAAAAAGGATGGTTCATTAAGGCCGTGTATTGATTATCGTCTCTTGAACAATATCACTGTGAAATATCAATATCCGTTACCCTTGATTTCTGACCTGTTTTCCAGGGTGAAAAGTGCTACTTGGTTTACCAAGCTTGACCTCAAGGGGGCGTATAACCTTATTCGCATTAAGCACGGGGATGAATGGAAGACGGCGTTTAATACCCCAGAGGGTATTTTGAGTACCTAGTGATGCCCTTTGGGCTCACTAATGCTCCTTCCGTCTTCCAGTCCTTCATGAATGACATTTTCAGGGATTTTGTGGATAAATTTCTGATTGTTTATTTGGATGATATCTTGATTTTTTCCAATGACTGGGACTCTCATGTGAAACATGTTCGGACTGTGTTCCAGATTTTGAGAGAGAATGCTCTGTATGTGAAGGGATCAAAGTGTCTTTTTGGCGTACAGAGGATCTCATTTCTGGGATTCATTTTGTCTCCGTCTGTTATTGAAATGGACCCGGTCAAGGTTCAGGCCATCTGTGATTGGGTCCAACCTACTTCATTAAAGGCTCTTCAGAGATTCTTGGGTTTTGCCAATTTTTATCGTAAATTTATTGGTAATTTCTCTGTTATTGTTAAACCATTGACTGATTTGACCAAAAAGGGTTCTGATGTGGTGAATTGGCCTCCTGAGGCAGTCTCTGCGTTTCAGGAACTTAAGCAGAGATTCACTTCTGCTCCAGTTCTACGGCAGCCTGATGTTTCTCTGCCATTTCAGGTGGAGGTTAATGCCTCTGAAATTGGGGCAGGTGACGTTTTGTCCCAAAGAGATCCAGAGACCTCTAAAAGTAACCCTTGTGCCTTTTTCTCTCGAAAATTTTCTCCAACTGAAAGTAATTATGACATGGGTAATCGGGAGTTATTGGCCATGAAGTGGGCTTTTGAAGAGTGGAGACATTGGCTGGAGGGAGCCAAACATCAGGTGGTGGTCCTCACGGACCATAAGAATCTGGTTTATCTGGAATCAGCCAAGCGACTTAATCCTAGACAGGCCAGGTGGGCCTTGTTTTTCACACGTTTTAATTTTGTGGTTTCCTTTCTTCCTGGCACTAAGAATAATAAGGCGGATGCCCTCTCGAGGAGTTTCCTTGCAGACTCTCCTGAGTTATCTGATCCTGCTGTTATTTTGAAAGAGGGTGTAGTTCTTTCCGCCATCTCGCCCAATTTGAGACTGGCTCTGGAAGGGTGTCAGGAGGATAAACCTGAGAGCTGCCGTATTGGGAAATTGTTTGTCCCAGACCGGTGGAAAAAGAGTGTGATGTCTGAGATTCATTGTTCCGCGTTGGCCGGTCATCCCAGAATTTTTGGTACCAGAGACTTGGTTAGTCGGTCCTTTTGGTGGCCTACTTTGTCTCGTGACGTCAGGGAATTTGTGCAGTCCTGCGGGACTTGCTCTCGCTCCAAGCCTTGCTCTCGCTCTAGTGGTTTGTTGATGCCATTGCCTGTGCCCAAGAGACCATGGACCCATATCTCTATGGATTTCATTTCTGACCTCCCTGTTTCTCAGAGAATAACCGTTATCTGGGTGATTTGTGATAGGTTTTCCAAAATGATACATCTTGTGCCATTACCTAAGTTGCCTTCCTCCTCCGAATTGGTGCCTTTGTTCCTTCAGCACGTGGTTCGGTTACATGGCATTCCTGAGAACATTGTGTCTGACAGAGGAGTCTAGTTTGTTTCCAGATTTTGGAGGACTTTTTGTTCTAAACTTGGTGTTCAATTGTCTTTCTCCTCGGCTTTTCATCCTCAGACCAATGGACAAACTGAGAGAACAAACCAGACATTGGAGACTTATCTGAGATGTTTTGTGTCTGCTGATCAAGATGACTGGGTCTCTTTTTTGCTTTTGACTGAGTTTGCTCTTAATAATAGGGCTAGCTCTGCCACTTTGATGTCTCCATTTTTTTGCAATTTTGGGTTTCACCCTCGATTTTCTTCGGGACAGACGGAGGCTTCTGTCTGTCCAGGTGTTGACTCTGTTGTGGAGCGTATGCAGCAGATTTGGGACCAGGTAGTGGAGAGGTTGTCCCTCTCTCAGGAGAGGGCCCAGCGGTTTGCCAACCGGCATAGGACTGATGGTCCTTGGTTTGAAGTGGGGGACTTGGTCTGGTTGTCCTCATGAAATATCCCTATGAGAGTTGCATCTCCTAAGTTTAAGCCTAGGTTCATTGGACCTTATAAGATCTTGGAGATTCTTAATCCTGTTTCCTTTCGTTTGCTTCTTCCGGGGACATTTAAGATCCATAACGTGTTCCACAAGTCCTTATTGAAGAGGTTTGTCGAGCCAGTGGTTCCTATGGCTGCGCCTCCTGACCCTGTTTTGGTTGAGGGCAATCTGGAGTATGTGGTTGAGAAAATATGGGATTCTCATTTTTCTAGACGGAAACTCCAGTATTTGGTTAAGTGGAGAGGTTATGGTCAGGAGGACAATTCTTGGGTGTTTGCTTCGGACATCCATGCTAGGAGACTGATCCGTGCGTATCACAGAGCTCATCCTGACCACCTGGTTGCCCAAATGAGGGTTCGGTGACCCCTCCTCAAGGGGGGGGTACTGTTGTGAATGTGTAGAAATGAATTCTGAGCAGAAGCTCCCTCTGGTGGTTACAAACAGTACTGAACCATTCAATGAAGATTGGCAATCAGGAGTTTCAGACTGGTCTTATATAAGGGAGGTTCCCTCCCATCATGGTTGCCGGTGATCAATTGTTCTTGTCTCAACTGTGGTTCCTGGTTTCTTGGAAGCTTGCTGAGTCTTGCCTGCATCTTCTGCTATCAGATAAGATATTTTCTGCTTTTATTTTTGTGCTTGCTTTTTGCATTGTTCTCTGCACTTCTGTGGAGGTCAGCCAGGTCCCCTCCGGGGGCTTGTGCTCCTCTCAGTTTATCTGAGCCACTGTTATTTGTTCATTTGCCTTTTCCAGTTTTTTCTGTGGCTGCGGCTTAGTTTTGTGACACCAGAGAACTAATTTAGGTGGTAGAGGTCGTGTGATCTCAGGTGTTTTTGCAATTAGTAGAGTTGGTATTTTTTAGGGGTTTTTTTGGATTGCAGTAAGTGTCCTTCCTATCCTTTTCTGTCCAGGTAGTTTGGGCCACAACGTTTGCTCATACTATTTTCTGTCTGTGTCTGTATTTCCTCTTGTCTAACCGCCATTACATGTTTGGGGGCTTCCTATGTTCTTTGGGGATCTGCTCCGGGGCAGATAGCTTTCCTCTATCTTTAGGTGTAGTTAGCCTCTCAGGCTGTGACGAGGCGTCTAGGACCTACGTAGGAACGCTCCATGGCTGCCTTTAGTTGTGGTGGTTAGTCAGGGTACTGCAATCCAGTAGATTCCAACCTCTCTGGTGTATTGCCGTTTTTGCCTGCTCTCCTCAGTTACCAAATCATAACAGTAGGGTATAGGCTAGAGGTAACATGAGAATCCTCTCTTCAGTCCTGATACACATGCTACCAAGATGGCACTGACCACAAGAAAGGGTGTGAGGATGAAGATAGGAGGAGTTACAGAGAGAGAGGTTTTGTGGGAATTACAGCTTCAGAACATGAAAACATATAAAAACAATAGCCAGTAAATGGCAACAAAGGGCAAAAAACACTGAATGTAACATTAGGTAAATGTACCTGTAATGGCTGAAAGCCTTTGCAGATGATTAGCTAAACAGCACACATGGTGTTATTTGTTAAGTGCTCCCTGGTAAAGATGAACATGCCACCTAATTAATTCTTTGCTTTTTAATCAGTGAATTCACTGCCAACATTTAAGAATTTGAGGTGCTGGATTTGTTTGCCTTATCTCGCCCTGGCTCTTTTTTAGCTTTGCACACTTTGGAGGAGCTGAATGACAGTAGCGTGAAAAACAGCTAAAGTCGCGAAATGTTCGTGCAACTTTATGTTGCGCAAAAATGTCATAACTTTTCAAACTGCGGTACACCAGAATTCATGCATAAACACTTTGATGAATCGGGGCCACCGTGTCTATTCATATTTTTTTACTACTATAAGTGGATAGGTAGACCAGGCCTGGTTGAATGGTCACAATGGTCACCAGACCTTAGTAAGATGAACTTTTTGTTTTAGGGAGTTATCAAAGATTAGGTATATTCAAGATCATGTGGATTACATGATTATATTCAACTATTATTTAAACTGTATACTTACTTTTGCACCTCCTGTATATTAAATCACAATGTGTGTCTTGAAAAAAAGCCCTGAAACATTTTAACTTTTGAAAGCTGGTGATATTTTTTTTTAATAAAAAACATGTTTTCTATAATAAACTGTGAATGTTCATATTTGGTACCACTTCAATTTAAATGAACTGTAAACTGTACTGAAATGATAATGTTATTAATATGAAATGGTCAATTTTGTAAAAAAAAACATAAACTAGCAGATTTGACATTTTTGTCACTTTTGACTCCCTCCCCCCCCAAAAAAAAAGAATAAACGTAAATCAACATATGATATGTAGCCCTTAAACGGTTTCATTCTAAGTAAAATACAACCTTCATATACGGTAGTTAGGACAACAGGAAAGTAAAAAAAGTTATTATCCTGTAAATGCTGCAATACATTTTTTTTTAAAGAAAATGACAATGGCCAGAAGGCCCAAAAATGACCAGACAATATTTGCATGGACCACAAAAGTATATTTTTTGATGAGCTTTAAAGGGAATCTGTCACCCCCTGGGACGTATATGACCTATTAATATGGGCATACAGGTGATAGAAATGTTAAACTAGTCTTACCTGTATGCCACATATCTGCAATCTTGTTGAGAAATCATCTATTATTTCTTAATGCTAATGATTTCTTCGAGGCTCAGGGGAGTGTGGTGCCTGTAAGAAATATCTGCCTCCTCTCTTCATAAGGTGCTTTCCCCACAATGCTTACATGGGTGACAGGGGCACCAGAAACTGTATGGTTTATATGTAGGCAGGAAGGAAGTGGGGAGAGAACCTTATCGCTGCACACACCGGTGTCTGCACAGAAGAATGCTGAGGCAAATGGCCATAGATGTGCAGAATAGGTATGTATAATTGTGCTATTGCAGGGTGTAGGTGCTGTATTCCAGGGCCACCATTACATGTCTCAGGGCACTGTGATGCTGATGGGAGGAGTGCGGCTCACCTTCATAATGGAATTCCCAAAGGACAGTTTCTGAGGCTCAGAAGAAACTGTAGCAACTTTACTGATTTTCGGACTCAAACACAGGACTTAACCAAGAGGTTCATTGCAAGAGGTTGTCCACGAAGAATTATATCGAATGCATATGAATACTCACATTGCAGTGATCGACAGACAACACTCAATACTCAAATCACAACATAAACAACAACTTAGTGACAGAGCCATTTGGCAGCTTAATGACCGGGCCAATTTTTACAATTCTGACCACTGTCACTTTATGAGGCTATAACTCGGGAACACTTCATCGGATCCCGCTGATTCTAAGATTGTTTTTTCGTCACATATTGTACTTCGTGCTAGTGGTAAAATTTCTTCTATATGACTTGTGTTTATTTTTGAAAAAAACAGAAATATGGCGAAAATTTTTAAAATTTAACAATTTTCAAACTTTAAATTTTTATGCCAAATCATAAAATCATATTAAATCAGGGAGATATGTCACAAAAATTACTTAATAAATAACATTTACCACTTGTCTATTTTAAATCAGCACAATTTTGGAAACAAAATTTTTTTTTGTTAGAAAGTTATAAGGGTTAAACATTGACCAGCGATTTCTCATTTTTACAACAAAATTTACAAAACCATATTTTTAGGGACCACATCACATTTAAAGTCACTTTGAGGGGTGTACATGACAGAAAATACCCAAAAGTACACCATTCTAAAAACTGGACCCCTCAAGCTGCTCAAAACCACATTCAAGAAGTTAATTAACCATTTACGTGCTTCACAGGAACTGAAGCAAAAAGGAAAAAATTAACATTTAACTTTTTTTTACAAAAAATTTACTTCAGAACCATTTTTTTTATTTTCACAAGTGTTAAAAGAGAAAATGAACCACGAGCTTTGTTGTGCAATTTCTCCTGAATACGCCGATACCCCATATGTGGGGGTAAACCACTGTTTGGGCGCATGGCAGAGCTCGAAAGGGAAGGAGCACCGTTTGACTTTTTCAATGCAGAATTGGCTGGAACTGAGATCGGACAACATATTGCGTTTGTAGAGCCCCTGATGTGCTTAAACAGTGGAAACCCCCGACAAGTGACAGCATTTTGGAAACTAGACCCCCTAAGGAACTTATCTAGATGTGTGGTGAGCACTTTGAACCCCAAAGTGCTTCACAGAAGTTTATAACGTAGAGCCGTAAAAATAAAAAATCATATTTTTTCCAAAAAAATTATCTTTTCACCCCAAATTTTTATTTTCACAAGGGTAACAGGAAAAATTAGAACCCCATAGTTGTTGTGCAATTTGTCCTGAGTACGCCGATACCCAATATAGAGGGGGTAAACCACTGTTTTGGCGCATGGCAGAGCTCAGAAGCGAGGGAGCACCGTTTGACTTTTGAACGCAAAATTGGCTGGAATTAATGGTGGGCGCCATGTTGCATTTGGAGACCCCCTTGATGTAACTAAACAGTTGAAACCCCCTAATTATAACTCCAACCCTAACCCCAACACACCCCTAACCCTAATCCCAACCCTAACCATAACCCTAATCACAACCCTAGCCCCAACACACCCTTAACCCCAATCCCAACCCTAACCATAACCCTAATCACAACCTTAACCCCAACACACCCCTAACCCTAATCCCAAAACTAACCACAACCCTAACCCCAACACAACCCTAACCTTAATCCCAACCATAACCCTAACCACAACCCTAACACTAATCCCAACCTAACCATAACCCTACCCGCAAACCTAACCCCAACACACCCCTAACGCTAATCCCAACCCTAACCCTTATCCCAATCATAATCCCAACCCTAACCCAAACCCTATGAAAAAGAAAAAAAGGAGAAAATTTGGTAGTTAGCTCACCACTGTGTGGATTCCTCATTAGACATCTGGCATTTAGCACGGTTCCTAGTAGCAAACGTCTGAAGCAACAGGAGGGAAAAAAACAGAGAGAAGATAGCAGTCTAAAAATTAACTTTTAATCCATTATTAAAAACATGGACAGCACAAAATTGTCGGGCAAAAAACACCTCGTAGTCAGATCAACGCATTTTGACTTTGCAGTCTTCATCATGATCTCACAAAGTGCAAAGTTGAAACGCGTTGATACGACTACGAGGTGTTTTTTGCTCGACAATAGTGGATTAAAACTTAATTTTTAGACTGCTATCTTCTCGCTGGTTTGTTCCTTCATGTTAACCTAAACTTTAACCCTAAAAGTTTAGCCCAACTCACTTTAGCCTAAACCTAACCCTAAAATTTTAGCCCAACTCACTTTAGCCTGATCCTAGCCCTAAAACTTTAGCCTAGTTCACTTTAGCCTTACCCTACCCCTAAAACTTAAGCCCAACTCACTTTAGCCTAACTCTAACCCTAACCCTAAAAATTTAGCCCAACTCACTTTAGACTAACCCCAACCCTAAAATTTAGCCAAACTCACTTTAGCCTAACTCTAACCCTAACCCTAAAACTTTTGCCCAACTCACTTTAGCCTAACTTTAGCCCTAACCCTAAAACTTTAGCCCAACTCACTTTAACCTAACCCTAACCCTAAAACTTTAGCCCAACTCACTTTAGCCTAACTCTAACCCTAACCCTAAAAATTTAGCCCAACTCACTTTAGACTAACCCTAACTCTAAAATTTAGCCCTACTCACTTTAGCCTAACTCTAACCCTAACCCTAAAACTTTAGCCCAACTCACTTTAGCCTAACTCTAACCCTAACCCTAAAACTTTAGCCCAACTCTAACCCTAACCCTGAATAAATATATTTTCTTTATTTTATTATTTTTCCCTACCTAAGTGGGTGATAAAGGGGGGACTATTTACTATTTTTTTTATTTTGATCATTGTGATAGCGTTTATCACAGTGACCAAAATGAACCAATAGGAATAATCTTCCTATTGTTGCCGGGTGCCGGCCGGCAGATCGCGGCGGGCACACTGCGCATGCGCCCTCCATTTTCTGAACCAGAAGAAGATGGCGGCTCCCACCAAAGGAGGCAGGAGGGCCCGAGGACCACCGGGGGGTACGAAGGGGGAATCGGGGACCCTATTTCTCTCTCCTTTGATTAAAAAGGCACATTGATTTTTGTTTTTTTTGCGGTCGCCGTTATACGGTTAATAACGGCGATCGCAACCCCAGGGTCGGTCGGTAAAAACCGACCCGAATCATGTTCTCTGGGGTCTCAGCTACCCCCGGCAGCCGAGACCTCGGAGAAATTCTGATTCTGGGGGGCGCTATACACTTTTTCCACAGCTGTGGTTTAAGTACCCTTAACTACCACTGTTAAAAGGCGTATCGGCAGTCGTTAAGGGATTAATTTGATCACATCGTTCAATAACCAATGGAGTGATATTTACAAAAATTGGGACATCTTATTAAGTGAACCGAAATTACATCCTTTTATCACAAACAAACCAAAGGTCATAGTAAAACGAGCCATGAACTTAAAAGATTATCTTACAAGTAGCCACTATAGACGAGCAACTCATATGCTTACATCGGGTAATAGGACTATTGGGCTAAATGAGAAATTGTTATATACCAGTTTTTACAAACAGATTTAATTTGTTTAGCTGCCTTCTCACTAATTTTTCTCTTTTTTCTTTGTTTCTCACATAGATTGTTTTTCTTCTTGGGGTTCTTGGATTTCATCATATCCAGTACTACTTGATGTCATTTTGGATCACGCACTCAAGCACCTTACAGATGAAGCGTTCTTTTTTCAGCAGCAGATGGAAGGAAGGGAGACACAGTCATTACTAGTGGGTAGGCGGAGCCCACACAGGATAGAACACCTCAGATTAAAAAGAGTGTTGACCGGCCCCTCCAGCTTGGGCTCCTCCTACTCCAGCTCTCCAGTCTAAAATTTGAGGTCACAGAGGATAGTCGCTGCTGGTGCAGCTCCTCAGAAGAATTTTTTATTTTTATCGGACAGAGACTTGGACCCCCGTGGTTTTGAGGTCTCAGGGGTCTCAGCGCTGCTGGACCCCCACCCCTCCCTTGGCGGATCTGCATTACCCTTTAAGGTGGTCCCTGCAGAACCCTGCTGGCCCCGGGGGATGAGGGTTGCTTCCCTGGCGGGGACGCAAACCGCACTTCTGGGGTCACTGCGTTCCCCGTCCTGGGGGGAAGCGATGGGCACAGCGCCACAAATCCCTGGGGGTCCCTGTGGCGCTCAGCTGGGTGAGTACTCAAAAAAGCATTTTTAATAATGTGTTTGAGTGGTTCAGCGGCTGCTGCGGCAGCCACTGGTACATGTGTTCAGTGTTGGTGATTTTCACTTTTGTCCGCAGGTGGATGCCTGCAGGACATGGGATCACTTCGCTCCGTTGTGGACGGGGCAGGAGGAGAGCGGGGGAGTCCCGCGCTTTTTTTGAAGCCGGCGGGGGCGTGGCTTCGCGCTTCCCGCTCTCTCGCGGGCAGGAAGCGCTCTGAGCGCGCGATTTCGCCTGCCCTTTCTCTTCCGGCTCTCTCCTGCAGCGCGGCGGCCATTATTATCGGCATCTCCGGGCTCCTCACTCTCCTCTCCTCCCGGCCGAAGCTCTAGGACACTGCACCGCGGCCAGCTGGGTGAGTCGCTTCTGCCTGTCAGGGCAGAAGCTTAACTCTCTCACCCCCACAGCGCAGGGCACCTTTTCTGAAGCACAATAAGGTGGCAGACGGCGCTGTCCTGCAGCTGTTCCCTCATAAGAGGCACCCTTTTTTTGTCTGGGGCTCGCACACCTTCTTAATTTAACAAGAGGTTGTGGGGAGTCTGCGACATTAACCCCTTCATAGGCGGTTAACCATTAATTGGGAGACAGCTGGGGTAGCTCTCTCTAAGAGCTTTAACCCTTCAGCGTTCGTTTTTTCTTTAAAAAAAAACAAAAAAAAAAACACACTGCTCTAGTTGCTGACAGGTTTAACCTGCCATATACTGTGTGAGGGCATGTCAGATCAGGGTCCAGGAGGTGCGGACCGTCTCCCAGATCCGCTACAGGATCAGTCTCGCGTATCTGACACGCAGACCTCGACGTCGTCAAGCGCAGAGGTCGGAGGTGTCAGTGTTGTTAAAATGGAGGCCCTCGCTCGTTCTATTGATGGCCTGTCTGAACTTCTAGGTCATTGGGTGTCAGCTAGATCCTCTCATGGCAGGAAGCGACACAGGCCGGTGCCATCCTTCCCGCGTAGCGACTCGGAGATATCGGGCATGGAGGGTTCCCCTTCAAGCTCGGATGGGGAGTTGTCTGATTCAGATAAGGAGGATCGGCAGGGACAGTCTGCCTCTCTTTTGGGCCGTACAGAGGCTTTTATTGGAGCCATGAGGGAGGCGTTGCAGTTACCGGAGGAGGTAACTAGACGTCCTGGTAAGTCGGCCCGGATGTTTCAGGATTCGCATAGGTCGCGATCAACATTACCATCTCTGGATGAGCTTAATGAGGCAGTGGAGAAGGAACGCCTGTGTCCAGATAAACGTTTTCAGGGGACACGATTTTTTGAGACGCTCTATCCGTGTACGATGGAGTTGGTTGATAATTGGATTCCTTCTCCTGAAGTGGATGTCCCTTTATCCCAGCTTAGCAAATCATCATTACTTCCTGTTAAAGGGAAGGCGAGTCTGCAGGATCCGCTGGACAGAAAAACGGAGATGGCGGCGAAATCCATCTACGAGGCCGCGGGTCATGGATTCAGAGCAGTACTAGGGTCCATGGGTGCTTGTAAAGCTTCCCTAAGCTGGTTAGACCGTCTACGGACGGCGTGGCAAGATGGATCCCCTCTATCCGAGGTAGATGGGCTTTTTAAGTTGTTGGAGGATGCAGCCCGATATGGCAGTGATGCAGGTTTGGATACTGCGTCACTGCTGTCCAGGGCGCAATCCTCGGCAGTCACAGTCAGGAGAGCACTGTGGCTTAGACAGTGGACCGGGGACGCGGTTTCCAAGCAAGGTTTGCTATCTTTAGCTTACAAGGGTGGTCAGCTATTTGGATCTGACCTCACGGAGCTGATTGCCAAGGCAAAGGCAAAAGAAACGGCTTTACCGCAGCGAAGAGCTGTGACTTCTGCGTCTGGCAGGCCTAGTGCCGGTAGTAGTCGGCGGTCCTTTCGGTCCAGGGGACGGTTCGGTCAGCCCTCTTGGGGATCGGGTCGTCCCTCTTTTTCAGGAAAAAAGAACGCTCAGAAATCCCGCACTCCCTGGAAACAGAGCTTCCGCCAAGACAAGCGGGAAGCTGACAAAAAGCCCGCTAAGGCGGACTGACGCCAGGGTCTCACTCGAGGGCTCTCGAGTGGGAGGTCGCCTACTCCAATTCGAACCGACTTGGGCTTCCCGCGTGTCGGACGCCTGGGTGACGCGGGTTATGTCGGCAGGCTACTTCATAGAATTTTTTTCTCGACCCCCAGACAGTTTTTGCCAATCTCGCATTCCGTCAGAGCCCGAGCTATTTGCCGCTCTACTGCGGGAGGTCGATTCCCTTCTGCGGAAGGGTGTGGTGGTACCGGTTCCGCCGGAGGACCGGGGAAGAGGGTTTTACTCCAACCTCTTTGTGGTCCCCAAAAAGGAGGACAAATTTCGCCCCATTCTGGATCTCAAAAGATTGAATCGGCATGTCTGCACCCGGAAATTCCGCATGGAGTCGCTTCGCTCAGTTGTGGCGGCCCTGTCGCAGAACGATTTTTTGGTGTCAATCGACATTCGCGACGCTTATTTACATGTTCCCGTCAGAAGGGCCCACCAACGCTTCCTTCGTTTTGCCATAGGTCAGGACCATTACCAGTTTGTGGCCCTGCCATTCAGGTTGGCCTCAGCACCCAGAGTTTTTACGAAAATTCTGGCACCTCTCATGGCGATTCTTCGAAGACAGGGGGTTACGATTCTTCCCTATCTGGACGACCTTTTGATTGTGGCGTCCTTAAAGGAGGAGGCGGTGATGGCTCGCAATCTATCCCTTCAGCTCCTGGAGGACTTCGGGTGGCTGGTCAATTGGGAGAAGTCGTCTCTGGAACCGTCGCAGTCAATCCTGTTTTTGGGAATGCGTTTCGACACGGTACGAGCAGTGGTGTCTCTGCCTCTAGACAAGCAAGCGAGTCTTCTTCGACATGTACAGGTTATGAAGTCTTCGACAGCAATGTCCCTTCGAAGGTGTATGCGCCTTCTGGGTTTGATGGTGGCATCGATGGAGGCAATTCCGTTTGCCCAATTTCATTCCAGGGCTCTCCAAATGCTCATTTTGAACCATTGGGATCGATCGCAGTTTTCACTGGATTGCAGTGTCATCATCTCCCACAGAGTGCGAGAGTCTCTAGGATGGTGGTTACGTCCGGAAGTGTTATCCCTAGGGAAGTCCTTCCTCCCTCCGAGGTGGTCGGTCATAACCACCGATGCCAGTCTGATGGGCTGGGGGGGTGTCTGGAACGATCTCTGGATTCAGGGAGTATGGTCGTCGGAAGAGTCTGTCCTGCCGATCAACATCCTGGAATTGAGGGCAATTTTCCTTTGCCTCCAACACTGGACGGTCCCTTTAAGCGGTCTACCAGTCCGAGTGCAGACAGACAACGCGACGGCGGTCGCGTATATCAACCATCAAGGTGGGACGAGGAGCTTCAGGCTCATGATGGAGGTGTCTCGGATCCTGGTATGGGCCGAGGCCAGGGTGCCAGCCATCTCTGCGATTCACATTCCAGGAGTTCAGAATATCACAGCGGACTTCCTCAGTCGCGAGAAGATGGATCCCGGAGAATGGAGTCTTCATCCGGAAATTTTTGCACTGTTGTGCTCCCGTTGGGGAACTCCCCAAGTGGATTTGATGGCATCCAGGTTCAATGCCAAGTTACCGACGTTCATGTCCAGGTACAAGGACCCGAAGGCTGTGGCGGTGGATGCTCTGGTGGCTCCGTGGGACCAATTCGAGCTAATCTATGTGTTCCCGCCGATATCCTTACTTCCTCTGGTGTTGCGTCGGATCAGACTGGAGAGAGTCCCGGCTATGTTGGTAGCCCCAGATTGGCCAAGGAGGACGTGGTTCTCGACGCTGGTGTCGCTTCTGGCAGCGCCTCCACTTCCACTTCCTCTTCGTCCGGACCTGTTAACCCAAGGGCCCGTTCGTCACCCGGACCTGAAGTCTCTGTGTTTGACGGCGTGGCTCTTGAGACCGAAATCTTGATCCGTCAAGGTTTTTCAGCCGAAGTCATTGCCACTCTGCGAGCTGCCAGAGGTCCGGCTACTACTAGGATTTATCACAAGACTTGGGAAGCCTTCTTTTCGTGGTGTTCGGGTTCTTCTAGGAACCCGAGGATTTTTTCCATTCCCAATTTATTGGCCTTTTTACAGTTCGGGCTGGACAAGGGTTTGGCAGTTAGCACTCTGAAGGGTCAGGTTTCTGCTCTGTCCTTGCTGTTTCAGAAGGCTATCGCCTCGCGTAGGGACGTACGTTCCTTTTTTCGCGGGGTAACCCGTCAGTTTCCGCCGCGGAAGGCGCTTGTGTCTCCTTGGCGGCTTAATCTTGTCTTGGAGGCTCTTCAACATGGGCCTTTTGAGCCTATGGACTCTGTTAGCCTTTCTTTGCTCTCTTGGAAAGTTGCTTTCCTAGTGGCGGTCACTTCTTTGAGAAGGGTTTCTGAGTTGGCGGCTCTTTCTTGCTCGCCTCCTTTTCTGGAATTTCACCCGGATCGCGTAGTGCTTCGCACACGGGGCGACTTTCTACCTAAGGTGGTGTCACAATTTCATGTTAACCAAGATATTGTGTTGCCTTCGCTCTGTCCGGAGCCGAGGAATGCGAAGGAACGGGCCTTGCACACATTGGATTTAGTGCGGGCTTTGAAGTTCTATTTGTCTATTACTTAAAGTTTTCGGAAGTCGGATTCTCTGTTTGTGATTCCAGCAGGTCGTCGACGTGGTCAAAGAGCTTCCAAGGATTCTATAGCTCGTTGGATTCGGTCGGCCATTTTAGAGGCTTACCGACTTAAGGGCGAACCTTGCCCGATTAAGATTCTAGCTCACTCCACGAGGGCTGTGGGTTCATCGTGGGCTTTTCATCAAGGAGCCTCGGCAGCTCAGCTCTGCCGGGCGGCGACCTGGCGTTCCGTCCACACATTTACGAAATTTTATAAGGTGGACGTCAGTGCTTCCGCTGATGCGGCCTTAGGACTTAGGGTCCTGCAGGCGGCTGTAGTTTAAAGTTCTTGTGAACTTGTATTTAGCGCTAGTTGCGCATTTATTTAAGTTGTTGGGAATCTGCCTCTGTTGGTTTTTTGCCCACCCTTAATTTTTGGACTGCTTTGGGACGTCCCACTAGTAATGACTGTGTCTCCCTTCCTTCCATCTGCTGCTGAAAGACGGATTTTGGTAAGACCTTACTGTTGTGAATGGGTTTGAGATGAGTTCTGAGCAGAGGCTCCCTCTGGTGGTTACAAGCGGTACTAGTGAGGATTGTGAGGACTGGGAATCAGGTGTTACTGATTGGTCTTATATAAGGGAGTCATTTTCCCATCAGGGTTGCCGGTGATCAATTGTTCTGGTCTGAATCCTTCTTTCCAGTTTCCCTTGTAGCCTGCTGTGTCGTGTCTGCATCTCCTGCTATCAGATAAGACAATTTCTTATTTTGTGTTTTTGCTATATTTTTGCATTTTGTCCTGCACTTCTGTGGGGGCCTTCAGGGTCCCCTCCGGGGGCTTTTGCCCTCTCAGTTTAGTCCAGCCACTGTGTTTTGTACTTTTGCTTTTTCCAGTGTTTTTTCAGTGGCTGCTGTTTTGTTTTTGTTACACCAGAGAACTAATTTAGGTGGTAGAGGTCGTGTGATCTCAGGTGATTTTGAAATTAGTAGAGTTGGTGTTTTTTCAGGGTTTTCTGAGATTGCAGTAAGTACCCTTCCTATCCTTTTCTATTTAAATAGTTTGGGCCCCAGCGTTTGCTCATACTATTTTCTTTCTGTGTCAGTATTTCCTCTTGTCTAACCGCCATTACATGTTTGGGGGCTTTCTATTATCTTTGGGGTTCTGCTCCGGGGCAGATGGCTTTCCTATTTCTATCTTTGGGTGTAGTTAGTTTCTCGGGCTGTGACGAGGCGTCTAGGACCAACGTAGGAACGCTCCACGGCTGCCTCTAGTTGCGGTGGTTAGTCAGGGTACTGCAATCTCATAGATTCCAACTGCTCTGGTGTATTTCCTTTTTTACCTGCACTCCTCAGCTACCGTAACATAACATTATCACCGGCCATAAAAATTGTATGGTACTCACAGAAGGGAAAAAATATTTTGAAGGAAGAAAAGTTGTCAGAGATATTTTTCTGTTTGTTGCATTTTTTTTTTTTTTTTCCCTCTGTATCTCTGGGTGCTGGGGAGGATCTTTTCTCCCAATGGAGTTTGCACAGTTGTCTGGCCGTGTGGATCAGCTTGCCACTGAGGTTCAGAGTATTGCTGCATATCTTGCTTGCCTGTTGTGGAACCTAGGATCCCCATGCCAGATTTGTTTTTAGGGGATCGAGCTAAGTTTCAGAATTTCAAAAATAATTGTAAATTGTTTCTTGCCTTAAAATCTAAGTCCTCAGGAAACGCAGCGCAGCAGGTTCAAATTATCATCTCTCTCCTGCGCGGCGATCCTCAGGATTGGGCTTTTTCCCTGATACCTGGGGATCCTGTTTTGAGTGATGTTGATGCATTTTTTTCAGGCTTTGGGGTTATTGTACGATGAGCCTAATGTCACTGATCAAGCTGAAAAAGCCTTGTTGGCATTAAATCAGGGGCTTGATGACGCTGAGTTATACTGTCAGAGATTCCGTAGGTGGGCAGTCCTGACCAAGTGGAATGACGACGCTTTGGCGGCCCTTTTCCGGAAGGGTCTGTCGGATAATGTAAAGGATGTTATGGTGGGATTCCCTGTCCCCTCTGGTCTCAATGATTCTATGTCATTAGCGATTCAAATTGACAGACGTTTGCGTGAGCGGAGAAGTATGCGTGGAGTGGTGTTGCCTTGTGAGCCAGCTGCTGAGCCCATGCAGTGTGATGGAGTGGTGTCTGGGGCACAGCGTCATGAGTTTCGAAAGCGCAATGGGTTATGTTTCTACTGTGGTGATGCCTCTCTTGCTATTTCAGTCTGCCCTAAGCGGGGAAGACATTTTGCACGCTCAGTTGTCTTGGGTAGTGTTCAGACTAAGTTTTTATTAACTGTCACTCTGATATGCTCTCTGTCCTCATTTTCTGCTCAGGCTTTCGTTGATTCTGGAGCAGCTATTAACCTGATGGATTATGATTTTGCTAAACGTTGTGGGTTTCCCTTGATACCCCTACAGAAGTCTATTCCTTTACTGGGGATCGATTCTACCCCTTTGGCTGAGAATAAACCCCAGTTTTCTACTCAGGTGATAATGAGGGTTGAACCTGATCACCAGGAGTGCTGCAAATTTTTGGTTCTATATAATCTGCATGACATTATAGTGCTGGGTTTCCCTTGGTTACAGTCTCATAATCCTGTTTTGGATTGGAAATCTGTGTCTGTAACCAGTTGGGGCTGCCAATGTGTTAATACTAACACTCCTGTTTTTTCTGCCTCCCCCCAGGCTGAGGATGTTCCTGACTTTTTGTTTGATTTTTCTGATGTGTTTAGCGAAAGTAAATCTGCATCCTTACCTCCCCATAGGAGCTATGACTGCGCTATTGAATTAGTGCCAGGTAGTAAATTCCCTAAAGGTCGCCTTTTTAACTTGTCTGTACCTGAACATGACGCTATGCGGTCTTATATCAAGGAATCATTGGAGAAGGGTCATATCAGACCATCCTCTTCACCCTTAGGTGCCGGTTTTTTCTTTGTGGCCAAAAAAGATGGTTCATTAAGGCCGTGTATTGATTATCGTCTCTTGAACAATATTACTGTGAAATATCAATATCCGTTACCCTTGATTTCTGACCTGTTTTCCAGGGTGAAAAACGCTACTTGGTTTACCAAGCTTGACCTCAGGGGGGCGTATAACCTTATTCGCATTAAGCACGGGGATGAATGGAAGACGGCATTTAACACCCCTGAAGGGCATTTTGAGTACCTTGTGATGCCCTTTGGGCTCACTAATGCTCCTTCCGTCTTCCAGTCCTTCATGAATGACATTTTCAGGGATTTTGTGGACAAGTTTCTGATTGTTTATTTGGATGATATCTTGATTTTTTCTAATGACTGGGACTCTCATGTGAAACATGTTCGAACTGTATTCCAGATTTTGAGAGAGAATGCTCTGTATGTGAAGGGATCAAAGTGTCTTTTTGGCGTACAGAAGATCTCATTTCTGGGATTCATTTTGTCCCCATCTGTTATTGAAATGGACCCGGTCAAGGTTCAGGCCATCTGTGATTGGGTCCAACCTACTTCATTAAAGGCTCTTCAGAGATTTTTGGGTTTTGCCAATTTTTATCGTAAATTTATTGGTAATTTCTCGGTTATAGTTAAACCATTAACTGATTTGACCAGAAAGGGTTCTGATGTGGTGAATTGGCCTCCTGAGGCAGTCTCTGCGTTTCAGGAACTTAAGCAGAGATTACTTCTGCTCCTGTTCTACGGCAGCCTGATGTTTCTCTGCCATTTCAGGTGGAGGTTGATGCCTCTGAAATTGGGGCAGGTGCCGTTTTGTCCCAAAAAGATCCAGAGACCTCTAAAAGTAACCCTTGTGCCTTTTTCTCTCGAAAATTTTCTCCTACTGAACGTAATTATGACGTGGGTAATCGGGAGTTATTGGCCATGAAGTGGGCTTTTGAAGAGTGGAGACATTGGCTGGAGGGAGCCAAACATCAGGTGGTGGTCCTTACGGACCATAAGAATCTGGTCTATCTGGAATCTGCCAAGCGACTCAATCCTAGACAGGCCAGGTGGGCCTTGTTTTTCACACGTTTTAATTTTGTGGTTTCCTTTCTTCCTGGCACTAAGAATGTTAAGGCGGATGCCCTCTCGAGGAGTTTCCTTGCGGACTCTCCTGAGCTATCTGATCCCTCTGTTATTTTGAAGGAGGGTGTAGTTCTTTCCGCCATCTCGCCCAATTTGAGACTTGCTCTGGAGGGGTGTCAGGAGGATAGGCCCGAGCGCTGCCCTGTTGGAAAATTGTTTGTCCCGGACCAATGGAAAAAGAGTGTGATGTCTGAGATTCATTGTTCCGCATTGGCTGGGCATCCCGGAATTTTTGGTACCAGAGACTTGGTTAGTCGGTCCTTTTGGTGGCCTACCTTGTCTCGCGATGTCAGGGAATTTGTGCAGTCCTGCGGGACTTGCTCTCGCTCCAAGCCTTGCTCTCGCTCTAGTGGTTTGTTGATGCCATTGCCTGTGCCCAAGAGACCATGGACCCATATCTCTATGGATTTCATTTCCGATCTTCCTGTTTCTCAGAGAATGACCACCATCTGGGTAATTTGTGATAGGTTTTCCAAAATGATACATCTTGTGCCATTACCTAAGTTGCCTTCCTCCTCTGAATTGGTGCCGTTGTTCCTTCAGCACGTGGTTCGTTTACACGGCATTCCTGAGAACATTGTGTCTGACAGAGGAGTCCAGTTTGTTTCCAGATTTTGGAGGACTTTTTGTTCTAAACTGGGTGTTCAATTGTCTTTCTCCTCGGCATTTCATCCTCAGACCAATGGTCAAACTGAGAGAACAAACCAGACATTGGAGACTTATCTAAGATGCTTTGTGTCTGCTGATCAGGATGACTGGGTCTCTTTTTTGCCTTTGGCTGAGTTTGCTCTTAATAATAGGGCTAGCTCTGCCACTTTGATGTCTCCGTTTTTCTGTAATTCTGGGTTTCACCCTCGATTTTCTTCAGGACAGACGGAGGCTTCTGTCTGTCCAGGTGTTGACTCTGTTGTTGAGCGTATGCAGCAGATTTGGGACCAGGTAGTGGAGAGGTTGTCCCTCTCTCAGGAGAGGGCCCAGCGGTTTGCTAACCGGCATAGGATTGATGGTCCTCGGTTTAAAGTGGGGGACTTGGTCTGGTTGTCCTCAAAGAATATTCCTATGAGAGTAGCATCTCCTAAATTTAAGCCTAGGTTCATTGGACCTTATAAGATCATGGAGATTATTAATCCTGTTTCTTTTCGTTTGCTTCTTCCAGGGACATTTAAGATCCATAACGTGTTCCACAAGTCCTTGTTGAAGAGGTTTGTTGAGCCAGTGGTTCCTGCTGCTGTGCCTCCTGACCCTGTTTTGGTTGAGGGCAATCTGGAGTATGTGGTTGAGAAAATATTGGATTCTCGTTTTTCTAGACGAAGACTCCAGTATTTGGTTAAATGGAGAGGTTATGGTCAGGAAGACAATTCTTGGGTGTTTGCTTCGGACATCCATGCTAGGAGACTTATCCGTGCGTATCATAGAACTCATCCTGACCGACCTGGTTGCTCAAATGAGGGTTCGGTGACCCCTCCTCAAGGGGGGGGTACTGTTGTGAATGGGTTTGAGATGAGTTCTGAGCAGAGGCTCCCTCTGGTGGTTACAAGCGGTACTAGTGAGGATTGTGAGGACTGGGAATCAGGTGTTACTGATTGGTCTTATATAAGGGAGTCATTTTCCCATCAGGGTTGCCGGTGATCAATTGTTCTGGTCTGAATCCTTCTTTCCAGTTTCCCTTGTAGCCTGCTGTGTCGTGTCTGCATCTCCTGCTATCAGATAAGACAATTTCTTATTTTGTGTTTTTGCTATATTTTTGCATTTTGTCCTGCACTTCTGTGGGGGCCTTCAGGGTCCCCTCCGGGGCTTTTGCCCTCTCAGTTTAGTCCAGCCACTGTGTTTTGTACTTTTGCTTTTTCCAGTGTTTTTTCAGTGGCTGCTGTTTTGTTTTTGTTACACCAGAGAACTAATTTAGGTGGTAGAGGTCGTGTGATCTCAGGTGATTTTGAAATTAGTAGAGTTGGTGTTTTTTCAGGGTTTTCTGAGATTGCAGTAAGTACCCTTCCTATCCTTTTCTATTTAAATAGTTTGGGCCCCAGCGTTTGCTCATACTATTTTCTTTCTGTGTCAGTATTTCCTCTTGTCTAACCGCCATTACATGTTTGGGGGCTTTCTATTATCTTTGGGGTTCTGCTCCGGGCAGATGGCTTTCCTATTTCTATCTTTGGGTGTAGTTAGTTTCTCGGGCTGTGACGAGGCGTCTAGGACCAACGTAGGAACGCTCCACGGCTGCCTCTAGTTGCGGTGGTTAGTCAGGGTACTGCAATCTCATAGATTCCAACTGCTCTGGTGTATTTCCTTTTTTACCTGCACTCCTCAGCTACCGTAACATAACACCTTACCTGTAAAATCCTTTTCAGCGAAGGAAGGAAGGGAGACACAGATCTGTTATGTTTCGGTAACTGAGGAGTGCAGGTAAAAAGGCAATACACCAGAGCAGTTGGAATCTATGAGATGCAGTACCCAGACTAACCACCACAACTAGAGGCAGCCGTGGAGCGTTCCTACGTTGGTCCTAGACGCCTCGTCACAGCCTGAGAAACTAATTACACCTAAAGATAGAAATAGGAAAGCTATCTGCCCCGGAGCAGAACCCCAAAGATAATAGAAAGCCCCCAAACATGTAATGGCGGTTAGACAAGAAGAAATACTGACACAGACAGAAAATAGTATGAGCAAACGCTGGGGCCCAAACTAACTAAATAGAAAAGGATAGGAAGGGTACTTACTGCAATCCCAGAAAACCCTGAAAAGCACCAACTCTACTAATTTCAAAAACACCTGAGATCACACGACCTCTACCACCTAAATTATTTCTCTGGTGTAACAAAATCAAAACAGCAGCCACTGAAAAAACTGTAAAAAGCAAAAGTACAAACATCAGTGGCTGAACTAAACTGAGAGGGCAAAAGCCCCCGGAGGGGACCCTGAAGGCCCCCACAGAAGTGCAGGACAAAATGCAAAAATCAAGCACAAAAACAAAAAGAAGAAAATGTCTTATCTGATAGCAGGAGATGCAGACACGACACAGCAGGCTACAAGGGAAACAGGATTCAAGGATTGAGACCAGAACAATTGATCACCAGCAACCCCGATGGGAAGGTGACTCCCCCATACAAGACCAGTCAGTAACACCTGATTCCCAATCCTCACAATCTTCATTGGACAGACCAGTACCGCTTGTAACCACCAGAGGGAGCCTCTGCTCAGAACTCATCTCAAGCCCATTCACAACAGTACCCCCCCCTTGAGGAGGGGTCACCGAACCCTCACTTGAGCAACCAGGTCGGTCAGGATGAGCTCTATGATACGCACGGATAAGTCTCCCAGCATGGATGTCCGAAGCAAACACCCAAGAATTGTCTTCCTGACCATAACCTCTCCACTTAACCAAATACTGGAGTTTCCGTCTAGAAAAACGAGAATCTAATATTTTCTCAACCACATACTCCAGATTGCCCTCAACCAAAACAGGGTCAGGAGGCACAGCAGCAGGAACCACTGGCTCAACAAACCTCTTCAACAAGGACTTGTGGAACACGTTATGGATCTTAAATGTCCCTGGAAGAAGCAAACGAAAAGAAACAGGATTAATAATCTCCATGATCTTATAAGGTCCAATGAACCTAGGCTTAAATTTAGGAGATGCTACTCTCATAGGAATATTTTTTGAGGACAACCAGACCAAGTCCCCTACTTTAAACCGAGGACCATCAGTCCTATGCCGGTTAGGGACAACCTCTCCACTACCTGGTCCCAAATCTGTTGCATACGCTCCACAACAGAGTCAACACCTGGACAGACAGAAGCCTCCGTCTGTCCTGAAGAAAATCGAGGGTGAAACCCAGAATTACAGAAAAATGGAGACATCAAAGTGGCAAAGCTAGCCCTATTATTAAGAGCAAACTCAGCCAAAGGCAAAAAAGAGACCCAGTCATCCTGATCAGCAGACACAAAGCATCTTAGATAAGTCTCCAATGTCTGGTTTGTTCTCTCAGTTTGACCATTGGTCTGAGGATGAAATGCCGAGGAGAAAGACAATTGAACACCCAGTTTAGAACAAAAAGTCCTCCAAAATCTGGAAACAAACTGGACTCCTCTGTCAGACACAATGTTCTCAGGAATGCCGTGTAAACGAACCACGTGCTGAAGGAACAACGGCACCAATTCAGAGGAGGAAGGCAACTTAGGTAATGGCACAAGATGTATCATTTTGGAAAACCTATCACAAATTATCCAGATGGCGGTCATTCTCTGAGAAACAGGAAGGTCGGAAATTAAATCCATAGAGATATGGGTCCATGGTCTCTTGGGCACAGGCAATGGCATCAACAAACCACTAGAGTGAAAGCAAGGCTTGGGGCGAGAGCAAGTCCCGCAGGACTGCACAAATTCCCTGACATCACGAGACAAGGTTGGCCACCAAAAGGACCGACTAACCAAGTCTCTGGTACCAAAAATTCCGGGATGCCCAGCCAATGCGGAACAATGAATCTCAGACATCACACTCTTTTTCCACTGGTCCGGGACAAACAATTTTCCAACAGGGCAGCGCTCGGGCCTATCCTCCTGACACCCCTCCAGAGCAAGTCTCAAATTGGGCGAGAAGGCGGAAAGAACTACACCCTCCTTCAAAATAACAGAAGGATCAGATAACTCAGGAGAGTCCGCAAGGAAACTCCTCGAGAGGGCATCCGCCTTAACATTCTTAGTGCCAGGAAGAAAGGAAATCACAAAATTAAAACGTGTGAAAAACAAGGCCCACCTGGCCTGTCTAGGATTGAGTCGCTTGGCAGATTCCAGATAGACCAGATTCTTATGGTCCGTAAGGACCACCACCTGATGTTTGGCTCCCTCCAGCCAATGTCTTCACTCTTCAAAAGCCCACTTCATGGCCAATAACTCCCGATTACCCACGTCATAATTACGTTCAGTAGGAGAAAATTTTCGAGAGAAAAAGGCACAAGGGTTACTTTTAGAGGTCTCTGGATCTTTTTGGGACAAAACGGCACCTGCCCCAATTTCAGAGGCATCAACCTCCACCTGAAATGGCAGAGAAACATCAGGCTGCCGTAGAACAGGAGCAGAAGTGAATCTTTGCTTAAGTTCCTGAAATGCAGAGACTGCCTCAGGAGGCCAATTCACCACATCAGAACCCTTTTTGGTCAAATCAGTTAATGGTTTAACAATAACCGAGAAATTACCAATAAATTTACGATAAAAATTGGCAAAACCCAAAAATCTTTGAAGAGCCTTTAATGAAGTAGGTTGGACCCAATCACAGATGGCCTGAACCTTGACCGGGTCCATTTCAATAACAGATGGGGACAAAATGAATCCCAGAAATGAGATCCTCTGTACGCCAAAAAGTCACTTTGATCCCTTCACATACAGAACATTCTCTCTCAAAATCTGGAATACAGTTCGAACATGTTTCACATGAGAGTCCCAGTCATTAGAAAAAATCAAGATATCATCCAAATAAACAATCAGAAATTTGTCCACAAAATCCCTGAAAATGTCATTCATGAAGGACTGGAAGACGGAAGGAGCATTAGTGAGCCCAAAGGGCATCACTAGGTACTCAAAATGCCCTTCAGGGGTATTAAATGCCGTCTTCCATTCATCCCCGTGTTTAATGCGAATAAGGTTATACGCCCCCCTGAGGTCAAGCTTGGTAAACCAAGTAGCGTTTTTCACCCTGGAAAACAGGTCAGAAATCCAGGGTAACGGGTATTGATATTTCACAGTAATATTGTTCAAAAGACGATAATCAATACACGGCCTTAATGAACCATCCTTTTTGGCCACAAAGAAAAAACCGGTACCTAAGGGTGAAGAGGATGGTCTGATATGACCCTTCTCCAATGATTCCTTGATATAAGACCGCATAGCGTCATGTTCAGGTACAGACAAGTTAAAAAGGCGACCTTTAGGGAATTTACTACCAGGCACTAATTCAATAGCGCAGTCATATCTCCTATGGGGAGGCAAGGATGCAGATTTACTTTCGCTAAACACATCAGAAAAATCAATCAAAAAGTCAGGAACATCCTGAGCCTGGGGAGAGGCAGAAAAAACAGGAGTGTTGGTATTAACACATTGGCAGCCCCAACTGGTTACAGACACAGATTTCCAATCCAAAACAGGATTATGAGACTGTAACCAAGGGAAACCCAGTACGATAATATCATGCAGATTATACAGAACCAAAAATTTGCAGCACTCCTGGTGATCAGGTTCAACCCTCATTATCACCTGAGTAGAGAACTGAGGTTTATTCTCAGCCAAAGGGTAGAATCGATCCCCAGTAGGGGAATAGACTTCTGTAGGGGCATCAAGGGAAACCCACAACGTTTAGCAAAATCATAATCCATCAGGTTAATAGCTGCTCCAGAATCAACGAAAGCCTGAGCAGAAAATGAGGACAGACAGCATATCAGAGTAACAGTTAATAAAAACTTAGTCTGAACACTACCCAAGACAACTGAGCGTGCAAAACGTCTTCCCCGCTTAGGGCAGACTGAAATAGCATGAGAGGCATCACCACAGTAGAAACATAACCCATTGCGCTTTCGAAACTCATGACGCTGTGCCCCAGACACCACTCTATCACACTGCATGGATTCAGAAGCAGGTTCACAAGGCAACACTATTCCACGCATACTTCTCCGCTCACGCAAACGTCTGTCAATTTGAATCGCTAATGACATAGAATCATTGAGACCAGAGGGGACAGGGAATCCCACCATAACATCCTTTACATTATCTGACAGACCCTTCTGGAAAAGGGCCGCCAAAGCGTCGTCATTCCACTTGGTCAGGACTGCCCACCTACGGAATCTCTGACAGTATAACTCAGCGTCATCAAGCCCCTGATTTAATGCCAACAAGGCTTTTTCAGCTTGATCAGTGACATTAGGCTCATCGTACAATAACCCCAAAGCCTGAAAAAATGCATCAACATCACTCAAAACAGGATCCCCAGGTGTCAGGGAAAAAGCCCAATCCTGAGGATCGCCGCGCAGGAGAGAGATGACAATTTGAACCTGCTGCGCTGCGTTCCCTGAGGACTTAGATTTTAAGGCAAAAAACAATTTACAATTATTTTTGAAATTCTGAAACTTAGCTCGATCCCCTAAAAACAAATCTGGCCTGGGGATCCTAGGTTCCACAACAGGCAACCTAGCAAGATATGCAGCAATACTCTGAACCTCAGTGGCAAGCTGATCCACACGGCCAGACAACTGTGCAAACTCCATTGAGAGAAAAGATCCTCCCCAGCACCCAGAGATACAGAGGGAAAAAAATAAAAAAAATAAAAAAAAATGCAACAAACAGAAAAATATCTCTGACAACTCTGACAACCGTTTTTTCTTTCACAATATTTTTCCCTTCTGTGAGTACCATACAATATTAAATTTTGGGCCGGTGATACTGTTATGTTTCGGTAACTGAGGAGTGCAGGTAAAAAGGCAATACACCAGAGCAGTTGGAATCTATGAGATTGCAGTACCCTGACTAACCACCACAACTAGAGGAAGCCGTGGAGCGTTCCTACGTTGGTCCTAGACGCCTCGTCACAGCCTGAGAAACTAATTACACCTAAAGATAGAAATAGGAAAGCTATCTGCCCCGGAGCAGAACCCCAAAGATAATAGAAAGCCCCCAAACATGTAATGGCGGTTAGACAAGAAGAAATACTGACACAGACAGAAAATAGTATGAGCAAACGCTGGGGCCCAAACTAACTAAATAGAAAAGGATAGGAAGGGTACTTACTGCAATCCCAGAAAACCCTGAAAAGCACCAACTCTACTAATTTCAAAAACACCTGAGATCACACGACCTCTACCACCTAAATTAGTTCTCTGGTGTAACAAAATCAAAACAGCAGTCACTGAAAAAACTGTAAAAAGCAAAAGTACAAACATCAGTGGCTGAACTAAACTGAGAGGGCAAAAGCCCCCGGAGGGGACCCTGAAGGCCCCCACAGAAGTGCAGGACAAAATGCAAAAATCAAGCACAAAAACAAAAAGAAGAAAATGTCTTATCTGATAGCAGGAGATGCAGACACGACACAGCAGGCTACAAGGGAAACAGGATTCAAGGATTGAGACCAGAACAATTGATCACCGGCAACCCCGATGGGAAGGTGACTCCCCCATACAAGACCAGTCAGTAACACCTGATTCCCAATCCTCACAATCTTCACTGGACAGACCAGTACTGCTTGTAACCACCAGAGGGAGCCTCTGCTCAGAACTCATCTCAAGCCCATTCACAACACAGATCCCTCCCATAGCAGAAGTGTGTTGTTGTGTTTTCAGATGCGGCGTGACCCTTCTCTGATAGCGATTATCTGGGCTGAGGTCGGTGCGCTAAGGCTCTGTTTCCAGCATTGCCAGCTCATCGCAGTGGTCAGGTTCAGTGAGTAGTACCTGGGACTGTGTGGTTTTTTCTGTTATATGCATAACCTGTCTACTTGTTTTTTTTTCTCTCTGAAGTCTTTCAGAAGGGGTTATGTTGCTCCGCTGGTAATATTTGCTCTTCCTTAGCTTGTGTACGGACTGGAGAGCTGGAGTAGGAGGAGCCCAAGCTGGAGGGGCCGGTCAACACTCTTTTTAATCTGAGGTGTTCTATCCTGTGTGGGATCCGCCTACCCACTAGTAATGACTGTGTCTCCCTTCCTTCCTTCGCTGAAAAGGATTTTACAGGTAAGGTCTTACCAAAATCCGTCTATCTTTTTGTAATGTCTACTTTTGTCTAACACAAATTTTGTCATTATACTCACCGTGGCCTTTTGGCCTTTCTTGTTTTCTCCATGTATTTATTCCTGTTCATTTCTTGTATGGCTCACTGTGTTGATGATACAACATTCTTATTCACTTTATTGCATAAATACATTTATATGGTCTTGGCATGACATTCTTCTTTTTTGTATGGTTTATGCTAAACATATCCCTCCTCCACATACTGGATCAATTTCCTAGTGTCTGGTCTAGTGATTTCTTTCATTTGGCTATGGTTTTTGATTTTTTTTTTCCATTGATTTTTTTCTTTATTACCTTTTTCTTTTGGCCCCTAGTTCATGCTTGCTAATACACTATATCCTGTTTAAAATCAGTGCTTTAAAACTATAGAATTAGTACTTTCAAATTCCAGTGGTCTTACCATCCCTTCTTGCCTTGTTGAGCTTTATCTCTTCTTCAAGTTTTCATTGGCTATTTGTACGGCATATAGGTAGTTCAACAACTTTAATATAACTATTGATTAGGGCGTACATATTGATTAGCCCCACATGGCAGATTCTGGATGCGCATGCGCAACAATAGACAGACATACTTTATTATAATAATGGATAATCGCTATCATGAGCTCACTTTATTATTTTATTAGTTAATTTACTGATGGGTATTGATACTCTAATTATAGCACGGGTATAATTAAAGTATATGTCATTTTCCTGTATTGCAATTGTAATCATTCTGTGCATCTTTTGTGTTCTTTATCTGTGGAGCATTTCTACTACTTCATCATTGATGTTGATGGCGCATGTGCATTTGGAGTCCTTGTTCTGTGGTTAAATTAAGTGTTATTGACAGTTGGTTCCACCCTGCTCTACTTACAAGCAGGCCGTGTACTTCTAGCTACCTATAATCTTGATCTCTGGTGTCTAAGGGACATGTAGTCTTCTGCACTATTGACTTCCGGCCAATATGACCATGACACATGCGCACCCCGATCATCGGATGTTGCGCAGTGTCTCCTAGGATACCTCGGGTAATGATCCTCATCAAATTTTACTTTCTGCGTCACACATCCAGAGGATGTAAAGTTACTTGTATCTCTGATCTCCGGTTCATGGGGGACATGAAGTCTCTTACATCATTGACTTTCGACCTGTATGGCCATGACGCATGCGCACTCTGACCACCAGATGTTGTGCAGCGTCTCCTAGGATACCTCCAAAATCAATCCTCCGACTTCCCCTCATTACGGCTCATGCATGGTGGAACTTCTGACACACACGTATCTGAATAAAAATAAAACGAAAAACTTGGCACTCAGGAGGTATGACAGGAAAAGTTCATTTATTGATGGTGCATCCAGTCAAAAAACATGAACATTTTCGGTCCGTTAAAGGACCTTCATAAGATTATTTCCAAAGCGGAGACTTGAAATAGTAAAAATTGCGTATGCCAGAGACAGCAAATTTTCCAAAAAGAGACAATGGTAATACTGGATGCGTTAACCATGTAAGGCACAGGGTATGTCACTGGTTGAAAAAATGGGACCGTAGCGGCAAGAAAAGGCACTGAAATTTAGTGCTGCGTCAGCGCAAGTGCTTTACAAGCTCAATGCTTGTCAGGGAGAAAGTGTTCAGTCGCCGGGTCCAGAGCAGAGCAAGGAGCTGATGGCGTCCTGCTGTCCAGAGAACGGACCGAAAACGTTCATGTTTTTTGTCTGTATGCACCATCAATAAATGAACTTTTCCTGTCATACCTCCTGAGTGCCAAGTTTTTCGTTTTATGTCTATTGGGCCGGATGCCTGACTTGTGCACCTACCTCTCCTCAAGTTGAGTGCCGTGGTTTCTACTCTAGCTCTCACACACGTATCTGAAGTCAGACGCCGCTCTGCCTCCCAGCAGTTGGTAATTACTTTTGATTACTAGGGCTATATACAGTATATATATGGGGAACAGCCCCTTGTGACAAACTACCGCTGAGGAAGACACTTCGTTTCGATACACGTGGGGTTCCACTCCCACTATGGATGACATCCTGTGTGCATAGGGGCACTTATCCTGACATAGTGCTGTATTGTTTACAGCTATTCCTTGAATTGTTACATTGCCAGGACTTTGCATTTTATCTTTGTATTTTTCCACATTTTTGAGGTACTTTTTGTATGACTTAGACTGCTTAGGACCTTGTATGCGCTAACACAGTTGAACTATGGGATCTGGCTAATATATGCACATTATTGCCTGTATTTACATATGCTTGTATGTGTATATTTTTTGTATCCTCTGAATATTTGATACATTCTATTATCTTACACTACTGCACTTTTGCTCTATGGTCATATATTCTGCCCCCTTAGGCTGTGTTTCCATGGTCAGGAAACACAGCGCATTTGACGGAGCGGAAATTCCGCTCTGTCCTAAGCCCCGCCCCCTTTCTGACGCGCGTTCTTTCCGGAGGTGTTCATGACGCCTCCGGAACACCTCCGGAAAGAACGCAGGGCTACATAGCCCTGTGTGAAATTCCGTTGCGGCGACGCAGCGTCGCCGCAATACGCTAGGACATGCTGCGGTCTGAAAAGACGCGCAGCATGTCCGGATACGCAGGTCTTCCGCATGCGTGTTGTTACGCATAGTGGAGACGGGATTTCTTGAAATCCCCTCCACTATGCTGTAACATCTGGACGCTGCGTGTTTGGCGCTGCGCCAACGCACAGCGCCAAACACGCAGCATTTCCTGATGGAATACTGATCGTGGAAACTCACCCTTATTTAGTATGTGCCCTATCATCCATGTCTGGGTTCCTCAATGGCCATATCATAGGCCGCTGTTGGTGTGTGGTTCTTGTAGGCCTTAAATGTTTTTTTGTAATGTTTTTAATTTGTTTTGTTTTCCCATGTTTTCCATAATGCCATCATAAATAATTGATATATAACATCACTGTTTTTGCATACTTCTTTCTCTTGTCTCTTCTCATTAATATTATTGCATGCATAGGTTGATCCCATTATTCAGATTATTTGGGTGGTGCCCACTCTTTCTAAATAGCATGCTGAATGGAGGGGGTGGTGCAATTTTACAACAACAAGACCGCAGAAATGAGGCATACAGGTACGTCTATTTTAACTTTTCTATCACCTGTATGCCCATATTAATAGGTTATATACGTCCCAAGCGGTAGCAGATTCCCTTTACGCTCCCAAGTCTGACACTGTACTTCATAGAAAATCCCAACTAAGGTGGTTTATATATTGACTAATAATGCCAATACATTAATTATAATGACATTTTTTATTACATTTTTCATGTATTTTATATTTTCAGTCAAGCCTTGAATATTATTTTCAGCAATGGGAAAATTCACAAAAGCCTCACCTTAAACTGGATATACTTCAGGAGTTCAAAGTGTTCAGCATAAGTTCTTAGATACTCCAGGACTTTTGAATTATGCAGATATGCTGGGAAAACGTCTGGCATTGGGAAGTCTGTGTAACACATCATCTCTTTGGAAGTGTTGGTTACAACACAACTATATAGACTTGCTCTTCTGTCCTCCACCATTTCCTGCAAGTGATTAGATACTAAATTGTAAAGATATAGGAAAGATGTATATCTTCATACCGTGTTAGCCAGTAGATAGAAAAATATTTAGACTTGAGAGTCCTCAGTGGTTGATACCTTTTAATGGCTAACTGAAAAGATGGTAACAAATTGCAAGCTTTCGAGACTACTCAGGTCTCTTCATCAGGCAAAGACTAAAACAAAATCTGAAGAATCACATATTTATACACAACACAGCTTTGATACACTCAGTGCTGGAATGAATATATCGCATGGATTTATGTCTTTTTACATCAATTAAGGAATTTGCACTTCAGACCTTCTGAGACCTTCTGGGGGCAAAACAACACAATACCAGACCCCAATCAGAGGGCAATAAAACTTTCACACTCCTTGGCTATGAACTGTTCCAATATTTATGTTCATCTCTAACTCACATAATGACAGTTCTGCTTCACGTCACTTGTCTTATCTATTGCATTATTTCTGTGCTGTGTTGTGTATAAATATGTGATTCTTCAGATTTTGTTTTAGTCTTTGCCTGATGTAGAGACCTGAGTAGTCTCGAAAGCTTGCAATTTGTTACCATCTTTTCAGTTAGCCATTAAAAGGTATCAACCACTGAGGACTCTCAACTCTAAATATTTTTCTAAATTGTAAAGAGAATTTCTTATACATAACGGCAAGAATTTATTTCATATACAATCATACACATATAAAGACTAAAGGCCATAGCATCCTTGCGATCGGTTCAGTATATTTTTACTAATAACTTAATCAGTTACCACTGCCCATTGTGATATATAATCCATCTACAGAAGGCAGAGACAGCCATACGGATTGTAGAGAGTGTGGGCTGTAGAGATGAGCAATCTTTCAAATTAAAGTTTGCCAGCTTTGGCAAATTTTTCCCCAAAATTCAATTTGCAACAAATTAATATGTAACATATCGCAATATGATGTGCAGTCTGTAGTAAAATTATAACTAATTTCATTAAGATTAATTGATGTCTAAGTCAATGTTAAGCAATCCTACAAATGACCTAAAATTGATTTTATGCATTTCAAATAGATTATGGCCACCATCACCTACCACAACTTTCATGCCACTAGGGTTTCATTTGTAGAAAATAAAGAATGATTCTTTTCAGATTTATAATTAACAGAAAAGTGATTTTTCCTTTCACACTGTCAGTTCTAGCCTGGTGCCTGAGCAACATAAGACATCGGTTAAAGCTCTCCAGCTCTAATGCAAAATCTATAAACGGGCACCAACTGTCACACATCATTTAAAGTGAAAAACACCTCAAGTGATGTTTTGAGCACCTTCAGAGTTTAGAGTCCAGTTACCAAACCAACCTCTGCATCCCTTATACTTATTCCCTACACAACGCCCACTAGAAGCCAATGTATTTGTGAAACAGCAAAACCTTGCCCAACACGGTATATGCCAACCAATATACTGTGCATCAGTCATTTGCTATATAATAATAATAATTTTATTTCTATAGCGCCAACATATTCTGCAGCACTTTACATTATAGAGTGGACTTGTACAGACAATAGACATTACAGCATAACAATAAACACAGATCAAAGTAGATACCAAGAGGAATGTAATCATTTGCTTTGTTCTATAATATTCTTAAAAACTAGTTTAATTTCTGGAGCACACAGAAGTTTCGTCAACAAGGGATTCGCCAGATCAGTTGCTCATTGAAGCACCTCCTGAAATTGGTAACTTTTGCTGAAAGCTTGATTGTAGTTGAACGTTCAGATTTTGTTTCACAAAGCAAAGTGCCACATTTCTCAGCGCACAAATCTACTTACTGTGTACCTCCATAGCCCTCCAATATCATCACTTTTCTCAAAGCATGTGGGGTCCAGACCTTCTTCCAAACAGCATTTGATGGCTGTAAGCCCACTGCAACCTGCGCCAATTATAGCCACTGTCTTAGCCATATTGTGCTGAAAATAAAGAAACAGAATGGATTCTTTACTGAATGGACAGTTTGTACGCTTACACAAGTGGAACTATGCTGAAATCAAACTTAGTTGCAAATAAATCTGTTGCCAGGCTTTTTGCTACCACACCTGAGTACAGCATGATGTAAGGTAAAAGACCCTGATTCCAGTGAGGTATCACTTACTAAGCTGCTTGCTACAGTTTTTATGATATACAGTTTTAGCTTTTGCAGATCTAGCAGTTCTCTGAATAATCAGTGCTGTTTAACCCTGCCCACACCAATGATTGACAGCTTTGTGACTATGCACAGTGTACACAGAAAGCTGACAATCAGTGTGTGGTGGGGTTATACAGAGCTCATGAATATGACAAAATCGCAGCAGGTTTACTAGTCCTCTAGTGATAATATTCTGCTAATAAAACATTGATTTTATAAAACAGTTCCAAAAAGAAGCTTTTATGACTGCACAAGCACATGCACACGGGTAGCATACAAAGCAGGGGAACAGAACCCTGTTCAGACTGGTAAAACCGCTACTTTGATCCTGGTCTGTCCCTACCTGACCGCAGAGGGAGACACCCTAAGGTAACGCAATAGTGCCCCCATTTTACCACAGCTCACCTTAAATGCTCCTATTATAGCTAAATCTGTATAGCAACTAACTTGGGAAAATAGCTTATAAAAAATGAAGAGAAATCCAGCTTCACGAACAGTGACTATTTTATTCCCGAAAATGTTTCAAGGATAAACAGAGTCAGCAGTACGGCTTACAAAGCACGCATCAACGTATTTCAGATGTCTACGCACCTTTAATCAATTGTACTGTTGACTCTGTGTCCTTGAAGCATTTTTGTGAATAAAATATTCACTGTTCGTGTAGCTGCATTTTTCTTCATTTTGCATTTTCCACGAGTTGACGTAGTGTTTTTGTGCTCCAAACACCTCCAAGGATGCAAATCACGGTGAGTTGGAATATACAGTACTGACCAAAAGTTTGGACACACCTTCTCATTCAAAGATTTTTCTGTATTTTCATGACTATGAAAATTGTACATTCACACTGAAGGCATCAAAACTATGAATTAACACATGTGGAATTATATACTTAACAAAAAAGTGTGAAACAACTGAAAATATGTCTTATATTCTAGGTTCTTCAAAGTAGCCACCTTTTGCTTTGATGACTGCTTTGCACACTCTTGGCATTCTCTTGATGAGCTTCAAGAGGTAGTCACCGGAAATGGTCTTCCAACAGTCTTGAAGGAGTTCCCAGAGACGCTTAGCACTTGTTGGCCCTTTAGCCTTCACTCTGCGGTCCAGCTCACCCCAAACCATCTCGACTGGGTTCAGGTCTGGTGACTGTGGAGGCCAGGTCATCTGGCGTAGCACCCCATCACTCTCCTTCTTGGTCAAATAGCCCTTACACAGCCTGGAGGTGTGTTTGGGGTCATTGTCCTGTTGAAAAATAAATGATGGTCCAACTAAACGCAAGCCGGATGGAATAGCATGCCGCTGCAAGATGCTGTGGTAGCCATGCTGGTTCAGTATGTCTTCAATTTTGAATAAATCCCCAACAGTGTCACCAGCAAAGCACCCCCACACCATCACACCTCCTCCTCAATGCTTCATGGTGGGAACCAGGCATGTAGAGTCCATCCGTTCAACTTTTCTGCGTCGCACAAAGACACGGTGGTTGGAACCAAAGATCTCAAATTTGGACTCGTCAGACCAAAGCACAAATTTCCACTGGTCTAATGTCCATTCCTTGTGTTCTTTAGTCCAAACAAGTCTCTTCTGGTTGTTTCCTGTCCTTAGCAGTGGTTTCCTAGCAGCTATTTTACCATGAAGGCCTGCTGCACAAAGTCTCCTCTTAACAGTTGTTGTAGAGATGTGTCTGCTGCTAGAACTCTGTGTGGCATTGACCTGGTCTCTAATCTGAGCTGCTGTTAATCTGCGATTTCTGAGGCTGGTGACTCGGATAAACTTATCCTCAGAAGCAGAGGTGACTCTTGGTCTTCCTTTCCTGGGGCGGTCTTCATGTGAGCCAGTTTCTTTGTAGCGCTTGATGGTTTTTTCAACTGCACTTGGGGACACTTTCAAAGTTTTCCCAATTTTTGGACTGACTGACCTTCATTTCTTAAAGTAATCATGGCCACTCCTTTTTCTTTGCTTAGCTGCTTTTTTCTTGCCATAATACAAATTCTAACAGTCTATTCAGTAGGACTATCAGCTGCGTATCCACCAGACTTCTGCACAACACAACTGATGGTCCCAACCCCATTTATAAGGCCAGAAATCCCACTTATTAATCCTGACAGGGCACACCTGTGAGGTGAAAAACATTTCTGGTGACTACCTCTTGAAGCTCATCAAGAGAATGCCAAGAGTGTGCAAAGCAGTCATCAAAGCAAAAGGTGGCTACTTTGAAGAACCTAGAATATAAGACATATTTTCAGTTGTTTCACACTTTTTTGTTAAGTATATAATTCCACATGTGTTAATTCATAGTTTTGATGCCTGCAGTGTGAATGTACAATTTTCATAGTCATGAAAATACAGAAAAATCTTTGAATGAGAAGGTGTGTCCAAACTTTTGGTCTGCACGGTATTTCTCTTAAAAGTAGGTTATACACTAAAAACTGCAACTGACCCTGCCAGTTCCTGTACATACAATAAATCCAGACTCTGCTGTCCCTAGTGGCACTTGCGGGTGCAGAGAAACCTAACCACAGACTAGGAGATGACATCTTCGGCCTTAACTGCCTGAAAGGCTGCTGAGTTGCTTCACTTTCCTCCTAGCAGAGTAGAGAGTAAATTACCTACAAGAAGAGAAATGTGCTGAACAAGGAAAGATCCATAAGTGAGTAAAGTAAATAATGAAATACCAGACAAGGAATAAAGCAAGTACTGTTAACAAATATACTGCTACTTCCTAATGATAAACAGAAGATAAGTTCAAACTTTAGAAAAGAAATAGAAAAAAAAAAAACCTTAGCTGTAATCTCATAGATTACCTCCAAACATCAACAGAATGTCAGAACATCCTAATAAATCTATTACCAGCAGAAAATGCCATCGAGAGGCAGAATATAAAGATGCATCCAAAAGATGACAGGCACACAAATGAAAACATCTGTGTTAAGCTAAGCAGACTGCAGTCAGAAAAGCAAAACCCAAACACCCAGAGAAAAGGTGTGTCTCCTGTGGCTCAGCATAAGGAGAAGCTGACCACAGAACACAAACTTAAGGGATGAAATTCAAGAGCATGACAGTACTCCCCCTTCTACAAGGGGCCACTAGACCCACATAGATCCCTAACCGCTGAGGCTGCTGACAGAACTCCCTCACCATGTGAGTGGCATACAAATTTTTCACATCAACAAAGGAATTATTATCCAAACCTAAAAACCTTTAGCTGGAATCTCACAGTCTGGCATCAAACATCGTTAGAATGTGATAACATCAGAATGAATACATCACCAGGCAACAGAATATAAAGCTGCACCCAAAAGGTGATAGACACACAAATGAAAACATCTGTGCTAAGCCAAACAGACTGCAGTTAGAAAAGCAGAATGCAAAAACCCAGAGAAATGGTGAGTATCCTGTGGTCAGGAGAAATAGAAGTGGACCACACAACAGAAACTCTAGGAATCGAATCCAGGAGCATGACAGAAACCCATAAAGTGACATTGCTCAAATCAGGGTCTTTGTCACCACATTATGCCTTTCTTAGATTATGGCAGAAAAAAGGTGGGGTCAATCAGCTTACCACTAAACTGTCAGCAATGCCAATTGTTTAAACAGTTTACAAGTTCGGTGCATGGAATCCTTCAGGATAGCATTCCTGGACATGTAGCATGAAAAATGGAGGGGGAAAAGGAAAGGGGCTTCATCCATCATAAATTAAAACATGTTTATTGTAGAGCTCACTCAATTAAAAATAGTATATGAGCATATGAACCTTACGCGTTTCAGATTGAAAGCTAGGCTTTATTCCTATGAATAAGATTTTTCTTGTCCGGTGCTGGATGGGATGAAACCCCTTTCCCCTTCCCACTCCATTCTTCATGCTTTCTGAGATTAGCTGATAAAAACCTGGTGACAGATTTCCTTTAAATACTGTATTCCCCAGTGTAAAATAAAAATAACTGATACTTATCTCGTGCACTGGCTCCTTTCCAGCATTTGAGTTACATTGTTATGCCGCAAGAGCGATGAAGGCAAAGAACGGCCTCTAATAGGCTGCAGTTTTCAGACTTGCCTTATACGTCTATGTTTCGGTTGAGGGAAATTTGAGCGAAACTGTCATGTGTGCATTGCCACGAAGATCGTCGCGGTTGCACATTTTGACTTCTCACAGCTGAGCTGCTGTTTCTTTGTGTTTGGCAGCTAGGGAGTTAATTCTGTCTGTGCTCGGTGCTGGGACTGGGTGCAGTTTCTCCCGGCTGCAATTGATTATTTGCTGATTGGTTTCCTTTAAATTCCTGGTTGTCTGCTTGGGGAGTTGCCAGTGAAACCTTCATGCAGACCACAGATAGGAATGAATCTGTATAGACTTTAGTTGTGAGCTCCTTAGTTGTTCTAAGCTCAACTTGGTTAGAGTTTATTTCCCAGACCATTTATGTTCCTTTGGTGTTTGAGTGTGTATGCAAGCGAGTGTTATCCTGTCTGTCTTATATGTCTAATCTGTGTATTTAGCTGAGATCAGCCCATATCCCTTTGGTGGTAGTCAGGATCCTTCTTAGGACTGATTACAGGGTTCAGGGTCTGATAGGAGACAGGGTTAGGTTGGAGACTTGGACCTCTGAACCATTATCAGTACCTCAAGGTGAGGGATTAGTTAGGACCCCAGTTTAGGGTCAGGTTAGATCCCGGTCCACCTCTTTCCTGTTTCAGCTCATCAAGTCCTCAAGATTAACCCTGAGTTCAGCAGATATCGTGTCAGGTAAATCTATTCTATACTTACATGCTGATGTTGCTATACTAGTTGTTGTATAGAGTGTTGTTCCTGTATTAATAGTTTACTGACATTGTATACATATCATTAGACAGCGTGACATTTTCACTGGCCATAAAAATTATCTCCAGTTACCATGGATCCAGTAGCCCAGCTGGCTCTGCAGTTGCAGGGATTATCCATGGAGCTGACGGACATTAAGTCCAAAGTTTTGTCTCCCCTGGAGCAAACCAGAGTTGAACCTAAAGTAGCTCTCCCGGACAGGTTCACTGGTGGGCGAGACAAATTTTTCACCTTCCGGGAGGCATGTAAATTGTATTTTCGGCTTCGGCCTCGATCATCAGGGAGTGAGGAGCAGAGAGTGGGAATTGTTATCTCACTTCTGCAAGGGGACCCTCAATCCTGGGCATTTTCCCTTCCTCCGGGATCCCCGGCTCTACTGTCTGTAGATCAATTTTTTACTGCCCTGGGATTGGTATATGATGACCCAGATCGGGTCTCTCTTGCTGAGACAAAATTACGTAAGATACAGCAGGGAGATCGTCCGGCAGAGGAATTTGCTTCTGAGTTTCGTAGATGGGCCACAGATACTCAGTGGAATGACCCAGCTCTTAGGAGCCAGTTTTGTCATGGGCTTTCTGATAAATTAAAAGACGTTTTGGCTCAGTATGAGTCTCCTCCTTCTCTGGAGGCTGCTATGGCCTTAGCTATCCGTACTGATAGACGGCTTCGGGAGAGGGGTGAGGTAACCCCACTCCCTGTTGTTTCTCCACCTACCACTATAGTCCCTTATGTTGAGGTTCCCCTTGTCTGTTCGGATGAGCCTATGCAGTTGGGAGGGACATCATTTCGTAGGAGGGGATTGGCGGTACGCCGCAGGACTAGAAGATGTTTTTTCTGCGGGAAAGAGGGACATTTTGTTGGAGAATGTCCATCCCGTGCCTTGTTGAGCCAAAAGTCGCCGGAAAACTGTTAATCCCAGGTTGTGTGGTGGACGACAACCTGGGAGTATGTATTTCATCCGCCAGTTCTTCTCAGTTCCTTGTACCAGTGGAGGTGGTGTTTGGTACTAGAGTGGAGAGATTGTCTGTTCTTCTTGATAGTGGTTCCGGGGATAATCTGGTTGACGCTCAGTTTGCTCAGGCTCAAGGTATGCATCTGAGTGTATTGGTCAAACCGATCCCTATATTCTCCATTGACGCCAGGCCTCTCGGCCAAGGTAGCTTTGTTCATGAGGTTCATAACATTGACCTTCGGGTAGGGGCAATACATAGGGAACAATTATCTTGTTATGTGTTGGAGGGTCTACCTACTCCCATTGTGTTGGGACTTCCTTGGTTGGTTAAACATAACCCTGTGATTAATTGGCAGTCCAGAGAAATAAGCCAATGGGGTGAGTTTTGCAAAAGCAACTGCATGAACACAGTCATCAGTGCGGTCGTGCCTAGTACATTGCCTCCTTTTTTGGAGGATTTTGGGGATGTTTTCTCTGAGGAGGGGTGTCAGGAGTTGCCTCCTCATCGCGTGTATGACTGCTCTATTAATCTCCTTCCTGATGCTAAGGTGCCTAAAGCTAGGTTGTATAATCTTTCTGGTCCTGAGAGGCAGGCTATGAAAGATTATATTTCTGAAAGTCTGGCCAAAGGGCATATTAGACCTTCATCTTCCCCAGTAGCCGCGGGGTTCTTCTTTGTGAAGAAGAAAGATGGAGGCCTACGCCCTTGCTTGGATTTCCGCGAACTTAATCGGATTACTGTTCGAGATCCGTATCCACTCCCTCTTATTCCTGATCTCTTCAATCAAATTGTTGGCGCCAAATGGTTTTCTAAATTGGATCTCAGGGGGGCGTATAATCTGATTAGGATAAAAGAGGGGATGAGTGGAAAACGGCGTTTAACACGCCGGAGGGACATTATGAGAACCTAGTCATGCCTTTTGGTCTGACTACTGCACCAGCAGTATTCCAACATTTTGTTAATGACATTTTTCGTCACCTTGTGGGGCTGTTTGTGGTTGTATATTTGGACGACATTTTAATTTACTCGCCAGATCTTGTGTCTCATCAGGAGCATGTGAGACAGGTGTTGCAGATCTTGCGAGACAATAAACTATACGCCAAACTGGAGAAGTGTGTATTTGCCGTACAGGAACTTCAGTTTTTGGGTTTTTTGGTGTCAGCCTCCGGTTTCCGTATGGACCCTGAAAAGGTGAGAGCAGTGCTTGAATGGGATCAGCCAGGGGATCTTAAGGCTCTGCAGCGTTTTTTGGGGTTTGCTAACTACTACCGGAAATTTATTTGTAATTTCTCATCTGTCGTCAAACCTCTCACTGACATGACAAGAAAAGGGACGGATTTTTCCAAATGGTCGGACAAAGCTTGCCAAGCCTTTTCCTCTTTGAAGAAATGTTTTGCTTCGGCACCCGTTCTCATCCAACCAGATGCATCTCAGCCGTTCATTGTGGAGGTGGATGCGTCTGACGTAGGGGTGGGTGCTATATTGTCCCAGGGTCCGTCCCCTGGTAAATGGCATCCGTGCGCTTTCTTTTCTAAGAAATTGTCGTCCGCCGAAAGGAATTATGATATCGGCAATAGGGAACTTTTGGCCATTAAGTTAGCTTTTGAAGAATGGCGTCACTTTTTGGAGGGGGCAGTCCACCCGGTTACCGTTATTACTGATCACAAGAACCTGTTGTATTTGGAATCCGCTAAGCGTCTGAATTCCAGACAAGCTCGATGGTCGTTGTTTTTTACCAGGTTTAATTTTGTCGTCACTTATCGCCCGGGGTCTAAGAATGTAAAGGCTGATGCCTTGTCTCGCAGTTTCCCAGGGGCCGGGAAAACGGATGACCCGAGTCCTATCCTTCAGGAGGGGGTGGTAGTGTCGGCTGTATTTTCTGAGCTTGAGGAGGAGGTGTTAGAGGCTCAGGGGGACGCCCTGCAGGACCTCCAGGGAGACTGTTTGTCCCAAATCTGTTGAGACAAAAGGTTATTGAGGCACATCATAATTCTGCTCTAGCAGGACATCCAGGGAGTAAGGCTACTTTAGATCTCCTTTCTCGCTGGTTTTGGTGGCCTAATGCTAATAAAGATGTTATAACTTTTGTCGCGTCATGTGGGGTGTGTGCTCGCTCTAAAACCCCTCATACCCGTCCGTCTGGGACCCTTTTACCCTTGAAACTTCCGGAGCGTCCATGGACTCATTTATCTATGGACTTCATTACGGACCTTCCTCCGTCGTCAGGGAATACTGTCATACTGGTGGTTGTTGACAGGTTCAGTAAGATGGCACATTTCGTTGCTCTTCCTGCACTCCCTAATGCTAAAACTCTGGCGCAGGTGTTCATTAGGGAGATCGTTAGACTTCATGGGTTGCCTTCTGATGTGGTGTCAGATAGGGGGTCTCAGTTTGTGTCCAAATTTTGGAGGGCATTTTGTTTACGTCGGGGGATGCAATTGTCATTTTCCTCGGCTTTTCATCCGCAGACCAATGGTCAGACAGAGCGTCTGAATCAGAGCTTAGAGACATATCTCCGGTGTTTTGTCTCAGAGAACCAAGAGGACTGGTCTTCTTTCTTGCCTCTGGCAGAGTTCGCTCTTAACAACAGGCGGAGCGAGTCCACTGGTAAGTCCCCCTTTTTTGGGGCATATGGTTTCCATCCCCAGTTTTGTACTTTCAATGGGGGGGGCCCTTCTGGGGTTCCTGAGGAGGAGCGTTTCTCGTCGTCACTTGCTTCTGTGTGGAGAGGTGTATTGAATAATCTGAGTGCGATGGGGAACCGTTACAAACGTATGGCTGATAGGAGGAAAGTTTCTGGTCCAGATCTGAATGTGAACGATCTGGTATGGTTGTCTACCAGGAATATAAAACTTAAAGTGCCCTCCTGGAAACTGGGTCCCAGATTCATCGGGCCGTACAGGATCAGTTCCATAATTAATCCTGTGGCATTTCGTCTGGACCTCCCTCCTACGTTTAAAATTCATAATGTGTTCCACAAGTCATTACTTAAAAGGTATGTGGCACCAGTCATACCGTCACCTCTACCTCCTCCTCCTGTGTTGGTCAATGGTAACTTGGAATTTCAAGTATCAAAGATCATTGACTCACGTCTGAATCGCCGGTCCCTTCAGTACTTGGTGCATTGGAAAGGGTATGGTCCAGAGGAGAGGACGTGGGTCCCTGCGTCTGATGTTAACGCAGATCGTTTGGTTCGGACCTTCCACAGAACTCACCCGGGCAGGCCTGGCCCTGAGGGTCCGGAGGCCCCTCGTAGAAGGGGGGGTACTGTCATGTGTGCATTGCCACGAAGATCGTCGCGGTTGCACATTTTGACTTCTCACAGCTGAGCTGCTGTTTCTTTGTGTTTGGCAGCTAGGGAGTTAATTCTGTCTGTGCTCGGTGCTGGGACTGGGTGCAGTTTCTCCCGGCTGCAATTGATTATTTGTTGATTGGTTTCCTTTAAATTCCTGGTTGTCTGCTTGGGGAGTTGCCAGTGAAACCTTCATGAAGACCACAGATAGGAATGAATCTGTATAGACTTTAGTTGTGAGCTCCTTAGTTGTTCTAAGCTCAACTTGGTTAGAGTTTATTTCCCAGACCATTTATGTTCCTTTGGTGTTTGAGTGTGTATGCAAGCGAGTGTTATCCTGTCTGTCTTATATGTCTAATCTGTGTATTTAGCTGAGATCAGCCCATATCCCTTTGGTGGTAGTCAGGATCCTTCTTAGGACTGATTACAGGGTTCAGGGTCTGATAGGAGACAGGGTTAGGTTGGAGACTTGGACCTCTGAACCATTATCAGTACCTCCAAGGTGAGGGATTAGTTAGGACCCCAGTTTAGGGTCAGGTTAGATCCCGGTCCACCTCTTTCCTGTTTCAGCTCATCAAGTCCTCAAGATTAACCCTGAGTTCAGCAGATATCGTGTCAGGTAAATCTATTCTATACTTACATGCTGATGTTGCTATACTAGTTGTTGTATAGAGTGTTGTTCCTGTATTAATAGTTTACTGACATTGTATACATATCATTAGACAGCATGACAGAAACAGCCCTTATTGGCCATTGATTGGCTACTGCGCTCATCTGGCACATAGTCACGTGAGTATTGTATTACCCGTTGCCAACTTTGATTGAATGGTGCCGATGCGGAAGGTGAAAATCTGTTATTTATATTTTACACTGATAATTATAGAACTTAACTGCTTCTGGACCGGTCTTCAACTTCGACTATCATCATCATAGAGAAGGACACAGATGGTTTATTACTGTCTGTGCTTTCTCCATAACTGTTTACACAATGCTAAACTAGTGCTGTGTATGTAATAGTAAAAACGCTGACAGCCATTCCACCTCCATACAGAGCGGTCATAAAATCGCTGTGTATAGTGAGAGAGCAGGAGTTGCTAGGTTTAGAGACCCAGACAGCTCTGTTATGCAATCAAGAAGGACAGTTTGAAGGGAAATAAGATGAAAATAAAAGATTTCAATAATTAAATGCGCCCTTAAAGTTTTTTATGACTTCATGAGGGACACAATATTTAAAATAAATGAAAAATAATTAAATAAATAAAAAAAGGTAAAAGAATAGATAAATTTAAAAAAACGCCACTGTCACTCCAAGCTGCTATTACTAGCTCTAACCTGGTAAAAACAAAAGTGGCCAATACCAATATATAAAAATATTTTTTACACAATGAGGAACACATTTTTAAAATGTACCGTAGTGGTCCTGTGTGGTCATAAAAAAAAATTGGGAAAAATAAAAACTTATTTCCATTATTTTTCCACCAATCTAGAATGGTATCATCATCGAAAAAATAATATGTCTATGCTAGTGATGTAAAAATGAAGCACCATGTATCATGAAAAAAGGGGCAAAAATTAACTGAATAAGAAATCATTTTATAGGTCTTTAATACCCATGTACGAAAAGAAAAGGACAAAGGACCTAGTCAGGAACGGGGATCTTTGGCCCAGTCTTGAACTGGTTAAGAAGGGGTTGTCCGAGTAGTGGACAAACTGTTTAACACAGGTAAATGAAAGCTTACACATTGCCAAACACTGGATGAAACAGACATCAAATTAACTTATGTCTATTTGTCAAAGATAAACTTAGTTGTAGTAACCTATATAAGACAGCTGCTACCAAAGCAAATAGGATCAGAATGTCCACCAAAAAGGCATAGATACACACAGCGTCGGACTGAGGCACCGGGACACCGGACAAATCTCCGGTGGGCCCCTCCCCCAGCCCCTGCCTCCTTCATTAGTCCCTGCCCTGCATGTCAATAGTGCCTACAACTGACCGGCCATGCTGGGTGCAGATGTCAGGCGCATCGGCGGCTGCACACAACTCCTAGACTAGACGCAAACTCCCCTCATCCAGCTGAGAGCACTGCGCCAGCCATTTCCACGTCATCCTAGAAATCCCAGACGTCGGTAGGCTGTTCTGTGCGCACAGGACCTGTGATGAGGTCACAGGAGGGGGAGTCAGGGTCACATGATCAGGGGCCTCTGTATGCAGGACTTTGGGGTGCTGGTTGTCATGGTGCTGGATGAGGGGAAGTTTCTGTGTGGGGTAAGGAGGGGTTTACAGGGTGGATGTAGCAGAGCTGTTTGTGTATGAGGTGTACGGAGCAGAGCCACGTGTGTATGGGGTGTACGGACCAGAGCCATGTGTGTATAGGGTGTACGGAGCGGAGCCATGTGTGTACAAGGTGTACGGAGCAGAACCACGTGTGTACGGGGTGTACGGAGCGGAGCCGCGTGTGTTCGAGGTGTACGGAGCGAAGCCGCGTGTGTACGGGGTGTACGGAGAGGAGCCGCGTGTGTACGGGGTGTACGGAGCGGAGCCGAGTGTGTACGGAGCGGAGCCGCGTGTGTACAGGGTGTACGGAGCGGAGCCGCGTGTGTACGTGTGTATAGGGTGTACGGAGCGGAGCCGCGTGTGTATAGGGTGTACGGAGCGGAGCCGCGTGTGTATAGGGTGTACGGAGCGGAGCCGCGTGTGTAAAGGGTGTACGGAGCGGAGCTGCGTGTGTATAGGGTGTACGGAGCGGAGCTGCGTGTGTATAGGGTGTACAGAGCGGAGCTGCGTGTGTATAGGGTGTACAGAGCTGAGCTGCGTGTGTATAGGGTGTACAGAGCGGAGCTGCGTGTGTATAGGGTGTACGGAGCGGAGCTGCGTGTGTATAGGGTGTACGGAGCGGAGCTGCGTGTGTATAGGGTGTACGGAGCGGAGCTGCGTGCGTATAGGTGTACGGAGCGGAGCTGCGTGCGTATAGGGTGTACGGAGCGGAGCTGTGTGCGTATAGGGTGTACGGAGCGGAGCTGCGTGCGTATAGGGTGTACGGAGCGGAGCCACGTGTGTATGGGATGTACGGAGCACCTCACGGAGCAGAGGCGCGTGTGTATGGGGTGTACGTGTGTCGACCCGCCACCACAATTGTGGGTTACCAGGGCAATGGGGTACTCAGAGCCGAGCCCGTAGAAGTCTATGGGATTTGTCACAGGTAGCTGTGGCTCGGTCTGTGGCCCTGGCGGTCTGGCGTATGTTGGGGGAATATTTACAGGGGATAGATTTATATACAGTTCGTGACGCCACCTGTAGTATTCTGGTAATTTGTACCAGCGCTGCTATAGATCTCTGAGGGGATGGTGATGCAGCTAGATGTCGGGTCCCCTACAGGTGGGACTGGTCCCTCAAAGTCTATGAAGTTAGTGAAGTCGGGTGCAGATAAATAACACAGTCTCACACGGTCAGCGTCTTTCCATACCTTTACTTGTAAGATGTTCAGGCAGGTCCCAGGGAGGCTGATCCAAGGAGAGTGTATCTTGAGACAGCAGCTGGACAAGTTAGGGGCCTCCTTTACTTTCAATACAATGAGTACAACCAGCCTGAAGCGTAGTTCCCTCAATAACTCCAGCTAATCCATAGCTGTACTGCCCAGTCAGTTTTGTGGTAGGAGCCTTCCAATTGATGAAACTAGGTTCTTGCTTTTGTCTGCGCTTGACTCAAAGTCCCTATTCCACCTGACTCCAGTTACGTACTGACTATAAGGGGCTTGTTTGCCGCGACCTAGGGTCCGGTAAATTCCTGGTTTTCTTACCACTATGCTTGAAGCTAATAGTGATCCTTCGGTCCCCAGTGACCGGTTGCAATGTGCAGGACTTCTTCAATCCAAAAGCACCTTTCCAATAATCCACTGTGCCTTTCGCCTTGTCCTCGCTGGTAGCATAAGCACTCACACTAGCATAAAGTCGGGTAGTTACTTCCTTCATTCACTTCCTTCAAAGTTAGTTACAGATGCTCAGTTATCACTAGGCAGGAGCACGTCTCTGAACCTTTCACTGTCCTTTAGACAGGTGACTGAAGTCTTTCTGCACTAATCTCCTTCTCCTCAGTCCAGGCTAGACCTTCCTCTCTGGAGTCCAGGCACTGACTGACCACTCAATGTATTCTGTTGAGGTACAGCTCTGACTAGGCTAAGGTGAATTAGACCACCTGTACCAGCCTCCACGTTCTGAACTGATGATAGAGCAGGCTGGACTGCTTCCTCCCTCCAGCTAAACTCCAGACGTCTCCTCTGTCCGAAGACAGGAAACACACTGCCAAAAATCACTCAACAAACATACACCCTGACCACTCCCTCAATAGTAACTACACTACCCTAAGGGTGTGTCTAGTGTATGTTGAGTGAATGGGTATTTAGCATTAAACTGCTGTCTCGCCACACACTCTCCAGGGTACTGCGTGTGCCTAACACCAGGGCTACACATTCCCCCATGGTAAAAGACAGCACTCCCGGGCTGTAAAATACAAAAGAGACATTTTGTTTATGCATGAAAACATTAACAATAACATTAATTCGTCCCATCCGGGAGGTGAGGATATCTTGAACGTTGCAAACATTAACATTATATATAGAAATACAAAAGTATTAAATAGCATTCAATAAATATACAGTATTCTTGTGAAGGACCCGCACCAAACCTTCAACGTGGGTCCTGGGTGGGCTGCAGGACATCCGAATGCAGACCTCACTCAGTGCCACACCACACGGGTTTTTGTATTCAGAGGTAGTTGTGCTGGTTTATGTAAAACCAAAATAAGGCACCGAAGCGCAACTATGTACAAATAAGTTCTGGGTTAGCAAAATATATATGCATCATACTCTTCAACTTATGCAAAATTTTGTAAAACATTTTCAAACTTTCTACAATATTACTTATGGTAGATCCTATAGGGATCTCACCGATTCTTCTTTACTATTTATTCATTTACTTCTAATACACTTTCCACCCCGGGGGCTGGAACAATGCAATGGGCCCTAGATCCCAGGACTAACAAATCATGCGCTGCGATTAGGGTCTGGGTCGCCACAGTTCTCGTGCGAACCTCTAGGGGCGCAACGGGTACATTCTCCTCACGTGACACCGATTGCGTTTCAATCACAGTTAACGATATGGACCGTGTCATGGATTGCGATTGAGACTGGGTCGCTTGTTGCGATGTAGAGGTGGCTTTCCTTTGCGATGAAATCTGGGTCGCTAGTTGCGATGTGGAAGGATAACAGTGTACAGGTGTCGCTTCCACTTGCGAAGTACTTGCAGGGGGCGATGCTGGGGCACGGCCGGATACTGCTTGAGCTGGAGACGGGGACGCTGCGGTAGTGATGACGTTACCTGCGTCGGGGACGGGGTCACGGACGATGGTGACGTTAAGGGCATACCATCCCTTCATTCCCCAATGCCGTGTGTACGTGACGAGGTCTCCATTTACTAAGTCCCTCCCGGGATGGCCTTGCGGCAGGTGGGATTCTACGTCACGCCTGCTGACAAAGACCCCTGGGTAGAGGCCCGGTTCACGGATGAAGCCCCAGCCCTTCCGGAGCTGGAACTCAGTCACACACCCCTGCCGCCGCGGTTCCCTCAGGGTACCTTTCTCTCTCCGGACACTCTCTTTGTCCGCGATCAGCTCTGCATGTTGTCGCTGACGGTTCCGCTGAGCTTCCCGCTCTTCCTCCTGCTGGCGTTTCTGCTTCTCCTCACGACGCTGCCACTCATATTCCCACTGGGCGGTGTAGGCGACGTCATCCAGGCGCGCCATCTCGTCCCAGTCCACGTCTGGTAGTGACGGACAGGACCCCTCCGGTGTCCCTGCCGGGGACCGATCATCTGCTGCGGCCTCCTGGCCGGGCGGGCGTTCCGGGACTGGCGATACCTCCTCAACCTCCTTCGCCTCCACCGCTTCACCGGTGGGATCAGGATTGGTACTTTCGGGGGCAGCCTCCGGTTGCTCCTTCGCCTTGGGCAGCAGAATCTTCGGTAACTGGAATCGTGGGGGGTCGTTGAGGGGAGAGATCACCGTGTCCCACAGCCTCCGCTGCTCCAGGGTACGCCGGCGTCTCTCGATCTCTTCAAAGCCAGGTTGGTACTGGACCATCTTCTTCAGGCGTGCATTTTCTTCTTGAATCTCTAGCAACGCCTGCTGCAGGTGCAGGACCACAGATAACTCCGGTGCTGGTGGCAGCTTGGCTGGGGCACGGGGCCTGCCTTCCTCCGCTTCCCTGCTCGGCTGCACACGTCCTGCTTCCATGATGTTCCAGAAGATTCTTTCTTCTTTCTCCAGAGACATCCGGTCTCTTCCGTGGAGGTGGGGTTTGCGTCTCCTCCTCCTCGCAGGGAAGGTGAAGAGGAGGCGGACCTCCTTTGCTGTAGGGCAGGATCGCATGTTGTAATAGCACTTTGAGAGGGCAGGCATTTTCTTCGCGCCACTGGGGGGTACACGCCCACGAAGGTACGCCCACCTTCTTCTCCAGCGCCTGAGGGCGCGAATATGGCGACAAAAATGGCGATTTTAGCGCCAAAAGTGCAAACAGTCCTTTTTCACAAAAACAATTCCTTAGGCACACAGGGCTCGCAATTCCGCGAGTTTCGCATCCTGTTCGTGACGCCAAAGTTTTGTGTCGACCCGCCACCACAATTGTGGGTTACCAGGGCAATGGGGTACTCAGAGCCGAGCCCGTAGAAGTCTATGGGATTTGTCACAGGTAGCTGTGGCTCGGTCTGTGGCCCTGGCGGTCTGGCGTATGTTGGGGGAATATTTACAGGGGATAGATTTATATACAGTTCGTGACGCCACCTGTAGTATTCTGGTAATTTGTACCAGCGCTGCTATAGATCTCTGAGGGGATGGTGATGCAGCTAGATGTCGGGTCCCCTACAGGTGGGACTGGTCCCTCAAAGTCTATGAAGTTAGTGAAGTCGGGTGCAGATAAATAACACAGTCTCACACGGTCAGCGTCTTTCCATACCTTTACTTGTAAGATGTTCAGGCAGGTCCCAGGGAGGCTGATCCAAGGAGAGTGTATCTTGAGACAGCAGCTGGACAAGTTAGGGGCCTCCTTTACTTTCAATACAATGAGTACAACCAGCCTGAAGCGTAGTTCCCTCAATAACTCCAGCTAATCCATAGCTGTACTGCCCAGTCAGTTTTGTGGTAGGAGCCTTCCAATTGATGAAACTAGGTTCTTGCTTTTGTCTGCGCTTGACTCAAAGTCCCTATTCCACCTGACTCCAGTTACGTACTGACTATAAGGGGCTTGTTTGCCGCGACCTAGGGTCCGGTAAATTCCTGGTTTTCTTACCACTATGCTTGAAGCTAATAGTGATCCTTCGGTCCCCAGTGACCGGTTGCAATGTGCAGGACTTCTTCAATCCAAAAGCACCTTTCCAATAATCCACTGTGCCTTTCGCCTTGTCCTCGCTGGTAGCATAAGCACTCACACTAGCATAAAGTCGGGTAGTTACTTCCTTCATTCACTTCCTTCAAAGTTAGTTACAGATGCTCAGTTATCACTAGGCAGGAGCACGTCTCTGAACCTTTCACTGTCCTTTAGACAGGTGACTGAAGTCTTTCTGCACTAATCTCCTTCTCCTCAGTCCAGGCTAGACCTTCCTCTCTGGAGTCCAGGCACTGACTGACCACTCAATGTATTCTGTTGAGGTACAGCTCTGACTAGGCTAAGGTGAATTAGACCACCTGTACCAGCCTCCACGTTCTGAACTGATGATAGAGCAGGCTGGACTGCTTCCTCCCTCCAGCTAAACTCCAGACGTCTCCTCTGTCCGAAGACAGGAAACACACTGCCAAAAATCACTCAACAAACATACACCCTGACCACTCCCTCAATAGTAACTACACTACCCTAAGGGTGTGTCTAGTGTATGTTGAGTGAATGGGTATTTAGCATTAAACTGCTGTCTCGCCACACACTCTCCAGGGTACTGCGTGTGCCTAACACCAGGCTACACATACGGAGCAGAGCCATGTGTGTACGAGGTGTACGGAGTGAAGCTGTGTGTACGGAGCGGAGCGGAGCCACGTGTGTATAGGGTGTACGGAGCAGAGGCGTGTGTGTATGGGGTGTACAGAGCGGAGCTGCGTGTGTATAGGGTGTACAGAGCGGAGCTGCGTGTGTATAGGGTGTACGGAGCAGAGCCGCGCGTGTAAGGGATGTACGGAGCAGAGGCGAATGTGTATGGGGTGTACGGAGCAGAGCCATGTGTGTACGAGGTGTACGGAGCGAAGCTGTGTGTACGGGGTGTACGGAGCGGAGCTGCGTGTGTATAGGGTGTACAGAGCGGAGCTGCGTGTGTATAGGGTGTACGGAGCGTAGCTGCGTGTGTATAGGGTGTACGGAGCAGAGCCGCATGTGTGTGGGATGTACGGAGCAGAGGCGCTTGTGTATGGGGTGTACGGAGCTGAGCCATGTGTGTACGAGGTGTACGGAGCAGGGCCGCGTGTGTATAGGGTGTACGGAGCAGAGCCGTGTGTGTATGGGGTGTACGGAACGGAGCCGCGGTGTACAGGGTGTACGGAGCGGAGCCGCGTGTGTATAGGGTGTACGGAGCGGAGCCGCATGAGTATAGGGTGTACGGAGCTTAGCCATATGTGTACGAGGAGTACGGAACGGAGTCACATGTGTACGGGGTGTACAGAGCGGAGCTGTGTGTGTACTTGGTGTGCGGAGCGGAGCCGTGTGTGTATGGGGTGTACGGAGCGGAGCAACGTGTGTACGGGGTGTACAAAACAGAGCCCTGTGTGTACGAAGTGTACGGAGCTGAGCCATGTGTACAGAGCAGAGCCATGTGTGTACGGAGTGGAGCCATGTGTGTATGAGAGGGGAGCGGGGAAGGAACAGGCACCGGGAGAGAGGAGAGCTGAGCGAGGAACCGGTGGCTGTGTCCGCAGCTGGCTCTAGGCTGTTCCTCATCCAGCAGTGGGCAGTCTGTGGACTCCCAGCCGTGCACTATGGCGGCTGTGGAATTCATCGGGACCAGCAGCTGCAATGGGAGCAGCGACACCTCCAGCCCCGGTGAGGAGAGGATGAGGCGCCTCTTCCAGACCTGTAATGGGGACGTCGATGGCTATATCAGCAGGTATGGGGGGCACAACTTTCCAACTAACTCCTGAATAGTTGGCTGCAGGGTTCACTTATCCCCCTGTGAGTGCAGGAGGCTGGGCTGAGAGCCTTTGTGCCCACTGATGATGCCACCCTCCGGGCCCTGGAGGCACAGGGGCTCCACTCATTCTGCTCGGGTACAGCATATGTCCCTCCTTGCCCCTGTGTTGCCCACCTTTCCTGGGTACAGCAGGGGGAATCTGCTGGCAGGGTCAGTTCTCAGGGTGCTGCTCCCATTGCTCTGAGAAGTGGAGTTATTTCTAGCAATTCCTGACATTTGTGCCCATGTACTTAGAACAGATTATGAAGGGCAGCGCTGGCACATGAGAAATCCCAGCGGGATGTGACATTCGGGCTCAGTCTTACAGGATTTATGGCAGATATGACACATCTTAGTTTACCTGAGGCCATGTTCACACTGAAGTGTAAGTGCACCAGAATCTGAAGCAAAAAAATCTGGGGCTGACCCTGTGGTGCTCGCTGTGGGGTCTGCGCGTGGAATACCCCATCCCATTGTGTAAGGCCAAGGGCCACCCACTGCGGTGTCCAGGAAGATTGTTCACTAGGTGACATGTCACAGGTTTAAAGAAATCCACTGGAATGACCAGCAGTGCAGATTACCCATTGGAGTTTATGGGGGCGATTTGTGGGTAGTTCATATGTTAATCTGCTCTGTGGAGACTGAGGTAGGCTCATACTGACGGTGTTTTTTCTCAGTTTTTGCAGTAGAAAATCTTTAAAAAAAAACACCAGTTTTAGAGTTTGTGTTGTAAAACACTGCCAAAAAACCCTCTGTGTGAACATGTTCTACGAGAGGAAAAACAATCTGTTTTTCAAGAAGAAAACTCTTCGGGAATTATTACTTTTCTCTTGGGTTTTGTAGACCTAAAATCTCCTTTATATTAGTATTTTCTGGACTTTACTTCAGCTCTTTTTCAACACTTTATTCTTGCTGGAGCTTTTTCTTTGTGGGGGAGCGTCTTACTGACAGTCAATGACTTTAAAAAAATCTTTATAACGAATAAGAAAACAGTAGCTTTTTTTTTTTAAAACGAAAGCACTGACATACGCTTGAAAAGACTTCATGATCTTGACATCTGTTTAGCTTTCCCATTGACTTATATTTTAAAGGGAACTTCCCATATCACCAAATAATGTTAATCTGCAGATATGGGGTTAATCTGCTGGTTGATATCAGCCGCCGCCTGAATCAGCGTGGGAGTGATGAGAAGAGGTGAGTACAGTTTTATATATATACAGTACAGACCAAAAGTTTGGACACACCTTCTCATTCAGCGATTTTTCTGTATTTTCATGACTATGAAAATTGTAGAATCACACTGAAGGCATCAAAACTATGAAGTAACACATGTGGAATTATACATTACACTTTACAAAAAAGTGTGAAACAACTGAAAATATGTCTAATATTCTAGGTTCTTCAACGTAGCCACCTTTTGCTTTGATTACTGCTTTGCACGCAGAAAAGGTGAACGGATGGACTCTACATGCCTGGTTCCCACCGTGAAGCATGGAGGAGGTGGTGTGATGGTGTGGGTGTGCTTTGCTGGTGACACTGTTGGGGATTTATTCAAAATTGAAGGCATACTGAACCAGCATGGCTACCACAGCATCTTGCAGCAGCATGCTATTCCATCCGGTTTGCGTTTAGTTGGACCATCATTTATTTTTCAACAGGACAATGACCCCAAACACACCTCCAGACTGTGTAAGGGCTATTTGACCAAGAAGGAGAGTGTTAGGGTGCTACGCCAGATGACCTGGCCTCCACAGTCACCAGACCTGAACCCATTTGAGATGGTTTGGGGTGAGCTGGACCGCTCACCGCTTCAATTTTGAATAAATCCCCAACAGTGTCACCAGCAAAGCACCCCCACACCATCATACCACCTCCTCCATGCTTCACGGTGGGAACTAGGCATGTAGAGTCCATCCGTTCACCTTTTCTGCGTGCAAAGCAGTCATCAAAGCAAAAGGTGGCTACTTTGAAGAACCTAGAATATAAGACATATTTTCAGTTGTTTCACACTTTTTTGTAAAGTGTAATGTATAATTCCACATGTGATAATTCATAGTTTTGATGCGATTCTACAATTTTCATAGTCATGAAAATACAGAAAAATCTTTGAATGAGAAGGTGTGTCCAAACTTTTGGTCTGTACAGTGTATGTGTATATAATATATATATATATATATATATATATATATCCTGGTTGCATGATACCCTGTATGAGGGGGGCATGTAACTATGAGGAGGGCTGCATTATATTCTGTGGTTGGGCTGTATTATACTATATGAAGGGGGCTGCATTATATTCTATGGGGGGCTGCATTATACTCTATGATGCTTGCTGCATTATATTCTATGGGAGCTACATTATATTCTATGAGGAGGGCTACATTATATTCTATGAGGAGGGCTATATTATACTATATGAGGGGGCTACATTATACTATATGAGGGGCTACTTTATATTCTATGAGAGGGGCTACCCCAACCCCTGCTACATAATTACTACCTTATATTATTGTCATGTGTGCATTGCCACGAAGATCGTCGCGGTTGCACATTTTGACTTCTCACAGCTGATCTGCTGTTTCTTTGTGTTTGGCAGCTAGGGAGTTAATTCTGTCTGTGCTCGGTGCTGGGACTGGGTGCAGTTTCTCCCGGCTGCAATTGATTATTTGTTGATTGGTTTCCTTTAAATTCCTGGTTGTCTGCTTGGGAGTTGCCAGTGAAACCTTCATGCAGACCACAGATAGGAATGAATCTGTATAGACTTTAGTTGTGAGCTCCTTAGTTGTTCTAAGCTCAACTTGGTTAGAGTTTATTTCCCAGACCATTTATGTTCCTTTGGTGTTAGAGTGTGTATGCAAGCGAGTGTTATCCTGTCTGTCTTATATGTCTAATCTGTGTATTTAGCTGAGATCAGCCCATATCCCTTTGGTGGTAGTCAGGATCCTTCTTAGGACTGATTACAGGGTTCAGGGTCTGATAGGAGACAGGGTTAGGTTGGAGACTTGGACCTCTGAAACCATTATCAGTACCTCCAAGGTGAGGGATTAGTTAGGACCCCAGTTTAGGGTCAGGTTAGATCCCGGTCCACCTCTTTCCTGTTTCAGCTCATCAAGTCCTCAAGATTAACCCTGAGTTCAGCAGATATCGTGTCAGGTAAATCTATTCTATACTTACATGCTGATGTTGCTATACTAGTTGTTGTATAGAGTGTTGTTCCTGTATTAATAGTTTACTGACATTGTATACATATCATTAGACAGCGTGACATTTTCACTGGCCATAAAAATTATCTCCAGTTACCATGGATCCAGTAGCCCAGCTGGCTCTGCAGTTGCAGGGATTATCCATGGAGCTGACGGACATTAAGTCCAAAGTTTTGTCTCCCCTGGAGCAAACCAGAGTTGAACCTAAAGTAGCTCTCCCGGACAGGTTCACTGGTGGGCGAGACAAATTTTTCACCTTCCGGGAGGCATGTAAATTGTATTTTCGGCTTCGGCCTCGATCATCAGGGAGTGATGAGCAGAGAGTGGGAATTGTTATCTCACTTCTGCAAGGGGACCCTCAATCCTGGGCATTTTCCCTTCCTCCGGGATCCCCGGCTCTACTGTCTGTAGATCAGTTTTTTACTGCCCTGGGATTGGTATATGATGACCCAGATCGGGTCTCTCTTGCTGAGACAAAATTACGTAAGATACAGCAGGGAGATCGTCCTGCAGAGGAATTTGCTTCTGAGTTTCGTAGATGGGCCACAGATACTCAGTGGAATGACCCAGCTCTTAGGAGCCAGTTTTGTCATGGGCTTTCTGATAAATTAAAAGACGTTTTGGCTCAGTATGAGTCTCCTCATTCACTGGAGGCTGCTATGGCCTTAGCTATCCGTACTGATAGACGGCTTCGGGAGAGGGGTGAGGTAACCCCACTCCCTGTTGTTTCTCCACCTACCACTAAAGTCCCTTATGTTGAGGTTCCCCTTGTCTGTTCGGATGAGCCTATGCAGTTGGGAGGGACATCATTTCGTAGGAGGGGATTGGCGGTACGCCGCAGGACTAGAAGATGTTTTTTCTGCGGGAAAGAGGGACATTTTGTTGGAGAATGTCCATCCCGTGCCTTGTTGAGCCAAAAGTCGCCGGAAAACTGTTAATCCCAGGTTGTGTGGTGGACGACAACCTGGGAGTATGTATTTCATCCGCCAGTTCTTCTCAGTTCCTTGTACCAGTGGAGGTGGTAGTTGGTACGAGAGTGGAGAGATTGTCTGTTCTTCTTGATAGTGGTTCCGGGGCTAATCTGGTTGACGCTCAGTTTGCTCAGGCTCAAGGTATGCATCTGAGTGTATTGGTCAAACCGATCCCTATATTCTCCATTGACGCCAGGCCTCTCGGCCAAGGTAGCTTTGTTCATGAGGTTCATAACATTGACCTTCGGGTAGGGGCAATACATAGGGAACAATTATCTTGTTATGTGTTGGAGGGTCTACCTACTCCCATTGTGTTGGGACTTCCTTGGTTGGTTAAACATAACCCTGTGATTAATTGGCAGTCCAGAGAAATAAGCCAATGGGGTGAGTTTTGCAAAAGCAACTGCATGAACACAGTCATCAGTGCGGTCGTGCCTAGTACATTGCCTCCTTTTTGGAGGATTTTGGGGATGTTTTCTCTGAGGAGGGGTGTCAGTAGTTGCCTCCTCATCGCGTGTATGACTGCTCTATTAATCTCCTTCCTGATGCTAAGTTGCCTAAAGCTAGGTTGTATAATCTTTCTGGTCCTGAGAGGCAGGCTATGAAAGATTATATTTCTGAAAGTCTGGCCAAAGGGCATATTAGACCTTCATCTTCCCCAGTAGCCGCGGGGTTCTTCTTTGTGAAGAAGAAAGATGGAGGCCTACGCCCTTGCTTGGATTTCCGCGAACTTAATCGGATTACTGTTCGAGATCCGTATCCACTCCCTCTTATTCCTGATCTCTTCAATCAAATTGTTGGCGCCAATTGGTTCTCTAAATTGGATCTCAGGGGGGCGTATAATCTGATTAGGATAAAAGAGGGGGATGAGTGGAAAACGGCGTTTAACACGCCGGAGGGACATTATGAGAACCTTGTCATGCCTTTTGGTCTGACTACTGCACCAGCAGTATTCCAACATTTTGTTAATGACATTTTTCGTCACCTTGTGGGGCTGTTTGTGGTTGTATATTTGGACGACATTTTAATTTACTCGCCAGATCTTGTGTCTCATCAGGAGCATGTGAGACAGATGATTCAGATCTTGCGAGACAATAAACTATACGCCAAACTGGAGAAGTGTGTATTTGCCGTACAGGAACTTCAGTTTTTGGGTTTTTTGGTGTCAGCCTCCGGTTTCCGTATGGACCCTGAAAAGGTGAGAGCAGTGCTTGAATGGATCAGCCAGGGGATCTTAAGGCTCTGCAGCGTTTTTTGGGGTTTGCTAACTACTACCGGAAATTTATTTGTAATTTCTCATCTGTCGTCAAACCTCTCACTGACATGACAAGAAAAGGGACGGATTTTTCTAAATGGTCGGACAAAGCTTGCCAAGCCTTTTCCTCTTTGAAGAAATGTTTTGCTTCGGCACCCGTTCTCATCCAACCAGATGCATCTCAGCCGTTCATTGTGGAGGTGGATGCGTCTGACGTAGGGGTGGGTGCTATATTGTCCCAGGGTCCGTCCCCTGGTAAATGGCATCCGTGTGCTTTCTTTTCTATGAAATTGTCGTCCGCCGAAAGGAATTATGATATCGGCAATAGGGAACTTTTGGCCATTAAGTTAGCTTTTGAAGAATGGCGTCACTTTTTGGAGGGGGCAGTCCACCCGGTTACCGTTATTACTGATCACAAGAACCTGTTGTATTTGGAATCCGCTAAGCGTCTGAATTCCAGACAAGCTCGATGGTCGTTGTTTTTTACCAGGTTTAATTTTGTTGTCACTTATCGCCCGGGGTCTAAGAATGTAAAGGCTGATGCCTTGTCTCGCAGTTTCCCAGGGGCCGGGAAAACGGATGACCCGAGTCCTATCCTTCAGGAGGGGGTGGTAGTGTCGGCTGTATTTTCTGAGCTTGAGGAGGAGGTGTTAGAGGCTCAGGGGGACGCCCCTGCAGGACCTCCAGGGAGACTGTTTGTCCCAAATCTGTTGAGACAAAAGGTTATTGAGGCACATCATAATTCTGCTCTAGCAGGACATCCAGGGAGTAAGGCTACTTTAGATCTCCTTTCTCGCCGGTTTTGGTGGCCTAATGCTAATAAAGATGTTATAACTTTTGTCGCGTCATGTGGGGTGTGTGCTCGCTCTAAAACCCCTCATACCCGTCCGTCTGGGACCCTTTTACCCTTGAAACTTCCGGAGCGTCCATGGACTCATTTATCTATGGACTTCATTACGGACCTTCCTCCGTCGTCAGGGAATACTGTCATACTGGTGGTTGTTGACAGGTTCAGTAAGATGGCACATTTCGTTGCTCTTCCTGCACTCCCTAATGCTAAAACTCTGGCGCAGGTGTTCATTAGGGAGATCGTTAGACTTCATGAGTTGCCTTCTGATGTGGTGTCAGATAGGGGTCTCAGTTTGTGTCCAAATTTTGGAGGGCATTTTGTTTACGTCGGGGATGCAATTGTCATTTTCCTCGGCTTTTCATCCGCAGACCAATGGTCAGACAGAGCGTCTGAATCAGAGCTTAGAGACATATCTCCGGTGTTTTGTTTCAGAGAACCAAGAGGACTGGTCTTCTTTCTTGCCTCTGGCAGAGTTCGCTCTTAACAACAGGCGGAGCGAGTCCACTGGTAAGTCCCCGTTTTTTGGGGCATATGGTTTCCATCCCCAGTTTTGTACTTTCAATGGGGGGGCCCTTCTGGGGTTCCTGAGGAGGAGCGTTTCTCGTCGTCACTTGCTTCTGTGTGGAGAGGTGTATTGAATAATCTGAGTGCGATGGGGAACCGTTACAAACGTATGGCTGATAGGAGGAGAGTTTCTGGTCCAGATCTGAATGTGAACGATCTGGTATGGTTGTCTACCAGGAATATAAAACTTAAGGTGCCCTCCTGGAAACTGGGTCCCAGATTCATCGGGCCGTACAGGATCAGTTCCATAATTAATCCTGTGGCATTTCGTCTGGACCTCCCTCCTACGTTTAAAATTCATAATGTGTTCCACAAGTCATTACTTAAAAGGTATGTGGCACCAGTCATACCGTCACCTCTACCTCCTCCTCCTGTGTTGGTCAATGGTAACTTGGAATTTCAAGTATCAAAGATCATTGACTCACGTCTGAATCGCCGGTCCCTTCAGTACTTGGTGCATTGGAAGGGTTATGGTCCAGAGGAGAGGACGTGGGTCCCTGCGTCTGATGTTAACGCAGATCGTTTGGTTCGGACCTTCCACAGAACTCACCCGGGCAGGCCTGGCCCTGAGGGTCCGGAGGCCCCTCGTAGAAGGGGGGTACTGTCATGTGTGCATTGCCACGAAGATCGTCGCGGTTGCACATTTTGACTTCTCACAGCTGATCTGCTGTTTCTTTGTGTTTGGCAGCTAGGGAGTTAATTCTGTCTGTGCTCGGTGCTGGGACTGGGTGCAGTTTCTCCCGGCTGCAATTGATTATTTGTTGATTGGTTTCCTTTAAATTCCTGGTTGTCTGCTTGGGGAGTTGCCAGTGAAACCTTCATGCAGACCACAGATAGGAATGAATCTGTATAGACTTTAGTTGTGAGCTCCTTAGTTGTTCTAAGCTCAACTTGGTTAGAGTTTATTTCCCAGACCATTTATGTTCCTTTGGTGTTAGAGTGTGTATGCAAGCGAGTGTTATCCTGTCTGTCTTATATGTCTAATCTGTGTATTTAGCTGAGGTCAGCCCATATCCCTTTGGTGGTAGTCAGGATCCTTCTTAGGACTGATTACAGGGTTCAGGGTCTGATAGGAGACAGGGTTAGGTTGGAGACTTGGACCTCTGAACCATTATCAGTACCTCCAAGGTGAGGGATTAGTTAGGACCCCAGTTTAGGGTCAGGTTAGATCCCGGTCCACCTCTTTCCTGTTTCAGCTCATCAAGTCCTCAAGATTAACCCTGAGTTCAGCAGATATCGTGTCAGGTAAATCTATTCTATACTTACATGCTGATGTTGCTATACTAGTTGTTGTATAGAGTGTTGTTCCTGTATTAATAGTTTACTGACATTGTATACATATCATTAGACAGCGTGACATTTATACCCTGATATTAGCGCGTTTTACCGCACAATTGGCGGTCTTGTATTTATTTCTATGTAGCTACATAGTGGGCCCCAAGAATGATTTTCTCTGGTGGGCCCAAGGTGCTCCAGTCCGACGCTGGATACACATAGTGAGAACATAGTTCAACAAGAAAACAAACAGACTATAGAGCTTGTCTTGTAGGCTACAGTGTAGATGGTAGAGATGATCAGATCGATCTGTGGAAAATGATGTTTAAAGGGTATGCCACACTAAACAAGAACGCTAACGAGATCGCTAAAAAACGTCACTATTTAGCGATCTCGTTAGTGACGTTGTTGTGTGTGGCATGTAGCAACGACGTGGCCCCTGCTGTGATCTCGCTGATCGTTCACTAGAGTTCTGGACCGTATTTTGATCGTTGGCGTCCCGCTGGTGAGCCTATATCGCTGTGTCTGGCACCTTTTGTGAACGATGTGCGCTGTTTTTTACATCGCAATGACCGCTAAAGTCGTTAAGGAGATCGCTAACCGCTTATGCGTCGTTAACAAGATCGTCCAGTTTGGCAGCTACTAGCGACATTAAAACGATCACAAAAACGATTGCATTAGTATGCGTTGTTATCGTGATCGTTAGCGGGAACGTTTAGTGTGGCAGTACCTTTAGTTGAATTTCCCTAAATTTGTAGGTCCCCACAAATTCGAACAGTTTGTGATGTAATTCTCACAGATTGTCCCCCCAAAACAAAATACTTACTTCCATTTCACACAATAGTGAAGAGTCACAGAGCAGGCCAATGATGTCAGGAGTGTCCTGGTGTACTTCCACACAACGCTTACAATACATGGTCTAGTTAGCCAATCAGGGGGGACTATCACAGCCAATATAAAATATGAGGACCGCCAAGCAGCTCCTTTTTTTTTAAGTAAGCCATTGTTAATTATATTTGACAACAGGTAACCTGTTCCTATTCCCTAAAAAAAAGAATCACTTTTGGAAGAATTGATAAAAAGCCTTTCTAATTGTTTACTAGTTTTGAGAAGAGCAAACCTGTTGCAGATTCCAAAGGGATAATTTTTTCACTACTAATTTAGAAGTCATTACTTCTTCACTTTCAAAAGTGATGAGCATATCTCTTTTTTCTACTAAATAAAAGGATCATTTTTGAACACCTTCTAATAAAGCTTCCGCTTCTTAATTTAGCAATAAAAAAAAGCTCTTGAAACTGCACAAACAAGGATAATAGTTATGCACAACCGCATATGAAAAAGCCATGTTTTCTTCAATTTTCACTGCTTATGTATAAACACTAGCAAGACAGGCACCTGCCCCCCAAAAAGGGATAATTTTTGGACTGCTTCTACAATTTAAGTGGCACACAAGTCTGACACCGCAATGTGTTATTAAATAGTCTGCTATTTACTCTTAGTTACCATCTGAATTCACATAGCCAATAGGTTGAGGTCACTTGGACATTAATAAGGCTGTTTGTATTAAAGAGCGCAAAAGGGGTTCAGTGCAGTTGTAGGAGACCTCTGAGTATTATTAATCTATTTTTAAATCAATTAGAGACTTACAGTATTGAGATTCGTGGTCAATTTATTCAATGCAAATCGAATTTTTGGGTAAAATGGATCAATTATTTCTAGTAGCTGTCAGTACCCAGGATGATTATAAAGATTGGTTTAAAGGGAATCTGCTAGCAAGTTTTTGCTACCTTATCTGAGAGCAGCATTATGGAAGTAAAGAGACCCTGTGAATCTAATGATGTATCAGTTAAGTTACTGGTTGCAGTAGAGCTGAGAAAGCTTTCCCTGCCCCCACCAGGCTGTGTATGTACATACCCTATAGACAATGAGCTGTTTACCGCGGGGGTGGGGCTGACTTGGACTTGCAAGCACCTGTCAACTAGTCACAGCAACAACGATCACCAGGTAAAAAAACATCAGTGTAAATGAGCAACAGTGCACAGCTTGACACGTGACACGTGACACATCCTTGAATTTTGTGTTTTAACGCCTACCTCATACTGTCCTCAAATGACATTGCAAAATCCTACTGACAGATTCCCTTTAACAACGTAGGGTATTTATCTTAACAATTTTTTGTTTTTCACTTACTTAAACTTAGACTGTTAATCAACCATACCAGGATTCCATTATTGCCTTCATGGAAGCCCATTAATTGATCTTAAAACGACTGTCTTATGAAATTGAACCCCTTTTAATTAAAAGCCAATTACATTATCTCCAAAGGTCCAGCTGTAGAATTCCCTGTCCATCAGATGCGAGCCAGGAGAAAGCCATACTTTTACCCTTCAGCAACCATTTATTACATACCGTAGTTTTAATCTGTTATGCCAGTATAAGGAACAATTATTTTGAGTATTACTTTACTCTGACTAAAAGAGAATTGGGCCAGAGACTGGAGTGGAGACCATCGGTGATGTCCATATGCTCAGTGACAGAAAATTGGAATCTGCAGTCTACTGAAATAACCTGCTCAGACATCTGCATACATTTAGCCAGTTTGGTACACAAGTATTTCTGTAAATGGAGGGGTGGCCGTGCATGCACAGCTCTAGCCATTCACCTCACTGGGAGTCCTATAAGAGTTATGCAGGTGTCTATGGCTTTTTCAGATCTCCTGTAGACGTGATCAGAGAAAGCCATGCATGTTTGATTACAACCTTCATTCACAGGAACACAAGCTTTATGGCATATCCTGCATGTATTATATATATGTGAGATTGGAATAACCTTTTAACACCTTTAACATTATATCAAGATTTGTAATCCAGCTGGGAGAGAAGGGAAAGTTAGGTAAAAAGTTACCTTAGAGGGAATGTCCAAATTATTATAAGTGAAAAAGACCACTTTTCTTACTACTAAAGAAGCATTTATACAAGCCACAGGTTTGCCAACTTGACTTTTTACCTTTCCTGGACATCGCATCAAAAAATCATGGACAGACAATTTTTTTTTATTGACACATTGGAAAACCATATTAAATCATTATGATTAGAGATGGGTGAACCCGAACAGTAAAGTTTGGGGTCCGTACCGAACACCTAGTGTTCGGCCACAGCCCCAAACATGGACTTCTCAATGAAGTCCATGTTAGTGTTCGGGTTTGGCACCCCAAACATCGAATGTTTCCTACAATGTCATCTGCATGACAGCGCGAGAAACACCGGCGGCTGTGATTGGCAGTAAGTTTCTTACCGCCGGTCAGAGAGTTGCGGTTACCACGTTGTCAGATGACGGCGTGAACCAGCAGCTATGACTGGTGGTTAAAAGTTTACCACCGGTCAGGGGCATCGGCTGATGAGAGAGTACTACTTCCATCAGCCTATGCCTGCTGTCGCTGATAACATCTGACAGCGTGGGAGCCGCAGCTCTCTGACCGGTGGTAACAATCTTACCGCTGATCAGAGCCTGTGCTTTCCGCGTTGTCATGCACTAATCACTAATTGTGATTTTAAGTGATACATATCTACAGCCTATAATTCTGATACAAAGACATTCACTGCAAACAACTGGAACTGTAAAATGATTATTACAGTCAAAATCATCTGTATAAGTTTCTTCAACCTAAAAGAAATCATAGTTTCTTTATGCAAAGGACAAAAAAAACTGACCAATTTTAATGGACTGTCCTGAAATTTCTGGACGATTGGAAACCCTGCCAAGCCATTATGCATAAAGGAATAAAAAGAGGGAAAATAGGTAAATAAAATTACTTCTACTATCAAAACTTTCTACTATCCAGCAAGCAACCCAGTATCTGATACATTGCTGGAATCAGGGTCCCTACATCATGCTGATCTCTATGGGGCTAGCAAAAACCTGTTTGCAGAGTCCCTTCAAATATATAAAAATCCTGTTTTTTTTTGCAATTAGCAGCACAACTTACCAGTAAATAAGCATTCATGTAAGCTATTGTGCATATGAAAGTAGAAAGAGGTAAACTGAGATAAATAAAATTACTTCTGCTTCACGCCTACAGTATGTGTCTTATAACACAGTCTGTTCTTTCTAAATCTAATGAGAAAAAAATTTGACAAACCAGAATGGGAACCAATGGAACCTGTTTTTCTCATTCAGGTTTATGTATTTAGCTGTGTTTAACTAAGTGATTATATAATACAACTGGCAAAGAAAAGATTCAGAGCAGAACGTAAATGCACTCGTTCTAGTTTGTCCAGTCTGTTGTGACAAATGATAATTGTGTAGGTTACCAATATATGTGTTCATATATGCATATTTATAGTAGAAGTGCATTCATTACATTTTCTGTAGTAAGAGGGAACTTGTCATCAGGATATTATACCTCTAAAGGCACGTGTTGAAAGGCCCTTTAATGCTTATTAAATCCATTGCACCAAAGCTGTAGAGGAAGACACGGACCGCACATCCAAAACTTATACATTGCTCTATTGCGGCTAAGCAAAATGTTATAAAAACTGAACAGAAGTTTCTAAGTTCAATATTCTGATCAGATTGTATGAAGCCCACACTGCTGTGTCAAGGTGAACCTCTTGGTGGGTCCCTGAGGCTTCATACAGTCTGATTAGACTGTATGAAACCCCCACTACCGCGTCAAGGTGAACCTCTCGGTGGGTCCCTGATTCTTCATACAGTCTGATCAGATTGTATGAAGCCCACACTGCCGCGTCAAGGTGAACCTCGCGGTGGGTCCCTGAGGCTTCATACAGTCTGATCAGACTGTACGAAGTCCACACTGCTGTGTCAAGGTGAACCTCTCGGTGGGTCCCTGAGGCTTCATACAGTCTGATCAGACTGTATGAAGCCCACACTGCCGTGTCAAGGTGAACCTCTCGGTGGGTCCCTGAGGCTTCATACAGTCTGATCAGACTGTATGAAGCCCACACTGCCGTGTCAAGGTGAACCTCTTGGTGGGTCCCTGAGGCTTCATACAGTCTGATCAGACTGTATGAAGCCCACACTGCCGTGTCAAGGTGAACCTCTCGGTGGGTCCCTGAGGCTTCATACAGTCTGATCAGACTGTACGAAGTCCACACTGCCGCGTCACGGTGAACCTCTCGGTGGGTCCCTGAGGCTTCATACAGTCTGATCAGAATGTTGAACTAAGAAACTTATCTTCAGTTTTATAACATCTTGCATAGGTGCAATAGACCAATGTATACGTTTTGGATGTGAGGCCCATTTCCTTCTCTACAGCTATGATATAAAGTATTTCATGGTTTGTCACTTTTTTATTTTACTTGGACCAGCACTCTTCCTATTCCGCCCAGTTGTTTTTAACTAGCAGCAGACTACGAGGCAGGTTTGCCTATTTTTGCTCTCTGTTTACAGTCTGGGAGGATGTGGTAGGTGACGGTTTTTTTTAGCTTTTTTCACTTGGCGTTGTGGCGATTTGAGGCCATTGTTGCTGTGGTGCTTTATTTGTGGGGTGCTGTAGCCATTAGCCATAGGTACTCAGCTCTGCAGCATGAGTGGGGTGAGGCACCAGGTCGCTCCACCTGCTGGTGCATGATCGATGTGGCAGAGGTTGGTGCACAGTGCAGTACCCTATAGGCCATGTGCAAGAATTGAGTATTTGGTGAATTTTTTACCTCAGTATTTGTAAGGCAAATCCAGGAGTGCGTAAAAAAAGTGCCTTACAAATATTGAGGTAAAAAACTCACCAAATACTCAATGTGTGTACGTGGCCTTAAGGTTAGGAACTCACTGAGAGGTATGCTATGAAGCAAAAGCAAAGGCGAAGAAGTGCGCATACACAGGAATCACCATACATTTAAAATTAGTATCATGTATTGTCATTTATTGGTGCTCCTAGATTCATAAAGGCTATGCATGTTTGAGGGTTATATACCAAGGAAATGTACTCCAGACCATGGAATAGTCTATGGGTGAGCAATATAATACTGAGAAGGGTATGTGCACACATGGAGCAAAATGTCTGCATCTCTTGGCAGGAAAAGCACAGCTGCAAAAACGCATGTTTTTGGTGCATTTTTGGTGCGCTTTTGCCACGTTTTTGTTGCTTTTTTGCCTGCGTTTTTGGTTCATTTGAGTGAAGTCAATGGTGAAAAACGCAAGGCAAAAACGTACGGAGAATTGACATGCTGCAGATTATTTTCAGCACCAAATCTGCAAGTAAAAAATACTTAACGTGTGCATGACACTTTTAGGTTTCTCATTCACTTTGCTATCATCAGGTTTTGCCACAAAACGAAAAAAACGCGACAAAATTGCACCAAATCTGCAACGTGTGCATACAGCATAAAACCCTGAAGAAGCTGGGCGAAACATGCGCATCGGGGCTTGAAAAGTGGCTCTTTCTTTTAAATGTAAGCACGGTGGTTCACAGGTATAGTCATCATTCTTTACTGTCCTTCTAATGCTGAGTCTTAATACAAAGTGCTGTATTTCATTATCTACAACTACAGATTATTTTTGATCTATTGGGGTTTAATGCTATGCTGCCACCTAGCTGCACACAAATGGAGCACACTGATACTACAATTCAGAGACAGCTACGCTGATAATTAAAGCTTTCTTTCTGATCTCTGATTGAGAATATGATTAGAAATTACTTCATGTGAATTGTTCTACCTGATACAGTTGATGTCATATTCTGTATAGTCATCATTAGGCTGGAGTCACGCATAACGTATAAAAATCGGTCCGTTTTTTACGGCCGAGAATCGCATCAATGTTTCATGAACAGTGATCCGCATGTAATCCGTTTTCAATGCGAGGATGCAATTTCCTCGCATCAAAATATCCGTGTGTCATCCGTATGGCATCCATATAGCGAGATTTTCTCGCACCCTTGCAAAATGGACATGGCGGATATAGATGTGTTGCCAGGCGAGGCGTCACCCTTGGTACCCTTGTAGTCCCATTAGCTGACACTAGTGACCGGAGGTGAACTTTATACCTCTGATCACATGTATGTTACTTTTGTATGGGTGTGTAAGGTTCTTTGTCTCTGTTGACATGTTCCTTGAAACTCAGTTTTCCGTCTGCCATTTTGCTTTCTGTCTTTCTGCAGCTCTTGCCCTCAGTTAATATGGAGTTTCCAGTTTTCATGTTCCCGCCCTGATTCTTCCCTCTTGCTTCTTAAGCAGCTTCAGCTGAACAATCAGTGCTCCTGAATCAAGCCTCAGTCAGTCTGTGACCTGACTCCTGGAAGCCTTGGACTTGTACTCCAGCTATTTCCTACTGAGGAACTTTGGAACACTTTTGGACTCTGGAAACCTGCTGTTTGGTGAATCCATGTTTGCAGAGGAATTACGGTACAGAGAAGAGATCCTGAACCTGCTTTGGAGATTTATTGTAGTGCTTGAAGTTACTCTGGCCTGCTGTGTCTCCTGTCGCTGTTCCTGCAAACTGTGTGAACTTTTCAGCATGCTTGTATGAAGTAATACAAGTCATTTCATTTCAACCTGTCTCCTGTGTTTTCCTCGCACCCAAGCACAAGACGCTATAGGAACTGTACACTATACATGACAGGGTGCTACTGGGGAGGAGGTCACAAAAACAGACATTACTACTATATGATGGTACAACCAGTGTTAGTAATGATCCGCAGTGAAGGACATTTCTGCTGTGAGGGACTCACATAGGTGGATATCACTACTGTAGTACAGTTTACTTTTGGGGATACTATTACTGTGGGAGGAACATAAGGGGGTTACTGTAACTGTGTAGAGCACCAGGTAGGCACTATATTGCTTTTCTTCTTCATCTAGCAATGTCCAGAAGCCTTGGAAAAGGTGAGGATGGTGCATAAACAGTGATCAGACACAGATGTCTGTGTGTTACATTTTAGGTAGACAATCGTGGCTGGACGAGGTCATAGTGGTCTGCACTAGATGAAGATAAAAATTAATTACTTCCATTATGTCACCAGTGAGTCACTAGATATTCCTGCAGTGTATACACTATCTACAGAGCTCCTGTTTGTAATGTCACCTCTGATCACTATATTACCTGTACACATACTTTATACATTGTCTACAACCTACAGAGCTCCTTTTTATAACTGTTCCTGGTGGTAATATCAGTGTTAGTAATGATCAGTAGGGTGGTTTTTCTCAGTCACAACTCTATATGCCGGTAATATGTGCTCATGGTGATTGATATGTGGTGATGTTTGCCCCTGTACGTGGTATTTTTTTGTATATTGGTCTTGGTATAGTAGGTTCTGTTTAGCTACAGGATAGTGGTTATATTCAGACACTATGTGGTGGTAATAAATGGTCATGGGGTGGCAGCATTATTTTGACCTTGTGTAGTGATATTGATCTTGATCATTTGAACTATGCTCAGTAACAGAATTGTAATAATATGTGCTTTTTGGTAACTGTATGACTATTATTATTTTGTCATTACTAATGCATTTTCTGTTAGGTTTCCATTTATTTATAGTTTTCTTAATTTATGGTGGATAAACACATATGTCTTTATTGGCTCTGACTAAGCCACTGGGGCCCATGTTCTGTAGGTGGTGAGGGAGAGGAGGGATCCGATCAAAATTTTGTCCTGGCCCCATAGAACTTTAGTTACGCCATGTTGAAAGACCCCTGTTACCCTGTTTATGACACAGTTATAATTGTATTATATATAATTATGATAATCTAATCACATGCAAATATGCCTCAAAAATACCTCTACAACTCAATGGCAGTGACATCACAATAGTTATTATGCTACAAAACAAAGCCATTGGTAAATATATAAAGGCGAACACAGACGTTTCTAGACACTGTTTTACCTTAGTTGCTGCCTTGTCTCAGTTGAATAGTCCACTTAGAGTAACCAGAACACAATTATTACCAATTCCCATTTGTCATTTCTCTTTCATCATCTCTTGGATATAGCGTGAAACGTTGCATAATGCTTCAGGAGCCAGGTATCAATGAAATAGTCAAAGGTCCACTGTATAAATTAATGATTCACCCAGATAAAAAGCTTTTGGAACATATTTATTAACGATATTGCTCTATTCTTATTAGGTTTTACAATAAATTGAAAAGCAACATACTGCCAAAATAAAAAGATGCATGACAAATTATAATATGATGTTTGCAGTCAAGTATCAATTGGGGTTAAAAGGAGCTTGTCAGTTAATCATACTGCCCAAACTATGTATGAATCAGAGAATAACTTCTACATTACAAATATCTAAATTTACTCTACCACATTGCAAAATTTCAGAGAAAACAAAGGTAACCTATTACAGGAGGACTTGTCCAAAATGTATATCTGCACCTGCCCAGGTACACTGACAGGACTCTCCTTATACAGACACATGGATAATCCTGTCAGTCTACAGCTAGTTATACACATTAGGTACAGTGGCATGTAAAAGTTTTGGCAACCCTAGTCAATATGACTTCTATTGTGAATGGTTAAGTCAAAGTTAAAGATATCACATTTCCTTCGTATTTTAGGCCAAAAAAAATATATATATATACACAGTGGGGAAATAAGTATTTGATCCCTTGCTGATTTTGTAAGTTTGCCCACTGACAAAGACATGAACAGTCTATAATTTTAAGGGTAGGTTAATTTTAGCATTGAGAGACAGAATATCAAAAATAAAATCCAGAAAATCACATTGTATAAATTATATAAATTTATTTGCATTTTGCAGTGGGAAATAAATTTGATCCCCTACCAACCATTAAGAGTTTTGACTCCTACAGACCAGTTAGACGCTCCTAATCAACTCGTTACCTGCATTAAAGACAGCTGTCTTACATAGTCAGCTTTATAAAAGACTCCTGTCCACAGACTCAATTAATCAGTCAGAGTCTAATCTCTACAACATGGGCAAGACCAAAGAGCTTCATAAAGATGTTAGGGACAAGATCGTAGACCTGCACAAAGCTGGAATGGCCTACAAAACCATAAGTAAGACGCTGGGTGAGAAAGAGACAACTGTTGATGCAACAGTAAGAAAATGGAAGAAATATAAAATGACCGTCAATTGACATCGATCTGAGGCACCATGCAAAATCTCATCTCGTGGGGTATCCTTGATCATGAGAAAGGTGAGAGATCAGCCTAAAACTACTTGGGGGAACTTGTTAATGATCTCAAGACAGCTGGGACCACAGTCACCAAGAAACCCATTGGTAACACATTACTCCGTAAAGGGTTAAAATCCTGCAGTGCCCGCAAGGTGCCCCTGCTCAAGAAGGCACATGTGCAGGCCGTCTGAAGTTTGCCAATGAACACCTGAATGATTCTGTGAGTGATTGGGAGAAGGTGCTGTGGTCAAATGAGACAAAAATTGAGGTCTTTGGCATTAACTCAACTTGACGTGTTTGGAGAAATAGAAATGCTGCCCATGACCCAAAGAACACCGTCCCCACTGTCAAGCATGGAGGTGGAAACATTATGTTTTGGGGGTGTTTCTCTGTTAAGGGCACAGGACTACTTCACCGCATCAATGGGAGAATGGATGGAGCCATGTACCGTAAAATCCTGAGTGACAACCTCCTTCCCTCCGCCAGGACATTAAAAATGGGTCGTGGCTGAGTCTTCCAGCAAGACAATGACCCAAAATATACAATCAAGGCAACAAATGAGTGGCTCAAAAAGAAGCACATTAAGGTCACGGAGTGGCCTAGCCGGTCTCCAGACCTTAATCCCATAGAAAACTTATGAAGGGAGTTGAAGCTCTGAGTTGCCAAGTGACAGCCTCAAAATCTTAATGATTTAGAGATGAACGGCAAAGAGGAGTGGACTAAAATTCCTCCTGACATGTGAGCAAACCTCATCATCAACTACAAAAAATGTCTGACTGCTGTGCTTGCCAACAAGGGTTTTACCACCAAGTATTAGGCCTTGTTTGCCAGAGGGATCAAATACTTATTTCCCACTGCAAAATGCAAATAAATTTATATAATTTATACAATGTGATTTTCTGGATTTTATTTTTGATATTCTATCTCTCAATGTTAAAATTAACCTACCCTTAAAATTATAGACTGTTCATGTCTTTGTCAATGGGCAAACTTACAAAATCAGCAAGGGATCAAATACTTATTTCCCCCACTGTATATAATGTTCTGTGAGATTCCTGGGTCTTCTTGCATGCACTGCTCATTTGAGGTCTAGCCACATATTTTCAATGATGTTCAGATCAGTGGACTGTGAGGGGCATTGCAAAACCTTCAGCTTGCGCCTTTCGAGGTAGTCTATGGTGGATTTTTAACATGTGTTTAGGATCATTATCCTTTTGTAGAAGCCATCCTCTTCTCAACTTCAGTTTTTTTACAAATGGTGTTACATTTGCATCAAGAATTTGTTGAAATTTCATTGAACCCATTCTTCCCTCTACCTGTGAAATGTTCCCCGTGCCATTGGCTCCAACATAATCCCAAAGCATGATTGATCCACCCCCATGCTTAGTGGTTGGTAAGATGTTACTTTCCTGTAATTCTGTGCCCTTTTTCTCCACACATACCTTTAATCATTGTGGCCAAAGAGTTCTATTTTAAGCTCATCGATCCACAGGACTTGTTTCCAAAATGCATCAGGCTTGTTTAGATGTTCTGTTGCTTACTTCTGACACTGAATTTTATGATGAGGATGCAGGAGAGGTTTTTTTCTGATGACTTTCCTATGATGGACATATTTGTGCTGAAAACTCTGACCAGTGGAACAATTTACCACAACTCCAGAGTATGCTAAATCTTTCTGAAGGTCTTTTGCAGTCAAGCAGGGGCTGCGATTTGCCTCTAACAATCCTACGAATAGCTCTCACTGAAATTTTGTTTTTTCTTCCAGGTCTTTTCTTGACCACCACTGTTCCTGTTAAGCGCCATTTCTTAAATGCATTTCGAATTGAAGAAAAGGCAACTTGAAAACGCTTTACTATCTTCTTATAGCCTTCTCCTGCTTTGTGGGCCTCAACCATTTTCATTTTCAGAGTGCTAGGCAGCTACTTAGAAGAACTCTTGGCTGCTGTTTTTTGGCACAAGGTTAGATGAGGCTGAGTTTTTATCAACAATATAAGCAGATAGGGTAACCTAATTTACCAGTTAAAACATAACCTTTAATCAATGGTATAAAAACAACCCTTCAGTGCAAGACATATAACATACATACATAAAGTGCTTGTGCTAGGTGCTTATTAAAAGAAAAATGGATCAATCTCACCCATTAAGATGAATGTCCTGTATGGTCCAGTTTGCATCTCATCTACCAGTAACTGGGTGTGGACCCCAAGACTGATAGGTGTACCAGCGCAGGAATCTTGTTGACATAGACAATATTTGAATAGGGGTCTGAAAAAACTAGGGAGTAGTATATGGTTCAGACTAACATTCCCTGTCGTGCCCCTGCAAGACTCCTGTCCTCACAAGGACAGTACCCAAGTATGGTCTCAAACTAATGTACCTCCTGGACCATAAATTGTGTTACATTTCCCAACGCGTTTCTTCCCTTATCTTGGGGATTCATCAGGGGATCATAATATATGGGTATGGTGGGGATATCGCAGTGGCTAATATCACCCCATAATATAGTTCTCTTAGGTGCAGCAATATGCCTGGCAGCCCATATGGATGAAGATCAGCATATATATACTCTCAGCTTCTGAGGAATTTATACCCTTACAAGTGCCTCACTTTGACATCATTTC
>JARQOD010000009.1:118776957-118792486 GCA_033576555.1 Oophaga sylvatica | reverse complement strand
CTTCTGACATCATTTCCACTCTCTCATAGCCAATCACAGACTCCCCTCCATCACTCCCACACACTGGGAGTTGTCAGGAGTCGCACAGTAGAAGTATAGCATCATTTCATGCGCCCTCCCACATTGTCAGACACCGCCTCCCAGGTTCTCCCATAGATACCTTTTGCTATCCACACTGAGCGTTATCCATAATCGGAAGTGGCCACACGTCGCCTCACATTACCATCTCCATGCAAACTTAGCATAAAGATCTCTCTGATCAGCGCCATTTTGTTGTAGCCCAACAGTGTGAGCTGGCGCCATGTTAAAGGAGACCATGTATGTCATAATCCCATACCATTACTTCTCAGATCAGCGCCATTTTATTGTAGCCCAACAATGTGAGCCGGCGCCATATTAAAGGAGACCATCTATATTATAGTCCCATATCATTACTTTTCTGATCAGCACCATTTTGATGTAGCCCAACAATTTAAACTGGCGCCATGTTAGAGGAGACCTTCTTTATCATTATCCCATATCATTGCCGTCTCTATATAAACTTAGTATAAGGATTTCTTCAATCAGCGCCATTTTAATGTAGCCCAACAATGTGTCTTGCACTGAAGGGTTGTTTTTATACCATTGATTAAAGGTTATGTTTTAACTGGTAAATTAGGTTACACTATCTGCTTATATTGTTGTTAAACCTTAGGGTAAATAATATTGTCCTTGAGACATATTGGCTACAAAAGAGGCTGAGTTTTTATAAAGCTGGGAAATTTGTATCACCTGGCCTTTCCTGATGATGATAGTGAACAATCTATAGCCCTAACAGGCTAATAAAGGTCTAAAACCTTTGTCAAAGTTATCTGAGTACACAAATCTCCAGAGATGCCCAAACTTTTCCATCAGCCCATTTTCTTTTTTCTAATTTTTAAAATGTAAAAAATGACAATATATATTTTATTCTTTGCCTAAAATACCAAGGAAATGCATCATGTTTAACTTAAGGCCTTTTATAGATCGTTTCATCTTCAACTTGTTTAACTGTTCACAGTAACAATAATTTTGACCAGGGGTGCCCAAACTTTTACATGCACTGTAGCTGCTGGCCAAGCAATGCTGCCTCACTCTCCCATACACGGGAGATCTCATTTGGTGGGGTTTAACTTGATCGACCCTAGGTTTGTCCAGGTCCAGATCCTCAAACCACATATACTGTCCAGACTATACCCATAATAGCCATCGACTCTGCACCCTTGAGACAGGGGTATTTTACTCAAGTCGTCCAAGGGTTAACCCATTGGAGAGCTGAATATTTTCTTTGCAGTCAGTGTCTTTACTATCCCCAACAGTGTCACCAGCAAAGCACCCCACACATCACACCACCTCCTCCATGCTTCATGGTGGGAACCAGGCATGTAGAGTCCATCCGTTCACCTTTTCTGCATGCAAAGCAGTAATCAAAGCAAAAGGTGGCTACTTTGAAGAACCTAGAATATAAGACATATTTTCAGTTGTTTCACACTTTTTGTAAAGTGTAATGTATAATTCCACATGTGTTAATTCATAGTTTTGATGCCTTCAGTGTGATTCTACAATTTTCACAGTCATGAAAATACAGAAAAATAATTGAATGAGAAGGTGTGTCCAAACTTTTGGTCTGTACTGTACATGTGTTAAGTTTTCTGTTCTTCTATTTCTTTATATAAAATGTGCCCTTTCTTTCTTTACATGAAAACTGAACAAGACAAATGTAATCTCATCTAGGTTATGTTGCTGTTTGCTTGTTTTCTCAGAATCTGTCTTGGTCATTTGAGCTCATTTTATTTTACTGTGTAATAATAATAATAATCTTTATTTATATAGCGCCATCATATTCCGCAGCGCTTTACAGTTTAACAGTTTCAAAACACAAGTCATAAGTAACAACGTTAACAATACAATAATTAAAGCAAAATAAAGCGACCCTGCTCGTGAGAGCTTACAGTCTACAATGAGGTGGGGGAGTGTCACGCTGTCTAATGATATGACTACAATGTCAGTAAACTATTTATACAGGAACCACACTCTATACAACATATAGTTTAGCAACCTAAGAATGTAAGTATAAAATAGATTTACCTGACACAATATCAGCAGAACTTAGGGTTAATCTTGAGGACAAGATGTGCAGAGACGATATCAGTTGAACTCAGGGTTACTCTTGAGGACTTGATGAGCTGTAACAGGAAAGAGGAGGACCGGGGTCTAACCTGACCCTACACTGGGGTCCTAACTAATCCCTTACCTTGGAGGTACTGATAATGGTTCAGAGGTCCAAGTCTCCAGCCTAACCCTGTCTCCTATCAGACCCTGAACCCTGTAATCAGTCCTAAGAAGGATCCTGATTACCACCAAAGGGATATGGGCTGATCTCAGCTAAATACACAGATTAGACATATAAGACAGACAGGATAGCACTCTCTTGCATACACACTCAAACACCGAAGGAACATAAATGGTCTGGGAAATAAACTCTAAGCAAGTTAAGCTTAAAACAACTAAGGAGCTCTCAACTAGAGTCTATACAGATTCATTCCTATCTGTGGTCTGCATGAAGTGTTTCACTGGCAACTCCCAAAGCAGACAACCAGAAACTTAAAGGAAACCAATCAACAAATAATCAATTGCAGCCGGGAGAAACTGCACCCAGTCCCAGCACCGAGCACAGACAGAATTAACTCCCTAGCTGCCAAACACAAAGAAACAGCAACTCAGCTGTGAGAAGTCAAAATGTGCAACCGCGACGATCTTCGTGGCAATGCACACATGACAGTACCCCCCCTTCTACGAGGGGCCTCCGGACCCTCAGGGCCAGGCCTGCCCGGGTGAGTTCTGTGGAAGGTCCGAACCAAACGATCTGCGTTAACATCAGACGCAGGGACCCACGTCCTCTCCTCCGGACCATACCCCTTCCAATGCACCAAGTACTGAAGGGACCGGCGATTCAGGCGAGAGTCAATGATTTTTGATACTTGAAATTCCAAGTTACCATTGACCAACACTGGAGGAGGAGGTAGAGGTGACGGTATGACTGGTGCCACATACCTTTTAAGTAATGACTTGTGGAACACATTATGAATTTTAAAAGTAGAAGGGAGTTCCAGACGAAATGCCACAGGATTAATTATGGAACTGATCCTGTATGGCCCGATGAATCTGGGACCCAGTTTCCAGGAGGGCACTTTAAGTTTTATATTCCTGGTAGACAACCATACCAGATCGTTCACATTCAGATCTGGACCAGAAACTCTCCTCCTATTAGCCATACGTTTGTAACGGTTCCCCATCGTACTCAAATTATTCAATACACCTCGCAACACAGAAGCAAGTGACGACGAGAAACGCTCCTCCTCAGGAACCCCAGAAGGACCCCCCCCATTGAAAGTACAAAACTGGGGATGAAAACCATATGCCCCAAAAAACGGGGACTTACCAGTGGACTCGCTCCGCCTGTTGTTAAGAGCGAACTCTGCCAGAGGCAAGAAAGATGACCAGTCCTCCTGGTTCTCCGAGACAAAACACCGGAGATATGTCTCTAAACTCTGATTCAGACGCTCTGTCTGACCATTGGTCTGTGGATGAAAAGCCGAGGAAAACGACAATTGCATCCCCCGACGTAAACAAAATGCCCTCCAAAATTTGGACACAAACTGAGACCCCCTATCTGACACCACATCAGAAGGCAACCCATGAAGTCTCACGATCTCCCTAATGAACACCTGCGCCAGAGTTTTAGCATTAGGGAGTGCAGGAAGAGCAACGAAATGTGCCATCTTACTGAACCTGTCAACAACCACCAGTATGACAGTATTCCCTGACGACGGAGGAAGATCCGTAATGAAGTCCATAGATAAATGAGTCCATGGACGCTCCGGAAGTTTCAAGGGTAAAAGGGTCCCAGATGGATGGGTATGAGGAGTTTTAGAGCGAGCACAAACCCCACAGGATGCGACAAAAGTTATAACATCTTTATTAGCGTTAGGCCACCAAAATCGGCGAGAAAGGAGATCTAAAGTAGCCTTACTCCCTGGATGTCCTGCTAAAGCAGAATTATGATGTGCCTCAATAACCTTTTGTCTCAACTGATTCGGGACAAACAGTCTCCCTGGAGGTCCTGCAGGGGCGTCCCCCTGAGCCTCTAACACCTCCTCCTCAAGCTCAGAACATACAGCCGACACTACCACCCCCTCCTGAAGGATAGGAATCGGGTCATCCGTTTTCCCGGCCCCTGGGAAACTGCGAAACAAAGCATCAGCCTTTACATTCTTAGACCCCGGACGATAAGTGACGACAAAATTAAACCTGGTAAAAAACAACGACCATCGAGCTTGTCTGCAATTCAGACGCTTAGCGGATTCTAAATACAGCAGGTTCTTGTGATCAGTAATAACGGTGACCGGGTGGACTGCCCCCTCCAAAAAGTGACGCCATTCTTCAAAAGCCAATTTAATGGGCAAAAGTTCCCTATTGCCGATATCATAATTCCTTTCGGCGGACGACAATTTCTTAGAAAAGAAAGCGCACGGATGCCATTTACCAGGGGACGGACCCTGGGACAATATAGCACCCACCCCTACGTCAGACGCGTCTACCTCCACAATGAACGGCTGAGATACATCTGGTTGGATGAGAACGGGTGCCGAAGCAAAACATCTCTTTAAAGAGGAAAAGGCTTGGCAAGCTTTGTCCGACCACCTAGAAAAATCCGTCCCTTTTCTCGTCATGTCCGTGAGAGGTTTGACGACAGACGAGAAATTACAAATAAATTTCCGGTAGTAATTAGCAAACCCCAAAAAACGCTGCAGAGCCTTAAGATCCCCTGGCTGATCCCATTCAAGCACTGCTCTCACCTTTTCAGGGTCCATACGGAAACCGGAGGCTGACACCAAAAAACCCAAAAACTGAAGTTCTTGTACGGCAAAAACACACTTCTCCAGTTTGGCGTATAGTTTATTGTCTCGCAAGATCTGCAACACCTGTCTCACATGCTCCTGGTGAGACACAAGATCTGGCGAGTAAATTAAAATGTCATCCAAATATACGACCACAAACACCCCCACAAGGTGACGAAAAATGTCATTAACAAAATGTTGGAATACTGCTGGTGCAGTAGTCAGACCAAAAGGCATAACCAGGTTTTCATAATGTCCCTCCGGCGTGTTAAACGCCGTTTTCCACTCATCCCCCTCTTTTATTCTAATCAGATTATACGCCCCCCTGAGATCCAATTTAGAGAACCATTTGGCGCCAACAATTTGATTGAAGAGATCAGGAATAAGAGGGAGTGGATACGGATCTCGAACAGTAATCCGATTAAGTTCGCGGAAATCCAAGCAAGGGCGTAGGCCTCCATCTTTTTTCTTCACAAAGAAGAACCCCGTGGCTACAGGGGAAGATGAAGGTCTAATATGCCCTTTGGCCAGACTTTCGGAAATATAATCTTTCATAGCCTGTCTTTCAGGACCAGAAAGATTATACAACCTAGCTTTAGGTAACTTAGCATCAGGAAGAAGATTAATAGAGCAGTCATACACACGATGAGGAGGCAACTCCCGACACCCTCCTCAGAAAAAACATCCCCAAAATCCTCCAAAAAAGGAGGCAATGTACTAGGTACGACCGCACTGATGACTGTGTTCATGCAGTTGCTTTTGCAAAACTCACCCCATTGGCTTATCTCTCTGGACTGCCAATTAATTACAGGGTTATGTTTAACCAGCCAAGGAAGTCCCAACACAATGGGAGTAGGTAGACCCTCCAACACATAACAAGATAATTGTTCCCTATGTATTGCCCCTACCCGAAGGTCAATGTTATGAACCTCATGAACAAAGCTACCTTGGCCGAGAGGCCTGGCGTCAATGGAAAAAATAGGGATCGGTTTGACCAATACACTCAGATGCATACCTTGAGCCTGAGCAAACTGAGCGTCAACCAGATTGGCGCCGGAACCACTATCCAGAAGAACAGACAATCTCTTCACTCTAGTACCAAACACCACCTCCACTGGTACAAGGAACTGAGAAGAACCGGCGGATGAAATACATACTCCCAGGTTGTCATCCACCACACAACCTGGGATTAGCAGTTTTCCGGCGACTTTTTACTTAACAAGACACGGGATGGACATTCTCCAACAAAATGTCCCTCTTTCCCACAGAAAAAACACCTTCTAGTCCTGCGGCGTGCCGCCAATCCCCACTACGAAAAGATGTCCCTCCCAACTGCATAGGCTCATCCGAACAGACAAGGGGAACCTCAACATAAGGGACTTTAGTAGTAGGTGGAGTAACAACAGGGAGTGGAGTTACCTCACCCCTCTCCCGAAGCCGTCTATCAGTACGGATAGCTAAGGCCATAGCAGCCTCCAGAGAAGGAGGAGACTCATACTGAGCCAAAACGTCTTTTAATTTGTCAGAAAGCCCATGACAAAACTGGCTCCTAAGAGCTGGGTCATTCCACTGAGTATCCGTGGCCCATCTACGAAACTCAGAAGCAAATTCCTCCGCAGGACGATCTCCCTGCTGTATCTTACGTAATTTAGTCTCAGCCAGAGAGACCCGATCTGGGTCATCATATACCAATCCCAGAGCAGTAAAAAATTGATCTACAGACTGTAGAGCCGGGGATCCCGGAGGAAGGGAAAATGCCCAGGATTGAGGGTCCCCTTGAAGAAGTGAGATAACAATTCCCACTCTCTGCTCATCACTCCCTGATGATCGCGGCCGAAGCCGAAAATATAATTTACATGCCTCCCGGAAGGTAAAAAATTTGTCTCGCCCACCAGTGAACCTATCTGGAAGAGCCACCTTAGGTTCAACTCTGGTTTGCTCCAGGGGAGACAAAACTTTGGACTTAATGTCCGTCAGCTCCATGGATAATCCCTGCAACTGCAGAGCCAGCTGGGCTACTGGATCCATGGTAACTAGAGATAATTTTTTATGGCCAGTGAAAATGTCACGCTGTCTAATGATATGACTACAGTGTCAGTAAACTATTTATACAGGAACCACACTCTATACAACATATAGTTTAGAAACCTAAGAATGTAAGTATAAAATAGATTTACCTGACACAATATCAGCAGAACTTAGGGTTAATCTTGAGGACAAGATGTGCAAGACGATATCAGTTGAACTCAGGGTTAATCTTGAGGACTTGATGAGCTGTAACAGGAAAGAGGAGGACCGGGGTCTAACCTGACCCTACACTGGGGTCCTAACTAATCCCTTACCTTGGAGGTACTGATAATGGTTCAGAGGTCCAAGTCTCCAGCCTAACCCTGTCTCCTATCAGACCCTGAACCCTGTAATCAGTCCTAAGAAGGATCCTGATTACCACCAAAGGGATATGGGCTGATCTCAGCTAAATACACAGATTAGACATATAAGACAGACAGGATAGCACTCTCTTGCATACACACTCAAACACCCAAGGAACATAAATGGTCTGGGAAATAAACTCTAAGCAAGTTAAGCTTAAAACAACTAAGGAGCTCTCAACTAGAGTCTATACAGATTCATTCCTATCTGTGGTCTGCATGAAGTGTTTCACTGGCAACTCCCAAAGCAGACAACCAGAAACTTAAAGGAAACCAATCAACAAATAATCAATTGCAGCCGGGAGAAACTGCACCCAGTCCCAGCACCGAGCACAGACAGAATTAACTCCCTAGCTGCCAAACACAAAGAAACAGCAACTCAGCTGTGAGAAGTCAAAATGTGCAACCGCGACGATCTTCGTGGCAATGCACACATGACAGGGAGATACAAAGTACAGGTGTGTATTTACAATGGTGTATTTGCAATGATGGTCCAGCCATCTTGAGGGAGTGAGGGATGGATGGAGATAGTGAATGGGCTACACACACACACTTACACATAGAATGACTTTGATTAGTGAATGTGATAGGCCGCTCTGAACAGATGTGTTTTGAGGGAGCGCCTGAAACCATACAAATTATGGATAGTCCTAATTTCTTGGGGTAGAGCATTCCAGAGGATTGGCGCAGCGCGGGAGAAGTCTTGGAGTCGGGAATGGGAGGTACGGATTAGTGCAGAGGTTAGTCGAAAGTCGTTTGCAGAGCGCAGCAGTCGGTTAGGCCGATAGATAGAAATGAGGGAGGAGATGTAGGGGGGTGCTGCACTGTGGAGAGCTTTGTGGGTGAGACCCAGTACTTTGAATTGGATCCTATAATGAATGGGCAGCCAGAGTAAGGACTGGCGAAGAGCGGACGCGTCCGAGTACCGATTAGCCAGATGTATGACCCTTGCTGCTGCATTAAAGATGGACTGGAGAGGGGATAGTCGAGTAATGGGGAGGCCAAGTAATAGAGCGTTGCAGTAGTCCAGGCGGGAGTGGATCAATGCTACAGTGAGGGTTTTTGTTGTTTCCATGGTGAGAAAAGGGCGGATTCTAGAGATGTTCTAGAGATGTGTAGTGTCACTTTTGATAAAGTAATCCAATTTTGTAACCATAGTGTGTATTAGTAGAGAAGAGATGTTCCGTGGGAGAAATAGTAACAGAGTAACATTATGAAGTTTGAAAAAAAAATCACAAGACTTGCCTAACCTTTATTAAATACAGAAAGGCAAAAAGACAATCATCAATATTAGTTCACAATTCCATAATTGGGAAAAAATTATATGATCACCTAGACATTAATGAATTATTAGAGTGTAATTGAATTCTACAGATAAGTTTAAAAAGTCTACATATTGGAGAATATGGATTTTTGTAAATTCACTTTGCGAGGTTTCAGCAAAATAGCAGCTGGCTGGCCGTCATTTTGCTAAACCTCCGACGGCTGGCAAACATTTTAATACAAACTTATACTCACTTCATCAATTACCTGTACGACCCTTCCACTGGTCACTGACTGTCGTCCAGGCTTTAGAGCCACACACTCATGATGTCACGAAAGTGCGATGCTCAGTGACCTCTATGGCTTTGCTTTAGCTAGAATTCCCAGCCTAGAATGAACAGGTTGAAAATTCTACAGCGGAAAGAAGACAACGGACAGTACACAGGGCTTGTTCTTTCTGCTGTTGTAGCTTCGGCCTATTTATAATGCTTTGTGGTCCAAACAGACCATGCGCATAATAAGGGTCATTCATTTTGCGAAGAATAACTCCTCCGCAGTTCGAATTTCCCAGGAAATTTTGCTTGACTGGCAAACTCAAATTTTGGCAGGTCCGCTCATCTCTTCAGTCACGCAATTTCATGATAGAAATCTTTATTAATAGATCAGTCACCTATTTTAGACAAGATAGTCCAAGAAGGCTAACTTACACCAACTCTTCAGTGAATACTGCTCAGTCTTTTTCTACTCCAAGTGCATTTCCTGACATACATTTCAATGGACACATACTTTTTAGTGGTCAAATATAAGTTAAAAAAATCCTGGTCTGGATATTGCATCCTCAACTGTATATATTTTGTAAAAAAAAAATAACCTGTAAGCTCTGGGGAACTTTCTTTCTTTTTAAGTAAAATCTGGTCCAATTTTTAGATTCATAAAGTCATAGAATACTAAAGTTGGAAAGGACCTCCAGGGTCATGGTGTCCAACCCCCTGCTTAATGTAGGTTTTACTAAACCATCGCAGTCAGATGTCTGTCCAGCCTCTGAAGACTTCCATTAAAGGAGAACTCGGCACCTATCATGGCAGCCTTTGCACTCATTGATCCCTCTCACTGTCAAATAGTTTTTCTAATTTCTAATCTGTATCTTCTCTTTTTCAGTTTCATTCCATTGCTTCTAGTGTTTCCATGTGCAAATGAGAAAAAGGATGATCCCTCTACATTGTGACATCCCTTCAGATATTTGTAGACAGCTATTAAGTCTCCTTTCAGCCTTCTTTTTTGCAAGCTAAACATTCCAGATCCTTTAACCGTTTCTCGTAGGACAGTTTGCTATCCGCTAACCATCCTGGTAGCTCTTCTCTGAACTTGCTCCAGTTTTTCAATGTCTTTTTTTAAGTGTGGTATGCAGAATTTAAAGATCTGCATCTAAGGAATAGGACAGAAGGGAAAAAAGCTGACCCTGCACTGGGACTAGACTCAATCCCTACGATGGGGCGGGCGACCTATTCCTTGAGAATAGACCCACCGACATTTCCTAGTCTAGACTCGAGCGAAGACCTGAAGGTGTGGGGAAGGGGATCTCTGAAAGATCTAGGGACTGGGAACAAAACACTGGTAACCTCTTAGCAGGGAAAGAAGCTGCAGAAACAAAAGGAAAAAGCAAAAAGATTAAGCAAGCAGAACTAGAGATCCCAGAACTGCACAAAGTATAACACAAAGCTATCAAAGCTCCTAGCCAGAACTCAAGCGGATTAACATTGATGTCCAGCAAGGACTGGGAGGCAGGTGCTGTGTAATAAAGGGTGATACAATCACCTGACCAACGACAAGCCCAGCACCAGGGGAAAAAGACCAGCAGCCAGAAACCACAACAAGATGGCGGATGGTCAAACTAAATAGATTCTAACACAGAACTGGACACAGTATTCCAGATGAGGCCTGACCAAGTAGGAGTAGTAAGGGATAATTACTTCACGTGATCTAGATTCTATGCTTCTCTTAACACATACTAGAACTGTGTTTGCCTTTTTTTGCTGCTGCATCACACTGTTCACTCATGTGCCGTCTGTAATCTATTAGTATATCCAATTCTTTTTCACATGTGCTGTTGCTTAGTTCTATTCCTCCCATTCTGTAGATGTAATTGTCATTTTTCTTTCCTATATGTAGAATCTTGCATTTCTGTTAAATATCATTGCATTTATTGCTGCCCATTGTTCAAGTTTATCTATTTCCTTCTGAATCCTTTCTCTGTCTTCTCTATTGTTAAGGTACTGCCACACTACACAATCCCGCTAGCGATCTCGTTAGCGTCGCATACTAATGAGATCGCTAGCGGGATTGTTTCTATATCGCTAGTGTCGGCCACATTTAGCGATATCGTTAAGGACGCTATCGCGGTTAGCGATCTCCTTAACGACTTTAGCGGTACAAAAGTACCGCTAAATCGCTAAAAAAGGTGCCACACTCAGCGATATAGCGATACCAGCGGGACGCCGACGATAAAAATAGGGTCCGGAACGATCGCTGTGATGAACGAGATCACAGCAGGGGCCACGTCGCTGGTAGATGCCGCACACAACAACATCGCTAACGGGATCGCTAAATAGTGACGTTTTTTAGCGATCCCGTTAGCGATGTTGTTTAGTGTGGCATACCCTTTAGCTATCCCTCCTAGCTTTTCATCGTCTGCAAATTTGATTAATTTACCTTCAGTTCCCTTATCTAGATCATTTAAAAAAATGTTGATAAACACTGGGGCCAGAACAGAGCCGTGTGGTATTCCACTTGAAACACTCTTCTAATTGGATGCTCAAACATTTATTACCACTCTTTGAGTACGATCAATGAGCCAGTTATGAATCCACCTAACCGTAGCCTTGTTAATCCCATACTCATTTTTTCAATAAGCATAGTTGAGATATTTTATCGAATGATTTGCTGAAGTTCTATATATACTATATCTACCTCATTTTCCTGGTACACCCAGTCAGTGATTTCATTTTGTATTTTAAATTGTTTCCCAATATTTGCCTAATTCCATTACTCAGTAACTACAGCATATGGACCAACCACAATAGCAGAAATAAAATGTGGGTTTAATATAAGATTACCCTGGGAAAGGATGACTGGGTGTTTGTTGCATCAGGTCACTTTTACATCTAAGGGACATAAGGTGACTTTGAGATGGATCTTCTCAATTCATGCGTTCCCTTGCAGTTGCATCGATTGCATTTAGGGTATGTACCTAATATAGATATTTTTCATATGTTTGCTGTTGTGAGCACGTTTGGGGCGACTTCGGAGCTGGGGCTCCCTCCGGTGGTTGCTGAGGGTAATGAACCAATTGCTAAATGGCTTTCAGCTGGGTCCGAATGGTCTGATATAAGTGACCTGAACTCCCATCAGCCTTGCTGGTAATTAATTGTTCTTCCAGGTCTTGCTTGGAGCTCAGCTTGCTTTCTTGCTCTCTTTCAGATTAGTGACTTGTTGTTTTTTTTTTCCTCTGGTTGGATTTTCCTTGCTGGTTTGCTAGTTTGCAGTGGACTTCAGCCTGGTCCCCTTTTGGGACGTGGCACTGCAATTGTGCTCAGTTTGTGTTTGCACTTTTGCTCTGTTTCTGGTTCACTTTTTATTTGCTGAATTGCTGTGTGTTACACCAGAGATCTGATTTAGGTGGTAGAGATCGTGTGATCTCAGGTTTTTTGTTAATCAGAAGTGTTGGTATTTTTGTCAGGGTTTTTTGAGTTGCTGTCAGAATTCTTTCCTATACTTTTCTATCTAGACAGAATTGGGCCCCAGCGTTTGCTCATTCTATTTTCTGTCTGTGTTCGCATTTTCTTCTTGTCTAACCGCCATTACATGTTTGGGGGCTTCCTATTTCTTTGGGGGTTCTGCTACGGGGCAGTTAGCTTTCATCTCTCTGTCTTTAGGTGTAGCTATCTCTCAGGCTGTGACGAGGCATCTAGGATCACCGTAGGTACGCTCCACGGCTACTTCTAGTGTTGCGGTTAGTTTAGGGTTCTGCAACCCAGCTTTTGGACACCTTTGAAGTGTTTTCTATGTGTTTTCTATGTGTTTCTATGTGTTTTGGTTTGTCTGCCATTTGTTTTAACGTTGTTCGATAGTGTTGAGCGATACTTTCCGATATCCAAAAATATCGGATCGGAATGGTATCGCCGATATCACTAAAATATCGGCGATACCCGATACCGATACCGGAAGTCCCATGTAAGTCTATGGGAACAAAATATCGCAACTAAAAAAACACTTTCTTTCCTTGTAAACACAAAATATACACACATAGAATACATATATATATATACATGTCATTGTGACATATATATATACATATATTTATAGTTTATTCACTTCTACATAGTAAAATAGCCTCTGATTCAATTGCCGGGTAAAGCCGGCATTTGTGAAAAGACAGAAGCACCCGAGGGTCCAGTCGCCACAGAGATGTTGCATCGCACCCAGCGGTGTGACAACTTACTCTCAGGTAAGGAGGAAACACCCCATTGACTCCAACCACTGCATTCAACAGTACACTATGCCAGCTGAGTGTAGGCGGACCCAATGGGATGGTCTAGCTCAGGCTGGTTAGAACAGGGTGTAGCTAGTTGGATGGGAGGGGTTGAGGCAGCCTTATGCTGCATGTCTTTGTAGTAAGAATTGTTTCCTTTCCTGCTTTCTTACTACGTCGTATACTCCACTCTGCTACATCACTCTGCACCATTGCTCTATCTCACATCAATCTGCCCTGGAAGGATAGCGTGTTACCTGTAGAAGACTTATCACCTACCTGCACTACATCCCTTCCAGAGGACCTGCACAGCAGCGCTGGACACCCTGACCAGGTACTACAGGTGGCGTCACGACAAACTACACGAACATTCTATCATCCCCTGGAAATATCCCACATTCCAGTGATCGCCCAGGTCACGGACCGAGCTGTGCTACTCGTGACATCCCCCATAGAAGTCGACGTGATCGGTGCCGAGTACCACCAAAACCCCTGTCTCTGTGCGACTCAACTTCCCTCACTGTGCTGGCACTTTACATTTACAATGCCTCTGGGTTTTTTTTTGGGGGGTGGGGAACATTCAGACTTTTGCTATGGGGCCCCATGATTTATATGTACGCCCCTGCTGCTGAGGCATGGTATTTAAGGCTGTTAAGGAGCCAACATACATGGACCTTGCCAGCAGCGTCGGACTGGAGTACCTTGGGCCCACCAGAGAAAAAATATATTCTTGCGGCCCAACATCATACTCCCCAACCTTTGAATAAGGGAAAGAGGGACAAAGGCTGTGGCACGCTGTGCATGCTGCAGAAAATTTTAGGCCATGCCACGTTGCACCACAGACTGTCCAGGAGTTGGTGGATGCTTTAGTCCAGGTGTGGGAGGAGATCCCTCACGAGACCATCCGTCGCGCTCATCAGGAGCATGGCCAGAAGTTGTAGGGAGGTCATACAGCATACCTCCCAAATTTGGAAGACAGGAAAGAGGATCAAAGGCTGCGGCGCGTGTTGCGCGCCGCTGAAAATTTTAGGCCACGCCCCGACAACACCCATTTCACAGCTAATCAGACCCATATCCTCGCCCCAAGCGTAACCATTTAGCACTGCTGATCACACTGACTGGTAATGAGGGCACAGTGGCTGGTACTGAGGAAAAGAAAGAAAGAGCACGAGAGAGAAAGAACAAACAGAGAAAGAAAGAGAGGAAAGAAAGAAAAGAGAGAAAGAAAAGAACAGAGAGAAAAAAGAACAGAGAGCGAGAAGGAAAGAACAGAGAGCGAGAAAGAAAGACTAGAGAGAGAGCCATAGGCGTACCTAGGGTTTTGGTTTAGTGGGGGCAAAACTTCTGAGTGGGCCCATCATCAGAGAACCTCAGCAAATGACCGCGCTGTTGGCCAAAATAATCTATATATAAAAAGACCAATATTGATATTACCGCCATATGGTCTGTGTTAAATAATACCAGTCCTACAGAACATATAGATTACAGCACAGGTACAGATAATGACTTACCGCTGATGTTCTTTCTAATGGAATTGTTCACTTTTCATGTCTTTTCCATCTGGCCCACACCGACATGACGACTTCTCCAGCCAGGACTCGACTGCACCCCCATTAAAAAAAAAATTAAAAAATACTCACCTCCCGGCTCCTGTGCTGCTCACTGTTCTCCCTCTCAGCGCCTGACAGCGGGCGCCGGCAGGTGATGTTATTGCGCCCGCTGTCATACGCTGAGAGGGGGATTATGGGAGAGAAGGAGCGCTCGCTCCTTCTCTCTCTATGCGGTCAGCTTTATCGGCTGGATGCCGATACAGCTGACCCTCCGATGACGGGTGGGGGGCCCACTGCTGGCACCGGGCCCCCCCAACGCCTGTTCAGGCCCCATAGCTTCCGGGCGGCAGAGCAGGGAGAGCGATTCTCCCTGCTCTGCCGCAGAATGTAACTGTATCGTAGCTCCGGGTGGGCCCCCTCAGAGCGCGGGCCCCGGGGCCACCGCCCCCTCTGCCCCGCGACCTATCCTTTCAAATCAGGGCCCACCACGCAGGAGCTGGGGCCCACCGTAGGTTTCTCCGGTGTCCCGGTGCCTCAGTCCGACCCTGCTTGCCAGCCTGATAATACCAGGCCACAGCAGTCTGCTTATCTTTGCTGGTTAACAAAAATAGGGGATCCCCTCGAAAAAAAATTGGCGTGGGGTCCACCCTATTTTTGTTAACCAGCCAGATGAAGCAGACTGCTGAGGCCTGGTTTTTCAGGCTGGTAATGAGCCAATATCCATGGACCTTGCCAGCCTGATAATACCAGGCCACAGCAGTCTGCTTAGCTTGGCTGGTTAACAAAAATAGGGGATCCCCTCGAAAAAAAAAACGGCGTAGGGGTCCCCCTATTTTTGTT
>JARQOD010000009.1:118718779-118776857 GCA_033576555.1 Oophaga sylvatica | reverse complement strand
TCTTTGCCTCCCATCATCATTCCTCCCCATCACATCACCACCATCACTGCCTCCCCACCACCATCTCACACTACAGCCCCGCGCGCACACACACCAAAACCCCTCTCACCTGCCCGCCCGCCCTCTCTGCCACACCCGGGCCGCTAAATGTGCGCTTTCAGGGGGGCCTGCGTGAGAGGGGAAACGCCGGCGCCCCGGCACCCCCGGAGCCCAGACTGCAGCAGCGGAGGCAGGGAGGTGAGATTGCGCCGGGCTGCTGCCGGGGCCCGACAAGCGGGTGGCAGCCGGGCACCGCAAAAACGGCCCCGGGGGTCCCGACGCGAGTGGGCCCCCCCCCCGCTCAGGGCCCCGGCACTTTGCCCGGGTATCCGGGTCGACCCCGGGGCCTGCTTCACGGGGTTGAGAGTTTTTGGGGCGGTTTTGCATGAAATCTTAGAAAAGGCGTGGATAAAAAAAAGGGGGTTCCCTGAGGCTGGGAAGGAGAATTCAGTCCTTTCAGAGCCTACCACCCCAAGGCATCTGATTATAAAACCCAAAGGAAAATAAATAATGATTTCCCAAAAAGGGGGGGGAAGGTAAAGGCTTCCCTTTGGCATGCCAGGTCAAGGAGCAATAACCCCCTTTCCTTTGTAGGTGGGGGCCAAACATTTCGGGGAAAATTGGAGTATATTACCTAGGACCAAGTACCAAAAAACCATTGCAGAAGGGTACGCAAAAGTTTGCGGGTTCCACATTATGCCAACTTGGGGGTACACCTCAGATAACTTGTTTGCAACAAGAAAACTAAAAGGGTCATCAGATTTACTCCCTAATCCCAAACAACCCAAAGGGGGGGTCGACCGTTGAGTCAGAAGGGGAAACGGACACTGTCAACCCTTTTCCCTGGGGTAGTACCACTCCAAGATGCTCAAAAAATTTCCCCAGGAGGATGGGGGCAAGGTGCTTCTGATCGCCATTTTGGCCAAAAAAGAAGTTGGTTTCCTCTGTTAAAGGCCATGGCCCCGGAAAACTGTTTTATTTCTCAGAGGGAAATTAAATACATAAGGCCCCAAAATTCCTGGAAAGATTTCATATTTGGGTTGGATCCCCGAGAGGGAAAATCCTAAGGGCCCCGGGGCCCATTCACCAAGTTTTTTACGCAATGCAGGCAAGAAAAAAATCTGGAAGACATTTTGTTTTGGAATGTGGCAGTTCCAATATAGACTTCGGCAGGCCGATATTCCAAAAATTTTTGGATTTTCTTCAGGCAGGGTTTAACAAGGCTCTTAACCAAGCACTCTTAAGGTCCAAATATCGTCCTTGAGCATCTTCTTCGATCTTTCCGTTGCCTTCTCACCTGTGGATACTTAGGTTTATTAAAGCAATACAGAGGTTAAGACCTTCTATAAAGCGGTCGGTGCCCCAATGGGATTTAAAAGTAGTCCTTAATGCCTTTTGTAAGACCCTTACGAGCCCGAGGTGAGCACAAGCATTTTGAGTCAGACTATTAAGACAGCGTTCTTAGTGGTCATTACTACCGTAAAAATGGTAGGGGAGATCCAAGCCCTGTCCACCCGGTATCCGTATCTCCAGATTCTGATTCTTATAGTCCTTAAATTAGATCCTGCCTTTTTGCCCAAAGTAGTGTCTGTTCAGAACCTAACCAAGAGATAATCATGCCCTCCTTTTGTGAAAATCTGGAAAACCAGAAAATTCTCTCTTTCACGCTTTGGACGTTAGACGGGCAGTCATCGGTACTTAGAGGCCACTCGGAGTTGGAGGCAGATTCTAATCTGTTTGTTCAAATGGGGAAAAAACAGAGGGAAGAAAGCTTCCAAACCCACTATAGCAAGGTGGATAATTTTGGGCAATATCCGTACGTACATTTCAGAAGGAATTTCCCCCCAGAGGCCTAAAGGTCCACTTGACTAGAGCAGTCTCCACCTCCTGAGATAAGATGGGGGCTTCAGTCGAACAAATTTATAAGGCTGCAACCTGGCCAGATTAAATGCATTTTGCAAGCATTATAATTTGGATTGTTGTCAGGTCAACAGACTGCTTTTGGAGAAAAGTTCTCCAGGCAGTGGTCCCACTCCGAGGAGGTACTTTGGTATTCTCAATGGTGTTGTCAGGAGGGACGTCCCAGGAAAATGGGTAATAGATATACTGGTAATTATCATCCTGTCAGCACGGTTAGTTCCCTCCCTGATAGTGTTTCTGTTTTCATTGTGTCTTAACATTGTATGGGAATGTAATAACATTTTTTTAGTTGAATCAATCCTGGTGTGGTACTTAAAAAAACACTGAGGGAGGTGGGTGGGGGGCCTTTAAACCTCTTGTGTGTTTCCAGTCCCTGTAAGGAGGAGGACGACCCCAAGGTGCTGTCAGGATGGACTCCTGGAAAACATAATTACTGGTAGGTCTAATACTCATTTTTTGTTTTTTGTAATAAAACTAAAATAATAAAAGAACAATATACCTAACCTGTCTGTCGTTCTGTCCCATGCCGTAATCCATGTCTGGGGAGAAATACTTTTCAACCTAGATGGTGCCAAGATGCGACCATCCGGCTGAGAGCCACTGGGGAATGAACTACTGTGAGCGCAGCATCAGTGACTAGCGGTGACGTCACTGAGGCTGTATTCTCAGTCGGGCTGAACTGCAGTGACCTCGGTGAGATCCCCGCTAGCACTGTGAGAAAGTCGCATGGTGCAGAGGCAAGTTCACTGCAGTTGAAATTCCCTGCAGTGATAGATTCTCCCTGCTCTACCGCAGAGTGTAACTGTATCGGTGCGATGTGCTCGCCAATACAGTTGCATAGCGTAGCTCCAGGTGGGCCCCTCTGCCCCCCCTCGGTAGCTACGCTACTGCTATGCAGTGAAGGCAAGGGCTGCCAAAAGTTTGGAGGCACTACAATGCTACTTGGAAGAGACGTGGAGGAGGGTCTCATAAAAAAAAGTTCCCATCAGAAAGGAGCGGGTCTCCTATACTTGTAATGTATGGGCTGACAAACATTTACTCCTGGGGGGTATACATGAACATACAGTATATCAATTTTTTTTTGTGGGCATCATAGACACCCTTTAAAAAAATTATGTGGGTATTGCATCACGGACCACAGTCATCCTGGCAATATGGTGGTGGAGGATGAGGAGAAGGAGGAGGACAACAGCAAATAGCCAAAATCAGGAAGAGTATACCCATGTGTGGGTGTGAAGAGGTGCATAGGAATAGACCTCCCCAAAAAGACACTGGATTTGAGTTTGTTACGCTGCTTTCATTCGGTGGTGTTGAGAAGTCTGGCCCAATCCAGCCCTTGTTCATTTTTAAGAGTCAGCATGTCAGCATTTTCAGTTGACAGGCGGATGAATTTATCAGTTATAATTCCACCAGCGGCACTAAAAACCTGTTCTGCCAAAACGCTAGTTGCAGGGTAGGCCAGGACCTCCAAGGCATAGAGAGGTCTTGCCATGTGTCCATTTTGGATACCCAATAATTATAAGGCACACAGGAATCACAGAGGACGTTGACATGGTCAGCAAAGTACTCCCTCAGCATTTTCCAAACTTTGCACTCCTTGTGAGAGTAGCCCGCGCCTCAGGGCCTGTGCGATGGGAGGGTCTGAGAAAACTCTCCCAGAACTTTGACAGTGTTCCCCTGACTCTGCTGGATTGGAGTTGTGCCTCTCTCGCCTGTACTCCTCGAGGAACTGTGACCTCTGCTTCCGTGTTTTCAGATGGGAATTTTTTTAATAATTCCGCAACAAGGGCCTTCTGGTACTGCCCCATTTTAGTAGACCTGTCCACCTTGGGAATAAGAGATAGAAAGTTCTCCTTGTAGTGTGGGTCTAGAAGTGTCACCAACCAATAATGACTGTCACACAAAATTTTGAGAATGCGAGGGTTACGGGAAAGGCAGTGCAACATAAACTCAGCCATGCGTGCCAGTGTAATGTATGTGGTACAGTTCATATAGCGTCTTGTGCTTGGGTGCGATGAAAATACTTGAGACACAGGTTGATAAAGAAAGTCTTGTATTGCTTCATACAAATTGGCAAAAATAAAACACACAGGTTGCAAACACAGAAGCAGGAGACACAGCAGGCCAGAGTAATCTAAGCTCAGCAATAACTCTCCACAACAGATTCAGATCTTCTTCTCTGTTACCGCAAGTCCATGCAAACGTGAGGCTCTCAAGAGCAGAGTTCAGAGTCCACAAGTGCTTCAGAGTTCCTCAGTAGGAATGGCTGGAGTACAAGGTCCAAGGCTTCAGGAGTCAGAACACAGGTTCACTGCAGGCTAGATTCTGAAGCACTGATTGCTCAGCTGTGGCTGTTTAAGAAGCAAACGGAGAGAATCAGGGCGGGAACATGCAAGCTGGAAAACTCCATTTTGACTGAGGGCAAGATAGCTGCAGCAAAACAGAAAGCAAAATGGCCGACGAACAAACTGAGTTTCAGAAACAGATACACAGAACCTTACATTACTCCCCCCTTAGGGACAACCTCCGGATGACCTCAGACCAGGCTTGTGTGGGTACCTCTGATGAAACTGACGGAGCAAACGAGGAGCATTAACGTTATTGACTGGCTCCCATGAGTTGTCCTCCACTGGGTAGCCCTGCCATTTAATCAGATATTGTAACTGATTTCTATACAACCTGGAATCTAAAATCCTTTCCACCACAAATTCCTCCTGACCATCGACTAGCACTGGGTCAGGGCAAGGAGAAGAACGTCCCAGGAAACGTATTGGGTGTCGCAGCCTTTAGTAGGGATACATGAAAGACAGGGTGGATTCTCATAGTTCTGGGCAATTGAAGACGACAAGCAACGGCACTTATAATTTTACTGATTTTATAGGGTCCAATGTACTTATGTCCCAACTTAGACGATGGAATCCTTAACTTAAGATTTCTGGTTGACAGCCAGCCCAGGTCTCCTACCTTAAAAGCTGGTGCGGGTTTTACGAAATTATCTGCTGCCTTCTTGTACCTTTCCTGAGCCGATTCCAAATTCTCCTTTAGAAGATCCATATTCTTCTGTAAAGTCGTGACTCTTTCAGCCACTGCTGGCAAAGGCGTCTCTATGGGAAATCGTGGTAGAATGTTAGGATGATAACCTAGATTAGAGTAAAAAGGAGACTGTTTAGTGGAGGCACTCTGAGAGTTGTTGTAAGAGAACTCAGCCAATGGAAGTAGATCCACCCAATCATCCTGTAGGTGGCAGATAAAGCAGCGGAGATACTGCTCCAGGGTTTGATTGGTTCGTTCGGTTTGTCCATTAGTCTGGGATGAAAAGCAGAAGAAAGGTTTACTTTAATGTCCAATGCTGCACAGAAATTTTGCCAAAACCTAGAAGTGAATTGCACCCCTCGATCCGAAATAACCTCATCCGGTACTCCATGTAAGCGAAACACATCTTTAATCATCAAATCTGATGTCTGTTTTGCAGTGGTAAGCCGACACAAGGGATAAAATGAGCTGCCTTTGTTAGACGGTAAAACCACCACTAAAATAGTGTTCTTCCCTTGAGAGGTTGGTAATTCCACAATGATGTCCATAGAAATGGATCCCCACGGGCGGGACGGGGTGGGAAGAGGCTGTAACAGACCAGTTGGTGAAGAGCGAGGTGTTTTGCATCTTGCACAAACCTCACACGAAGTGACATAGTCCAAAACATCCTTCCTACAAGTGGGCCACCAAAAGAAACGAGAAAGAAATTCCTGTGTCTTAGAATTCCTCTATGCCCGGGTATTTTGGAATCGTGAATGAGTTGCAATACTCTCAATCTGACTGTTTCAGGTATATACAGACGTTGTCCCAGAATCCACACACCATTCTTAAAGACAAGACTTACGTCCCTTGGGGTTGAGCCAAAAAAGAATCCGCATGGTATGCTTCTTGATGTCTTTAATTAGGTCTTGATGATGAATCACTCCTAGGAATCTAGAGTCAGGAAGAATAGTCTTAGGAGGAGTAATTGGACGTGTCTCTGCTGAGTAAATCCTAGAGAGTGCATCAGCCTTTCCATTGCGCGATCCTGGTCTATAAGAAATAATAAAATTAAATTGTTTAAGAAAGATTCCAGCGAGCCTGGCGAGGAGTCAGGCACTTAGCCGACCTGATAAACTCAAGATTACGATGGTCTGTCAGAACGACTATTTGCTGTGCAGCTCCTTGAAGAAGGTGTCTCCATTCTTTGAAGGCGGCAATAATGGCCAACAACTCTCTATTGCCCACATCGTAGTTCTTCTCAGCCGAAGACAACTGCTGGGAAAAGAAGGCACAGGGATGCAAGACATTCTTCTCACCTGTTCTCTGAGAGAGTATAGCTCCACGGCACAGTCTTGAAGCATCCACCTCTATTATGAAGGCAAGCTCTGGGGTTTGGGGTGTACTAGGATAGGTGCAGTGGTAAATTTTCTTTTAGACGGAAAATGCTTCCTGGGCTTGGGGAGTCCAGGAGAACTTAGACTCTTTCCGGGTAAGTTGGGTGATAGGTGACACTACCTCAGAGAAATTTCTAATGAAACGTCTATAGAAGTTTGCAAACCCCATGAAGCGCTGTACCTCCTTCACATTTCTAGGACTTGGCCAATCATTGATGGCTTGGGTTTTACTTCCATCCATACTATTTCCTTGTGTAGACAGTACATACCCCAGAAATTGAATTTCGGTCTTATGGAATTCACACTTTTCAAGCTTGATGTAAAGATGATTTTGTCTTAGACGTTCCAAGACCATTCTCACATGTCCATGATGTTCCTCTGTGGAGTTAGAAAAAATTAAAATATCATCCAAATAAATTACCACGAATGTATCCAGGAGATCCCTGAAGATGTCATTCACAAGTGTTGGAAAGTGGCTGGGGCGGTACTCAGACCAAAAGGCATAACTAGATATTCAAAGTGTCCATAGCGTGACCTGAATGCAGTCTTCCATTCATCCCCAGGTCTAATACGGACTAAGTTATAGGCCCCACGAAGATCTAGTTTAGAAAAAATTTTGGCATGTCGCACTCTCTCCAATAACTCAGGGATTAAAGGCAATGGATAACGGTTTCTAATAGTAACCTTATTGAGTTCCCTATAGTCTACGCATGGTCTCAGGGATCCATCTTTCTTCTTTACAAAGAATATGGGTGCCCCTGCAGGAGAATGAAGAGGGCGTATGAAGCCCTTGGCTAGATTTTCGTCTATGTACTCTTTTAAAGCCTTCAGCTCGGGCCCCGCCAGGGGGTAGATCTTACCAAAAGGTATCTCTGCTCCAGGCAATAATTCAATTGGACAATCATATGGACGGGAGGAGGAAGCTGGTCAGCGTTCTTCTTGTCACATAAATCCACATAGTCCTGGTATAACAGCTGGTAGTTCAGGGACTGACATGGTTCCTTTAGGAACAGAGCAAGCTGAAATTTTTGGACTCATCTGTTTCTCTGGAAAGTGTAATTCCTTGGTCTCCCAGTTAATGGTAGGATTCTGAGCCTGCAGCCATGGTAGCCCTAGAATAATGGGAAAGTGAGGAGAAGAAAATAAGCATAAAGGACAGTTTCTCTTGATGATCTTTACCCATAAGAACCTTTAAAGGCTCTGTTTCCTGATCCACTGGTCCAGAGGTCAGCAGGGAGCCATCCACAGTTTCCATCTGTACTGGAGTAGCCTTCTTCACTGAACGTATTCCCTGTTTCAGAGCAAAGGAGACATCCATAAAATTTTCCACTTGCACCTGAGTCGATCATAGCAGAGCTAGACACCCAGGCTGAGTCAACCAGAGTTTGATGGAAAGAAAACAGTGAGAATTGTTTTTTTTTACAACTCAGCTGGACACCGCTGAGGAAACTTGAAAGATGGCAGCATTTACACAGTCAAGTCCTCAGAGGTAACGGAGTTTAAGTCCGAGAAATCAAGATCTGTTGCTGCAGATCTCTCGGGAGCCTGAGGCTCGGACCTGACAGATCCCCTCTCGCAACACTCACAATGAATGAGTGCTGCAGTAGTCTTGCGAGAACGGCTGGGGCAGTTAATAATAAAGTGCCCTGACTTAACCACAATAAAAACATAGATTCTCCCTTAAAACGATGTTCCTTGCGTGCATCACTAACCCGTCGTAGTAAAGAGTCTACCTGCATGGGTTCAGGTTCAGGTTCCCGTGTAATCCTATTCAAAGGTTCCTTAGCTGGAGAGAAGGTAGGAAAAGGTTAGTACGATTGCTTTCGAACCATCTCTCTTGCCTGCGTTCAGTTAAACGAGTATCAATACGGATGCAGTAGTTAATAAAGTCACCTAACGCAGTGGGGGTCGGCACGAGCAAGTTCATCCTTAATCAGTGGGATAACCCCTTTCGAAAAATAGATCTTTTGGCGGAATTGTCCCAGGTGTATCAAGGGCCCATCTCCTGAAATCCAAGGCATATTCAGCTACCGAGTGCTTACCTTGGCGCAAAGCTAACATGGCTGCTTCAGCTGTTGCACCTCGATTGGGGTCATCAAACACCTGCCCCATGGCTGAAATAAAATCATCAAGGTGATTCAAACAATCATCCTCAGTCTCAATCAGAGGGTTTGCCCACATCAAAGCCTTGTTGGAAAAGCAACATAATTATAGTAAGCACCTTAGATCGTTCAGTAGGAAATTGTGAAGCATGTGCAGAAAAAAAAAGATTGCATTGATTAACAAATCCCTGAATTTTTCACGTTCACCACCAAAACGAAAAGGGGCAACTTGGGAATCCCAGAACTCGGGGCCACAGCAGGCGCCTGACTCGCCCCTCCAGAACTTCAATCCTGGCTCGCAAATCTGGGTAGTCTGTCCAACCACTTGCAAATTGTGATTATTTAGGTCCTGAAGATTTGTAAAACGGGTCTTTATATTCTGCAAATCTGCAAGGATATTATCAGTCACTCCGCAAAGTTCCTTTATGCGGGCCTCCATTTTCCAGATCTTTTAAGACAGGATACTGGAAGAAGAGAAGAAAAAAAAAAACAATAGTGTTCACCTGTGGGAACACTGAAGAAAGAAAAAACTTTAAGGGAACTGCTCACCTGGAATGGTTGTGAGAAGTCACAACCACTATCATCACAGAAAGCTTTCAACCAGACATCTGATATCCAGAGTTTCAGCAGACAAAAAGAGAAGAGAAAAAAAAAAAAAACAATAGTGTTTACCTGTGATAACACTGCAGAAAAAAAAAACTTAAGGGAATTGCTCACCTGGAATGGTTGTGAGAAGTCACAACCACTGTCCCTCACAGAAAGTACAACCGGACACCGATATCCACAGTACAGCAGACAAGCCTTTCCAGACCCAGCAGACACTAACGTTTGGCTTCAAATCTTGTAATGTATGTGGTACAGTTCATATAGCGTCTTGTGCTTGGGTGCGATGAAAATACTTGAGACACAGGTTGATAAAGAAAGTCTTGTATTGCTTCATACAAATTGGCAAAAATAAACACACAGGTTGCAAACACAGAAGCAGGAGACACAGCAGGCCAGAGAAAACTAAGTCAGCAATAACTCTCCACAACAGATTCAGATCTCTTCTCTGTTACCGCAAGTCCATGCAAACGTGAGGCTCTCAAGAGCAGAGTTCAGAGTCCACAAGTGCTTCAGAGTTCCTCAGTAGGAATGGCTGGAGTACAAGGTCCAAGGCTTCAGGAGTCAGAACACAGGTTCACTGCAGGCTAGATTCTGAAGCACTGATTGCTCAGCTGTGGCTGTTTAAGAAGCAAACGGAGAGAATCAGGGCGGGAACATGCAAGCTGGAAAACTCCATTTTGACTGAGGGCAAGATAGCTGCAGCAAAATAGAAAGCAAAATGGCCGACGAACAAACTGAGTTTCAGAAACAGATACACAGAACCTTACAGCCAGACTGCTAACAGGCAAGACTTCAGTGTCCGCACCAAGAGGATGACTGACCATGCTCTCCTCCTCCCTGTCCTCACGCCATCCACGTTGAACAGACGGTATGACAGTAGTGCAGGTAGAACCGTCTATAGCGCATGAAACTAGCTCCTGTTCTTCCTCCTCCTCCTCTTCTTCCTCATTGTCACCCAATCCACATTGGGATGAGATGAGGCTGGGCTGTGTGTAATCACCCTGTATGGTAATCACCCTGTATGGTTCCTTGCTCCATCTCATCATGCTCCGCCTGCAATGCATCCTCTTTGATTGTGAGCAGAAAGCGTTTCAAAACACAGAGAAGCGGGATGGTGACGCTAATTAGAGCGTCATCGCCGCTTACCATCTTGGTGAAGTCCTCAAAGTTTTGGAGGATGGTACAATGTCTGACATCCATGTCCACTCCTGAGGTCTTATGTGTGGAGTCTGAACTGAATACCGATGGCCTTGTTGATGCTGGTAGTCAACAACTGCCCTCTTCTGCTCACAAATCCTTCCCAACATTTGCAGTGTAGAGTTCCAATGCATGGGGACATCACGCAACAGTCGGTGAGCCGGAAGCACGGCAAGGGCGGCGGAAGCTGTAGCTGACTTTCTAAAATGGGCGCATAGGCGGGGTACTTTGACAAGCAGATCCGGCAGCTCTGGGTAGGTTTTGAGAAACTGCTGAACCACAAGGTTAAGTACATGGGCCAGGCATGGTACGTGTGTGAGCTTGCCTCAGAGCTGCCACCAGTTTCCGGCCATTGTCACACACGACCAATGCCTGGCTGTAGGTTCAGCGGTGTCAGCCACAGATCTGCCTGCTCTTTTGGCTGAGGCAGTGCTGCAGTGCCTGATATGGTCATTTCAGAGATGGGGGCTGAAGAGGAGGAGAAGGATTTGGTGCAGGAGCTGTAGACTGTGGAGGCTACCCTGATTGACCTAAGACTCGCAATCCCCGGCATCGGAGGACGTGTTCCATCCCAAGGTCTGACTGGGTCCCGGCTTCCACTATGTTAACCCAGTGTGCCGTCAGCGAGATGTACCTTCCCTGCTCACAAGCACTTGTCCACGTGTCCGTGGTTAGGTGTACTTTCTCATAACTGCATTGTTGAGGGCAGGCTAATGTTGTGGGACACGTGCTTGTGTAATGCGAGGATGGCACACCAGGAGAAATAGTTGTGGGTGGGAACCGAGTACTGAGGGACGGCCGCTGCCATCAGGTTGCGGAAACCTTCCATCTCCACGAGCCTAAAAGGCAACATTTCGAGTGCAAGCAGTTGCGAAATGTGTGAATTTAGTAATGTGGCCTGTGGGGCGTTGGCTGCATATTTGCGCTTGTGTTCCAAGGACTGAGGTATGGACAACTGAACACTGCGCTGGGACAAGGACGTGGACATGCTTTCTGGTGGTGTTAGTTGAGTGTGTGCAATGACAAGTGCAGGGCAGGAGACATTTTCGCATGCACCATGGACAGGGGATTGGCTTGCATGCACAACAGCGGAAGAAGCCGTGGTGTCACTCGTAGACACTGTTCCTGGACCCTGGGTTCGGCTCACAAAGTCGGGTGCTTTGCTGCCATGTGCCTGATCATGCTGGTGGTGATCAGGCTGGTAGTTTTGCTACCCCTGCTGATGCTGGTCTGGCAGGTGGTGCAAATGGCCGTTTTGGGGTCATCGGCAGAGTCTTTAAAAAACAACGTTGGGAAGACCTAACAGTTGTACTGGCAACTTCCATCATGTTGGTGTTATGTGGAACGTTTGTCAGCCTTCTGTCTGCGCCCACCACACTGCTTCTTCCTGCCTGTTGGGGTGCTTCGCCTCCCTCCCCTGTGTGCTGCTGTCCTTGCTCTGCATGTCCTCCTGCCAGGTTGGGTCAGTTACTATATCATCCACCACCTCGTCTTCCACTTCCGCACCCTGGTCCTCCTCCTGACTTTCTTGCAATTGTGTCTCATCATCGTCAACCTCTTGTGACACTTTCCCACCGTGCCTTCATGTGACCGTGGCTGCTCAAATATTTGGGCAACTCTACATGCGATCTCCTCTTGCCCTGCTTCAAGTGGATGGCGAGAGGCCAGAATCTATAAATGGAAAAGTGAACAGCTCTTCGGAGTGTCCAAGTGTGGGATCAGTTGTCTCCGTGCACTCGGCATGGTGGGAGGAAGGATGATCAGGGTGAGGAATATGTGGTCCAGACTCACGGGTACTGAAACTTCACAGTGTGGAAGACCGGGTGGTGGTCGTGGCAAAGTGACTGGAAGCATTATACGCTATCCAACCTACAACCTTTTGACATGCTCTGGGTTCAATAGTGGTGTGCTGCAGTCCCCTAGAAATTGGGACAGGAAGGTCGGCAGAGAAGATATGGTTGTTTGTTGTGGCACAATTTCAGCTTGCCCACGGCCTCGGCCTCTGCATGCACCATTACCATCACCATCACTTCCAGTTCCCCATCCCTTGCCACGCGTCTTGCCTATTTTAAATGGAAGACAATATTTTCCAAGTTCCCTACAAATTGCTGAATATAGAGCGAACTTATATGTGGTCCATGTGACGGAAAACCACAGTTTTAAATAGCTGGCCTGTAGGTAAATATTTTTAACAGCAAACTGGTGTGAATAACTTCACTAACACACTGCAACAAAATTTAAATGGAGGCCAGAAATTGCAGAATTTTGAGGGCACTGATATGTGATCCGTGTGACGGACAAACCACAGTTTTAAATAGATGGATTTTTAGCATTGTAATATGGAAAGGATCTGGCTGTATTCTGCAGTGCCAACAAGCAAATGGAGCAGAAAAAAATGGTGTTCTCTGGATTGCTTTTTAAGCAAATAATCAGGATTAAGATACAAAAAAAATGTATTCCTGGCCCCTGATACCTGGGGCTTTGTCTAGAAATATCTGTAAAAACAGCAGCAGCAGCAAAAAGAATTGAAATGGACCCTCGTTCTATATGCACTGCAGTATGCCACATACACTGCCTGCCTGCCTAGCACTGATAACTTTGTAGCTGGATTAGTACTCAGAAGGACTGTTAGTTGAGCTGGATATGTGTATAATATATTGAGGTATACCTGCACTAACTAAGAAACAAGCAAATCTCTCCCAAGCTCAACAGTAATTCTCCCTACACTGCCTGATTCAGGAGTAGACTGTGACGAGAATGGCGGTAGCAGGTCTGATATAGACCTAATGACGCTGTGCGGCCAGCCAATCACTTAGTGTTGAGCGATAATGCTCGATATCTAAAAATATCGTATCGAAATTGTATCGCCTATAGCACTAAATATCGTCGATATCCAATTTCGATACCGGAAGTCCCATGTAAGTCTATGGGAACAAAATATCGCAACAAAAAAAACCCTTTCTTTCGTTGTAAACACAAAATATACACACATAGAATACATATATATATATATATACATGTCATTGTGACATATATATATACATATATTTATAGTTTATACACTTCTACATAGTAAAATAGACTCTGATTCAATTGCCGGGTAAAGCCGTGACATACCCCATAGAAGTCGACGGGCTCGGTGCCGAGTACCCCAAAAACCTCTGGCTCTGTGTGACTCAACTTGGGCGTCACGAACAGGATTCTGTAGCTCGCTATAAGCGAGTCCTGTGTGCCTGAATTGAACTGGTTTTGTGCTTGAGAATTGCTAAAATCATCAGAGAATGTATTTGCCATTTTTCCGCCATATCTGCGTCACGACGAGGCACTGGTGAAGAAGAAGGGCGTGCTCTTCATGGGTGTACACTCACTCAGTGACGCGAAAACGATGGCTCTAAATGGTACTGCAATGTAAGATCGTGCCCCACAGCTCTTCAGTTCCGCCTCCTCATCCTCCTCAGTGGGCGGAAACTAACACGAAGGTCCCGCCTCCCTACAAAAGAGGGGCCCTCTCCAGATGCTAATGACACATGTGACTTGGCAGAGATGGCTAATAGACACGAGCAGAAGTGTGAAGGGATGGAGCAGTCAGAGCTCTCCCCCCACGGAAGCGACCCGATCGCCACGGAACCACCGTTGGGCACCCGGCCTGGAAACCCTCCTACGCTGCAAGAAGCGGAGGATACCCTAAGAGGCCTGGCCCGGCACCGGGAGGAGGTCGCCAGGATGGCAGCCAGCTGGCGTGCCCTAAAAATAAACTTGGAGCGGCGCCAATCCCTCTTACCTGAAGTGTCTGTACCGGAAGGTGAGGCACCCGTTCTAGTAGAGGAGCCCTTGCAATGTGATCCGGTTGACGTTGTCGCAGTGGAGGCACCCGTTCGTGCAAAAAACGCTGCACCGGCAGCACCCCAGATCCCGCTGTCTGCCCCCGTCGCTGAGACAGAAGAAGCGACACCCGTCCTCATGGAGGAGGCCGCGCAGGCACCAGAGCACTACCTGCCTGTACCGGAGCCCCGACTGTCATCTGTTCCAGAGCCGGCTGCTTCCTCCGCAGGTGAGCGCCGCCAGGACTGGGGGCGCCAGGAGAGCTGCCGCAAACCGGACACTGTAAGCTGGCATTTGATGGTGGAGACATGGAGCAGCTGGTGGAGGAGAATTACAACCGGCGTCAGGAGGAAGAGTGGAGACGTTGGGAGCGGGAAGCAGAGCGACAAAGGGAGCAGCGAGAATCCCAAAAACTTCGCCAACGTCAGCTGGAGAAGGACCGGGCAGATAAGGACCGGATGAGAAAGGATAAAGGAACCCTGAGGGAGCCGCAGCGTAAGGGTGCAGTACGGAGCTTTAAATTGAAAGGTGGTTGGGGCTTCATCCAGGAGCCTGGACTTTATTTAGAAGTTTTTGTGAACCGGCGGGACGTGGAGGCTCACCTCCCAGAAGGACACCCGGGGAGGGACCTGTTGCCAGGAAACTTGGTGACTTACACCCGACACTGGGGTTACAATGGATGGTACGCCCTAAATGTTACCAGGTGCGACCCCTACTCCCCAGAGTGTCAGGAACCTGTGAGACCCTCGGAGCCTTCAGCCTCCCACATCCAGGCCTCTGCAAAAGTGCCCACCCCACGCCGTAAATCTCCCCAGCCTCCCTCAGTGGTCTCCTCAGCAGCCCCAGCTATGGACATGATAAGTATAGCTGGCCCGTACCCGGCGCCTGTTAGGCCCCCTGGGGTTCGTTCAGTCTGGGACATAGGGTTCCAGACCCGGAGGGAGATGAAAGAGGTGGCCACACAGACCCAGATAGCGGGTCACGACTTGACTGTACAGGCCACATGACGTCATCAGGTCCTGGTGGTCCTTGGTGCCTCGGATGTTTGGCAAGCATCAGAAGAGTACCAGGTGGTACCTGGAACACCCCTGCCAAAGAATTATAAATAACCCGGACAGGGTCCCTGTATGTAAATAGTTAAATTGTTTATGTACCCGGACGGGTGAATGTTCATAAAAAAGTTTTTTAATTTAATAAAAAAAAAACAAAACACAGTTTTCATTACTTTTATTACAGTCTCATCCTGCGACGCCATCGATCTCCTGTAAAAAAATGGAAAAAAAAAAAAAAGTATACCACCTGACCGACGCAGTCCATAGTAACGAGTGTCCCACGACGATCCAGCTCTGCTACATCAGAATGACAGGCAGAGCCTGTCATCCCGGCGCAGCACAGCTGATTACCTGCTTCCCCGGCGGTGACGTCATCGGACTGACTGCTTTACGGCCGGGATTACCCAGCAGTCACTGCAGTTATCGCGAAAAACTGCATGTGACCGCCAGGGAGAAGATAATGGCGGCCATCAAGCAGTCCAGGACGTGACCGCCGGAGATCTTCTGCCAGGTAAGTGCCGCTGACTCCTGACAGACCCGACCAACGGACACTCACAGTGACAGTGACAAATCCGATTCCGGTATTCGATAAGACGAAAATATCGAAACGAATTATCGAAAGGCCGATAGAGCTAATATCGGCCGATAGCCGATATTTGCAGTATCGTATCGCTCAACACTACAATCACTGTAATGCCACAATCAACATGGCTGCGGCATTACAGTGTGTGACAGACAATCTCCGCATGTTCATTGGCTCTCTAAAGCTCCAAACATGCAGGGAGGGGACCCAAGCTCCCACCGAGCAACCCCGGAAATACTAGACGAGCTCCGAGCATCTCGAGCAGTGAGATGCTCGGCGAGCACCAGTAGTGCTCACACTCTCATCACTATGCACAACTCCACGCACACAAGCAGTACAAAAAATAGTTGAGCCAATTTTTGACCTCGCCAACAGCCTAGTTTCACATACCCCTGGAAATAATTCCACCAGGTCTAAACTTGTGTTATTATATGAGACTTTGTAACCCAGTGTTGTGTGGTCCCTCAAGAAAAAAGAGACTGACAAGAAGTTTCACTCATTTTCTTGTGAAATTTATATTATTTACATTTACATGGTTTCTATGAGCAATGTACATTTTATATAGATTTGAAGATTTGATTAAATGACTTTGTTGGCTCAAGAAAACTAAAAACAGTCCTTCATCAACTTTCAAACCATTTTTCTGCTTTATCTCATATTATTTATTTTTCTCTTATCATGTTTTCCAGGAAAGTGCATTTCTGAATCAAATAAGATTTTGGAACAATGTTGATGTACTGAACTTTGTTAGTTAGGAATCAGCATCTAATGAACAGATCACTTCATATAATACTAATAACATTATGGTAACGCATTGATACTCCATAACATAGGTTATATAAGTTTATCGGTACTGGTCCACGAAAATATACCCGTGCTGATGTATACACAGTGACCATCAGCAGCGCAGGGCTAACTCCGCCCATGTGGTCATGTGACTCACCAACTGCCCATGATGTACTGAACATGTTTTGTCAGTTACAAGTGTCTGATGTACTTCTAGTCATGTTTACTGAACACGGGTAATACACAGTGACATGAGGTAATACAAAGTAACATGAGGTAATACACAGTAAATAGGTAATACACAGTAAAATGAGTTGTAATATGAGGTAATACACAGTAACTATGAGGTAACACACAGTAATATGAGGTAATACACAGTAACATGAAGGTAATACACAGTAACACACAGCGTAGGGTAATACCCACATGTTAGGTCATGTGACTACAATGCCATGATGGTACTGAACATGTTCTGGTATACCAGTGTAGTCTGATGTACATTCTATACACGTTTAGAATGACACAACAGGGTAATTATACACAGTCGACATGAGGTAATACACAGGTGACATGAGGTAATAATAAGTAACATAAGTAATACACAGTAAATGAGGTAATAGTACAGATAATATAGGTAATACAACAGTTCAGTATATGAGGTAATACACAGTGACATGAGGTATTATACAGTAACATCTACTATATAATCATCTAATTCTGTCTGTCTGTAACGGAAATCCCACGTCGCTGACTGGTCACGCCCGGCCGGATGCGACCAATCAGCGACAGGCGCAGTCCGGCCGTGAATTGGCGCAGGATTTGAACTATGCACGCCATCGCTATCGTCGGGAGATCAGCGGCACTAGCCGCTGATCTCCTGATGGTACAGTCATGGACAAAAGTTTTGAGAATGACACAAATATTAATTTTTACAAAGTCTACTGCTTCACTTTTTCTAATGGCAATTTGCATATACTCCTGAATGTTATAAAGAGTGATCAGCTTAACAGCAATTACATGCAAAGTCAATATTTGGCTAGAAAATGAACTTTATCCCCCAAAACACATTTCAACATCATTGCAGCCCTGCCTTAAAAGGACCAGCTAACCTCTTTTCAGTGATTGCTCCATTAACACAGGTGTGGGTGTTGATGAGGACATGGCTGGAGATCATTCTGTCATGATTAAGTAAGAATGACAACACTGGACACTTTAAAAGGAGCTGGTGCTTGGCATCATTGTTTCTCTTCTGTTAACCATGGTTATCTCTAAAGAAACACATGCAGTCATCATTGCAATGCACAAAAATGGCCTAACAGGGAAGAGTATCGCAGCTAGAAAGATTGCACCTCAGTCAACAATCTATCGCATCATCAAGAACTTCAAGGAGAGAGGTTTCATTGTTGCCAAAAAGGCTCCAGGGCGCCCAAGAAAGACCAGCAAGCGCCAGGACCGTCTCTTAAAAGTGTTTCAGCTGCGGGATCGGGCTACCAGCAGTGCAGAGCTTGCTCAGGAATGGCAGCAGGCAGGTGTGAGTGCATCTGCACGCACTGTGAGGCGAGACTCTTGGAGCAAGGCCTGGTCTCAAGGAGGGCAGCAAAGAAGCCACTTCTCTCCAGAAAAAACATCATGGACAGACTGATATTCTGCAAAAGGTACAGGCAGTGGACTGCTGAGGACTGGGGTAAAGTTATTTTCTCTGATGAATCCCCTTTTCGATTGTTTGGGACATCAGGAAAATGCCTCATTCAGAGAAGACAAGGTGAGCGCTACCACCAGTCTTGTCTCATGCCAACTGTTAAGCATCCTGAAACCATTCATGTGTGGGGTTGCTTCTCAGCCAAGGGAATCGGCTCTCTCACAGTCTTGCCTAAAAACACAGCCATGAATAAAGAATGGTACCAGAATGTCCTCCAAGAGCAACTTCTCCCAACCCTCCAAGAGCAGTTTGGCGATCAACAATGCCTTTTCCAGCATGATGGAGCACCTTGCCATAAAGCAAAGGTGATAACTAAATGGCTCAGGGAACAAAACATAGAGATTTTGGGTCCATGGCCTGGAAACTCCCCAGATCTTAATCCCATTGAGAACTTGTGGTCAATCATCAAGAGACGGGTGGACAAACAAAAACCTAAAAATTCTGACAAAATGAAAGCATTGATTGTGCAAGAATGGACTGCTATCAGTCAGGATTTGGTTCAGAAGTTGATTAAGAGCATGTCAGGGAGAATTGCAGAGGTCCTGAAGAAGAAGGGTCAACACTGCAAATATTGACTTGCTGCATTATCTCATTCTAACTGTCAATATAAGCTTTTGTTACTCATATGTTTGCAATTATATTTCTGTCTGTGATAAAAACATCTGTCAAACACACATAAAAACCAGAGGGCAGCAGATCATGTGAAAATATAATATTTGTGTCATTCTCAAAACTTTTGGCCATGACTGTAGCTGCGGGTCATCTCTTGCCGCATGGAGGTCAGCGGCGACGCAGCCGGGAGATGACCGGCGCCAGCCAGTCATCTCCTGGCTGCTCGCAGCGGTAGTACCCTGACCGCCGGCCTCCACATAAACCCCAGCAACAGCCTCCACGTAAACCCCAGCAGCAGCCTCTATATACCCCAGCAGCAGCAGCCTCCACATATACTCCGGCAGCCTCCACATATACTCCAGCAGCAGCCACTATATACCCCACCAGCAGCAGCCTCTATATACCCCAGCAGCAGCCTCCACATATACCCCAGCAGCCTCCACATATACTCCAGCAGCAGCCTCCACATACACCCCAGCAGCAGCCTCTATATACACCCCAGCAGCCTCTATATACACCCCAGCAGCAGCAGCAGCAGCAGCAGCCTCTATATACACCCCAGCACCCTCTATATATACACTCCAGCAGCCTCTATATATACACTCCAGCAGCCTCTATATACACCCCAGCAGCTTCTATATACACCCCAGAAGCCTTTATATACACCACAGCAGCCTCTATATATACCCCAGAAGCCTCTATATACACCCAAGCAGCCTCTATGTACAGCCCAGCGTTAATGATAATGTATATATTTTACTGGGAAAATCCTATGTATTCATTGCATTATTCTTAAATCTTCATAAATAAACTAGATACATATTCTAGAATACCCGATGCGTTAGAATCGGGCCACTATCTAGTGTTCAATAAAATTGCACAGTATTTTGTGTTGGTCTTTTATTTTTTATTTTTTTTGTTTTGTTTTTTTTTCTTCTAAGGGTTATCTTGTGAGAGTCAAGTATCACATATTTTTCTATGTTTTTCTAATCCTAGAAACCCAACTTGTGACTAGTTAAACAGTAAGTCACTTTACTGCAAGGAGAAACCTGAAAATCTTGTGAGATGAGCAATGATATAAACCTCTGGGGAAAAGCATCCTATTTACCTTTGTCATGCTAGTATACATGTGTATTCTTTTTTATTGTTCAGAATAGCTCAGTTAACTGGATTTTTTGCTCAAAGTTATCCCACAAAAACATATAATTTGGGGTATACATTACTTATGTGACGCAGGTCCAGGTATCTTTGGAAAAATCTAAAGTTCAAAAGATGAATTACCTTCAACTGTCCTGTAATAGTCCAAATATCAATGATATTTTGTGTTTAATGGGTTCTAAAAATAAGCTAATTGCAGCGTGTACTGCTTTTCAGTCTGCCGAGAATAAATTACAATGTGTGGAGAAATTCAGCAGTATAAAGTCAATGTCCCCTCAGTACCACTGTAAGGAAAATGAAGAAGAGTTCTTATTAAAATTAATGGTCATTCAGACCAAGACGGGTTTTGTAGCTTCTCTCTGCTCTGGCTTTTTTATTTCCTTTGTTTTATTTTTTTCTTCTAAGGGTATTTTGTGAGAGTCTCGCATCACATGTTTTTCTAATCCTGGAAACCCAACTTGTGACTATTTAGTTAAACAGTAAGTCCCTTTAGTGCAGGGAGAAACCTGAAAATATTGTGAGAGGAGCTATGATATAAACCTCTGGGGAAAAGCATCCTATTTACCTGAAAATCTTGTGAGATGAGCCATGATATAAACCTCTGGGGAAAAGCATCCTATTTACCTTTGTCATGCTAGTGTAATGCAGGTGATCTGAGTGCAACAGCGGAGACAACAGGCAGGGTCAACAATCTACTTCTACTTTATTCACTTAACAGGGTTAAATGCGGGAAAGATAATTATCACAGATAAATGCACAAGAACAATGTTCACAGTATCATTTACAAGCAACAGGCAATTATATGCATATAGATACATTGGTTAGTACATTACAAGAGATATGTCCTCGAGTTTAGCAGTCCAACCTTGGTCTAAACGGGAACGGGGCAAGCGCTGTACTTAGCTGGAACAGTCTCTAGGTCACCCTTGCAGCTTTCCAGGCCCTGTCAAAGTCTAATAACACTTTCTGGGGCTCTTTATCATCAGCCAGACACCGTCTAATCTGCAGCCTCCCTCTGCCCACACCAGGTACCGTGAGTCTGTGCTGAAAGCAATGGCCCTGCTCACTCGCATCCTCCGATCACCAGCTGAGGTGAGAGTCTCCTATCGTGTATACTTCAGGTATCTTCGGTGCCTGACTGCCGACGGATGTCTCCTCGATCTGGTAAAGTGGGGGGCTGGACCTCGACTTGTAACCTGGCATCATCTGGGTTCTGGTCTTGACCGGCGTTGCTCTGGTCTTCAGTACTTGACCAGCATAATCTGGAGCCCACATCTTGACTGGAGTCATCCAAATCTCACTCAATGACTCACAATGTCCTGCCTGTCTCGTTCTTCAAACATGTCCCAGTAACTCGGCCACGGCGTCTCTTAGGCCTGGCTTGGCTCTCATCACAGCCTTCCACTTCAGCCGGGCACGTATCTTCCTAACAACTTAGGCCTTATCTGGCATTTGATGGCTCTCGGATTCTTCTGTGCTGATGGTGGCTGCAAGCCCAACTCTCAGGCATACAACCTGCCCTGGTGCAGGTTCTGGTGCCAACTGCCCTTCTCAGCCTGGCTAAGCATTTCAGTTCAGGAAGTCCTTCCTGTGTGTCACCTGATCAGGAACAGCAGGTTAATTCACTCCCCCTGCAAATCTCCCAGCACAATTTGGTTAGTACTAACACAATTCTTTTTTTTAACTTTCACTTTCAGTTTGATCCAGCAGATGGTGGTGTTTGCTTACAATTACTCAGTCTCTCTTATCTATCTGGTTACACTGGTATACATCAGTATACTTTTTTTTACTGTTCATAATAGCTCAGTTAACTGGATTATTTGCTCTAAATCAACCCACAAAAACATATATTTTGAGGTATACATTACTTATGTGATGCAAGTCCAGGTATCTTTGGAGAAATCCAATGTTCAAAAGATGAATTACCTTCAACTGTCCTGTAATAGTCCAAATATCAATGATATTTTGTGTTTAATGGGTCCAAAAATAAGCTTATTGCAGGGTGTCCTGTTTTTCAGGCTGCTGAGAATGAGTTACAATGTGTGCAGAAATTCAGCAGTATAAAAGTCAATGTCCTCTCAGTACCACTGTAAGGAAAATGAAGAACAGTTCTTATTGAAATCAATGGTCATTCAGATCAGGAAGGTTTTTTTGTAGCTTCTCTCTGCTCTGGCTTATGGAAAATAGACCTCTTTATTACCCAAATTTCTATAATATGTTTTTTGAAAAGTTATTTTAAAGTTGACAGACCTCATTCTATATAACAAAATTATGTACAACGCTGATTCATACATACCATAAACTGATATATTAAACCTTAGGTGTTTTATCTGTGAGTTCTTGGCATCAAAATAACCTAAAGTTTCATGAAATCATAGAATTATGCAACCAATCCCTATTGTTGCCCAATATGGTGCAATAATCATAACACAGTATAGTATTTTTAGACAACCTGAAGCTCGAGTCCAGAGGATTAACTATTCATTGCCTTAGTGGTGGAGTCATGGTTCCACCCCTCAATGTGTCTGGAATGCAGTTCCTGACAGCTTGACCATCCAATCTGGTTTAGGGGTGTGCTGAAGCTGTCGGTACTTTGATTGACAGCTTGGCCATCCAATCTGATACAGGGGCTGTCAATGTGTTGATTGACTGCTCAACTATACAATCTGAGACTGTAAGGCCCTGGCTGTCTCCATGTGTTCATTATTCCAGTTAATTGCCATGCTTCTTAACTGAGCTGTCTCCCAGAACTCTGCCAGACGTAAATTCAGCTTCTCATGTACCTTGAGTTCTGTATGCTTGTTCTGTTGCCTGACCTTGAAATTCATTCTGACATCCACCTGTTTAACCCCTTCAGCTTTAATCCATAATCCTACCAGTTCTCTGACCTCGGAACGTTACCTTACTACGCTTTAGTCTCTTCCTTCTGTTTATGATGTACCCTCCTGGATTCTGACCTTGGGCTCCTTGATCACTCTGAATCATGGCTTGGCCATGAAAAGTGACTAGCATCACATTACGTCTGGCCGATACGTTTTTCTTTTTCGCCAGTATGGATCCTGTTCACACGCTTTGTGACCAGGTGGCGAATTTGATGCAGATGACTCAGGATCTGGCAAAGGATTGCCAGAGTCTGGAGTCATTGCAATATCAGTTGCAGGTTCAGATAAATAACTTGATGAAGACCCCCTTAGACCACCACTGCCGGCAGTGAATGTGACGTCATTACCCTCTGTTGTACAGTTGGTCTCTCCCGAACCTGTGATATCCCTTCCTGATAAATTTTTGGGAGAGAAAGACCAGTTTAGGGAATTCAGGGAGATCTGTAAGTCATTTTTTTACCCTGTGCCCCTAGTCATCAGGGGAGGAGTTCCAGTGGGTGGGAATAATCATGTCCCCACTGTGAGGGTATCCTCAGGCCTGGACATTTTCTTTGTCCCCACAAGCCCCAGAACGGTTTTCTGTTGATGTTTTTTTTGACAGTTTAGGTCCTTTATGTGGCAAACCTGTCAAAATCCAGGTCACTGAGGCTAAGGTCATAAACCAGGCAAAGGGGGTTGTACAGCTGGGACTACGGTTCTAAGTTTCGGCAGTGGTCCACTGAAGTTCTATGGAACAATGCTGCTCTCAGGTGCCAGTTACAAAGAGGTCTTTCCAAGACACTCAAGGATGCTCTGGTCCTCCATGACGGCCCTTGTTCGCTTATGGAGGCCATGACTCAGGCCGTACAAATGGACTGCAGAATCTGTGAGAGACATTGTGAACAGCAAGTTGCATGTTATACCTCCCCGCAGCAGGTCCATTTACCTGAGGTTAGAGTTGCCAGTCTTTACGCTACGGAGAGAAGATTGAGACAGGATCTTGGATTCTGTCTATACTGTGGTCTCTTTGGACATTTCTTAAGAATTGCCCAACTCATCCTCAAGCTGTCAAACCATTGGGAGAATGTCTGAGTCTGGGTGACGGCCGAGGAGTTCACCCAGACTCCCAGGTACCTTTTCCTTCTTCTGATAAAGTACTGATAAATACGATGATTTCCTTCAAGAACCAGTTGTTATCAACATTGGTGTTTGTTTATTGACTGTGTGTCTGCTGCTAACTTTATTGATTCTAGACTGATTCTGAAGTTAGGGTTAGGGACAGTTAGTTTAGAAAGACCCATTCAAATCATCGCCCTTGACAAGACACCGTTCGCTCGCAATTTGCTCAAGAGAGCAATGGTGGATTTCACTCTCCAAGTGGGAGCAGTCCACTCTGAATTCATCTCCTGTTTTGTGTTGGATAATTTACCTGCTGGATTGGTACTGAGGTTTCCATGGTTGCAGATTCACAATCCAGTTATTGATTGGTTTCAGAAGGAGATTGTGAAATGGAGCCCCAATTGTTACAAGAAATGTCTAAAATATGTACAAATATGCTCCACTAGTCAGGAGGGTCTTCCGGGGTACCTGAAGGACTTCGGAGATGTGTTCTTGGAAAAAGAGGCGGAGATACTACCTCCCCATCATCCCTATAATTGTGCTATTGAGCTTAATCCTAGTGCCAAGTTGCAAAAGTTCGCCTTTACAATTTGTCGTGGCCTGAGCAGACCGCCATGAAAGAGTATGTTAACAAAAATTTATGGAAGGGTCATATCCGTCCTTCCTCCTCCCCTATAACTGCTGGATTTTTTTGTTTAAAGGAAAGATGGGGGGTCTCCGTCCTTTGTTATCCGAGAACTAAATAAGATCACGGTTAAAAATACTTAACCACTTCCACTCATCCCCGACCTATATAATCAGTTTCTGGGGGCCAGGGTATTTTCTAAACTAGATCTTATAGGCGCTTACAATTTGATATGTGTCTGGAAAGGTGATGAGTGGAAAACTGCATTTTTAACGTCTGAGTGTCTGTTTGAAAACCTTGTCATGCCTTTCAGATTATGTAATGCACCTGCTGTGTTTCAAAATTTAATGAATGATATTTTCTCTAATTGCATTGGAAGATTTGTTGGGATTTACCACGATGACATTCTAATTTTTTCGCCAGACTTGGACACTCACCAGGAGCATGTCCTTGTTGTGTTACAGACTTCGAGGGAGAACTCTCTGTGTGCTAAATTAGAGAAATGTGTTTTTTCTGTGCAGGAAATATCTTTCTTGGGTTTATCTTGTCAGCAGAAGGGTTTAAGATGGACCCTGGGAAGGTGCAGGCCATAATTCTAGGGTTCAACCTCGTGATGTTAAGGCTTGGAAGCGTTTTCTGTGATTCGCCAACTATTATAAAAAATTTATCAAGGGGTTTTCACAGATTTCTAAACCACTTACTGACCTTACAAGTAAGGGGGCGAATCTCAAGGTTTGGTCGCTGGGTGCTATCAGGGCTTTTGAAAGACTAAAAGAGTGTTTTATGTCCTTACCCATTCTGCTCTAACCTGATCACGAAGAACCGTTCATTGTGGAGGTGGATGCTTCGGAGATCGGAGTGGGGCAGCCTTATCACAGGGGCCCAAAACTCTGACTAACCTGCGTACATGTGCTTTTCTTTCTAAAAAAATATTCACTTGCGGAAATTATGATGCTACAAATCGGGAGTTAGTTGCTGTCAAATTGACCTTTGAGTAATGGTGGCATTTTTTGGAGGGGACTGTTCATCCAGTTACGGTGATCACGGATCACAAGAATTTAGCTTACATTGAATCGGCTAAAAGGTTAACTCCTAGACAGGCCAGATGGTCCTTGTTTTTCTCTCGGTTTAATTTTTCTATTACATTCAGGCAAGGGTCTAAGAATGTGAAAGCTGATACTTTATCTCTAATCTACATTCCATTTCTCCTCCAGAACCTCCATCCTCCATTATTTCTCAGGGTATTGTGGTGTCTATAGTAACCTTGGAGCCGGAAGAGGAGATCCGTAAAGACCAGTTGTTGGCTCCTTCCACTTCCTCAGGGTTCCAAATATTTGTGCCTGTGTCCCTAAAATTGTGGGTATTACAGGAATTTCATGACTCCATTTTAAGTGGTTATCCTGGGGTTACTGCCACAAGGAAAGCCATTGCTAGACTTTTTTGGTGGCTGTTCATTCATAATGATATTAAAGATTTTGTATCTGTTTCTGAAGTCTGCGCACGAGCCAAAGTCAGTCATAGCCGGAAAGCTGGGGAATTGGCTCTATTGCCTATTCCAGAAAGACCATGGACTCATTTGTCCATGGATTTCATTACAGATTTGCCTCTGTCTGATGGGAAGACTGCTGTTTGGGTGGTAGTTGATCGATTCAGCAAACAAGCTCATTTTGTTCCTTTGTCATGATTTCCTAATGCAGAGACAATCTCCAGATTGTTTATTTCTCATATTGTAAGGTTACATGGGATCCCTCTGAACATTATGTCTGATAGGGGAGTACAATTTGTCTCTAAATTTTAGAGAGCTTTTTGCAGTAAGCTAGGGATTGACTTGTCATTTTCCTTCGCTTATCACCCTGAAACCAGTGGTCAGACTGAGAGGAAAAAATCAATCATTGGTACCAATTTTAAGGTGCCTGGGGGGTACTGTCACTGTTCCACAAGGGCCAGCGTCAGCACCCGGCCTACCCGGGCAAGTGCCGGGGCCCTGAGCAGGCAGGGGGCACATTCGCCGTTGGGCACCCCGGCGCCCGTTAGAGGATGAGAACGGTACCAGCGCCACCACTGGGCTCCCCCCCACTTGCTCAGGGCCCCGTCAGCAGCCGGCGCAATACTTACCTCTCCCCGTGCCTCTGCAGCTCCAGGCTCCAGGGCACCTGCAGGGCGCCCGCGCTTCTTCTCACAGCAGCGCCGCTGAATGACGTCATCATTCAGGGGCCAGCTGTGGCAGAGAGTAAGCGCGGGCGCCGGACAGGTGAGATTTGAGGTGTGTGTGTCTGTGTGTATCAGTGTGTGTGTGTGTGTAGTGCGGTGCTTTGTGTGTGTGTATGTGAGCGAGTGCTGCGGTGCTGTCTGTGTGTGGTGCTGTATGTGTGATGGTGGTGGGGGAGGCAGAGATGGTGGTGTGGAGGCGATGATGATGGGGAGGTGATGATGATGGGGAGGCAATGATGATGATGATGATGGGGAGGCAATGATGATGATCATGATGGGGAGGCAATGATGATGATGTGGAGATAATGATGATGATGATGAGGAGGCAATGATGATGATGATGGGGAGGCAATGATGATGATGATGGGGAGGCAATGATGATGATGATGGGGAGGAAATGATGATAATGGGGAGTCTTTCCACATCACCATTTCCTGAGCTGTAACAGTGCAGAACGCAGCACAATGCAGAGGAGAGCTCCATATTTTGTATGGAGCATTATATGGGGACCAGTATCCTATATGGAGCATTATTTGGGGTCCAATATTCTTTATGGAGCATTATATTTGGCCCATAATACTGTATGGAGGACTATGTGGTGCCCATAATATTGTATGGAGGACTGTACTGTCCAGTCTGCACTGTGCGCTGTGAGGATTTGGCGGTTTCTGAGCTATTGTAGAATTTTCAATAGATATCACTCATGTAATGGAAGAAGTGAAGTGTTTGGCATTGTACTATACCCATATTTCTCTGCAGTATCTGTGCATCATGAATCGTGGTCTGCGTTAAAGGGGTCCATTGAGACTCTTTCGCCCGGGGCCCATAAAAACCTGGAGCCGGCCCTGGTTCCACCCCTCAGTGTGTCTGGGATGCAGTTACTGACAGCTTGGCCGTCCAATCTGGTACAGGGGCTTGCTGAGCTGTCAATGTGTAGATTGACAGCTCAACTATCCAATCTGAGACTGTGAGGCGTCGGCTGTCTCCATGTGTTCATTATTCCAGTTAATTGCCATGCTTCTTAACTGAGCTGTGTCTCACTGAACTCTGCCAGACGTACATTCAGCCTGTGAGGTTTTTTCTCATGTACCTTGAGTTCTGTATGCTTGATCTGTTGCCTGATCTTGAACTTCGTTCTGACCATCCGCCTGTTTAACCCCTTCAGCTCTGATCTGTTATCCTCCCGGTACTCTGTTCTTAGAACGTTACCTGACTACGCCTTTGTCTAGTCCTTCTGTTTATGATGTACCCTCCTGGCTTCTGACCCTGGACTCCTTGACCAATCTGACTCATGGCTTGAATTATGCAACCAATACTTATTGTTGCCCAATATGGTGCAATAATTATAACAGAGTATAGTATTTTTAGAAGCTCGAGTCCAGTGGATTAACTATTCATTGCCTTAGTGGTGGTGTCATGGTTCCACCCCTCAGTGTGTCTGGAATGCAGTTACTGACAGCTTGACCGTCCAATCTGGTTTAGGGGTGTGCTGAAGCTGTTGGTACTTTGATTGACAGCTTGGCCATCCAATCTGATACAGGGGCATACTGAGCTGTCAATGTGTTGATTTACAGCTCAACTATACAATCTGAGACTGTGAGGCCCTGGCTGTCTCCATGTGTTCATTATTCCAGTTAATTGCAATGCTTCTTAACTGAGCTGTGTCTCCCAGAACTCTGCTAGATGTACATTCAGCTTCTCATGTACCTTGAGTTCTGTATGCTTTATCTGTTGCCTGACCTTGAAATTCATTTTGACACCTGCCTGTTTAACCCTTTCAGCTCTGATCCGTAATCCTCCCAGTACTCTGACCTCGGACCGTTACCTGATTACGCTTTTGTCTCTTCCTTCTGTTTATGATGTACCCTCCTGTCTTCTGACCTTGGACTCCTTGACCAATTTGACTCATGGCTTGGCTGTGAAAAGTGACTAGCATCACAGGTGGTTTATAGTCTATTGATACAATGAAAAGGACTTTCTGAACACAAAAATAAAAAAACATGGCTGTCCATGTAATGAGCCCCTATACCTCTTTTTTCATCTTTGTATTCTTGTTTTGGCTGCCCTTCATTTCTCTACAGCCATTTTTGTAGCTTGTTATTACTTACAGAGCTTCCTGTCAGCCCTTCCTCTGTACTTCTAGACTACATTTCCCATGAGGTACAGCTATATCTGTCCCCAGTTCAAACACTCCCATTCTCAGTGCCCACCCACTTCAAACACAAAGCACTATCTTGAGACTTCTACAGAGTCTCAAGATGGATAAATTGCTAGCCACACAGTTTTTCCTTCCAATCATTCCCCCCTAGTTTTTGTTATCCTAAGACTTTCCTGTAGTCAATAATTTAACAGGTGCTGACACTAGCACTTCAAAGGCTCAGTGTACAGCAGATAGAAAAATTAGTCCGATAATTAATTAATTTAATGAAAAGCACTATGTAACAACGAGTAGCATCCTTTCTGGCGAAAGTTTGTGGTGCAGTTATAACTTATGTTGCTTCTCGTCTCTGCATACATCCCCAGTCACTCACAACTTACTGGAGAACATAGGCCTTGTCACCACCATTTAGATCACACTGCTCTTTGATCTGTCAACGGAGCCTGGCTTTTTGCATGCAGGATTGCCCTTGAATGACCAGCAATGTCCCTTTTGAAAAGCACAGACAGGGAATCTCTGTACTCTGTACTTTGAATGGACTATAACAAGATGTGAGGAGCTCTTTGGTCATGTTTGACAGATCAGGAACAGAGCAGAATGTTAGCAGTAAGTAAATTACCAACTTTCTTCATTATAATCTGCATGCCGGGAAAACCCCTTTTAAGGGGTAACCTTGGGACCTTTTTCCTGATAACCGTTGTTTTGAATTTTCAGATCACTAATTCTTACAGAAAATATACTATATCAAACAACGTACTTCAGAAAGATTAACAGTACAGTAGTATAAAGCAGATATCTAATATTTTAGTTTGTTTGCCAAACTGGAGATGCAAATAAAACTGGAAAAGTCAACACTGAAATTGTTGGATTCGCCAATACTATATGTACATTTTTTATAACATAAAACAGTTACCAATATAAAGAAAAAAGCATGAAATTTCAGTATGTGACTTGTTATCCCAGCTGAGAGAATAATTTACATAATAATCTTGTACATAGATGGATACACAATCAAGGCTTTCTTCTTTACTTATACCATTTTTTTCTTACTATTTTGTACTGCTATTTATATTTAATAGTGCTATCAGTGTTTGGTTTACAGAATCAAGCAAGATAAGGACAATACATAAATTAATCCAACTTCTGTGTATGCTACTTTTACAACTCTTAGTAACAATGTCTCCATTACATCTTGGTTAGTTTACGATATCATATTAATTTAAATACTTTATAGTGTCTAAGAATATTGGTAAATTGTTAAATATTATCAAGGAAGATACTGTACAGTCTACTAGGACTGTTAAGGTAGATTACTAGGGATTAACTTTGAAATAGTAAAAGCTATGCAGTACACATTTTACTGTACCTGTACACATTGGAGCATTTAATCGTACCTGTCTGATACTTGCTTTACTTACTGTTTGCTGTTCTTGGAGAAGATTAGGTTTTCTTTTGTGATAATTTTTAAGTGGAATGAGCAGAACCTTGACGGGACATTAGTCTGTTGTTGGTTCTGTGTAATTCGCAGTCTGCCAGGATTTTTTTCATAGGTCTTGCAAAACAACAATTTCAGACTCCACCCCGTTTCAAGAAAGAGGATGTCAAATTTTCAGTTAATGTCTTTCTTAAAATCATATGTTTTAAGGGCAACACACTTAAGACGGGTGCAATTTGAAAAGACTGCTCTATGGGACTATAGATTCCAGCAAAACTGTTCAATACCAGCACCTTAAGAGCTGACTTTTGAGCACACTGAATATTAGAAAACATCATCACTAGTGATGAGCAAGCGAGCTCGTTACTGTTCGATACTCGCTCGAGCACCAGGGTGCTAGAGATGCATGTTACTCGACGAGTATTTTTGAATCCTCGAGCTCAAGCTCACGTCTCCACTCCGCATGTTTGGCACTCGTTAGACAGCCAATAAACATGCAGGGATTGCCTGCCAGTCGCTGTAATGCCATAGCCATGTTGGTAGTGGCACTACTGTGATTTGCTGGCTTCATAGTGTCATTGGGTCCATATAAGACCCAAGACGCTATGCTTGGCACAGTGTACCAATGGAAACAAGCAGAGCAGGAGAGGTACTGCGCTGCTGAGCTAGGGACAAAGTGTTAGCTGCATAAAGGCAGGGATTATATCAAAAGAAAACTTGGCACTCAACTTTTGATGATTATGAAAATTTTAATGCAGTCCAAAATCAACAACATTTCGGTCCCAGAGTGGACCTTCATCAAGTACCGACTGCTCAGTGTAAGCACAATCCAATATGTTGAGATAGAAACCAGCCATGTAGACTGGGGTACACCTTCAAGAGGTATAATGAAATGGTCAGTAGGTAAATTGACCCAAACTGCTCATTTATATGAATTACATCTAGTGGGCATCCATTCTCATAGGTATCAAAATTTTTCATGGACGGCATAAGGCACTTATATATGGCCACATGTATTCAGGAGGAAAATGTCCTCTGATGGGATAATGAGAAATTGTTTAAATCTCTCATATAGGGTAAAGCCTTTACTTATGTATAGTCTCACTGTGTCCACAGGTAGTATTAGCGTCAGCCCAGTGGTGGTTCAGTGGGCGGTATGACACTGATTGCTGAAAAGGCAGGGATTAGACACCATTTATAATTCTTTTAACTGCAACAACAACCCTTATTAGAGCTAATTATAATCAATATTAATACTGCTGTTAGCAGCACTTAGGGAGAGATTGTGCTGAAGGGATAGTGTAGGACAAAATAGGGTTAATTGCACTTCCTGTCTGCTGCAACTCATACCAAAAGCGCTTCTCAGGGATAATAATATTTATTTTGCTGTTAATCCTGCAAATTATTATGAGCAGGAGAATATCATATGCCGTTTATACTGCGCGAGTTGTGTGTTAAAAACATACAGCCAGACTTGGTTGGTTAACAATAGCATCGATATAAAGCGCAAGCAGTGAAATGAGTCCATCTGAAGTGTGCACATTTTCCTGCAATAGTAATCTTGCAAAGTTTTTTTATCATGGAAATATTACACACCATTTGTACTGTGCCAGTTGTGTGTCAAAAGCATACAGCCAGACTTGGTTGGATAGCAACAGCATCGCTATAAAGATGTGGGCAGGAATAGGTGCAGCTCATATGTAAGCTCCCCATGACTGCGCTGAGACATATAAAGGGGTTTTTAAAAATTCAGGTATATATGATGGGATTGGTTGAGTCGGGATAGGGGAGGAGAATCGAGGGGAGGGCAATACTAGCAGGGAAAAGTGCGGGAAAACCTTCACTTCTGTGCAGGAAGACAGCGAGAGAAGTACCCACCCACCTTTCCCTCCACCCCCCTCCGTTTTGGTTGGGCGGGGGGTTGGGTTTTGAGCTCAGTTTTTGGCACCTGGATAATGTATTCTAGGTGTTTTTTATATGGGGGAGGTTTCTTCGTCACAGTGGCAAGGTTGGCGGGGGGTGGGGTTCTTGGAGTTGACGCTGATTCAGCGGAAAAGGAATGTAAGTTAAAATTCCAGACTGTTAAAATTGTGTGGGCTGATCTGGCATTTGGTTACGGGCTCTGGATGGGGTTTTACCCGGGAGCTGTTTGGTAGTTAGCCTTCCCAGAAAGGGAGGTATGGTGCCCTTGAGCTGATGGTGTACGGCTGAGGGTAACGTGGCGGTTGAAGTTCTCTTTGGAATTTTGCCAAATATTAAGCCAGATCTTTTATGGGCTCCAAGAACCCTTCCCTCATGTAGTTAAATATTGCATATTTAATATTTATTGTTTAAAAATGCTTATGTTTTGTTTGTTAATAAACTGGCCGCTGTGGCCAAAATTATCCAAAGAATATAATGTGTAGAGTTTTTATTTTATAGAGAGGGGTGGCGTTTTCAAGGTACGGGTGTTGAGTAATAGAGGTTACAGGTAAGAAAAACCCATATTGGCCATACGCGGTCATGCAACTGCAGTTTAACAAGTCCATCTGAGGTGGGTAAATTTTCCTGCAATACTAATCCTGCAAAGTTTTCTCAACAGGGATACATTATACGTAATTTCAAATGGGCAAGGCACGTGGTAATGGGACAAGTGAATGTGATGCTGATGGTGAGTGCAGAGACTGAGGCCGTGGCAAGGTGAAACTGTGCCTGCTACAGGATCAAAACAACACACATCATGTTGACTTAGCTTCCTGTCCCACTTTGTCGGGGGCACGAAATATCACTCTTGAACCCAGACCAGTGTGAAAAGGTTGTTGGATGGATAGCAGATAAGGCTTCCTGTCACTTTGCCAGCACCACCCTGTCCACCACACGGTCCAGTCTCTTCCGTAGCCATGATTTTGGACAACATAATCCTCACCCTGATCCACCTTTCTCCCACGATGTCAAGTCCCCAGAGACAAGTGATCCCACACTTGGACACTCTGAAGAACTGTTCACATTTCCATTTATAGACTCTGGCCTCTTGCCCTGGCTGTTTCAAGCAGGATATAATTAGATCACAGGAAGCGATGCCCAAATATTTGAGCAGCCACGGTCACCAGAAGGCGATGGTGGGAAAATGCAATTACGGTCGCAAGAAGTGGAAGATGATGAGACAATTGCCAACAAGTGATGTTGTTAAGTCAGCAAGTCAGGAGGAGGACCAAGGTACGGACGATGAAGTCACTGACCCAACATGGGAAGGTGACATGCAGAGAGAGGACAGCAGCGCAGAGGAGGAGGGATTGGCAACACCACAACAGGCAAGAAGAGGCAGTGGGGTGGCCAGAGACAAAAGGCGGGCAACTGTTCCCCAGAACATCAAAATGGTTGAAGTTGTCAGGCCAAGGGTTAGGTGTTCCCGAGTCTTGCGCTTTTTTAAAGACAGTCCAGTTAGCCCAAAAAAGGCCATTTGCAACATCTGCCATGCCAGCATCTGAAGCACAACTACCAGCCTAACCACCACCAACATGCTTAGGCACATGACAGCAAAGCAACCGACTAGATGGGACAAACTCCAGGTTACAGAAACATTGTCTGCGGGTGATACCACTGCCTCTTCCCCTATTTTACGTTCACGTCAATCCCCCTGTCCATAACACAGGCGAAGATACCTCCCACCCTGTACCTGTCATTGCACACATGCAACCCATGTCCACGTCCTTGTCCCAACACAACGTTCAGTTTTCTCTACCCCAGTCATTGAGACGCAAGTATAAATACGCAGCCACTCACCCAAAGGCCACAATACTAAAAGGCCACATTTCCTGACTGTTTGCTCTAGAAATATTGCCTTTTAGGCTTGTAGAGATGGAAACTTTCCACAACCTCATGGCGGCAGCCGTCCCTCGGTACTCGGTCTCCAGGCTCCACTATTTCTCCCAGTGTGCCATCCCGCCTTACACAAGTATGTGTCCACATCAGACATGCCCTGACCAATGCTGTTACTGGGAAGGTCCACTGAACCACGGACATGGGGACAAGTGCTTGTGGCCAGGGATGCTACATTTCCCTGATGGCACACTGAGTGAACATTGTGGAAGCCGGGACCCAGTCAGACACTGGGACGAAACAAGTGCTACTGACACCAAGGATAGCGGACCCTGATTCAATCAGGGTTTCGCCCCCCTTTTACAGCAGTTTCAGCACCTTCTCCTCCTCACCCTACATCTTTGAAACGTCAATATCAGTCGCAAACTGAAAGCACTGCAGCACTGCCTCAGCCAAACGTCAACAGGCTCTGCTGAAGCTAATCTGCTTAGGTGACAAACCGCACAATGATGCAGAGCTGTTGAAAGGTCTAGCAGACCAGACTGATCTGTTGCTCTCATCCCTAAATCTATAACCAGGCATGGTCTTGTGTGACAATGGCCTTAACATGGTGGGGGCTCTAAATCTTGGCAACCTCACACACATACCATGCCTGGCAAATGTGCTCAACTTAGTGGTTCAGCGGTTCCTCAAAAGCTACCCAGATCTGCTTGAGCTACTTGTGAAATTACTATGCTTGTGTGCCCATTTCTGCAAGTCAGCTACAGCTGCCGTCGCCATGGCAGCGCTGCAGCAGTTTTTACAACTTCCTGCTCACCGATTCGTGTGCGATGTCACCACGCATTGGAGCTCAACGATACATATGTTGGCAAGGGTTTGTGAGCAGCAGTGGACAATAGTTGAATACCAGCTGCAACATTCCTATCGGTTTTCCAGTCAGCCTCCACACATAAGAGCTGATCAATGGGCATGGATGTCTGACATCTGTGCGGTTCTCCAAGACTTTGAGAACTCAACCAAGATGGTGAGCGAAGATTACACCATAATCCGCATAACCATTCTGCTTCTCTGTCTACTGAAATGCTCTCTGGTCAGAATTAAGGAGGAGGCTTTGCAGGCGGAGCAAGTTGAGATGGAGCAAGAAACTATACAAGGTGATGATACACAGAACATCATCATCTCATCTTCTCAACGTGGATTGAGTGATCATGAGGAGGAGAAACAGGAACTGGTTGCCTGTGCTACAGATGGTAGTAGCCACAACACCTTCATCCCGTCTGTTCAGCATGGATGGCCTGAAGATGAAGAGGAGAGGGAGGATGAGCTAGAGGAGAGAAGGAGAAGATGGACAGTCCTCCTGTTGGTGGGGACTGGGAAGTCTTGGCTGTTGGAAGTCTGGCACACATGGCTGAGTTTATGTTCTGCTGCCTTTCCCATGACCCTCGCGTTCTACGCCAACACTAATTACGTTTTGGTCACACTTCTAGGCCCCTGCTGCAAGGAGAACTTTCTATCTCTCCTTCTTGTGGAAGATAGGTGTAATAAAATGCTGCAGTATCAAAATGCCCTAGTCGAAGAATCATTAAAAAAATTCTGGGGTTACTGCCACAAGGAAAGCCATTGCTAGACTTTTTTGGTGGCTGTTCATTCATAATGATATTAAAGATTTTGTATCTGTTTCTGAAGTCTGCGCACGAGCCAAAGTCAGTCATAGCCGGAAAGCTGGGGAATTGGCTCTATTGCCTATTCCAGAAAGACCATGGACTCATTTGTCCATGGATTTCATTACAGATTTGCCTCTGTCTGATGGGAAGACTGCTGTTTGGGTGGTAGTTGATCGATTCAGCAAACAAGCTCATTTTGTTCCTTTGTCATGATTTCCTAATGCAGAGACAATCTCCAGATTGTTTATTTCTCATATTGTAAGGTTACATGGGATCCCTCTGAACATTATGTCTGATAGGGGAGTACAATTTGTCTCTAAATTTTAGAGAGCTTTTTGCAGTAAGCTAGGGATTGACTTGTCATTTTCCTTCGCTTATCACCCTGAAACCAGTGGTCAGACTGAGAGGAAAAAATCAATCATTGGTACCAATTTTAAGGTGCCTGGGGGGTACTGTCACTGTTCCACACAGGGCCAGCGTCAGCACCCGGCCTACCCGGGCAAGTGCCGGGGCCCTGAGCAGGCAGGGGGCACATTCGCCGTTGGGCACCCCGGCGCCCGTTAGAGGATGAGAACGGTACCAGCGCCACCACTGGGCTCCCCCCACTTGCTCAGGGCCCCGTCAGCAGCCGGCGCAATACTTACCTCTCCCCGTGCCTCTGCAGCTCCAGGCTCCAGGGCACCTGCAGGGCGCCCGCGCTTCCTCTCACAGCAGCGCCGCTGAATGACGTCATCATTCAGGGGCCGGCTGTGGCAGAGAGTAAGCGCGGGCGCCGGACAGGTGAGATTTGAGGTGTGTGTGTCTGTGTGTATCAGTGTGTGTGTGTGTGTGTAGTGCGGTGCTTTGTGTGTGTGTATGTGAGCGAGTGCTGCGGTGCTGTCTGTGTGTGGTGCTGTATGTGTGATGGTGGTGGGGGGAGGCAGAGATGGTGGTGTGGAGGCGATGATGATGGGGGGTGATGATGATGGGGGCAATGAGTGATGATGATGGGGAGGCAATGATGATGATCATGATGGGGAGGCAATGATGATGATGTGGAGACAATGATGATGATGATGAGGAGGCAATGATGATGATGATGGGGAGGCAATGATGATGATGATGGGGAGGCAATGATGATGATGATGGGGAGGAAATGATGATAATGGGGAGTCTTTCCACATCGCCATTTCCTGAGCTGTAACAGTGCAGAACGCAGCACAATGCAGAGGAGAGCTCCATATTTTGTATGGAGCATTATATGGGGACCAGTATCCTATATGGAGCATTATTTGGGGTCCAATATTCTTTATGGAGCATTATATTTGGCCCATAATACTGTATGGAGGACTATGTGGTGCCCATAATATTGTATGGAGGACTGTACTGTCCAGTCTGCACTGTGCGCTGTGAGGATTTGGCGGTTTCTGAGCTATTGTAGAATTTTCAATAGATATCACTCATGTAATGGAAGAAGTGAAGTGTTTGGCATTGTACTATACCCATATTTCTCTGCAGTATCTGTGCATCATGAATCGTGGTCTGCGTTAAAGGGGTCCATTGAGACTCTTTCGCCCGGGGCCCATAAAAACCTGGAGCCGGCCCTGGTTCCACCCCTCAGTGTGTCTGGGATGCAGTTACTGACAGCTTGGCCGTCCAATCTGGTACAGGGGCTTGCTGAGCTGTCAATGTGTAGATTGACAGCTCAACTATCCAATCTGAGACTGTGAGGCGTCGGCTGTCTCCATGTGTTCATTATTCCAGTTAATTGCCATGCTTCTTAACTGAGCTGTGTCTCACTGAACTCTGCCAGACGTACATTCAGCCTGTGAGGTTTTTTCTCATGTACCTTGAGTTCTGTATGCTTGATCTGTTGCCTGATCTTGAACTTCGTTCTGACCATCCGCCTGTTTAACCCCTTCAGCTCTGATCTGTTATCCTCCCGGTACTCTGTTCTTAGAACGTTACCTGACTACGCCTTTGTCTAGTCCTTCTGTTTATGATGTACCCTCCTGGCTTCTGACCCTGGACTCCTTGACCAATCTGACTCATGGCTTGAATTATGCAACCAATACTTATTGTTGCCCAATATGGTGCAATAATTATAACAGAGTATAGTATTTTTAGACAACCTGAAGCTCGAGTCCAGTGGATTAACTATTCATTGCCTTAGTGGTGGTGTCATGGTTCCACCCCTCAGTGTGTCTGGAATGCAGTTACTGACAGCTTGACCGTCCAATCTGGTTTAGGGGTGTGCTGAAGCTGTTGGTACTTTGATTGACAGCTTGGCCATCCAATCTGATACAGGGGCATACTGAGCTGTCAATGTGTTGATTTACAGCTCAACTATACAATCTGAGACTGTGAGGCCCTGGCTGTCTCCATGTGTTCATTATTCCAGTTAATTGCAATGCTTCTTAACTGAGCTGTGTCTCCCAGAACTCTGCTAGATGTACATTCAGCTTCTCATGTACCTTGAGTTCTGTATGCTTTATCTGTTGCCTGACCTTGAAATTCATTTTGACACCTGCCTGTTTAACCCTTTCAGCTCTGATCCGTAATCCTCCCAGTACTCTGACCTCGGACCGTTACCTGATTACGCTTTTGTCTCTTCCTTCTGTTTATGATGTACCCTCCTGTCTTCTGACCTTGGACTCCTTGACCAATTTGACTCATGGCTTGGCCGTGAAAAGTGACTAGCATCACAGGTGGTTTATAGTCTATTGATACAATGAAAAGGACTTTCTGAACACAAAAATAAAAAAACATGGCTGTCCATGTAATGAGCCCCTATACCTCTTTTTTCATCTTTGTATTCTTGTTTTGGCTGCCCTTCATTTCTCTACAGCCATTTTTGTAGCTTGTTATTACTTACAGAGCTTCCTGTCAGCCCTTCCTCTGTACTTCTAGACTACATTTCCCATGAGGTACAGCTATATCTGTCCCCAGTTCAAACACTCCCATTCTCAGTGCCCACCCACTTCAAACACAAAGCACTATCTTGAGACTTCTACAGAGTCTCAAGATGGATAAATTGCTAGCCACACAGTTTTTCCTTCCAATCATTCCCCCCTAGTTTTTGTTATCCTAAGACTTTCCTGTAGTCAATAATTTAACAGGTGCTGACACTAGCACTTCAAAGGCTCAGTGTACAGCAGATAGAAAAATTAGTCCGATAATTAATTAATTTAATGAAAAGCACTATGTAACAACGAGTAGCATCCTTTCTGGCGAAAGTTTGTGGTGCAGTTATAACTTATGTTGCTTCTCGTCTCTGCATACATCCCCAGTCACTCACAACTTACTGGGAAACATAGGCCTTGTCACCACCATTTAGATCACACTGCTCTTTGATCTGTCAACGGAGCCTGGCTTTTTGCATGCAGGATTGCCCTTGAATGACCAGCAATGTCCCTTTTGAAAAGCACAGACAGGGAATCTCTGTACTCTGTACTTTGAATGGACTATAACAAGATGTGAGGAGCTCTTTGGTCATGTTTGACAGATCAGGAACAGAGCAGAATGTTAGCAGTAAGTAAATTACCAACTTTCTTCATTATAATCTGCATGCCGGGAAAACCCCTTTTAAGGGGTAACCTTGGGACCTTTTTCCTGATAACCGTTGTTTTGAATTTTCAGATCACTAATTCTTACAGAAAATATACTATATCAAACAACGTACTTCAGAAAGATTAACAGTACAGTAGTATAAAGCGAATATCTAATATTTATAGTTTGTTTGCCAAACTGGAGATGCAAATAAAACTGGAAAAGTCAACACTAAAATTGTTGGATTCGCCAATACTATATGTACATTTTTTATAACATAAAACAGTTACCAATATAAAGAAAAAAGCATGAAATTTCAGTATGTGACTTGTTATCCCAGCTGAGAGAATAATTTACATAATAATCTTGTACATAGATGGATACACAATCAAGGCTTTCTTCTTTACTTATACCATTTTTTTCTTACTATTTTGTACTGCTATTTATATTTAATAGTGCTATCAGTGTTTGGTTTACAGAATCAAGCAAGATAAGGACAATACATAAATTAATCCAACTTCTGTGTATGCTACTTTTACAACTCTTAGTAAAAATGTCTCCATTACATCTTGGTTAGTTTACGATATCATATTAATTTAAATACTTTATAGTGTCTAAGAATATTGGTAAATTGTTAAATATTATCAAGGAAGATACTGTACAGTCTACTAGGACTGTTAAGGTAGATTACTAGGGATTAACTTTGAAATAGTAAAAGCTATGCAGTACACATTTTACTGTACCTGTACACATTGGAGCATTTAATCGTACCTGTCTGATACTTGCTTTACTTACTGTTTGCTGTTCTTGGAGAAGATTAGGTTTTCTTTTGTGATAATTTTTTTTTGGGACAAGTGAATGTGATGCTGATGGTGAGTGCAGAGACTGAGGCCGTGGCAAGGTGAAACTGTGCCTGCTACAGGATCAAAACAACACACATCATGTTGACTTAGCTTCCTGTCCCACTTTGTCGGGGGCACGAAATATCACTCTTGAACCCAGACCAGTGTGAAAAGGTTGTTGGATGGATAGCAGATAAGGCTTCCTGTCACTTTGCCAGCACCACCCTGTCCACCACACGGTCCAGTCTCCTCCGTAGCCATGATTTTGGACAACATAATCCTCACCCTGATCCACCTTTCTCCCACGATGTCAAGTCCCCAGAGACAAGTGATCCCACACTTGGACACTCTGAAGAACTGTTCACATTTCCATTTATAGACTCTGGCCTCTTGCCCTGGCTGTTTCAAGCAGGATATAAGTAGATCACAGGAAGCGATGCCCAAATATTTGAGCAGCCACGGTCACCAGAAGGCGATGGTGGGAAAATGCAATTACGGTCGCAAGAAGTGGAAGATGATGAGACAATTGCCAACAAGTGATGTTGTTAAGTCAGCAAGTCAGGAGGAGGACCAAGGTACGGACGATGAAGTCACTGACCCAACATGGGAAGGTGACATGCAGAGAGAGGACAGCAGCGCAGAGGAGGAGGGATTGGCAACACCACAACAGGCAAGAAGAGTCAGTGGGGTGGCCAGAGACAAAAGGCGGGCAACTGTTCCCCAGAACATCAAAATGGTTGAAGTTGTCAGGCCAAGGGTTAGGTGTTCCCGAGTCTTGCGCTTTTTTAAAGACAGTCCAGTTAGCCCAAAAAGGCCATTTGCAACATCTGCCATGCCAGCATCTGAAGCACAACTACCAGCCTAACCACCACCAACATGCTTAGGCACATGACAGCAAAGCAACCGACTAGATGGGACAAACTCCAGGTTACAGAAACATTGTCTGCGGGTGATACCACTGCCTCTTCCCCTATTTTACGTTCACGTCAATCCCCCTGTCCATAACACAGGCGAAGATACCTCCCACCCTGTACCTGTCATTGCACACATGCAACCCATGTCCACGTCCTTGTCCCAACACAACGTTCAGTTTTCTCTACCCCAGTCATTGAGACGCAAGTATAAATACGCAGCCACTCACCCAAAGGCCACAATACTAAAAGGCCACATTTCCTGACTGTTTGCTCTAGAAATATTGCCTTTTAGGCTTGTAGAGATGGAAACTTTCCACAACCTCATGGCGGCGGCCGTCCCTCGGTACTCGGTCTCCAGGCTCCACTATTTCTCCCAGTGTGCCATCCCCGCCTTACACAAGTATGTGTCCACATCAGACATGCCCTGACCAATGCTGTTACTGGGAAGGTCCACTGAACCACGGACATGGGGACAAGTGCTTGTGGCCAGGGATGCTACATTTCCCTGATGGCACACTGAGTGAACATTGTGGAAGCCGGGACCCAGTCAGACACTGGGACGAAACAAGTGCTACTGACACCAAGGATAGCGGACCCTGATTCAATCAGGGTTTCGCCCCCTTTTACAGCAGTTTCAGCACCTTCTCCTCCTCACCCTACATCTTTGAAACGTCAATATCAGTCGCAAACTGAAAGCACTGCAGCACTGCCTCAGCCAAACGTCAACAGGCTCTGCTGAAGCTAATCTGCTTAGGTGACAAACCGCACAATGATGCAGAGCTGTTGAAAGGTCTAGCAGACCAGACTGATCTGTTGCTCTCATCCCTAAATCTATAACCAGCATGGTCTTGTGTGACAATGGCCTTAACATGGTGGGGGCTCTAAATCTTGGCAACCTCACACACATACCATGCCTGGCAAATGTGCTCAACTTAGTGGTTCAGCGGTTCCTCAAAAGCTACCCAGATCTGCTTGAGCTACTTGTGAAATTACTATGCTTGTGTGCCCATTTCTGCAAGTCAGCTACAGCTGCCGTCGCCATGGCAGCGCTGCAGCAGTTTTTACAACTTCCTGCTCACCGATTCGTGTGCGATGTCACCACGCATTGGAGCTCAACGATACATATGTTGGCAAGGGTTTGTGAGCAGCAGTGGACAATAGTTGAATACCAGCTGCAACATTCCTATCGGTTTTCCAGTCAGCCTCCACACATAAGAGCTGATCAATGGGCATGGATGTCTGACATCTGTGCGGTTCTCCAAGACTTTGAGAACTCAACCAAGATGGTGAGCGAAGATTACACCATAATCCGCATAACCATTCTGCTTCTCTGTCTACTGAAATGCTCTCTGGTCAGAATTAAGGAGGAGGCTTTGCAGGCGGAGCAAGTTGAGATGGAGCAAGAAACTATACAAGGTGATGATACACAGAACATCATCATCTCATCTTCTCAACGTGGATTGAGTGATCATGAGGAGGAGAAACAGGAACTGGTTGCCTGTGCTACAGATGGTAGTAGCCACAACACCTTCATCCCGTCTGTTCAGCATGGATGGCCTGAAGATGAAGAGGAGAGGGAGGATGAGCTAGAGGATGAGAAGGAGAAGATGGACAGTCCTCCTGTTGGTGGGGACTGGGAAGTCTTGGCTGTTGGAAGTCTGGCACACATGGCTGAGTTTATGTTCTGCTGCCTTTCCCATGACCCTCGCGTTCTACGCCAACACTAATTACGTTTTGGTCACACTTCTAGGCCCCTGCTGCAAGGAGAACTTTCTATCTCTCCTTCTTGTGGAAGATAGGTGTAATAAAATGCTGCAGTATCAAAATGCCCTAGTCGAAGAATCATTAAAAAATTCCCATCTGACAACGCTGGCGACAGAGGTCACAGTTTCTTGGACAACCAATGGGTAAAGATGAGGGAGAGATACACCAAATGCAGCAGAGGCAGGGGAACACTATCAAAGGTCTTGGACAGTTTTCTCAGACCCTCCCAGGCCCAGAACCTCATGCGCGGGATATTGTAACAAGGAGGGAAAAGTTTGTTTTTTAGTGCAGCAGGCGGTATTATAACTTATAGGCAAATCCGTCTGTCAACTGAAAATGCTATAGTGCTGCTGTAGAAAATAGCGCAAATAGGGTCTTATCAAAGATATAAATGGTTTAATACAATTGAATTGTACTCACCAGATGGAGCTATAATTGAGCTTGTAGGAATATTCGCTACAGCAGATCCACCGATCCATAAATGACCAACCATAGGAAAAAAAAAAAGTTGGGTAGATGTGGACTTATCCTGCGCTGCTGAATAATTGAGGAATCCGATGTATTATAATAACATGTATTTTTTATTCAACGCGTTTCAAAGTTCAAGACTTCTTCATCAGGAAATATACCACCTAGACTTCTTCATCAGGAAATATACCACCTAGACTTCTTCATCAGGAAATATACCACCACAAGTTTTTCTTCTTTAACAAATTTGCAAAAATTTCTACATTTCTGTTTTTTTCAGTCAAGATGGGGTGCAGAGTGTACATTAATGAGAAGAAAATGAACTGTTCTGAATTTACCAAATGGCCGCAATGAAACAAAGAGTGAAAAATTTAAATTGGTCTGAATACTTTCCGTACCCACTGTTTGTATATATATATGTATATATATATATATATATATATGTGGTGTAATGACCCCTGATGCAGCTAGGGGGCACTGTGTATGGCCCTCGGGATATGCATGGAGGCATGTGATGGATGGACGGTATGTATCGCAGAGGTGGGTGGCCCTGTGTTGGAAGCCTGGATATGTTTTGGTTCAGCAGATCTACTGCTGAGTTGTGCTATACATTGGGAGGCTTCCAGGTGACTTGGAGAGCTGGGCGGGTCCAGTCACCTACAAACCCACCCAAGGGGTATGTGTCTGAATACCCGGGATAAAACCTGTATGTAATGGTGTGTATCTGAAGGACCTGTGGTGAGGTCATGACCATGTGACCTAACCATGTGATTCCTGACCTCACCTGTGGGTGGAGTTACACCTATGTAATGGAGTGTGTTTGGCACCTGGGGAAGTGTGTGTGGGAGTTTACCAGTGTGGACAGACTTCCATGTGTTAAGGCAGGACGTTACAGAGAGGACTCTGTGTCTGAGGAGTGAGGCTCCAGGCTGAAGCTGAAGCATTGAAGATTTGTATTGTATGTTACTATGAGGTTTATGATGTAATAAACCTGATGAACTTTTGATAAAAGTGCGTCCTGATTTACCTCTGAAGCAGCCGAGTGAGTGAAACCTTACAATTGGTGGAGAATGCGGGCAGTGACCCAAGGACCACATGTTGCAGGACTGGGAATCAGGAACCAGAGGAGGAACGGACGGTCTGTGAAAACCGTGAGTGTGACCAGTGGTCACGAATAAACTGTGTTTATGTTTATGTGGTGCCTCTGAAGATATGAGGTATCTGAAGAAGCTGTTAAGCAGTGGTGACAGACAGGAGTCTGCGTTATGTTGACAGGGGTCATTGAAAATGGAGAAAAAAGCATGCTGATAGGATACCTCAGAGGAGGTGTCTGGAAAATCTCTCTGGCCGAGAGTGTAACAGACAGGAGTCTGTGTTGTACTGACGGGTCAGTGAAAGACTGTTTTTTTCCTCTGTGGGATGCCTCTATGAAGAGGAGGTGTCCGGAAAGTCTCTCTGGCCGAGAGTGTAACAGACAGGAGTCTGTGGTGTGCTGACGGGTCAGTGAAAGCTGCTTTTCCTTTGTGATGCCTCTGAGAGGAGGTGTCCGGAAATCTCTGTGGCCAAGAGTGTGACAGACAGAAGTCTGTGTTGTGCTGACGGGTCAGTGAGAAACTGTTTTTTTTTTTTCTGGAACACGTGTGAGGTGTTTGCTGTGGCTCGGAGGGGTCATGAAGGTGACAAGCGGCTGGCTGTGACTCGTGGGGTCACGAAGGTGACAAGCGGCAAGACAGCGCAGCGTGCAGAGACTTGTGGTAGCAGGAGCTACAGTGACTGTTGCAGCAAGAGGTTCTGCAGCAGCCGGAGCTGCAGTAACAGCCACAGCAGCTTAGGAGTAGTATCTGGAGGTGCTGGTTGTTGGTGGCTGCAACGGAAGCGGTGGCAGTACCAGCAGGAGCTGGTGTGGTAAAAAGGATAGTGTGGACTGGGGCCTGTAAGAGCCGTGGTGTGTACACCAGTGATGGGTGGTGTCCTTAAAAGGGGAGGAGTCCCAAAAGGGGGTGGTAACCCAAATTGGGATGGTGTCCCAAAAGGGGCGGAGTCTAAAAGGGGGTGATAGCCCAAATCAGACTAGTTGCCCAAAAGGGGGTGGAGTCCCAAAAGGGGGCGGTAACCCAAATTGGGATTTGGGGGCCCGGAAGGGGCGGAGTCCCAAAAAGGGGCAGCAAATCAAAAGGGGATGGTGGCCCAAAAAGGGGTGGAGCTTCCAAAAGGGGTGGCACCGGTTACCTCAGTGGACATGGCTGAGGAACAGCGGTGTGAGTGTTATACTATTCCGCATGTGGCATAGACTTCCCGTTTGATAACAGCCCACAGGTGTGTACTGTAATGTTACATCGGGAAGGAGTCTCTGGACGGTTCGGCTCAAAGAGTCAGGTGACTCTGAAAGGAACTCCGCTAGTTCTCTGTCTGACCGAGAAAAAGGTCCAGGTGTGCTGCATACATGGACTCACTGTGGACTATATGGTGGACAGAGTGATGCTGGAGATGTCTACAAGTGTCGAGGCTCAAAATGGCGTATACCACCGAACTTATTGTACCCGTATGAGAGGAAGCGGGACTTTGTATTTTTTGAAAATGCATGGGAGGTTGATGAAGTGTGGGGTTGCTCAGAGGAGAGACTGAATGACCCTAAGGGAGCCCCACAGCAGGCGACTGTAGTGGTTCCTTGTCATGTGAGGTGTGAAAAGGAGGTATCTCCACCTAATATCGATAGTCTAGAGTCCCAGGTGACCAGAAAAAAGTATGGGTCAGACCAACTCGGGGACTTGGACGTGACAAGACGTGTGATCGTGAGAAACGGTATAGCTCCAGAAAAGGGGGCAGAGACCTGTCTAAGTAGGGAGGTGCTGTTCCAGGATGACAGGGGGAGTAGGAGTGACTCCTATGCAGACTGTGACTCGACTGCAAGGGAAAGTGAGTGCAGTAAGCTGGAGCTCTCTAAAGTTACTGAGAGTCGTGAGACAGTTGAAGCTGCGGATGCCGGAACAGGCGGAACTCTGAAGAAGCAGAGTGTGGGTGGGCAAGAAAGCCCATCTGAAAATGTAATTGAAGAGGTGATGGTGCGACATATGCTGGCTAAAAGAGAGCAGGACCATGAGATGGAGCTGCTTAAAGAGTCAGTGAAAGAGACAGTCGAGCGAGAATAGGTCCTAAGACAAGTGATTGAGCATAAAGTGGAGGAGCTGGAGAAGGAAGTCTTTAAGCTCAGAGAGGCCCAAGAGAAGCATCAGCAGGAGCTTCTCCGGAGGGAGGATGAGTGTCGCAGCTTGGCAGAAGAGCGAGATAGAGTTCTCAGAGAGCTCAAGATAAAGGAGGAGACTAGTGCTCAGCTCCAGAAATCCACGGGAGAAGAAATCCAGCAGAAGTGCCATGCAGATGGATACACAAGGGAGAACGATGTCTTGGAAAACTGTACTAACGCTCAGGACGAGGAGGTCCAACAGTCTGTCCAAGAAGGTGACGGGTCGGTTTTCAAGTGTATAATAGAGGTACCCGAAGACATGCATGAAGCTTGTGCCAGTGAGGATGTACATGAGGCCTTTAGAAAAGCGGTGGAAGCATGTAGTGTGAACTGGGTGCCAGAGAAGAAGCAGTTGGTTATACTGTCGACTAGGGAAGTCACAATGAAGCGAGTGGCCATCCTGAGGGACATGCACCTACATTGTCTCTGCACAAAGCAAATAATCCTGTTGAGAAATCACGAAGCCACTCGACGTCTGGAGCAAGCAAGAAAGGCTCAAAGTCAGCTTGGATTGATGGAAGACATCATTCAAGTGCCCAGAGGTCTGGTGAAGAAAGTCATCGGAAGACTTGGGAAAGTGATGCAGGCGATGGTGAACAAGTCCGGTGTGACGAGAGTCAGGATTCCGGCTGATGACGAAGTCCAGGTAGTGGGTAAAGATGGGATGGTTCCGTTCCTCATTATCGGATCCATGGAGAGCCTTGGGAATATCCGGATGCTCCTGGAGTATCGTGTGTCATACCTGAGAGAAGTAGAGCAGCTATGACTTGAGAGGGACCAGGTCAACAGAAACCTGCAGGAAATGAAAAGAAGATGGCCTTCACCTTCAACCCGTGGTATTGAGAGGAGAAGAGGTTCGCTTAAGACTACAAGTCCTCAAGCTGGAGCTAATACAGGAAGTAGGTCGCCTGATGGAAGAGGTAGAAGTAGCGATGCCTCAGTTAGCCCAGTGATGAGTGTCCTAAGCAGGAGAACCTGTAGTGGACGAAATAAAAAGGACTCAGACCAGACAGGACGTATGAGTGCAAGGGAATTGCGACGCCGTACTGACCGCTGGGGATGCGGGTGGTCTGACAGGGGGGAGTCAGCAACAGATGTGACAGAGTCGGAGGACAGACACCTACAAAAGAGATCAGTAGCAGGGCCCGACTTAGAGAGACGGTGTGACTGGCAGAGACGACCGAGAAGGATTTCTGGTCGGGTAACAAGTGTTCAACCCCACAAGTTTGAACAGAGGGGGGAGGTATGTGGTGTAATGACCCCTGATGCAGCTAGGGGGCACTGTGTATGGCCCTCGGGATATGCATGGAGGCATGTGATGGATGGACGGTATGTATCGCAGAGGTGGGTGGCCCTGTGATGGAAGCCTGGATATGTTTTGGTTCAGCAGATCTACTACTGAGTTGTGCTATACATTGGGAGGCTTCCAGGTGACTTGGAGAGCTGGGCGGGTCCAGTCACCTACAAACCCACCCAAGGGGTATGTGTCTGAATACCCGGGATAAAACCTGTATGTAATGGTGTGTATCTGAAGGACCTGTGGTGAGGTCATGACCATGTGACCTAACCATGTGATTCCTGACCTCACCTGTGGGTGGAGTTACACCTATGTAATGGAGTGTGTTTGGCACCTGGGGAAGGGTGTGTGGGAGTTTACCAGTGTGGACAGACTTCCATGTGTTAAGGCAGGACGTTACAGAGAGGACTCTGTGTCTGAGGAGTGAGGCTCCAGGCTGGAGCTGAAGCATTGAAGATTTGTATTGTATGTTACTATGAGGTTTATGATGTAATAAACCTGATGAACTTTTGATAAAAGTGCGTCCTGATTTACCTCTGAAGCAGCCGAGTGAGTGAAACCTTACAATATATATATATATATATATATATATATATATATATATATATATATATATATAATATACAGTACAGACCAAAAGTTTGGACACACCTTCTCATTTAAAGATGTTTCTGTATTTTCATGACTATGAAAATTGTAAAATTACACTGAAGGCATCAAAACTATGAATTAACACATGTGGAATTAGAGTATATACTTAACAAAAAAGTGTAAAACAACTGAAAATATTTCTTTTATTCTAGGTTCTTCAAAGTAGACACCTTTTGCTTTGATGACTGCTTTGCACACTCTTGGCATTGTCTTGATGAGCTTCAAGAGATACTCACACCTTAATAATGAGGAAAAAATATTTTCTGAGGCCCTCCACTACGTCTTTTCAAAGGGGTATTGGAGTGCCTCCTTCTAATTTTTGGAATTCCTTACACTTTAAAGCATATGCTTTACCAGTCTAGGAGACTCATTACTTAGTATATGTGCACACGATCAGTAATCGCTGCGGGTTTGACGCTGTGTACTTATGCAGTGTCAAACCCTCAGCGGTCAGCTGTTACAGCATAGTGGATGGGATTTCAAGGAATCCCATGCCCATTATGCGTCCATAGACGCCCGCGGCTCACCTGTGGAGATGGGCATGTGGCGCATCTCTCCAGACCACAGCATGTCAATTTCTCTTGCGGAGACGCTAGTCTGCAGTTTGTGTAAGGTGAACTTTCGCAGTAGGGAGAGTGTATTACAGGCATCTACTCAGGAATTATTGCCTTATACTCCTAGCTGCTGCAACCTATCAAAAATATATCAATACTCTTCCAGATTCCAAAACTTCATTGCTTTTTTCCATACACTGATTGACAGATTTGTGTTCTTTTATGGTGATCTCAACTCAGAAATTTATCAAAGCAGGCAAAATGAACTGATTTAATCTGTCCATTAACAGTTTCTCTGTAGCATCTGTTTGTAAGAGGTAGTGCTGGGAGACTTTGCGCTACTGGAGCTGGAATTAGCACTTCTGAACTCTCCAGTGTATTGTTTCCATCCATTTCTTGGTGTTTCTTGAAGTACCGTATTTTTCGGACTATAAGACACACCGGACCATAAGACGCACCCCAAATTTTCAGAAGGAAAATTGGGAAAAAAAAATAATGTGTCAAATGGGGGTCCGTCTTACAGTCCGAATTCAGCTTACCAGCGAACGGATCAGCACAGGTAGAGGAGTGGTCACTGGGGTCGTTCGGTGGTCCAGGTTGGTGCGGTAGTGGTGCTCTGTGGGGTGGCTGTGTTCTGTGGGGTGGCTGTGCTCTGTGGGGTGGATGTGCTCTGTGGGGTGGCTGTGTTCTGTGGGGTGGTTGGGCACTGTGCGGTGGCCATATACTCACAAATCCGGTGGCGGTCCCAATGCAGCTTCCCTGCGGTGCGGTGGTGGTGTCAGGGCAGCAGCGGGGCTCTGTGCTGCGTCGGGGGCTCCGCCGGCATTTCGTCCTTGCCGGAAAGCCCCCCGCAGCTGCGACGCAGTGCCAGGCTGAAGGAAGGCCGCCAGGGGCCTCCGGTGGCGGTCCCGATGCACCCTGTGGTGCGGTGGTGGTGTCCGGGCAGCAGCAGGGCTCTGGGCTGCGTGGGGGGCTCCGCCGGCATTTCGTCCTAGCCGGAAAGCCCCCCGCAGCTGCGACGCGGTGCCGGGCTGAAGAATGGCCACCAGGGGCCTTCGGCAAGATGGCCGCCGCATACTCATTCAAATCTCGGCAACTAGATCTCTTCCCGAGATCTCGTCTCCCGAGATCTCAGGACAAGATCTCGTTGCCGAGATTTGAATGAGTATGCGGAAAAAAGTGCGTCTTAGGCCCCGTGCACACTTTGCGGATTCACTTGCGTTTTTTCCTAAAACCGCAGGTAAACCGCACTGCGGTTTTGGCGCGGTTTTACTGCGGTTTTGGCACGTTTTTTAGTGCGGAATTGCCCTGCGATTTTACACCTATAATGGAATCGGTGTAAAACCGCAGCGGAATCCGCACAAAGAATTGACATGCTGCGGTTTTAAAACCGCACCCAATCAGCGCGGAAAATTCTGCAGTGTGTGCACAGCTTTTTTTTTTCCCCTTCACTAACATTGTACTGTACATGGCGTGCGGTTCTGCAGCGGTTCCGCAGCGCAAAAACCGCAAAGTGTGCATGGGGCCTTATGGTCCGAAAAATACGGTATGTTTGGGGTCATTGTCCTGCTGGAGAACCCATGACCTAGGATGCAAACCCAGCTTTCTAACACTGGGCACTACATTGCCATCCAAAATCCTTTTGGAATCTTAACAGTTCATGGTGCTTTGCACACAGTCAAGGTACCCAGAGCCAGGGGAGCAAAACAACCCAAAAATATCTCTGCACCTCCACCTTTTATTTGTAGGCCTCACTCCATTTACAATAAACAGTAGAATTATATGCTTTACCAAAAAGCTCAATCTTGGTCTCACCTGTCCACAAGATGCCTGCTGGCCCTCCATAAATTGTGCAGGCCGCCCACTGGCCCTCCAAGTTTCAAACTTTACAGTATTAATATGAAAAAGAAAATTTTCCCACCTCAGATGTATAAGTTATACTGCAGTAGCAATATACGGCTATGCAAGTCATAGCCGCCTAATGGCCCTCCAAAAATGCTAAGTGAGGGCTGGCTGCTGGCCCTCAAACAGCTGAGTGAGGGCCACATGATGGCCCTCCAACAATAGTGAAGGCCAACTGCTGGCCATCTAACAATAGTACAGGCCGCTTGATGGTTTTCTACAAATGAGAGCAGCCTGGTGGCCATAAAAAAAAAAACTTTGCAACTTTCAGAGTCCCTCCTACATAAATTATACAGGATATGTTTGATCATGTTTCACACACCACATGCCAGATAAGGTAGTAAAATGTTAAAATTAAATTTCCTGGTGAATTTTATTTCACCATTGAAAGCAATGCAAATGTGAAAAAATGCAGCAAAAGCGCTCCTTGTGAACATAGCCCAAGGTGTGGAGGAGAATTTTTTTCCTCTTATTTAGTTTGACTTACAGTGCCTACAAGTAGTATTCAACCCCTGCAGATTTAGCTGGTTTGATAAGATGCAAATAAGTTAGAGCCTTCAAACTGCAAACGAGAGTAGGATTTATTAACAGAAGCATAACTCTTACAAAACAAAAGTTATGTTGCTCAGTTGAATTTTAATAAATTTTAAACATAAAAGTGTGGGTCAATTATTATACAACCCCTATGTTTAATATTTCGTGGAATAACCCTTGTTTGCAATTACAGCTAATAATCGTCTTTTATAAGACCTGATCAGGCCTGCACAGGTCTGTGGAGTTATCTTGGCCACTCCTCCATGCAGATCTTCTCCAAGTTATCTAGGTTCTTTGGGTGTCTCATGTGGACTTTAATCTTGAGCTCCTTCCACAAGTTTTCAATTGGGTTAAGGTCAGGAGACTGACTAGGCCACTCCAACACCTTGACTTTTTCCCTCTTGAACTAGGCCTTGGTTTTCTTGGCTGTGTGCTTTGGGTCGTTGTCTTGTTGGAAAATGAAATTCCGACCCATCTTAAGATCCTTGATGGAGGAGCGGAGGTTCTTGGCCAAAATCTCCAGGTAGGCCGTGCTATCCATCCTCCCATGGATGCGGACCAGATGGCCAGGCACCTTGGCTGAGAAACAGCCCCACAGCATGATGCTGCCACCACCATGCTTGATTGTAGGGATGGTATTCTTGGGGTCGTATGCAGTGCCATCCAGTCTCCAAACGTCACGTGTGTGGTTGGCACCAAAGATCTCGATCTTGGTCTCATCAGACCATAGAACCTTGAACCAGTCTGTCTCAGAGTCCTCCAAGTGATCATGAGCAAACTGTAGACGAGCCTTGACATGACGCTTTGAAAGTAAAGGTACCTTACGGGCTCGTCTGGAACGGAGACTATTGCGGTGGAGTACGTTACTTATGGTATTGACTGAAACCAATGTCCCCACTGCCTTGAGATCTTCCCTGAGCTCCTTCCTTGTTGTCCTTGGGTTAGCCTTGACTCTTCGGACAAGCCTGGCCTCGGCACGGGAGGAAACTTTCAAAGGCTGTCCAGGCCGTGGAAGGCTAACAGTAGTTCCATAAGCCTTCCACTTACGGATGATGCTCCCAACAGTGGAGACAGGTAGGGCCAACTCCTTGGAAAGAGTTTTGTACCCCTTGCCAGCCTTGTGACCCTCCACGATCTTGTCTCTGATGGCCTTGGAATGCTCCTTTGTCTTTCCCATGTTGACCATGTATGAGTGCTGTTCACAAGTTTGGGGAGGGTCTTAAATAGTCAGAAAAGGCTGGCAAAAGAGATCATTAATCCACACATGTGAAGCTCATTATTCTTGGTGCCTGAACTACTTCTTAATACTTTAGGGGGACCAAACAGAATTCTTGTGGTTTGAGGGGTTGAATAATAAATGACACTCTGAATTAACTTTTAACGTTTAAAAAAAAAAAAAAAAAAATTAAAACAAAAATTTTTGCTGCAGTGCATTTCCCACTTCCAGGCTGATCTACAGTACAAATGTCACAATGCCAAGTTAATTCCGCATGTGTCAACCAGCTAAATCTGCAGGGGGTTGAATACTACTTGTAGGCACTGTATATACAAGTCATTATCCTGGAAAGAATGTTTCTTACATGTTACATCTCTGATTGTGTCACAACTGCTGGACCCAGTAACATGAGAGATGCATTGTTGGAATCAGGCTCTCTTTTCCTACATTATGCTGCTCTCATATATGGCAGCAAAAACCTGGTGACAGATTCTCTTTAATCCTCGCTTACTTCAGAACATGTAATCCGATTTTGGTCTCTCTTCTTTTCACACACCTGCTTCTGTGCAGGTCTGCTAACATTAGGACCATAGGTCATTCTTCTTTCAGCACTCTTCCCTATCTGCCTAGCAACATGAACTGAATTCCTTTTGCACACGTAACTCCTCCCACCATGGGCTGGCCCCAAAGTTAACTGTATCCACTGGTTGCTAGCTAAGTGCTGCAGGCACTGTGTCAACAGCTTTTCCACTCCTTTTACACATTTTTTAAATGGATTGCTCATGGATGCACATTATTCCATGGCACTTTTGCCATGTCTTTTTTTATTGGTAACCATTGAAAGCATATTTTACTTTGGTCTGAATTCAGATCAAACTCGCCCTTTCTAATGAATGTATATGCGTTTCTAACAAAAACAGTATTACATTAAAGCCATCCAAGCTGTATTCATTTGATGTCCTGTTGAAACCTGGATGTGTGAGTAAGGACATATATAAAGAAGGACTGACACATGCATGTACAATATAAAATAACATAATCGGATGTTGCCCTGCCTGCTTCCAGTGCTGTCTCTCCACTATTGCTAAGTTTTCTTTATACTAGCTGCAATGGTGATATCATAACTACAGCTCACATCACCAGTGCTGCAGTATGATGTAGGGGCACAGACCCTGATTCCAGCAATGTGTCACTTAGATAAGTGGGTGCAACAGTTTTGATAAAATCATTCTTTCTCTGTTTCTCTGCAGAGCTCAGAAAGCTGAGCCCTGTATAACTCCGCCTATACCACCAATTGGCAGTTTTTGTGTGCAGTGTGCATTGAGGGAAAGCTGCTAATCAGTGGCGGGGGCAGGGTTGGACCAGGAGGCATGAGGTAGCTTGTGCCATAGTGATAATATCCTGCTGATAAAATTAACTTTATTGAACCTACTGCAAATAACCCAGTAAATGATACATCATTACTAGTGATGAGAGAACATGCTCGGATAAGGTGTTAACCGAGCATGCTCGTGTGCTAACCAAGTGTCTTCAGCGTGCTCGAATAATATGTTTGAGTCCCCACGCTTCCATGTCTCATGGCTGTTAGACTGCCTAACAAACAGGAAAGCCATGCATGTGTTATAACTGTCTAAAAGTCGCGAGACATGCAGCCGCGTGAGCTTGAACATATATTTCAAGCACGCCGCAGACACTGGGTGAGCACCTGAGCATGCTCGGATTATGCCTTATCTGAGCACGTTCGCTCGTCACTGATCGCTACACAACTCCGGCTTCAGCAGCAACGTCGTTTCTCATATAGCCCGTTGGGAAAATTAATTTTCCACCCATGGTCTATATGACTGACAGATTGCTGTCAGATACTTGGTGTTTATTAGTATGAGACTTTGTAGAGTAACCCAGTGTTGGTGTGGTCCCTGTGAGAAAATAGAGACCTTGATAAGAAGATTTCACTCATTTTTATGTGCTTATTAATTTGTATTATTTTTCATTTACATGGATTTTCCCATGAGCAAAGTACATTTTAATTAATAAATTTTGGAAAGATGTTGATTAAAATTAACTTTGTTGGTAGGAAAGCATCTAAGAACAGTCCTTCTTATAATATTGTTACTCTCCAGTGAGACATCCAGGCCTCTCTTAAACTCGCCATCACCACCTCCTCAGGCAAGGAATTTCAGATTCTCACTGCCCTAGCAGTAAAGAATCCTCTTATATGTTGGTGGAAAAAACCTTCTCTCCTCCAGATGCAGAGAATGCCCCCTTGTGACCGTCACCTTCCTTGGTATAAACAGATCCTCGGAGAGATATTTATATTGTCCCCTTATATACTTATACATATTTATTAGATCGCCCCTCAGTCATCTTTTTTCGAGACTAAATAATCCTAATGTTGCTAATCTCTCTAGGTATTGTAGTTCCCCATCCCCTTTATTAATTTGTTGCCCTCCTCCTCGCTCTAGTTCCATTATATCCTTCCTGAGCACCGGTGCCCAAAACTCTACACAGTACTCCATGTGCGGTCTAACCAGGGATTTGTACAGAGGCAGTATAATGCTCTCATCATGTGTATCCAGACCTTTTTTAATGCACCCCATGATCCTGTTTGCCTTGGCAGGCGCTGCCTGGCACTGGCTGCTCCAGGTAAGTTTATCATTAACTAGGATCCACAAGTCCTTCTCCATGTCATATTTACCCAGTGGTTTCCCGTTCACTGTGTAATGGTGATATTGATTCCTTCTTCCCATGTGTATAACCTTACATTTATCATTTTTTAACCGCATCTGCCACCTTTCAGCCCAAGTTTCCAACTTATCCAGATCCATCTGTAGCAGAATACTATCTTCTCTTGTATTGACTGCTTTACATAGTTTTGTATCATCTGCAAATATTGATATTTTACTGTGTAAACCTTCTACCAGATCATTAATATGTTGAAGAGAATAGGTCCCAACACCGACCCCCTGCGGTACCCCACTGGTCAATGCGACCCAGTTAGAGAATATACCATTTATAACCACCCTCTGCTTTCTATCACTAAGCCAGTTACTTACCCATTTACACACATTTTCCCCAGACCCACCATTCTCATTTTGTGTACCAACCTCTTGTGTGTCACGGTATCAAACGCTTTGGAAAAATCAAGATATACTACATCCAAAGACTCACTTGGTCCAGTCTATAGCTTACCTCTTCATAAAAGCTGATTAGATTGGTTTGACAGGAGCGATTCCTCATAAACCCATGCTGATATGGAGTTAAACAGTTATTCTCATTGAGATAATCCGGAATAACATCCCTCAGAAACCCTTCAAATATTTTACCAACAATAGAGGTTAGACTCACTGGCCTATAATTTCCAGGTTCACTTTTAGAGCCCTTTTTGAATATTGGTACCACATTTGCTATGCGCCAGTCCTGTAGAACAGACCCTGTGCAGACCCACTGAACCGTGCGGAATCACTGCGTCCAATACAATACTCTCACGTCTCCGCAAGATAAATAGACATGCTGCGGTCTGGAAAGATGTGCCGCATGTCCGTCTCCACAGGTGAGCCACGGGTGCCAGTCCATGCATAGTGGTCATGAGATTTCTTGCTGTAACATGGCCACTGCGGGTTGAACGATGCGTATGTACGCAGCGTCCAACCCGCAGCGTTTACTGACTGTAGGAACATACCCTTAGGGTTATCTTGTGAGAGTCACGCATCACATGGTTTTCTAATTCTGGAAACCCAACTTGTGACTATTTAGTTAAACAGTAAGTCCCTTTAGTGCAGGGAGAAATGTGAAAATCTTGTGAGATGAGCAATGATATAAACCTCTGGGGAAAAGTATCCTATTTACCTTTGTCATACTAGTATACATCAGTATGCGTTTTTTTACTGTTCAGAAAAGCTCATAGTCATCCCACAAAAACATATAATTTGGGGTATACATTACATATGTGACGCAAGTCCAAGTATCTTTGGAGAAATCCAATGTTTAAAAGATAACTTACATTTAACTGTCCTGTAATAGTCCAAATATCAATGATATTTTGTGTTTAATGGGTCTAAAAATAAGCTTATTGCAGCGTGTCCTGCTTTTCAGTCTGCTGAGAATCAGTTACAGTGTGTGGAGAAATTCAGCAGCATGTAGTTAATGTCCTCTCAGTACCACTGTAAGGAAAATGAAGAACAGTTCTTACTGAAATCAATGGTCATTCAGACCAAAGTGGTGGGCCACTTGGGAGACGCCAGATGATGCCAAAGATCCAGCTGGGACATGTAGTCCCAATGGCAGCAGATAATGATGTCATGGTAGCTGAAGTGGGTCGCTGGACCCTCAACACTTCCCTCGTGTCCACAACAATTGTCAATAGCTGGAGGTGGCACTTGTGGATGGTATAGGATCCCCGGGGGTGTCTGGGTGTAAGTTTAGGAGCGCCCGTTGTGTTTGTGCAATCTCAAGCAGCCAGACACACAGGTGAACTTGCAAACATAACAATTTTACTGAAATAGATAATGAGGTACAGTCTTTCTCTTAAAGGCAAAAATTCACAGTATATTGTGCATATGGAAGTAATGGTTCTCTCCTCATGAGACAAGCGAGGTTATGGCCTCTCAGGGCGGCTGGAGCAGAGTTCTCTTCACTTGCTATTAGAGGCAGTGTTATGCGCAGTCCTGATGGAGGGACCTTCACAGATTGGCTCTCTGTGGAAAAACAGTAAAGTACTCACAGTTTTGAGCCTACCATTTCCTTTCACAGGGGGTAGGTTAAGCAAAGTCAGTGGAAATGTGAAACAGCCCGCTGTATCCCACCTTGTCATTTAGTGCTGTGGTGATATGAAACTGTCTGCAGACCTAAGGCACATTAAAAAAAATTATAATATTTTCTGTTGCTGAATGTGATACAGCTGCCGTATCCCACATTGCCATTTTGTTGCAGTGATATGAAGCTGTCTGTGTTATGTTCTGCTACAAGCACTAAGGAAAGAAAGGGATATCTGTCCCTACAATAGAACTAAGCTCAATCCCTACGATGTAACGGGGAACCTGATCCTGCGATCAGACCCACTAAAGTCCTCAGCTAGTCTGAACGAAGACCTATAGATGCGAGGGAGGAATCCCTACAAGCACTAGGGACTGGGATAAAAGATGGACACCTCCTAACAGAAGTTGTAGCAGTAAAAAGAAAAAAACAAAACAACATAGAACATAGAGGTCTGAAGACCAGGCAAACTATTTGAGTAAGGTAACAAAGCACCCGACTAGCTTAAGAGTAGATTTACAATGAAGTCCAGCAAAGCCAGAAGGGCGGAGCCAGA
>JARQOD010000009.1:118667663-118718679 GCA_033576555.1 Oophaga sylvatica | reverse complement strand
GTTCGTGACGCCAAAAGATGAGTCGCTCGGCCAGGGCTGTGGGGTACTCGGCATCGAGCCCGTTCACTTCAAGGGGGGATGTCACGGGTAGCGCAGCTCGGTCCGTGGCCCTGGGCGCTCACTAAAAAGGGGAATATTTACAGGGGATTATAGGTTTGTAGAAATGTTTGTGACGCCACCTGTGGTTCCTGGTCAGGATGACCAGCGCTGCAGGATAGATCCTCTGAGGGGTTGTTACTGGGCAGCAAGGTGTTACGTCTCCCACAGGCAAGACTGATCCCTCAGGGTATATGGCGGTGTAGGGGTGCAGGATCAATAAGGCAGACACACACAAGAAAGTCTCTTTCTGTACCTTTACTGATGGTATAGCTGCAGGCACGTCCCGGGAAGCTGTCAGGGTGGAGGATGCACATCCAGTAATCCCACTGAGTAGGTGTAGGGCCTCCTTACTTATTTATGTGTGTGAGTTTCTGACCTGTATAGAACAAAGTCTAACTCTGCCTTCTTCGTGTACGCCCGGCTGATCTTGTGGTGAGGCCTTCTCTTGGACAGAACTAAGTCTCTAATGGTAGCGCTGACCAGACTCCTGTTCTTCCTGACCCCGGTTACGTATCAGCACTGCTGGGCCCCTGCGACCTGTAGTCCCACAGGGTCTCCGGTTTCTCCCACTAGTCTTGAAGATGATAGCAAGCTCGGACCCGGTGTCCGGTAGTGCAGAGCAGAGGTAAGCGATCAATGCTGTTTCAACCTCTAACGCTCTCTTCTTTCTTCCACTTGCCTTTCGTCCTACTATAACCTTTAACATAAGCACAAGCAGCAGTGGTTGGCAGTTTTCTTCCACACTCCTCTTACAGCTAGCTAACTCCCAGCTAGGCTGTCTTACAAGATCTCTCTCTGCTCTCTTCTGCAGACTCCTCTCTTCTCACTCTCAGATAGACTGCACTGAACTGCTATATTCTCCACTACCCTTATATACCTAAGTACTCTCCAAGGGCTCCCTCTGGTGGCACCAGGGAAATGTGAAGTGTGAATGCATATCAGGTTGTTATGTTTGTGGGTTTACCTTTTGTACATCCTCCAGGGTAACATGTGGCTCCAGAGCGCAGCTGGGCTACACATCCCTACCCCCCATTTCCTCAAGATGGTTGTATCATCATTGTAAATATGCACCTGTAATTGGTGTCACCCCCACCTCATTGTAAATTCTAAGCTCTGAAGAGCAGGGTCATCATTAACTTTGCTTTAGTTGTTTTATTATCTTAAACTTGGTACCTTTTGACTGTTTTATATGAACTGCTGACTCGTAAAGCTATGAGAAATGTGTTTGCAATATATAAATAAAGGTTAATATCTATTCTATTATTTCTAAACACTGTTTTTCAGTGATTACTTTGTATCTCTGTTCATACTGCACCCACACACATAAATGATACATCATTTGAAAGGTAAACCTACCTCCTTCAGCAAGAAAATAGCCAAACAAACCACACATCCACGATTTGACCACGAAATACAGTTTAAACTTTAATTTTCATAAACCTGCAGTATGGAAAAATGACCTGCAGGTGGCACCACAGTATCCCAAAGCACACTACCACAAAGCTCTGTGGGGAACTGATCGTTTAATGGGGGAATTGTAATTTTTGCATTTGACTTCTGCCAGACATTATCTGTTCTTAAGCGAGCAACACCAGCGGATGAGCTGAATGCCTGTCTAAAACCTTCTTACCTGTGGATACATGTTCAGAAGCAAACTCTTGCTACTAATATGCTGGTTCATTTGATGGAAAATACAACTGAGGACAAATTTACACACCAGCTACTATGCCTTGGAAATAACAGGTTCCCTACTGATTCCACTACTGGGCTCATTTCCTTTCCGGAAGATTTTTGTGAAATGACATCTTTGGTAATGGAACTTATTGACCAAGTTTTCCCTGATATTTGTAACAATTTTAACAACCTTCAGTGGCTTTGTGAACGTGCAATCCTAGCGCCTAGAAATGATAGTGTCAGCTCAATAAATCTACTAATACAAGGAAGGGTGCCTGGGCTAGTGAACACATACATCTCCATTGATTCAGTCATGGAGAGTGAACATGCTGTAATGTATCCATTGGAGTTCCTGAATTCTTTGGGGCCTCCTGTTATGCCACCGCATAAGCTCACTTTAAAAATAGGAGCCACAATAATTTTGCTTCAGAACCTTGACCCACCAAAAATGTGTAACGGCACAAGACTGTGCATTAAGAGTCTCATGCCCAATATTATTGAAGCCACTATTCTTATGGGAAACTCTAAGGGAGCAAATGTTTTCATTCCACGTATTCCTTTGTTACTAAGTGACATGCCCTTCAATTTTAAGCGTCTGCAATTCCCAATCCGACTTGCATTTGCTATGACTATAAACAAAGCACACGGTCAATCACTTAAAGTAGCCGGCAATAATTTGGAGAGCCCGTGTTTTTCACATGGACAGTTGTACGTTGCTTGCTCTAGAGTGGGTAACCCCAAAAATCTTTTCATATATGCACCTGAAGGTAAAACCAGAAACATTGTTTACCAAAAAGCACTACAATAGATAGTTGTTTAACTGTAAACCAATTTTACTCTTTTGTCCGTGAACTACTTACAGATTACACTGGAGGGAGGTGGGAAGGGTTACAATATGTTGTTAATTGGGTGTAAATGTTTTGTATGTTTTTGTAAGGTGCATACATTTTCATTTTTGATAAAAAATAGTTAAAAAAATAGTTGTAATAGTTTATGCAACATAATATGTATTGAATATGTAAAATCAATAAAAATGTTGAAATTAAAAAGAAAGTTGTTGTTCACATCAATGTTAGAACAAATTAGTAAAATGCCAAAATAAGAAAAATTTAAAGTGGAATTTTTTTTTACTGTAGCACTCTAAATATTATAACAATAAACAACAACTCATCCCTTGCGGGAGGTAAGGACACTTGGAACGTTTCGATAAATACAGACATATAAAACATTCTCAATGCAATAGGCACAAGATTCTTTTGGAGGACCCGCACCAAACCTCCCACGAGTGTCCTGGGTGGGCTGCAGGACTTCCCTGCTGCAGACCTCACTCAAGGCCACACCATGCGGGTTTTGCTTCAGAGGTAGATATGGTTTGCGTAAAACCAAGATAGGGCACCATGTGCCAACTATTTGCAATACTGTTCTTGTGCTGTAAGAGTCCTCAGCACGCAGTCCTTCACAAGACATACGAATACATTATCAACAGACTTTACCACAAACACATTACCCAACTGGGTATACTACTTCAGCAGTATTATGTAAACATTTTACATACAGTGCAAATTCAAACTTTTCTGATAACTTTATACATTACAGTAAACCCTGTCCGGGTCCTACTGCGGCATCGCCATATCTTCTTTGAACATAGCGGCATCTTCCATACCGGCGGCTGGAAGCACACTGTGATTCTTAAATCTTAGTACCACAAAGTCATGTCCTGCTACCAGTGTCTGGGTAGCTACAGTCCTCTTTTCAATTTTCACTCTACGACTTCCTGGAGGCCTGACAGGTGCCTCTCCTAAGTTTAGGCTCTGCAGGTCGCACAGGTGTGGCTCATCAGGGGACGCTCTTGCAGTCGCTGCGCTCTGCAGCGTTTCAAAGTGTGACGCAGGTGCGCGGGGTAGCTCAGTAGAGGGCGCACTAGCAGTTGCTGCGCTCTGTAGCGTTGCAGGATAGGACGCAGGTGTGCGGCCGGGCGCTGATGTGGCTGGGGCCTGGGACGCTAAGACGCGGGGTGCGTTTCCGGCTTCAGGGACTGGGTCGGTGACTCGGGAGACGTTCAGGGCATACCATTCCTTAAGTCCCCAATGCCGTGTGTAAGAGACTACATCCTCTACCAACAGATCCCTTCCCGGGTGCCCCTCTGGCAGGTGAGACTCCACATCTCTGCGGTTAACAAAGACCCCCTGGTACAGGCCGGGTTCGTGGATGAACCCCCAGCCTCCCTGGAGTTTAAAATCTCTGATGGCCCCCTGGTGCCGCGGTTCCCGGAGCGTACCTTTGTCTCGCCGGACGATCTCCTTGTCAGCAAGATCCTGCTCCCGGTACCTCTGGCGAAGCCACTCCGCCTCACGCTGCTCCCGCTGCTGCCGTTCCTCCTGCTCTCGGCGTCGCCACTCGTTCTCCTTCTGGGCGGCGTACTCCACGTCGTCCAGGAGCTCCATCTCCTCCCAGTCGATCTCCATCACTTGTGGCTGGGTGTCTTCCGGTGTCCCTACCGGGGGACTGCATTCCGCTGCAGCCTCTGGTTCCAGGCCTGGCTGGCGTTCTGGTCTGGGTAAGGCCTCCTCAGCCTCCTTTCCTCCCGCCGCGTCCTCGGCGGAGTCAGGTTCAGCTCTTTTGGGGCCGGCCTCCGGTTCTTCCTCAGCCGCTGGTTCCAGTGGTGGTGCGGGTGGCAGTTGCGCATCCAGGGGGGAGAGCAGCCGGTCCCACTGCAGCCGCAGTTTCAGGGCACGCCAGCTCCGCTCCATCGCCTCCATCTCTGCGCGGTGTCGGGCTAGATCTCTCAGCGCTGCATCCACCTTCTCCACTCTATGCATCATTTCGTCATCCTCTCGTCCTGGGGAAGGTTCGAGCACAGGCTGTACTTCTTCAGGGGAACGGGGTCTGCGCACCGCCATTCCCCCACACAGTGACTCCTGTCCTACCACCATCTCACTCCAGGCCAGACTGTGCTTCCATCTGGAACACTCTGGTCTTTTCCGTGGAGGCGAGACTTTCGCTTTCTCTTCCTTGCACTGAGGATGAAGAGGAGGCGGATCTCCCTTGCAGTGGGGCATGCTCTAATGTTGTAGTAGCACTTGGATTGGGCAGCCATAACTTTCGCGCCACAGGGGGGGTACGCCCACGAATACACACCCCTCTTCTTCACCAGCGCCTCAGGGCGCGAATATGGTGGCAAAATGGCGGCGAATGGCGCCAAAATTCACAAAAAACGCAACACAGTCTTTTTGCACAAAAACAGTCCATTCAGGCACACAGGACTCGCATATCGCGAGCTTCGGATCTTGTTCGTGACGCCAAAAGATGAGTCGCTCGGCCAGGGCTGTGGGGTACTCGGCATCGAGCCCGTTCACTTCAATGGGGGATGTCACGGGTAGCGCAGCTCGGTCCGTGGCCCTGGGCGCTCACTAAAAAGGGGAATATTTACAGGGGATTATAGGTTTGTAGAAATGTTTGTGACGCCACCTGTGGTTCCTGGTCAGGATGACCAGCGCTGCAGGATAGATCCTCTGAGGGTTGTTACTGGGCAGCAAGGTGTTACGTCTCCCACAGGCAAGACTGATCCCTCAGGGTATATGGCGGTGTAGGGGTGCAGGATCAATAAGGCAGACACACACAAGAAAGTCTCTTTCTGTACCTTTACTGATGGTATAGCTGCAGGCACGTCCCGGGAAGCTGTCAGGGTGGAGGATGCACATCCAGTAATCCCACTGAGTAGGTGTAGGGCCTCCTTACTTATTTATGTGTGTGAGTTTCTGACCTGTATAGAACAAAGTCTAACTCTGCCTTCTTCGTGTACGCCCGGCTGATCTTGTGGTGAGGCCTTCTCTTGGACAGAACTAAGTCTCTAATGGTAGCGCTGACCAGACTCCTGTTCTTCCTGACCCCGGTTACGTATCAGCACTGCTGGGCCCCTGCGACCTGTAGTCCCACAGGGTCTCCGGTTTCTCCCACTAGTCTTGAAGATGATAGCAAGCTCGGACCCGGTGTCCGGTAGTGCAGAGCAGAGGTAAGCGATCAATGCTGTTTCAACCTCTAACGCTCTCTTCTTTCTTCCACTTGCCTTTCGTCCTACTATAACCTTTAACATAAGCACAAGCAGCAGTGGTTGGCAGTTTCTTCCACACTCCTCTTACAGCTAGCTAACTCCCAGCTAGGCTGTCTTACAAGATCTCTCTCTGCTCTCTTCTGCAGACTCCTCTCTTCTCACTCTCAGATAGACTGCACTGAACTGCTATATTCTCCACTACCCTTATATACCTAAGTACTCTCCAAGGGCTCCCTCTGGTGGCACCAGGGAAATGTGAAGTGTGAATGCATATCAGGTTGTTATGTTTGTGGGTTTACCTTTTGTACATCCTCCAGGGTAACATGTGGCTCCAGAGCGCAGCTGGGCTACACATCCCTACCCCCCATTTCCTCAAGATGGTTGTATCATCATTGTAAATATGCACCTGTAATTGGTGTCACCCCCACCTCATTGTAAATTCTAAGCTCTGAAGAGCAGGGTCATCATTAACTTTGCTTTAGTTGTTTTATTATCTTAAACTTGGTACCTTTTGACTGTTTTATATGAACTGCTGACTCGTAAAGCTATGAGAAATGTGTTTGCAATATATAAATAAAGGTTAATATCTATTCTATTATTTCTAAACACTGTTTTTCAGTGATTACTTTGTATCTCTGTTCATACTGCACCCACACACATAAATGATACATCATTTGAAAGGTAAACCTACCTCCTTCAGCAAGAAAATAGCCAAACAAACCACACATCCACGATTTGACCACGAAATACAGTTTAAACTTTAATTTTCATAAACCTGCAGTATGGAAAAATGACCTGCAGGTGGCACCACAGTATCCCAAAGCACACTACCACAAAGCTCTGTGGGGAACTGATCGTTTAATGGGGGAATTGTAATTTTTGCATTTGACTTCTGCCAGACATTATCTGTTCTTAAGCGAGCAACACCAGCGGATGAGCTGAATGCCTGTCTAAAACCTTCTTACCTGTGGATACATGTTCAGAAGCAAACTCTTGCTACTAATATGCTGGTTCATTTGATGGAAAATACAACTGAGGACAAATTTACACACCAGCTACTATGCCTTGGAAATAACAGGTTCCCTACTGATTCCACTACTGGGCTCATTTCCTTTCCGGAAGATTTTTGTGAAATGACATCTTTGGTAATGGAACTTATTGACCAAGTTTTCCCTGATATTTGTAACAATTTTAACAACCTTCAGTGGCTTTGTGAACGTGCAATCCTAGCGCCTAGAAATGATAGTGTCAGCTCAATAAATCTACTAATACAAGGAAGGGTGCCTGGGCTAGTGAACACATACATCTCCATTGATTCAGTCATGGAGAGTGAACATGCTGTAATGTATCCATTGGAGTTCCTGAATTCTTTGGGGCCTCCTGTTATGCCACCGCATAAGCTCACTTTAAAAATAGGAGCCACAATAATTTTGCTTCAGAACCTTGACCCACCAAAAATGTGTAACGGCACAAGACTGTGCATTAAGAGTCTCATGCCCAATATTATTGAAGCCACTATTCTTATGGGAAACTCTAAGGGAGCAAATGTTTTCATTCCACGTATTCCTTTGTTACTAAGTGACATGCCCTTCAATTTTAAGCGTCTGCAATTCCCAATCCGACTTGCATTTGCTATGACTATAAACAAAGCACACGGTCAATCACTTAAAGTAGCCGGCAATAATTTGGAGAGCCCGTGTTTTTCACATGGACAGTTGTACGTTGCTTGCTCTAGAGTGGGTAACCCCAAAAATCTTTTCATATATGCACCTGAAGGTAAAACCAGAAACATTGTTTACCAAAAAGCACTACAATAGATAGTTGTTTAACTGTAAACCAATTTTACTCTTTTGTCCGTGAACTACTTACAGATTACACTGGAGGGAGGTGGGAAGGGTTACAATATGTTGTTAATTGGGTGTAAATGTTTTGTATGTTTTTGTAAGGTGCATACATTTTCATTTTTGATAAAAAATAGTTAAAAAAATAGTTGTAATAGTTTATGCAACATAATATGTATTGAATATGTAAAATCAATAAAAATGTTGAAATTAAAAAGAAAGTTGTTGTTCACATCAATGTTAGAACAAATTAGTAAAATGCCAAAATAAGAAAAATTTAAAGTGGAATTTTTTTTTACTGTAGCACTCTAAAAAATGTCAATTTCAGGGTGACACCGAAAATTTTACTTTATCTACCATAACCAATTAGTAGATTGAAGATGGCTAAATTCAAGCTGTTATCTTAGCCATGTTTAGGAGTAAAGAATCTTTTACGTGAGTACAACTTTGCAAACGAGGGTTTGCTTCTGTGCTGACACAGGGTAATGTTGTGTTATGGTAGCTGAGGAGGACAGGAACAACAGCAGGGCAGCAGAACACCTGAGATGTTGGTAACTGATGGGTTGCAGATTCCTAAACCAACGACACAACCAGAGGTAGCCGTGGAGCGTTCCTACGTTGATCCCAGACGCCTCGTCACAGCCTGAGAGATAACCACACCCAAAGGCAGAAAGATGAAAGCTATCTGCCCCGGAGCAGATCCCCAAAGAAAACAGGAAGCCCCCAAACATACAATGGCGGTTAGACAAGATGAAAACACAAACACAGGCAGAAAATAGACTGAGCAAACGCTGGGGCCACAAGCTGACCAAATAGGATAGGAAAGGAGAGATTACTGTTAGAGTTAATTCAGCATTTCTTCTCAAGGCCTTGGGAAGCTGAGGCATAGCAGAAGGGAAGATAAGAAAAGAATGTTCCTTCTTTGATAATACTCCAACTGAGCTAAAGAGATACTCTGTGCTAGGAGCCGAAAATCAGGGGCTAAAGGCAAAGATGGAAAGTTTGGTTAGAAAACAGTATGTTACGTGCTTTAATGATAAGTTGTATTAACTGCCATATATGGTAATTCCGCTTCCTGCTTTAGGGGTGTATATAACCCCTTCATTAGCAATAAACTACAGAGTCTATTGACGCACACTTTGGTCTGTGTCTTATTCTCTCTGGTACCACATTCAGAGGAGGAAAGGGTTAACAAGATAACAGCGACGACAACTGGCGCCCGACCAGGGGACTGAGTTATTCTATTCTGAGGAAGCCCGACCGGTCCGGAGACGTGGGATGAGCGGAGCCTTCTGTTGGTGATATACATACAGCGCTGGGGTAAGAATACTTATTATATTCTACCTAAAATCTATATCACTGTATAGTGGACTCCCTCCTCCCCGAGCGGTCGGCTTTCCAGGTAAATCACAGGTATTCCTGGCTCAGGTCCCTTTGAACCAGTAGACCCTCAGATTAATTGTCAGTCCTGCCTTTCCTCCTTTGAATAATGACAGTATGGATCCAATGATTGTGTTGTGGTTTTGTCTTGGTGTCTGTGTGATTGGATTGTTTATTTGGTTGGCGTACAAATATTGGAGAGCGAGCAGTGAAATGTTTCAGAAACCTTTGTGGCCCATTGTCTTGGTGACAGAGTCTTGGTGACGCAATTGTCTTGGTGACAAACTTGTCTTGGTGACAAGAGAATCTCTTCTAGGTGAGGAGATACAAAAATGGGGAACCAAAAAAAAAAATGCCAAGGAAGGCATTTCTGCTAAAGATTTAGTTGTGCGCAGAGATTGTGAAAAGCAGGCATGAATGAAAACGGAGAATTGAACAGTGATAAATGGAAAAAGGTTCTTTAACTCACATCATGGATGGTTGAGAGACAAAGGACTGTTGAAAACAGTGAACCTGTGGATGAGTGCGTGTGATTACTTAGAAGAAAAGACTGAAGAATTAGGAGACGGACGTTACGGACTGACAAAAACAGGGATGACTGATTTACCCTCCTGTCTGCCTCCCCCCGGACAGCAGAAATGTACAGACCATGGAGCCCTACAGAGCAGTTGGCTCTAATAAAGCAACTAGATAGGATTTGCAAGCGCTTATAAGAAGGGAAATTGGCAGATGAAGCTAGATACGATAGACTGACAGATGAGACATACAAGTGTTTTGTTGGTAGGAAATGACACAGAAGCAGGGGTTCTGTTTACAGAAGTGTTGAAAAAAGCATGTAAAGATAGACAGGCAGAGAAAGGAAGTTACACTAGAGGACAGAGTTCAGGGAAAGAGCCAAAAGATTATTTCTGGGCTCTAAGAAAAACTTGGGTGGAAATGGGTTTTGTCCCAGAAAACAAGACTAGTGAGAGAGTTTTAGCAAGTGCTTATATGAATGGGTTAAAAAAAAAAAAGGAAGTGACAGAAAGCTGAAAGTAAGTAGACCGGATTGGAGATCAGTAAAAGCAGAGGATCTAGCCAGAAAAGCACAGGGGGGCACAACATGATTTAGCGCAGGCAAAAAGAGGTAGCTTGCACATGAACCCCCTTGTCTCCTTACCCCCCCACTCCTAATTGCACAGTGCAGGTGAACACCAGGGGGACATGAGGTTGAGTTCCAAGTGGACACGGGGGGCAGACAATTCAGTAATTACAGAAGAGGACTGGCCATTTGGGAAAAGTGATTTCTCCCACCATGTTATAGTGACTCCTTACAACTCTCCATCTGTCCTGCTCCCCGTCACTAAAAAGATTCCCCTGCAGATTCAAGGAACCACTGTACACACACACAGTTAATGGTATCACCACGGAGTCAATGTAATCTTTTAGGAAGTGATGTATTGTCACAATTGCAAGCACATATTGAGTATTATCCTGATGGAACTGTCACTATGACACCAGGACTGAAGCCGAGCACTCTTTGTAAAATCATGTCGCTAGACGTTGCTAGTATAGAGGACATAAATGAATTTCCTTCAATGTTAGAAGGTGTGATACCGCATGATTTCTGGGCTTCAGATAAAACAGATGTGGGCAGATTAAGGGTGCAGCCAGTCATGGTCAAATTAAAGCCAGGTGCAATCCTGCCCCAACAGAGACAGTATCCTCTTAGTTCAGCTCAAGAGACGGCTATAGCTCAGCAGGTTACAGAAACTGGTAGCAAGTGATGTTTTAGTTAAAACCTAGCCCCCACCTTCGGCATCTCTGCAGCTAGGTGGCCTTGACAGTAAAAACTCCAACTTCAGCTTCCCCCTTCAACTACGAGATTTAACTCTCTATGTATCGGCTGGTACAATAATATATATATATATATATATATATATATTATATATATACACTTTTGTTCCAGATATCTCAGGAAGCTGCTTGGTTCACAGTTATTGATTTTGCCAATGTTATTTTTATAATATGTTGATGACTTACTGGTTTGTGCCCCCTCCAGGAAACAGTGTCGTATTGCAACAATATCACTCATGTTGTTTTTGTACCAAGCTGGATGTAAAGCGTCAAAGGATAAACTGCAATTCTGTAAATCTTCAGTTATCTTTTTGGGACATTGCATTACACTGGGGGCGCGACATCTGACCAGCGCTCGCAAAGAAGCTGTACAGAATTTTCCTATTCCTGTTAATGTTGCCGCTCTTAGGACATTTCTTGCACTGGTTTTCATACTGCAGGATGCAGCCTCTCTATGACTGTATCACCATTGTGCCTTTTAAACTAACTCCTGAAGGTATAGACTGTTTTTATTCTCTCAAAAACAGGATTGTGGCAACCCCCAACTATGAACTACCATTCACCCTGTATCTCCACGAACAGCAGGGACACGCGGCAGGAGTATTGACTCAGTTATATGGTGACAATCAAAGGCCTGTAGCCTATTTCAGTGGAAGACTAGATGCAGTGGCTAGAGGTGCCCCGTCCTGTGTACGGGCAGTATATGCTGTAGGACTATTGCTCCACAAATCGTTAGACATTGTTTTTCATCATCCATTGACAGTATTTACACCTCATGATGTATATACCATACTGAACCAGGTGCAACCGACACACCTTTCAGCTGCACGTCATCTTCGATTGCAATGTGCACTTTTAATGCCTCCAAATGTTTCTTTGCAGAGATGTACCACACTTAATCCTGCCACGTTGTTACCTCTCTCGGATCTAAAGGAGGGGTCAGGTACGGTATTGTACAAAGAAGATCCAAGAGAGGAGATTCCTTAGGATTGTGTTCAGCTTATGGCACAGGAAACAGCAGGCCTACCCACAGTGTTTGAAACTGAAAGACTTAATGCTGATTTTGAATTTTTTGTAGATGGATCTCGCCACCAAGATGACTCAGGTACCTTCCACACCGGGTATGCCATCGTCTCCCTGAATGCAGTAATCAAAGCAGAACCAATGCTCCCACATCAGTCGGCCCAGGAGGCTGAACTTAAGGCTCTGACCGAGGCCTGTAAGATAGCTGAAGGTAGAATTGTTAACATCTACACAGATTCTAGATACGGATTCGGTATAGCTCATGATTTTGGTCCAATTTGGAAATCTAGAGGATTCCTGACGGCAGCAGGACATCCCATTAAAAATGCTGACGCAGTCCAGCAGTTAATTGATACATTACAATTACCAAAAGAAGTAGCTGTCATAAAAGTTAAAGCACATACCAGATGCACCGATCAGGTGAGTAAAAGGAAACGCAATGGCCGATGCAGCAGCAAAAACAGCAGCCAGTAGACCACTCCAAGGGTAACGATGCACCAGGTAAGCGCTCCCAAAAATCCCTTTGTGTCGGAGGATGCCTTATCCCAGATGCAGGCTCAGGTGCGCCAGGAGGAAGTAGAAAAGTGGCAAAAAGATGGTGCATGTCTGAATGAAGCAAATGGGGTATGGGGAAGAGGGATGCGTCGATGCCTTCAAGGGCGTTGTACCCTGCGGTCGCCCAGATGTTACATGGGCCAACCCACCAGTCCAAAACTGCTGTAATGAGCGTGATGCAGAAACATTGGGTGGCACCAGGTTTTTCCACCTGTATAGAAGGTTTGATCCAGGGATGCATGGTATGTGCTACATATAATCAGGGAAGGGTAGTCAAGACACCACCCAAACACGCCCCTCGGCTCCTCTATCCTTTCCAGAGACTGCAGATTGATTATATTCAGCTGCCAAAAATCAGGGTCATGGGAGTACGTGTTGGTGTGTTTTTGATTTATTCTCAGGTTGGCCGGAGGCTTTCCCGATTGCCAAGGCTACGGCTGCGGCAACCGCAAAGAAGCTGCTTGCGGAGGTGGTGTGCAGGTATGGAGTACCAGAGGTGATCGAAAGTGACAGAGGTACACATTTCACAGGTGAAATAATGAATGAAGTCTTGACAGCTCTGGAATTCAACAAGCTTTTCATACTCCATATCATCCACAAAGCAGTGGAAAAGTAGAAAGACTAAATGGGACATTGAAGTTAAAAATCCAAAAGGCCATGGCTGAAACAGGGAAATCTTGGCCTGAATGTTTACCATTAGCCCTATACTTAGTAAGGTACACTTCAAATAGAAAAACTGGACTTTCTCCGTATGAAGTACTATTTGGCAAATAGATGGGGATAGCAAATAAATTTTTCAGTGCATTATTTATCTACCCTATGATAACTCAGACATGGGATAAGTTGGTAGAAGTTGGTAGAATCCACAGACTACCTAGATGATCAAATATGGGATATTTTAGATATAATCAATGGGTCCCTTGCAGTACAGAACCAGTTAATTATTGTTACTAACCAACATACCCTCGTGTTAGATTACCTGACTGCAGCTCAAGGAGGGATGTGCCAGATTATTGGACCTGCATGTTGCCATTATATTGATAATTCTAGTGTTTTAACCCTTAAACATAAGCTAGAGGATGTCATAAAGTTAAGGAAACTATATGATGAGGCAAATCTGAAGAATCAAGATTCATGGTGGGCAAATACTTTCTCCTTTCTTAACCCCGCAAATTGGTTCAAAGGCATGGGGGGATGGCTGACTGGGATAATACAAGCTGGCCTACAGGTTTTATTGATATGTCTTGCTATCTATTTAGTTTTTAAAATTTGTTTGATGTGTATTAGACGATGTACTAGGACAAAGAGGAGGTATGAAGATGTGTATTGATCAAATGAAGGAAAAAAAGGAGGGGATGTTAGAGTTAATTCAGCATTTCTTCTCAAGGCCTTGGGAAGCTGAGGCATAGCAGAAGGGAAGATAAGAAAAGAATGTTCCTTCTTTGATAATACTCCCCCTGAGCTAAAGAGATACTCTGTGCTAGGAGCCGAAAATCAGGGGCTAAAGGCAAAGATGGAAAGTTTGGTTAGAAAACAGTATGTTACGTGCTTTAATGATAAGTTGTATTAACTGCCATATATGGTAATTCCGCTTCCTGCTTCAGGGGTGTATATAAGCCCCTTCATTAGCAATAAACTACAGAGTCTATTGACGCACACTTTGGTCTGTGTCTTATTCTCTCTGGTACCACATTCAGAGGAGGAAAGGGTTAACAAGATAACAGCGACGACATTACTTTCTGCAACCCAGAAAACCCTACAAAAATCCAACAACTCTGACCACAAAAACACTGAGATCACACGATCTTGCCACCCGCTAAATCAGATCTCAGTGTGAACAAAACCAAGCTGCAGCCGCTGAAAAAACAGGAAAAAACAAATGAGCAAATAACAGTGGCTGCAGATAAACTGTGAGGAGCTCAGGCCCCAGGAGGGGACCTGGCTGACCTCCACAAAAGTGCAGAAAACAATGCAAACAGCAAGCACAAAAAGAAAAGCAAAAAATATCTTATCTGAAAGCAGGAGATGCAGGCAAGACTTCAGCAAACTTCCAAATAAACCAGGAGCCACAATTGAGACAAGAACAATTGATCACCGGCAACCATCATGGGAGGGAACCTCCCTTATATCAGAACAGCCAGTGAACCCAGATTGCCACTCCTCGCTGAAAGGTTCAGTACTGTCTGTAACCACCAGAGGGAGCCTCTGCTCAGAAACCATCTCTAGCACATTCATAACAGTACCCCCCCTTGAGGAGGGGTCACTGAACCCTCACTTGTGCAACCAGGCCGATCAGGATGAGCTCGGTGATAGGCATGGATCAGTCTCCTAGCATGGATGTCCGAAGCAAACACCCAAGAATTGTCCTCCTGACCATAACCTCTCCACTTAACCAAATACTGGAGTTTCTGTCTAGAAAAACGAGAATCCAATATTTTCTCAACCACATACTCCAGATTGCCCTCAACCAAAACAGGGTCAGGAGGCGCAGCCATAGGAACCACTGGCTCGACAAACCTCTTCAATAAGGACTTGTGGAACACGTTATGGATCTTAAATGTCCCTGGAAGAAGCAAACGGAAGGAAACAGGATTAAGAATCTCCATGATCTTATAAGGTCCAATGAACCTGGGCTTAAACTTTGGAGATGCAACCCTCATAAGGATATTTCTTGAGGACAACCAAACCAAGTCCCCCACTTTAAACCGAGGACCATCAGTCCTATGTCGGTTGGCAAACTGTTGGGCCTTCTCCTGAGAGAGAGACAACCTCTCCACTACCTGGTCCCAAATCTGCTGCATTCGCTCCACAACAGAGTCAACACCCGGACAGACAGAAGCCTCCGCCAGTCCCGAAGAAAATCGAGGGTGAAACCCAAAATTGCAGAAAAATGGCGACATCAAGGTGGCAGAGCTAGCCCTATTATTAAGAGCAAACTCAGCCAAAGGCAAAAAAGAGACCCAGTCATCTTGATCAGCAGACACAAAACATCTCAAATAAGTCTCCAAGGTCTGGTTTGTTCTCTCGGTTTGTCCATTGGTCTGAGGATGAAAAGCAGAGGAGAAAGATAATTGAACACCAAGTTTAGAACAAAATGTCCTCCAAAATCTGGAAACAAACTGGACTCCTCTGTCAGACACAATTTTCTCCGGAATGCCATGTAACCGAACCACGTGCTGAAGGAACAAAGGCACCAATTCGGAGGAGGAAGGTAACTTAGGTAATGGCACATGATGTGTCATCTTGGAAAACCTATCACAGATTAACCAGATAACGGTCATTCTCTGAGAAACAGGGAGGTCGGAAATAAAATCCATAGAGATATGGGTCCATGGCTTCTTGGGCACAGGTAATGGCATTAACAAACCACAAGAGCGAGAGCAAGGCTTGGAGCGAGAGCAAGTCCAACAGGACTGCACAAATTTCCTGACGTCACGAGACAAAGTAGGCCACCAAAAGGACCGACTCACCAAGTCTCTGGTACCAAAAATCCCGGGATGACCAGCCAACGTGGAACAATGAATCTCAGACATCACACTCTTCTTCCACTGGTCTGGGACAAACAATTTCCCAATAGGGCAGCGCTCAGGTTTATCCTCCTGACACCCTTCCAGAGCCAGTCTCAAAATGGGCGAGATGGCGGAAAGTACTACACCCTCTTTCAAAATAACAGTAGGATCAGATAACTCAGGAGAGTCTGCAAAGAAACTCCTCGAGAGGGCATCTGCCTTAACATTCTTAGTGCCAGGAAGAAAATAAACCACAAAATTAAAACGTGTGAAAAACAAGGCCCACCTGGCCTGTTTAGGATTAAGTCGCTTGGCTGATTCGAGATAAACCAGATTCTTATGGTCCGTGAGGACCACCACCTGATGTTTGGCTCCTTCCAGCCAATGTCTCCACTCTTCAAAGGCCCACTTCATGGCCAATAACTTCCGATTACCCACGTAATAATTACGTTCAGTTGGAGAAAATTTTCGAGAGAAAAAGGCACAAGGGTTACTCTTAGAGGTCTCTGGATCTCTTTGGGACAAAACGGCACCTGCCCCAATTTCAGAGGCATCAACCTCCACCTGAAATGGTAGAGAAACATCAGGCTGCCGTAGAACAGGAGCAGAAGTGAATCTCTGCTTAAGTTCCTGAAACGCAGAGACTGCCTCAGGAGGCCAATTCACCACATCAGAACCCTTTTTGGTCAAATCAGTCAATGGTTTAACAATACCGGAGAAATTACCAATAAATTTACGATAAAAATTGGCAAAGCCCAAAAATCTCTGAAGGGCCTTTAATGAAGTAGGTTGGACCCAATCACAGACGGCCTGAACCTTGACCGGGTCCATTTCAATAACAGACGGAGACAAAATGAATCCCAGAAATGAGACCTTCTGTACGCCAAAAAGACACTTTGATCCCTTCACATACAGTGCATTCTCTCTCAAAATCTGGAACACAGTCCGAACATGTTTCACATGAGAGTCCCAGTCATTGGAAAAAATCAAGATATCATCCAAATAAACAATCAGAAATTTATCCACAAAATACCTGAAAATATAATTCATGAAGGATTGGAAGACGGAAGGAGCATTAGTGAGCCCAAAGGGCATCACTAGGTACTCAAAATGCCCCTCTGGGGTATTAAACGCCGTCTTCCATTCATCCCCATGCTTAATGCGAATAAGGTTATACGCCCCCCTGAGGTCAAGCTTGGTAAACCAACTAGCACTTTTCACCCTGGAAACAGGTCAGAAATCAAGGGTAAAGGATATTGATACTTCCCAGTGATCTTATTCAAGAGACGATAATCAATACACGGCCTCAATGAACCATCCTTTTTGGCCACAAAGAAAAAACCGGCACCCAAGGGTGAAGAGGATGGTCTGATATGACCCTTCTCCAATGACTCCTTGATATAAGATCGCATAGCATCGTGTTCAGGTACAGACAAGTTAAAAAGGCGACCATTAGGAAATTTGCCACCAGGCACTAATTCAATAGCGCAATCGTAGCTCCTGTGAGGGGGCAAAGATGCAGACTTACTTTCACTAAATACATCCGAAAAATCAGTCAAAAAGTCAGGAACATCCTGTCATGTGTGCATCGCCACGAAGATCGTCGCGGTTGCACATTCTGACTTCTCACAGCTGAGTTGCTGTTTCTTTGTGTTTGGCAGTTAGGGAGTTAATTCTGTCTGTGCTCAGTTCTGGGACTGGGTGCAGTTTTCTCCCGGCTGCAATTAATTATTTGTTGATTGGTTTCCTTTAAATCTCTGGTTGTCTGTGTTGGGAGTTGCCAGTGAAATTCTTCATGCAGACCACAGATAGGATTGTATCTGTATAGACTTAAGTTAAAGAGCTCCTTAGTTGTTTTAAGCTCACCTTGCTTAGAGTTTAATATCCCAGATCATTTATGTTCCTTCTGTGTTTGAGTGTGTATGCAAGTCTGTGTTTTCTCCAGTCTGTCTTATATGTCTAATCTGTGTATTTAGCAGAGATCAGCCCATATCCCTTTGGTGGTAATCAGAATCCTTCTTAGGACTGATTACAGGGTTCAGGGACTGATAGGAGACAGGGTTAGGCTGGAGACTTGGACCTCTGAACCATTATCAGTACCTCCAAGGTGAGGGATTAGTTAGGACCCCAGTTTAGGGTCAGGTTAGACCCCCGGTCCTCCTCTTTCCTGTGACAGTGTATCAAGTCCTCAAGATTAACCCTGAGTTCAACGGATATCGTGTCAGGTAAATCTATTCTATATTTACATGCTGATGTTGCTAATCTATATGTTGTATAGAGTGTTGTTCTTTTAAGAATAGTTTACTGACATCGTACACATATCATAAGACCGCGTGACATTTTCACTGGCCCATAAAATTATTCCCAGTTGCCATGGATCCAGTAGCCCAGCTGGCTCTGCAGTTGCAGGGATTATCCATGGAGCTGACGGACATTAAGTCCAAAGTTTTGTCTCCCTCAGAGCAAACCAGATTTGAACCTAAAGTAGCTCTCCCGGACAGGTTCACTGGTGGGCGAGACAAATTTTTTACCTTCAGGGAAGCATGTAAATTGTATTTTCGGCTTCGGCCTCGATCATCAGGGAGTGAAGAGCAGAGAGTGGGAATTGTTATCTCGCTCCTACAAGGGGACCCTCAATCCTGGGCCTTCTCCCTTCCTCCGGGATCCCCGGCTCTACAGTCAGTAGATCGATTTTTTACTGCCCTGGGTTTGGTATATGATGACCCAGATCGGGTCTCTCTTGCTGAGACAAAATTACGTAAGATACAGCAGGGAGATCGTCCGGCGGAGGAATTTGCTTCTGAGTTCCGTAGATGGGCCACAGATACTCAGTGGAATGACCCAGCTCTTAGGAGCCAGTTTTGTCATGGGCTTTCTGACAAATTAAAGGACGTTTTGGCTCAGTATGATTCTCCTCCATCACTGGAGGCTGCTATGGCCCTAGCTATCCGTACTGATAGACGGCTCCGGGAGAGGTGCGAGGTAACTCCGTCCCCTGTTGTTACTCCACCTACTACTAAAGTCCCTTATGTTGAGGTTCCCCTTGTCTGTTCGGAGGAGCCTATGCAGTTGGGAGGGACATCATTTCGTAGGAGGGGATTGGCGGTACGCCGCAGGACTAGAAGGTGTTTCTTCTGCGGGAAAGAGGGACATTTTGTTGGGGGATGTCCATCCCGTGCCTTGTTGAGCAAAAAGTCGCCGGAAAACTGTTAATCCCAGGTTGTGTGGTGGACGACAACCTGGGAGTATGTATTTCGTCCGCTAGTTCTTCTCAGTTCCTTGTACCAGTGGAGGTGGTGGTTGGTACGAGAGTGGAGAGATTTTCTGTTCTTCTTGATAGTGGGTCCGGGGCTAATCTGGTTGACGCTCAGTTTGCTCAGGCTCAAGGTATGCATCTGAGTGTATTGGTCAAACCGATCCTATATTCTCCATTGACGCCAGGCCTCTCGGCCAAGGTAACTTTGTTCATGAGGTTCATAACATTGACCTTCGGGTAGGGGCAATACATAGGGAACTATTATCTTGTTATGTGTTGGAGGGTCTACCTACTCCTATTGTGTTGGGACTTCCTTGGTTGGTTAAACATAACCCTGTGATTAATTGGCAGTCCAGAGATATAAGCCAATGGGGGGAGTTTTGCAAAAGTAACTGCATGAACACAGTCATCAGTGCGGTCGTGCCTAGTACTTTGCCTCCTTTTTTGGAGGACTTTGGGGATGTGTTCTCTGAGGAGGGGTGTCAGGAGTTGCCTCCTCATCGCGTGTATGACTGCTCTATTAATTTACTTCCTGATGCTAAGTTACCTAAAGCTAGGTTATATAACCTTTCTGGTCCTGAGAGGCAGGCTATGAAAGATTATATTTCGGAAAGTCTGGCCAAAGGGCATATTAGACCTTCATCTTCCCCTGTGGCCGCGGGGTTCTTCTTTGTGAAGAAAAAAGATGGAGGCCTACGCCCTTGCTTGGATTTCCGCGAACTTAATCGGATTACTGTTCGAGATCCGTATCCACTCCCTCTGATTCCTGATCTCTTCAATCAAATTGTTGGCGCCAAATGGTTCTCTAAATTGGATCTCAGGGGGGCGTATAATCTGATTAGGATAAAAGAGGGGGATGAGTGGAAAACGGCGTTTAACACGCCGGAGGGACATTATGAGAACCTTGTCATGCCTTTTGGTCTGACTACTGCACCAGCAGTATTCCAACATTTTGTTAATGACATTTTTCGTCATCTGGTGGGGCTGTTTGTGGTCGTATATTTGGATGACATTTTAATTTACTCACCAGATCTTGTGTCTCACCAGGAGCATGTGAGACAGGTGTTGCAGATCTTGCGAGACAATAAACTATACGCCAAACTGGAAAAGTGTGTATTCGCCGTACAGGAACTTCAGTTTTTGGGTTTCTTGGTGTCAGCCTCTGGTTTCCGTATGGACCCTGAAAAGGTGAGAGCAGTGCTTGAATGGGATCAGCCAGAGGATCTTAAGGCTCTGCAGCGTTTTCTGGGGTTTGCTAACTACTACCGGAAATTTATTTGTAATTTCTCATCTGTTGTCAAACCTCTCACTGACATGACAAGAAAAGGGACGGATTTTTCTAAATGGTCGGACAAAGCTTGCCAAGCTTTTTCCTCTTTGAAAAAATGTTTTGCTTCGGCACCCGTTCTCATCCAACCAGATGCATCACAGCCGTTCGTTGTGGAGGTGGACGCGTCTGACGTAGGGGTGGGTGCAATATTGTCCCAGGGTCCGTCCCCTGGTAAATGGCATCCGTGCGCTTTCTTTTCTAAAAAATTGTCGTCCGCCGAAAGGAATTATGATATCGGCAATAGGGAACTTTTGGCCATTAAGTTGGCTTTTGAAGAATGGCGTCACTTTTTGGAGGGGGCAGTCCACCCGGTCACCGTCATTACTGATCACAAGAACCTGCTGTATTTGGAATCTGCTAAGCGTCTGAATTCCAGACAATCTCGATGGTCGTTGTTTTTTACCAGGTTTAATTTTGTTGTCACTTATCGCCTTGGATCTAAGAATGTTAAGGCGGATGCCTTGTCTCGCAGTTTCCCAGGGGCCGGGAAAATGGATGACCCGATTCCCATCCTTCAGGAGGGGGTGGTAGTGTCGGCTGTATGTTCTGAGCTTGAGGAGGTGGTGTTAGAGGCTCAGGGGGACGCCCCTGCAGGACCTCCAGGGAGACTGTTTGTCCCAAATCAGTTGAGACAAAAGGTTATTGAGGCACATCATAATTCTGCTTTAGCAGGACATCCAGGGAGTAAGGCTACTTTAGATCTCCTTTCTCGCCGGTTTTGGTGGCCTAACATTAATAAAGATGTTTTAACTTTTGTCGCGTCCTGTGGGGTTTGTGCTCGCTCTAAGACCCCTCATACCCGTCCGTCTGGGACCCTCTTACCCTTGAAACTTCCGGAGCGTCCATGGACTCATTTGTCTATGGACTTCATCACGGACCTTCCTCAGTCGTCAGGGAAGACTGTCATACTGGTGGTTGTTGACAGGTTCAGTAAGATGGCACATTTCATTGCTCTTCCTGCCCTCCCTAATGCTAAAACTCTGGCGCAGGTGTTCATTGGGGAGATTGTGAGACTTCATGGGTTGCCTTCTGATGTGGTGTCAGATAGGGGGTCTCAGTTTGTGTCCAAGTTTTGGAGGGCATTTTGTTTACGTCGGGGGATGCAATTGTCATTTTCCTCGCTTTTCATCCGCAGACCAATGGTCAGACAGAGCGTCTGAATCAAAGCCTAGAGACTTATCTTCGGTGTTTTGTCTCAGAGAACCAGGAGGACTGGTCTTCTTTCTTGCCTCTGGCAGAGTTCGCTCTTAACAACAGGCGGAGCGAGTCCACTGGTAAGTCCCCGTTTTTTGGGGCATATGGTTTTCATCCCCAGTTTTGTACATTCAATGGGGGGGGCCCTTCTGGGGTTCCTGAGGAGGAGCGTTTCTCGTCGTCACTTGCTTCAGTGTGGAGAGGTGTATTGAATAATCTGAGTGCTATGGGGAACCGTTATAAACGTATGGCTGATAGGAGGAGAGTTTCTGGTCCAGATCTTAATGTGAACGATATGGTATGGTTGTCTACCAGGAATATAAAACTTAAAGTTCCCTCCTGGAAGCTGGGCCCCAGATTCATCTGGCCGTACAGGATCAGTTCCATAATTAATCCTGTGGCATTTCGTCTGGACCTCCCTCCTACGTTTAAAATTCATAATGTGTTCCACAAGTCATTACTTAAGAGGTACGTGGCACCAGTCATACCATCACCTCTACCTCCTCCTCCAGTGGTGGTCAATGGTAACTTGGAGTTTCAAGTGTCAAAGATCATTGACTCACGTCTGAATCGCCGGTCCCTTCAGTACTTGGTGCATTGGAAGGGGTATGGTCCAGAGGAGAGGACGTGGGTTCCTGCGTCTGACATTAACGCAGATCGTTTGGTGCGGACCTTCCACAGAACTCACCCGGGCAAACCTGGCCCTGAGGGTCCGGAGGCCCCTCGTAGAAGGGGGGGTACTGTCATGTGTGCATCGCCACGAAGATCGTCGCGGTTGCACATTCTGACTTCTCACAGCTGAGTTGCTGTTTCTTTGTGTTTGGCAGTTAGGGAGTTAATTCTGTCTGTGCTCAGTTCTGGGACTGGGTGCAGTTTTCTCCCGGCTGCAATTAATTATTTGTTGATTGGTTTCCTTTAAATCTCTGGTTGTCTGTGTTGGGAGTTGCCAGTGAAATTCTTCATGCAGACCACAGATAGGATTGTATCTGTATAGACTTAAGTTAAAGAGCTCCTTAGTTGTTTTAAGCTCACCTTGCTTAGAGTTTAATATCCCAGATCATTTATGTTCCTTCTGTGTTTGAGTGTGTATGCAAGTCTGTGTTTTCTCCAGTCTGTCTTATATGTCTAATCTGTGTATTTAGCAGAGATCAGCCCATATCCCTTTGGTGGTAATCAGAATCCTTCTTAGGACTGATTACAGGGTTCAGGGACTGATAGGAGACAGGGTTAGGCTGGAGACTTGGACCTCTGAACCATTATTAGTACCTCCAAGGTGAGGGATTAGTTAGGACCCCAGTTTAGGGTCAGGTTAGACCCCCGGTCCTCCTCTTTCCTGTGACAGTGTATCAAGTCCTCAAGATTAACCCTGAGTTCAACGGATATCGTGTCAGGTAAATCTATTCTATATTTACATGCTGATGTTGCTAATCTATATGTTGTATAGAGTGTTGTTCTTTTAAGAATAGTTTACTGACATCGTACACATATCATAAGACCGCGTGACACATCCTCAGACTTGGGAGAGGCAGAAAAAACAGGAGTGTCGGCATTAACACATTGGCAACCCCAACTGGTCACAGACACAGATTTCCAATCCAAAACAGGATTATGAGACTGTAACCAAGGGAAACCCAGTACAATAATGTCATGCAGATTATACAGCACCAGAAATTTGCAACTCTCCTGATGATCTGGTTCAACCCTCATTATCACCTGAGTAGAAAACTGGGGTTTATTCTCCGCCAAAGGGGTAGAATCAATGCCCAGTAGGGGAATAGACTTCCGCAGGGGTATCATTGGAAACCCACAACGTTTGGCAAAGTCAAAATCCATCAGGTTAATAGCTGCTCCCGAATCAACAAAAGCCTGAGCAGAAAATGTGGACAGGGAGCAAATCAGGGTAACAGTCAACAGAAATTTAGTCTGAACACTACCCAAGACAACTGAGCGTGCAAAACGTCTTCCCCGCTTAGGGCAGACTGAAATAGCATGAGAGGCATCACCACAGTAGAAACATAACCCATTGCGCTTTCGAAACTCATGACGCTGTGCCCCAGAAGTGACTCCATCACACTGCATGGGCTCAGGAGCTGACTCACAAGGCAACACTATCTCACGCATAACTCTGCGCTCACGCAAACGTCTGTCAATTTGAATAGCCAATGACATAGAATCATTGAGACCAGAGGGAGCAGGGAATCCCACCATAATATCCTTTACATTCTCTGACAGCCCCTTCTGAAAAAGGGCTGCCAAAGCATCATCATTCCATTTGGTCAGGACTGCCCACTTTCGGAATTTCTGTCAGTACAACTCAGCGTCTTCAAGACCCTGATTTAATGCCAACAAGGTTTTTTCAGCTTGATCAGTGACATTAGGTTCATCGTGCAATAACCCCAGAGCCAGAAAAAATGCATCAATATCATTCAAAACAGGATCCCCAGGTGTCAGGGAAAAAGCCCAATCCTGAGGATCGCCGCGCAGGAGAGAGATGACAATTTGAACCTGCTGTGCTGCGTTACCTGAGGACTTAGGCTTTAAGGCAAAAAACAACTTACAGTTATTTTTGAAATTCAGAAATTTAGCCCGATCCCCCAAAAACAAATCTGGAATGGGAATCCTAGGTTCCACAACCGGCAACCTAGCAAGATAGGTAGCAATACTCCGAACCTCAGTGGCAAGCTGATCCACACGGCCAGACAACTGTGCAAACTCCATTGAAAGAAAAAAAAAATCCTCCTCAGCACCCAGAGAAAAAGAGGGAAAAAATGCAACAGACAGAAAAAAAAAAAAATCTCTGACAACTTTTTTCTTTCCACACTATTTTTCCCTTCTGTGAGTACCATATAATTTTCAGTTATGGCCGGTGATACTGTTGTGTTATGGTAGCTGAGGAGGACAGGAACAACAGCAGGGCAGCAGAACACCTGAGATGTTGGTAACTGATGGGTTGGAGATTCCTAAACCAATGACACAACCAGAGGTTGCCGTGGAGCGTTCCTACGTTGATCCCAGATGCCTCGTCACAGCCTGAGAGATAACCACACCCAAAGGCAGAAAGATGAAAGCTATCTGCCCGGAGCGGATCCCCAAAGAAAATAGGAAGCCCCCAAACATACAATGGCGGTTAGACAAGATGAAAACACAAACACAGGCAGAAAATAGACTGAGCAAACGCTGGGGCCATAAGCTGACCAAATAGGATAGGAAAGGAGAGATTACTTTCTGCAACCCAGAAAACCCTACAAAAATCCAACAACTCTGACCACAAAAACACTGAGATCACACGATCTCGCCACCCAGATCTCAATGTGAACAAAACCAAGCTGCAACCGCTGAAAAAACAGGAAAAAGCAAATGAGCAAATAACAGTGGCTGCAGATAAACTGTGAGGAGCTCAGGCCCCAGGAGGGGACCTGGCTGACCTCCACAAAAGTGCAGAAAACAATGCAAACAGCAAGCACAAAAATAAAAGCAAAAAATATCTTATCTGAAAGCAGGAGATGCAGGCAAGACTTCAGCAAACTTCCAAATGAACCAGGAACCACAATTGAGACAAGAACAATTGATCACCGGCAACCATCATGAGAGGGAACCTCCCTTATATCAGACCAGCCAGTGAACCCAGATTGCCACTCCTCGCTGAAAGGTTCAGTTCTGTCTGTAACCACCAGAGGGAGCCTCTGCTCAGAAACCATCTCTAGCACATTCATAACAGGGTAGAGTAGGGGGAACACGACAAGCTGCTAGACTGTGTGAGAGGTGCAGGCGGAGATGTTACGGTGGATTGAGAAAGATGGAGTGTGCTTGGTATGTAAGATCAGTCAAAATAGCAGGCATGTCCAATTCCGTATCAGCTGACAGACTCTCAGTCACCCCAAATGTAGGGGGTAAACAAGTGGAGGTTCTTCGGCCAGAGACCTGTGTGACAACACTTGCCACGATGAGGGAGGAGGAAGAATCAGAAGATGCGGTTGATGGGGTGGACGGTAGTTGGCGAGCCCCTCTAGTCTGCATTTCAGCATAGTGATATTCCCAGATTAATGCATGTTTATCGCGCATGTGCCAGATTATGCATGTAGTACTGAAATTATTTCATTTTTTTACTCTACTAGGTTGTTTTTAAAAAAGTTGACAGATAACATGATTTTTATATTTTTGCCGGTCTGAAAAAAGGACCCAAGATGGCCAATTGCAGAACCGAAAACTCTGCTGTCCACTGCCAGAGTTGGGCCTCAGGATGCATTGGTTGTCGTGGTTGCATAACTCTGTGTCTATGTAATCTCCTCCTCTTCCTCTTCCTCCTCTGCTGAGCTACTCAGCTGCATGCCTCTGGATTTACACCAAGTGTGATCTACTACCTCATCGTCATCCTCTCTGTTCTAACACTCCTCGTCCTGAGAGTCACCCTCCTCCTCTTCTTGCCTTGACAGCACAGTACAGTCCGCAGACTTCTCAAATATCTGAGTTTCGTCACAAATAGATCAACTTCACCTAACGGGGTTAAAGTCTGACGAGGGTTTGTTTTATGCTTGGGCAAAAAATTTGTCTGGCCATGGATCAAAGTGAGAAAAAATTTGGCCATCGGTGCAGATGATTTCCTCCTCTTGACTCTGTTCATCTTTAGAGAACACTTCATATGCCCATGGCATACAATGTGTGAAGAGATCTGCAGACTCAGCCATCTGTGGTTCCCTGCAGTCAGTTGGGTGCTTGAAGAGATATGATGTGGGGGGTAAATAGGGTAATTGGAGAGCAGAAGACACTTGATGAAGCGCTTGCCATCTACTGGGGCACATGTTCTTTCAGGCACTCATCTACAAAGCATACCGTTGAACGGCTGCCAAAGAAAGGGAGCGGAGTTGCCCGTCCAGTAACAGAAGTTGTAAAAATGCTGCGCAAACAAACCAACTTCTCATATCATACCTGTCTCACAACCCTAAACAGATATTCAGTGCTTTCAATTCTTTTCTGCATCCACCAGTTGCCCCTCCCTCTCTTCTCATCTCAGCTGAATACTTTGCCTCACCACCTGTGAACTTGACACAATAACGTCCCAACCTCATTCCAAACTTTACCACAGTCTTTATCACAAGCCTAACCCACCTCTTCACCTGTCACTAACAACTGGTGTCTTACATCCTGATTGAAACATACCTTGATCACACCCATCCTCAAACAGCCCATCCTTGACCCATCCTCTGTGTCTACCTATCGCTCCAAATCATTTCTCCCCTATGCCTCCAAACTACTGGAACAATACGTCCATTTTGAACTGTCCTCCCACCTCTCCTCTTGCTCCCTCTTTGACTGCTTACAATCTGACTTCAGACCGCACCATTCCACTGAAACTGCCTGGACTAAAGCGACGCGAGTTTGTCCTCCTCCTTCTCCTGTACCTGGCATCTGTCTTTGACACAGAGGACCATTCCCTCTTACTACACATTTTCTGATCTGTTGACATTACAGACTTGGCCCTTTGTTGGATCTCCTTGTACCTAACAGACAGGATATTCAGTGTCTCCCAATCACACATCACCTCCTCATCTCACCTCCTATGTGTTGGTGTCCACCAAGGTTCAGTTGTGGGACTGGGAACTATGCTTAGAGGGCGCACACGTGCGCTCCCTCCCTATTAAAGGGACCGCCTGCATTAACCTAACGTATTCCCAACCTATAGATGGCCAACACCATCTATTTAAGGCTTCTCCTCCAATATGGAGGTGACTGAGCTATGTTGTTAGTTTGCTTGCATGTTTGCTAGTTAAGTTCCCCAGGTCCGCCTGTCTGCTTGTCTGCTTGTCTACCCTATACCCATCTGCTCTTACCTCTCTGTGCCCTTCTGTACATCAGCTGGTCCAGATCACACCTGTCAGTGCCCATCTGTCTAACACCCGGTCCAGCTCGCACCTGCCAGTACTTTTCTATTCCTCAGCTGGTCCCATCTGCACGGTGGTTCTAGAGTCCCTACAGTCCCTGCCTGCATATTTTAGAGCTCCTTTGGGCCGTAGGAGCTTACCCGCTGTAGGGGGTCAGCTGCCAAATTCTGTATATCAACCATGGAGTAGCACCTGGTGACACCTCTTTGTACCTCCTTGGGCCACATGTTATGATTCGGTAACCGAGGAGAATAGAAGAGAAATAGGCTAGGCAACCAGACACCCAGAGAGGTTGGTAACTTGCAGATTGCAGACCTCTAAACTGACAACACAACTAGAATTAGCCGTAGGACGGACCTATGATGCCCTAGATGCCTCAACACAGCCAAAGAGTTAACTAAGCCTAAAAAGAGAAAAGGGACAGCTAAAATGCCCCGGAGAAGAGCCACAAAGGAATAGATAGCCCCCAAACATATATTGTCGGTGAGACAGATGAAGTACAAATCACAGGTAGAAAATAGAGTGATCAAATGCTGGGGCCCAATCTGTCTTAACAGAACAGGACAGGAAAGGATTCTGTCTGAAATCCCGCAAAAACCCTAAGAAAAATTCCAACACGTCTGATATGCAAAAATACTGAGGCCACACAACCTCTCCCCCACTAAATCAGAACTCTGATGTGAACTGGACGCAAAACAACAGATACTGAAATAACTGGGGACTAGAAATACAGAAAAGACTGACATAAGCTGTGGCAAAGGAAAACAGAGTCCAGCACGGGTCCAAGCAGGGAACCTTGCTGAACTCACACCAGCAAGGCAGAGAACAGAGAAAAGCAAAAAATGCCACAGAGTAAAAACAGACAAATAACTTATCTGAAAGATGCAGGACAAAGCAGGGAGCAAGCAGACTTCCAGAAGGCTCAGGAAGAAACCCCAAATCACCGGCAACAACAAAGGGAAAGCTGCTCACTTAAATCTCTCCAGTCTGTAACACCTGATCTCCAATCATCCTCTTCAGGTGATAGACTTCTGTCAGCTAGAACAGCTCCATTACCAGCAGCAACCACCAGAGGGAGCTCAAACTCAGAAGCCAGATCAAAGGTGTTCACAACAGTACCCCCCCTTGAGGAGGGGTAACTGAACCCTCACCCAAGCCACCAGGCCGATCAGGATGGGCCCGGTGAAAGGCGCGAACCAATCTCTCGGCATGAATGTCAGAAGCAAACACCCAAGAATTATCCTCCTGACCATAACCTTTCCACTTGACCAAGTACTGGAGTCTCCGTCTAGCCAGACGAGAATCCAATACTTTCTCTACTTCATACTCCAGATTGCCCTTAAAAAATACAGGATCAGGGGGCGCAGCCATGGGAACTACAGGCTCAACAAACCTTTTCAACAAAGATTTATGAAAGACGTTGTGAATCTTGAACGTTCCTGGAAGAGCCAAATGGAAAGAAACGGGATTAAGGTTCTCCAAAATCTTATAAGGTCCAATGAACCTTGGCTTAAATTTTGAAGACGCAACCTTCATAGGAATATTTTTTTGAGGACAACCAAACCATGCTACCTACTTTAAACTGGGGACCATCAGTCCTATGACGGTTGGCAAACGGTTGGGCCTTCTCCTGAGAGAGAGACAACTTATCCACTACTTGATTCCAAATCTGCTGCATTCTCTTTACAATAGAATCAACACCTGTACAGGCTGAAGCCTCCACCTGCCCTGAAGAAATCCAAGGATGAAACCCGAAGTTACAGAAAAAAGGGGGCATCAAAGTGGCAGAACTAGCCCTATTATTTAGAGAAAAATCAGCCAAGGGCAAAGAAGAGACCCAGTCATCTTGATCAGCAGACACATAACATCTCAAATAAGTTTCCTAATAAGTCTGGTTTGCTCTCTCAGTCTGCCCATTGGTCTGAGGGTGAAACGCAGAGGAGAAGGACAACTGAATTCCCAGTTTAGAACAAAAGGCTCTCCAAAATCTGGAAACAAACTGGACTCCTCTGTCAGAAACAATGTTCTCCGGAATGCCGTGCAAACGAACCACCTGCTGAAAAAACAAGGGCACCAACTCGGAAGAGGATGGCAACTTCGGCAGTGGTACAAGATGGACCATCTAGGAAAATCTATCACAGATCACCCAGATAACAATCATTCTCTGAGAGACAGGGAGGTCAGAAATAAAATCCATTGAGATATGTGTCCATGGCCTCCTGGGCACCGGCAGTGGCACTAACAATCCACTAGAGTGAGAACAGGGTTTGGACCGAGAACAAGTCCCACAGGACGGCACAAAATTCCTGACATCATGCCAATGTCAGGAGTTATGATTGCGCAATTGAGTTAGTGCCCGGTTGTAAATTTCCCAAGGGTCGGCTTTTCAATTTGTCTGTACCTGAGCATGATGCTATGTGATCTTATATCAAAGAGTCTTTGGAGAAGGGACATATTAGACCATCCTCTTCACCTTTGGGTGCCGGCTTTTTCTTTGTGGCCAAAAATAATGGTTCATTGAGGCCATGTATTGACTATCATCTCCTTAATAAGATCACTGTTAAGTATCAGTATCCGTTACCCCTGATTTCTGATTTATTCTCTAGAGTGAAAGGTGCTAGTTGGTTTACCAAGCTTGACCTTAGGGGGCGTATAATCTTATTCACATTAAGCACGGTGATGAATGGAAGACGGCGTTTAATACCCCTGAGGGGCATTTTGAGTACCTAGTGATGCCTTTTGGGCTCACTAATGCCCCTTCCGTCTTCCAATTGTTCATGAACGATATTTTCCGGGATTTTGTGGATAAGTTTCTGATAGTTTATTTGGACGATATTTTGATTGTTTCCAATGACTGGGATTCTGATGTGGAACATGTTCGGATGGTTTTCCCGATTTTGAGAGAAAATGCTTTGTATGTTAAGGGATCAAAATGTCTCTTTGGCGTACAGAAGGTTTCGTTTTTGTGATTCATTTTCCTTCTGCTATTGAAATGGACTCGGTCAGGGTTCAGACCATTTGTGATTGGGTTCAGCCCACGTCCTTGAAGGCTCTTCAGAGATTTTTGGGTTTTGCTAATTTTTACCATAAATTTATAATTTCTCTCTTATTGTGAAACCACTGACTGATTTGACCAAAAAGGATTCCGATGTAGTGAATTGGTCTCCAGAGGCAGTTTTGGCGTTTCAGGAGCTTAAGCGGAGATTCACTTCTGCTCCTGTTCTACGGCAACCTGATGTCTCTCTAACATTTAAGGTGGAGATGGACGCTTCTGAGATTGGTGCAGGAGCCGTTTTGTCCCAAAGGGATCCTGTAACCTTGAAAATTTTTCCCAGCTGAACGTAATTATGATGTGGGGAATTGAGAATATTGGCTATGAAGTGGGCTTTTGAAAAGTGGAGACATTGGTTGGAGGGAGCCAAATATCAAGTTGTGGTCCTCACTGACCACAAGAACCTGATCTATCTCGAATCAGCCAAGCGACTAAATCCTAGACAGGCCAGGTGGGCCTTGTTTTTCACACGTTTTAATTTTGTGGTCTCCTTTCTCCAGGGGAACTTAGAATGTTAAGGCGGATGCCCTCTCTAGGAGTTTCTTTGCGGATTCTTCTGAGGTGACTGAGCCTACTGCCATTCTGAAGAGGGTGTGGTTCTTTCCGCTATCTCACCCGATTTGAGACTGGCCCTAGAGGAATTTCAAGGGGATAAACCTGAACATTGCCCTGTGGGGAAATTGTTTGTCCCAGACCAATGGAGGAAGAAAGTAATGTCTGAAATGTATTGCTCCACGTTGGCTGGTCATCCCTGTATTTTTAGTACCATAGATCTGGTGAGTCGGTCCTTTTGGCGGCCTACTTTATCTCGTGATGTCAGGAATTTTGTGCAGTCCTGTGGGACTTGTTCTCGGTCCAAACCTTTCTCTCGCTCTAGTGGATTGTTAATGCCACTGCCTGTGCCCAGGAGGCCATGGACCCATATCTCTATGGATTTTATTTCCGACCTCCCTGTCTCTCAGAGAATGACTGTTTTCTAAGTGATCTGTGATAGATTTTCCAAGATGGACCATCTTGTGCCACTGCCGAAGTTGCCATCCTCTTCCGAGTTGGTGCCCTTGTTTTTTCAGCAGGTGGTTCTTTTGCACGGCATTCCGGAGAGCATTGTGTCTGAAAGAGGAGTTCAATTTGTTTTCAGATTTTTTGTTCTAAACTGGGAATTCAGTTGTCTTTCCCCTCTGCGTTTCACCCTCAGAAAAATGGGCAGACTGAGAGAACAAACCAGACTTTTGAAACTTATTTGAGATGTTTTGTGTCTGCTGATCAAGATGACTGGGTCTCTTTTTTGCCCTTGGCTGAATTTGCTCTAAATAATAGTGCTAGTTCTGCCACTTTGATGTCCCCTTTTTTCTGCAACTTCGGGTTTTATCCTTCGGTGTCGGTGGAGGCTTCTATCTGTCCGGGTGTTGACTGTATGGTGGAGAGAATGCAGCAGATTTGGCATCAAGTAGTGGATAAGTTATCTCTCTCAGGAGAGGACCCAACGGTTTGCCAACCGGCATAGGACTGATGGTCCCCGGTTTAAAGCAGGTGACATGGTTTGGTTGTCCTCAAAAAACATCCCTATGAAGGTTGCATCTCCAAAATTTAAGCCAAGGTTCATTGGACCTTATAAGATTTTGGAAATCCTTAATCCCGTTTCTTTCCGTTTGCCTCTTCCAGGGACGTTTAAGATTCACAACGTCTTCCATAAATCTTTGTTGAAAAGGTTTGTTGAGCCAGTAGTTCCTATGGCTGCGCCCCCTGAGCTTGTTTTGGTTGAGTGCAATCTGGAGTATGAGGTGGAAAAGATATTGGGTTCTCGTCTGGCTAGATGTAGACTCCAGTACTTGCTCAAGAGGAAAGGTTGCAGTCAGGAGGACAATTCTTGGGTGTTTGCTTCTGACATTCATGCTGAGAGATTGGTTTGCGCCTTTCACCAGGCTCATCCTGATCGGCCTGGTGGCGCAGGTGAGGGTTCGGTGACCCCTTCTCAAGGGGAGGATACTGTTGTGAATGCTCTCGATCTGACTTCAGAGTTTGGGCTCCCTCTGGTGGCTGCTGATAGTAATGAAGCTGCTTCGGCTGACACAAGTCTATCAGCTGGGGGCAATAAGTGGCAGTCAGGTAGCACTGACTGGGGAGATATAGGGGAGTAACCTTCCCATGATCCTCGCCGATGATTTGTTGCTCTTCCTGGTTCCATTTGGAAATCAGCTTGCTTCCTGCTGTTTCCTGCAACGTTCAGATAAGTTATTTGCTGCTTGTTTCTTTGGCATTTGTTTTTCCTTTTGTTTTCTGCCCTTTTGGTGTGGGGACAGCCAGGTTCCCCGGCTGGGGCCTGCGCTGGTCTCTGTTTCTCATTTACCACTGTTTTTGTTCAGTCCCTGTTATTTCAGTATCTGCTGGTAGGCTACCAGCTTGCTCCAGAGTTCTGATCTAGCGGGGGAGAGATCGTGTTGTCTCAGTATTTTTTGGAAATCAGAAGTGTTGGAATTTTTGTTAGGATTTTGCCGGATTGCAGACAGTATTCTTTCCCGTCCTATTCTATCTAGACAGTTTTGGGCCCCAGCGTTTGCTTGTTCTATTTTTCTGCCTGTGTTTGTATTTCATCTTGTCTCACCACCAATATATGCATGGGGGCTACCTATTCCTTTGGGGCGCTACTCCGGAGCAGTTAGCTTTCCCCTTTCTCTCTTTAGGTTTAGTTAACTCTCCGGCTGTGTTGAGGCATCTAGGTCATCGTAAGTACGTCCCACGGCTACTTCTAGTTGTGCCGTCAGTTTAGGGGTCTGCAATCCGCTAGTTACCAACCTCTCTGGGTGTCTGGTTGCCTTTGTTATTTTTGCTACTGTCCTCCTCGGCTATCAAGTCATAACATGAGTCACTTCTCAAATTCTCCCATCTGCCAGCCTCCGGGACGCGGGCCCGTCTCCGCCTGGGCCACAAACCCCTACCAGTCCTGCCGACCAATGCCTCCCCAGAAGGACATGCTTCTCCTCTGCATCTCAGTAGGTGACTTGCCGGGTAGTGGAGTTTCTCCTTTGGACATCCTGTATTGTTCTCCTGTGCTCCACCCGTTCGTTTGTGGAGTTACTTCTGGCTGCTCAACCCGTTTCTCCAGGTCCTGCTGCAGGGGTGGGGGCTTCTTCTTCTGCTGCGCCCATCCTGGGTGGACTCCACTCACTATGGGATGTGGCCTTGGCTCATGCCACTGCTTTCATCTTCGTGCCCTTTTCTGCTTAGGACGCCCAATGTGGGCGGCACTACTCTCAGCTTTCATGCCACTGACTGCCATCTTCTTGTCAGTGTTCAGCGCCATCTTTAACTCTCTAACGGCCGCCATCTTTGCCATCTTCAAGGCTCCTCCCCTCTTTACACATAAGGCACGCAATCCTGCTGATTATGCCAATTCTGTAAGGCGGCCAGGGTAGTAGTCGTGGCAACTGGCTTTTCTGTTCCCACACCCTGGCACCCCACAGATGAACTATAATGTCCCTCCTGCTGTGTGTGCAGTAGAACACTCATGTCAATTGCTGGAGTCCTCTTGTCGTCTGTCACTTCATTTTTAAATCCACAGTTCTCACAAAACACTTCAAAGTCACAGTCCTTTTCAAACAGTTTAACTTTACTAATGCAAAGGGTACTCATCACTCTAGCAGCACAATTCATACAGAGCCACATATCCTGCGCTTTCCCTGCCATCCAGGTAGACTCCATTCTTACTGTAATCCTCTTTTCTCCCGGCAATCCCTGTATATGGATGTATAAAAGGCCTACCTCTAAAATTCTTATATATATACACACCCCAAGGATAAATGATTTTCAGTCCTTGCACCTATTGCATAGGTTTTACTAGTCTAGGAGTCCCACTACTTAAATATGGGAAAAAATATTTTCTGAGACACTCCTCTACATATCAAAGGATAAAAGAAGAACAGCATACTAATCCGGGTGAAGATCAGATCATGTCTTTATTTCCATATTGCCAAGTGCGACGTTTCGACCTCCATAGGTCTTTTTCAAACATTTGGCTAATTTTCACACTCCTCTACATGTCTTCCAGGGTGTATTGCAGTCCCTCCTTCTAATTCTTGGTGGGTAGAGTCCAGGACCTGCTCCCCTGGTCTGTGTATGGACAGTGCCTGAACATGCTCCCTTGATCCTTGTGTGGCCAGAGCCTGAACCTGGTCCCCTGGTCACTGTGCAGCCATTGCTTGAAACCTCATACCCCGGTGTGTTTCTATCCAGCCTGCTAAACCCAGTCTCCAAATCAGCCCTAGTCCTTAATCATTGTCAGTGAACCTCACCCCTGAGGTCATCAGCTGCAGTATCAGGATCTGCCTAGGAGTTGTACCTGGTGGCTACCTGCAGCCCAGTCTTTCTTCATCATCAGGATTTCCAGTGAGCACCTGTTAGCTGCTTAGCTACCCTGCTTCCTAGGCAGGTCCGACTCTGTGGCCACGAATCATGTGCGCCACCTGCAGGAGTAACAAATTACATTTACTGGTGGGTGTAATTTTATTTTCCCTTCTATGTCATCTACTGTAGTTCTAGGCGATGGGGAAATTTGTTGAGAAATGACCCAGCTATTAAGGGGTGTAGTAGGCGTTTTTTTTTCTCTTTTCAGTTTTACCTTATATGCAAGTCATTATGCAGAGAACAATGTTTCCTAACATTTTTCTTGTAAATTCCATTTTATCTTGTGTATGTTTTATTTTCAATTGGCTAAAGTGGAGTAACACTCTGACAACAATATTCCCAGCAGTGACCTGGGAGTCAGAAATACATTCAGGCATCTTCCTCATGCTGCTCCCATTACATTTGAGCGCCGTTCCCATTTATTTCAGTGATTTTACGGACCCCCAGGCCTCTTAAGGTGTGTTGGAAAAATGCTTGCGTTTCACATTGACTTACATTATGCTCAGTACTCGAGCCATTGAGCCCTTCTGAGCATCTGACCTGCTCAACTCTAGTAACGAGCACATGTGCATTTTAGTGCTCAATCATCACTACTGACTATTCTAGAAAGCTGCTAATTATTACCATCTTTTAAGTTAGGGCCGATGCAGATGACCATTTTTCTCTAATTTTGAGAGAATTGGGTCAATTATGCAAATCACACTCTGATCAAACTCTGATCAGAGTGTGATCCGATTATTTGTGAAAATATCTGAATTTTGGCCAAAATTTCCCAATTTTAAAACTTTAAATTTTGACGCCCTTAAACAAGATAGTTATATCACACAAAATACTGTGGCATGTAAAAGTATTCACCCCCTTGGCATTTTTCATGTTTTGCTACCTCACAATGTAGAATGTCACTGTTTTTTGAAGGTTTCCATCAGTTCATATAAAGAACATATCTACAACTGTGAACATTTGGTTTTCTTTTTAATGTGAAACAAACAACAAATATGACAAAAATAACTGAAAACTTCAGAGTGCATAACTATTCACCCCCCCTAAAGTCAGTACTTTGTACAGCCTTGTGCAGCAGTTACAGCTGCAAGGCGCTTTGGATAAGTCTCTGACCTTTCCACATCTTGCCACTGGGATTTTTGCCCATTCCTCAAGGCAAAACTGCTACAGCTCTTTCAAGTTAGATGGTTTCCTCGTGTGAACAGCAATCTTCAACTCTGACTACAGATTCCCAATTGGTTTAAGGTCTGGACTTTGACTAGGCCACTCCAAAACATTTACACGTTTCTCCTTAGACCACTCGAGTGTTGTTTTAGCAGTATGCTTTAGGTCATTGTCTTGTGGGAAGGTGAACCTCTGTCTCAGTCTCAAATCACTGCCAGACTGAAACAGGTTTTGCTCAAGAATATATCTGTATTTCGCACCATCCATCTTCCCCTCGACTTGGATCATTTTCACTGTCGTCCAAAAACATCCCCACAGCATGATGCTGCTACTACCATGTTTCACTGTGGGAATTGTGTTCTTTGGGTAATGAGATGTGTTGGTTTGGCGCCAGACATAGCAATTACCATGGTGGCTAAAAAGTTCAATTTTGGTCCCATCTGACCACTGCACCTTCTTCCCTACATTTGGGGAGTTACCCACATGTCTTTTGGCTAGCTCAAAATGAGTCTTAACATTTTTTTGTGCAAGTAAGTAGTGGGATTTTTTTCCCACTCTTCCATCAAGGCTAACTCTATGAAGAGTATTGCTTACTGTGGTTGTCTGGACAGATAATCCAGTCTGTGCTTGGGAACTCTGCATCTCCTTCAGGGTTACCTTTAGTCTCTGCGCTATCTCTCTGAATAATGCCCTCCTTGCCAGGGCTGAGAGTTTTGGTGGGCGGCATTCTCTTGGCAGAAACCCTGGTTTAAGCACTCAGAGTAGAGCGCAGGATAAATGTGAGCCGAGTATTACTGCGATCTTTGGCAGGCAGAATGAACAAATCAACAGCAAGTCAAGAATTGGTTTTACTATTTTTTTATGCCATTCTTTGTGTTATAATTGATTAGATGACTGTGTTCTTTGGGTCGATGCAATTACGATACCAGATTTATATCTTTTTTTATGGTTGGTTTCTAACACATACTAAACAACACTTTTTGTGCTAAAAAAAAAGTTTTTGCATCACCATGTTTTAAGATCTTTAATCTTTCTTTATTTCTGCCACCAGAGTCATATGAGTTCTTTTTTTGCTGGATGAGTTGACATATCATTTTTGGCACATACTTTTTTTATCGCTTTCTATTCGGATTTTTGGGAGGCAGAATGAATAAAAACCAGCAACTCAGGATTTTTTTAGGGGTTTTTAATGCTGTTCACTGTGTGGTAAAAGTGACAAGACCATTTTATGCTTCGGGTCAGTACGATTATAGCGATACCACATTCATATAATTTTTTTTATGTTTTGCTGCTTTTACACAATAAAAACTATTTTACAAAAAAAATAATTTTGCATCGCTTTATTCTTAGAGTTATAACTTTTTTATTTTTACGCTGATGAAGCTGTACGGTGGCTTGTTTTTTGCAAGACAACATGACGTTTTCAGCCATATAATTTTTGTTTACATTTTTGTTCACATTCGTCTTTTTGATTGCATTTTTTTTTGTTCGGTGGCATAATGAAAAAGCAAAGTTTTTACCATGTTTTTTTATTTATTTTTTAACATTGTTCACTGAAAAGGTTAACTAGTGTAACAGTTTTATAGATCGGATCATTTTGGATGTTGTGATACCATATATGTGCACATTTTTTGTAATTCTGCTTTTGCATAAATATTCATATTTATTTTTTTAAACCCTTAACGACCGCCGATACGCCTTTTAACAGGGGCAATTAAGGGTACTTATGCCTCAGCGCCGCTTTTTTATGGCGCTGAGAAATAAGTGCATAGCGCCCCCCAAGGGTTGGAATTTCTCCGGGATCTCGGCTAATGAGGGTAGCCGTGACCCCAAAGAACATGAATCTGGTTGGTTTTTACTGACCCCAGTGTTGCAGTCCCGTTATTAACAGAATAACGGCGACGCAAAAAAAAGTCAGATTTCCTATTTAATTTCTTTCTCCTCTGTAATCACACATTAGAGGAGGGAAATGGGTTCCCCCAATCCACCCCCGATATCTCTGGAGTACCTGCAACCCCCCTTGAAGTCCCCCGGGCCGCCGGCGTCTTCTTCCGGGAACAAAATGGTGGGCAAATGCGCAGTACACCGGCCGAGATCTGCTGGCTGGCACCCAGCAACAATAGGAAATTTTTCCTATTGGCTCATTTTGATCACTGTGATAGACCCTATCACAGTGATCAAAATAAAAAAAATAGTAAATCAAGCCCCCCTTTAACACACCCTTAGGTAAAAATAATAAAATAAAAAATGTATTTATTTCCATTAGGGTTAGAGTTGGGCAAAAGTTAGGTTGGGCTAAAGTTAGGGTTAGGGTTGGGCTAAAGTTAGGGTTGTGGTTATAGTTGGGATTACGGTTAGGGTTGGGGTGTGTTAGGGTTAGGTTTGTGGTTTAGTGTTATGGTTAGGGTTGGGATTAGGGTTAGCGGTGTGTTGTGGTTAGGGTTATGGTTGGGATTAGGATTAGGGGTGTGTTGGGGTTAGGGTTGGAGTTAGAATTGGGGGGTTCCACCATTTAGGTATATCAGGGAGTTTCCAAATGCAACAAGGCGCCACGATTGATTCCAGCCAATTTTGCGTTCAAAAAGTCAAACGGTGCTTCCTCCCTTCTGAGCCCTGTCCTGCACCCAAACAGTGTGCTGATGTAAAGTAGACATATGGGAAATGTTATTTATTAACTATTTTGTGCAACACCACTCTGATTTAAGGGTACAAAAGTTAAAAGTTAGAAAATTGCAAAATTTTCAACATTTTTGCCAAATGTCCGTTTTTTTCGTAAAAAAACGCAAGTTATATTGAAGAAATTTTACCACTAACATGAAGTAAAATATGTCACGAAAAAACATTCTCAGAATCAGTGGGATACGTTGAAGCGTTCTAAAGCTATATCCTCATAAAGTGACAGTGGTCAGAATTGTTAAAAAATTGGCTTGGTCATTAAGTACCAAATTGGTTCTGTCACTTAGGGGTTAATATGTTTTAATTTTTTTGTATTTATTTTTGGATTTTTGTTAGTCTTTAATAAAATTAACTTTATTTTTAACTTTTCAACATTTTAACTTAGTCCCTGTATTGTACGTCATTCTTTTTTTATCTGATTGCTGTTTTCATGTGTATTGCAATGCATGAGAGCTGTCAGTTTTGCAATGCTAGAATGCCTTATCACAGGGTTAACCTTATTGGGACCTGAGACAATCAGAAACAGTAAACATATGCTTGAAGAAAGGGAATGTGAATAAGACTGAAATATTTTTGGATTGATGTTTACTCGTTGCCTTGTTAAAATAAAAGTGGACTTTTCGATTTTATAGTGATGCATTTGAGCCATTTTTCATATGAGGATTATTAGTTTTCCACCCCCAGCACAGAAAATTTAAGAAATAACAAAGTGACACTGTGCATAAATTTCCATCCAGGAATGAGTGTTGCTTTGGTTTGTTTGTTTCTTTAGCTGAGAAACTGAGAATTGCAAATTTACATCTGCTATGTATTTTCTACTCATTTGTGAGTAACTTGATTCATTCTGTTTACTGAACCTTCAATTGAGAACAGCTAAAACGAACTAATCTGTGGCAATTTATTTGCCAGAGGCCTTAGTGTATTAAATGTCTACATTTATTCATGGTATGCTGCTATTAAATGCCAAGTTATCATTAACAATTTCCATTTCTTGCTCCAAGCAACAGTAAGGTTAGATGTGCACTTATTTAAAAAGAAAAATTGCAACGATTCTATCTGTAACTTCTGTTGAATATTACAATTTTCAATAGTGTCCTAGTTTTTCTTATGATGGAACGTTGCTGATTATATTAAAACTGAACATTTGAGTTGCAGTGGCTACATATTTTTTAAGGGATTTTTAAACTTTTTGTTTAAAAAGTGCTTAGGATTCATAAAAACACACTAAGGCCCCCTTCACATGTACATGTCTCCAGTACAATTTTTATGTGTTAAAGATTTGCAAAGATGATGGATAGATAGATAGCACCATTATCCTGATTGCCAACACACCAGGTCATCAGAAAGAGAGAGGGCAAAGTGCCTGAATTGGAGCATCTCATCCGATGCTCCACCTCTGGAAAAGCTGTGGGCTGGTATTTTTAGGCTGGGAAGGGCCCAATAACCAGTGTCCAACATCCGTATACCATCCATGTGCTGTCCGTGTGACACGTATCGGAATAGAATGAAGAATGGAAATTACAGATTTTATGTGTTAAAGATATGCAAAGATATGGATAGATAGATAATAGAGAGAGAGAAATAGATATGTCACATATATAATTAGCTCCTACGCAGGGAAGAGCAGTGCGCCTGCGTAGGAGCCACGACGGGACTGAAAGAAAAGGCCGGCATCGCCACAAGATGGGAGGCCCCAGACCGGACCGCGATGCCCTCCTGACCCGACCGCCCCCGGAACGCCCCTGGGTGAGTATTTTATAACTCGTTTTTCTTCACTTTCAGGTAGCATCGGGGGCATATCTACAGCATTACAGAATGCTGTAGATAAGCCCCTGATGGCGGTGGCCCTATCTCAAAATGGGGTGACAGATTCCCTTTAAAGGGGCCATTGATATTGGCCCCTTCTCAGACTAATAATACAAGTCCTCAGTTGCCCTAGAAATTACACATCCATTAGATGCACCATTTCTGGTGCCTAGCTTTGGCTCTTCCCAATTTCCCTGATGTGTTGGCAATCAGGTTAATGGTTTTGGCATTGATGTAATGTCCACCGACAACAAACCCAGAGTTTAAAAATGGAGAGGAGTCTGTCAGACACCCCCATTACTAACACTGTAGTCAAAATAATTAAGCACATACACAGAGAAAAGTCCTTTAGGCTAGGTTCACATTGTGTTAGTGCAGTCCGCTCAACACATGCGTTAAACAGATGCTCCATCTGTGCTAGCGGTGACGGACCCCCGAATGCTGCAGACCACGTCCGAGGGTCTGTCACAGAATGACGGCACATCGCTAACGCATGCCGATTATGAGATGCGTTAGTGATGCGCTACATAATGGCAGTCTATGGGTGCGCTAAGCATCCGTTACATAGCTTTAGTGCCGCTATGTAACGGTTGCTGTCAGCTCATTGCCATTAACGCAATGTGAACCCAGCCTTAATTGTGAAAGCACTCCCCAACAATTACCTATTTTACCCATTTAAAACCAAAAAAAAAAACAGAGCTGGTGTTATTAGTCTGGGAATGGGCCAATATTCATGCCTTCTTACCAGCCTATTAATATCAGCTCACAGCTGTCTACTTAGCCTTTGCTGGTTATTAAAAATAGGAGGGACCCCATGTAATTTTTTTTTAGTCCCCCTTTTTTAATAACCAGTAAATGCTGCACCGACTTCTGTGAGTTGTTATTAATTGGCTGGGAAGATCCATGGATAGTGGCCCCATCCCTGAATAATAACTCTAGTCTCCAGCTGTCTGCTTTCCCTCAGCTGGTTATTAAAAATAAGGGGGATCCCACACCATTTAAAAAAAAAATTATTTAACAGGTTTAAACAGGATAAACAACCTTTAGTGTCATTATATGTAGGGGGCTTGTGACATTAAATATCTATAGTACATATATTCTATCTATCTATATCTGTATGTAAGATTGCTTTATTACTTAGAAAACTAGCTTTTAATGATGTAGAGAATTACTGTATGTAAAAGCTGATGTTAAAAACGCACTGCATACTCATGTCATACTGACGTCATACGGAAGCTACTTGATCAAAATAGCATTGTACTCGCATGATACTTGTCCTGCTTTTCTGGATCCACATCAGATCAATTTTTTTTATACACTATTGTGACTCCAGCGACAATTACAGGTTAGAGCACATATACCATAGTACTTTGCATATTGTTAGCAATGATTTTTAAGGTGAACTTTACATCTTTACATCATGAACTTATACATGTAGCAATTGAATAGGAAACACAGGAAGCGTTCATTTGATAGGGGTCTAACCACTGAGTACATAAAGGATTATTAGAATTGAATTTCCTAGCTTATTTGATTAGTGGAGGTCCCAATGGTTAAACTCCCACTGATCAAACATTTTATGATGTACTATATTGCACTCAGCGATGTAACATGATTCAGTTTTCATATTGCAGAATAGAACTGATGACGTTCAAGGATCTCTACGAGGACAGTATGCCTTTTTGGGTCACAGTGTGGCCCCCCCTACCATGTAGTAAACTAAATCAATGAATCATTTGTCCAAATCTTGCTTCCCTGAAATCACAAAAGGCAGGTCCTAAAATTTGCTTTTAACTCTCTATAATTATAGGTACATCTGCAGGCTGTGGTCTAACAGAGTTGGATATCTCATAGAGACCAATTCATATCAATTCCCAAGACAACTTCTTGTCTTTTACAGAAAATAATGACAGAAGCTCTCATCTCCAGCTGCTGTCATATAAGGATGGCCAAGGCCGGTTCTGACTTCTGTTCACCCTGAAAACCCTCTTCTAAATGGAAATCTGACATATATGTGTTCTGGGATTCATTCAGTACTCACTTGTCGTGTGGGAGTCCTTGTTATCTCCCCATCCTTGGGACCGGAAACAGCTGCACTGATAATGGGAGACTTTTGGCTGAGTTGAACAAAGTGCCATTCGGATACTTTCGGCTACTGCATTATGAGTATGAGTAGATCTCCTCTGATTGATGTTCCCTTTGTCCAGTGTGCTATCAGATCTTGCCTGCCTGAAGTCTCCCCATCTCAACAGCTTCTGTTGGTACCAGGAGTTTTCTATCAGCTTCTCTGAGGCCCATCATCTTTCTCTCTCGCTGTGACCAGACTGACCTCTTCCACTTAGGGGAGAAAGAGCCAAACTTCAAATGTGTCCTCATGCTGTTTGGAAGACTTGAAACTGATAGGTCCCTTTGCTGCAATGCAACCGCTGACCTTGAACCTGTCACTCCTAACACTGAGACTTCCTCCTACCTAGGAAGTGCTTCCAATTTTTATTTGATCTAACCCATCCTAATATGTGGGCTATTCACAACTATATTTTATCCTGAATACTTCCAAACTGTATCCCTATTGCTTCCACTGGTTCCCCTATAGACAGTCCTCCCCAATCCCTGGGGACGGCCTTGAGGTAAAACCTCCAGGAAAATGAGACACAAAGCAGCCATAAGGAAAAAATGCAGATTTATATTTAAAACAGACATTAATAAAATAATCGTATAACACTTAGCACTTTCTTGATTTGGTATCTTCTTGAGCACTGCTCACCCTCTTATATAGTCACCGCAGAAGTCAACTTCTACTCCATTTATAGACTTGCACCTCTTCTGCTGTTGTCACCTACCCCTCCACCTATGTAAATAATTTCATGCCCTTCCTTTACATACACCTTGCACTGAAGATTCAGGAGGACCTCATTGACTCCTGCATGCTCAGTCGACAAAGATACAGTACACGGGATAAGTGGGCAGACTCAGTCAGTGTCTGCTTTCAAAGGAAACTGCCATTAAGCAGACTATGGTAACACAGCTAGCTCTCAGCTAGCCCGGCTTCTAGCAACACAGGCCACTGTGATCCTCCTTTCCCACAGACCCTACAGAACCGGCAGAAGAAGCTCAATACTGAGCTTAGTGCAAACAGTAGGAAATAAGGGAGATACTGCAGCACAAGTCATTCTGACATTGATTTTTTAAAGTAAGTATACCATCCTCATATGGTCTAAAATATCTTGCTTATTACTGCATGCAGTTTGTATTGTGAAATTTGGTGACATCTCTTTTTAATAACGCTACAAGTTTCAATCCAGAATTGTACTTCTCTCCGTCCGTGATTTATTTGTCTTCTGTTAGATCAATAATGATGAAAGCAGAAGAACACACTGTACTTGCAACTGAAGTTTTAAAAGTAAATACTGTGCAGTCGAAGGAATTTTTAATTGCACAATAATTAATGTTTAATCAGATAATCAAAAAATACACAAAAATCTACAGGATCCTTGTGGTTTATTGCAGCAGGAATGTTTTGTTAAATATCATTAAAGCGTAACCTGAAGCAGAAAAAGAAGCAAAGTAAAGATGATAGTCACCGTTCTGTATCCAACCAGTCATACCCAACTAGGATGTACACTTAGTTCCATGTAGTGAAATGTCTACATGTGTTGGGGTCACACTGAGCCCCTTTGTCAGGACAACTTAACATGACAATACTGAATTCCAGCTTCATATTCAAATGTTGAGAAATGGTGCCAAAACCAGCAGGTCAAACGTGATGATCTAAGTAAGTCAGACGTATACAATTTATAAATACAAAGTTTTAATGGTAAATGAATAAAAACTAATAATAGTATTTAAATATTTGAAGAGGAATATTAGAATAAATTCTTAAAATGAGTTTTATAATTATTGTATTACAATTGTGTAGCTTTATACAGTACCTTGAAAAAGTATTTATATCCCGTGAACTTTTCCACATTTTTCACATTATTACAACCACAAACTTAAATGTATTTTATTGAGATTTTATGTGATATACTAACACAAAGTAACAAGTATTTGTGAAGTGTAAAGGAAATGATACACTTTTTTCTAAATATTTTAAAAATATAAATCTGAAAATTGTGACGTGCATTTTTATGTAGCTTCCTGTAGACTTATACAGGGATAAATCTAATAACTCTAAATAAAATCCTGAGTGACCAATTGCCTCAGAAGTCACATAATTAGTAAATTGAGTCCACCTCTATGCAATTTATTTTCAGTATAATTACAGCTGCTCTATGGAAGACCTCAGAGGATTGTTTGAGAACATTAGAGATCAAACAGTATCATGAGATCCAAGGAACACACAAGACAGTTAAGGGATAAAGTTATGGAGAAAAGTAAGGCAGGTTTAGGTTACAAAAAAAAGCCCAAGCTCTGGACATCTCACAAAGCACTACTCAATCCATCATGTAAAAATTGAAGGAGTATGGAAAGCCTGCAAACCTATCAAGACATGGCCATCCTCTTAAACTAACAACTCAAGCAAGGAGATCACTAATTAGAGAAACAGCCAAAAGGCCCATGGCACACATTGTCACACAAAGTAGATGCAACAGACAATGCAGCAGCCATGGCTGAGGTGTGCTTCAAAGTCCCACCACGCTACAGGAAAATGGGGATCCTTGCTGAGTGTGTGATCTGTTGTTATCTTGGTGATGCGCCTCTGCAGACCACATGGCAGGCCTGGACAAGTATAGAGATGAATGAGGGACATTGAGTCCAAAAATAAACTCTTCTTTACTGAACAACTTGATGAGAAATATATACATCAGATAACAGGAACATCACTTTAAGAATACTTTTTCTGCACAATTTTAGAGGCAGGAACTTCGCAGTTACAAGTGGCGGTACATTAACTCCATTATATGTTACATAATTCCAGCAAACCGTTATGAGAACCGGGTCGAGGTGTTTCATTACAGTCCCCTAGTACCTTGTATCAACTTCCAGTTGATTCGTGAGGACTTCTCTGGCTGAGGTGCATCAATAGAATGTCTCACTACTACTCTCATAGTCCTTTCGATGAGGGCCACATTGTCATTCTTGTGCAACTGCATCTGTAATTCCCCGTTGGAGAACTCATGTCCCAGCCTGGCCATCTTCTCCTCTATAACCATCAGATTTGGTGACACTCTAGCTTTTTTTCTAGTATAATGTTTGCTTAAGACCTTCTTCCTCCACTTAGTCCTTGCTTTTTGCACCCTTGCCTGAGATGAAAAATCCTTCTGCTATTTTGCCCTTGTTGCATTCAGAATATGCTATTCGATATATGGTCTCTCCTCTTCACACAAAAATACCCATTTCGATGCAGGTCAGTGACAATAGGACCAAGGATCCTACTTTACAAAACCTTTCCCTATCTGCATGACAACAAGAAACTACTTTTTTATGCCCTCTTAACGCCTCCCACCATTGGCTTGTCCCAGTAATTAACCTTGTATGCAGCTAACCTACTGTTGCAGAACACAAACCAGATAAAGCACAATTTAAAAGAAGGTAATGCAGTATATTACCAAAAAATCTTCAAGTGGGTGTGGGCAGCTTATCCACTCCTTTTGTATTTCTCCTTTGCTTAACGATGGCCGTCACTGGCCATCCAATAACTGCAAGACACCAAAGCAACTACACGATAAAACAATATAACACATTGTTAAACTTGAGAGGATCTGGGACCTTCTCCTTTAAGGTGCAGCAGTTCTATAAATGGAACCAGTCCTTCCTGGTAAGAACCTCAGAACAGTAACATACACAGTCCTTTAATTCAATGACAGTTCATAGACTTGATTTGGTCTTTCTTGGTAAGGACCCTGGAACAGAAGCATAGTTCATAAACTGCAACAATAGTCCTGGCAAGACCCTCCAGCCGCTTTAAGGGCCTTTCAATCCAGCAGGAAAGGGCATAGCAGGTGAAACAAAACAAAATATCAGTTCAGCCATTCGGCTGCTGTTGATCGAGGCCATGCTTAGCCTATTTTAGTGAATAAAAAGTCTTCCTCATTTGACAGGATGCTTGAAGTCCCCTCTCTCCATGAAGCTCAGAGTGTTTGATCTAACTAGTCCATTGAAAGCAGCTGCTTAAGGAGTTTCATACTACTTACTTAAACTGGGGTTCAAAATGTACAGCTGGCAGCTTCCTCCTGCTTCGGCTCACTGTGGTGATTGTCCAGGCATGTTTTCAAACCCAGGATTTTACTATTCCCTTTTCTTTTAAATAAACTGCTGACTGGGTGCCTTTTACCATATAAATAATAGTTGGGTTAATTAGAGTCACTTGCATTTTCAGGGTAAGGCCATCATGCAGTCTTCCAGAAACTGTTATGATTGTGGAGGTCCAATTGCACACCAATCTGACACACGGCTTGGGACAGGGGTACCAGTCTATGATCATCAGACACAAAAGCAAGTTTCCACAGTCAGTGATGGTTTGGGGAGCCATGTCATCTGCTGGTGTAGGTCCACTGTGTTTTATCAAGACCAAAGTCAATGAAGCCGTCTACCAGGAAATTTAAGAGCACTTCAAGCTTCCCTCTGATGACAAGCTTTTTGGAGATGGAACTTTAATTCTCCAGCAGGACTTGGCACCTGTCCACACTGCCAAAAGTACCAATTTCCTGGTTTAAACACAGCAGTATCACTGTGCTTGATTGGCCAGCAAACTCGTCTGTCCTTAATCTCATAGAGAATCTATGGGGTATTGTCAAGAGGAAGACGAGAGACACCAGACACAACAATGCAGACAAGCTGAAGGCTGCTATCAAAGCAACCTGGGCTTCCATAACACCTCTGCAGTGCCACAGGCTGATCGCCTCCATGCCATGCCGCATTGATGCAGTAATTGATGCAAAACGAGCAGCGACCAAGTATTGAGTGCATTTACTGAACATACATTTCAGTAGGCCAACATTTTAGATTTTAAAATCATTTTTCAAGCCGGTGTTATAAAGTATTCTAATTTACTGAGATAATGACTTTTGGGTTTTCATTGGCTGTAAACCACAATCATCAACATTAACAGAAATACACACTTCAAATAGATTCACTTTTTTGTATTGAAGAACTAAAATAAATTAACTTTTTGATGATATTCTAATTTTGTGAGATGCACCTGTACATAGCCATCAGCTTTTGTTTTGGTCAAAATATTTTTTAAACCGCTTCCAAGACAATGTTGACTCTTCTGGCAGGGTCTACTCTATTCTAACTTAAATAAAATTTCTTAAAATAGCCAATACTCTGTTGAGGTGTATTTACTTTATTTTTCTTGAAGGGAATGTGTCACAAACATTTTTTAAACTAATTGAAACCAGATTGTGATAATTTTTTTATAATCTGTATTTCTGATTGCAGATCATTGTTTTCTGTATATTTATGGAAGCTGCTCTCTTTTGTTGTTTGCAGATATGGAAAATGGACGCATGCAAGTGTAAGGAGGCTGCGGGTACCTGCATTGAGCCGGGTCCGGAACTGTCGAGAATGCATCCCATGTTGCCAGGGGGAAGGAATAGGGGACCGGACAGACCCCATGACCAGGGAAGAGGGGCGTGTTTAAGCCGAACACAGCTGAAAGCGTGCAAAGTAGGATTCAGTTTCCGACCGTCATGGAGAGTGCAGGAGGGTGTGAAGCGTGCTCTGCACCCCGAGCAGCAGCGCCACGATGTACTGCAGCCGACATCCCCTGAGCACTCCAGCGGGACAGTGAGTGTGAGAATTGCCATGCGCCGGCTAAACGTAGGACCGCGCTCGTGCAGAGAAGTGTGGGCTGGTTACAGAACACTGAGTCGCATTTCCCTCTGTTGACCAGAGCTCATCAGCCCATGTTTGCTCCAGGGACTCCTGCAGCTTCTTTGACTTTGGCTGTGCAGGCTTATGGACTAGGGACTAAGCTGGTAAAATCAGAGACCTCCCGCTGCCGCCAGAAGACAGATTGCTAATATTGGACTTCATTGGAGGACTCTACACCGGCTGTTGCCAGAACTACAACCCCCATCGGACTGTGGACTAAGGAGCACCAACAGGAGCCCCGATAAGTGTTCTTTGAACTTCAGACTGTCGTATTAATTCTTACTGTTTCTTTAATTCTTGTTCACTGTTTATTAACTCCCTGCAAGGAGATTACTCCATCTTTGCTGTTAAATTAAATAATATTGTTATACCATACTACTCTGCAATCCCTGTGTACTGCATCTCAGCACCTGCTTACACATATATATCACAATACATTATAGGGGACTAAGTAACTGGACAAGGTCTTCAAATAGAGGAAAATTTCACTGGCGACGAAGACACGGTTCGTACAAGGTTTGGTCTTTTCGATAGTGACGTATGGATGCAAAACCTGGTAGATAAAGAAACAAGACAGAAGAAGAATCAACGCCTTTGAAATGTGGTGCTGGAGAAGGATGCAATTAATACCATGGATGGCGAGAAGAACAAAATCAATCTTGGAAAAAATCAAGCCAGATATGTTACTCGATCACCAAGCTACGACTTGCCTACTTTGGACACATCACACGAAGAAAGAAAACTCTGGAGAAAGACATCATGGCCAGAAGAATAGAAGAAACAGGGCGAAGAGGAAGACCAGCAACCCGATGGGTTGATACTATCAAGATAAAGGCATAGAAGAAGCTGGTGGATCAATCTAGGCTTACACAAGATCGATCTTCATACAGAGCATTCATCCATGTCACCATGTCTTGAGATTGAGCTGAAGGCCATTTATATATATAAATTTTAATGTGTGTGTGTGGGTATCACCAACCAATCACGGAGTATCTTACATTTAACCAGAGCTGTTTAAAACAAGCTGAGCTGTGAAGCCACGTTCACACGTTCAGTATTTGGTCAGTATTTTACGTCAGTATTTGTAAGCCAAAACCAGGAGCGGGTGATAAATCCAGAAGTGGTGACGTGTTTCTATTATACTTTTCCTCTGATTGTCCCTCTCCTGGTTTTGGCTTACAAATACTGATGTTAAATACTGACCAAATACTGACCGTGTGAACGCGGCCTTACTGTGATATAGAGGGGTGGTTTCTGACTTTGTGGATTGGTGTCAGACTAACTGTCTAGAACTAAATGTGAAGAAAACCAAGGAGATCGTGGTGAGTTATAGAAGGAAAATGGATGATTACTTACCGATCACTATTGCTGGCCAGGAGGTGGAGATGGTTGAAAGCTACAAATATTTGGGGGTTCACCTTGACAGCAAACTTGATTGGAGGTGTCATACACAGAAGGTTCACAAGAAGGGAATGAGCAGACTGTACTTTCTGCGGAAGCTCAGGTCGTTCAATGTGTGCAGCAAAATGCTGGAAATGTTCTACCAGTCCGTTGTAGCAAGGGCCATCTTTTTGCTATCATTTGCGGGGCAGTAGTGTGCGAGTAGCTGACACTAATAAGCTCAACAAACTTATCAAGAAGGCAAGTGCAGCTGTTGGCCTCCATCTTGACTCTTTTGAGGAAGTAGTGGAGGATAGGATTCAAAAGAAGTGCAGGGCTATAATGAACAATAATACACACCCACTATACGAGCTGTTCTTGAAGCAGAAGAGCACATTCAGCAGCCGTCTAATCCTTCCAAGGTGCAAGAAGGACAAATTCAGGAAATCTTTTGTGCCTACCGCTATGGGGATGTATAACAATTCACTAAGGGTGAAGATGGCTATGACCTAGGGCTGGCGCACTAATGAAAATGATCAGAGATTTGCGTACCTTTGTTTGTTACGTATTGTGGTTAGTCATGTGCAAGATCTGTGTCTAGTAATTACTCTATGTAATGCCGTTTGTAATGTTTTGTTTGTAATGCTGTTGTAACGCTGCTGTGATACCATAATTTCCCTCGGGATCAATAAAGTGTATCGTATCGTATTGTAAGGTTCTTTGTACATGTTTCTTGAAACTCAGTTTTTCCGTCGGCCATTTTGCTTTCTGTCTTGCTGCAGCTATCTTGCCCTCAGTCAATATGGAGTTTCCAGCTTTCATGTTCCCGCCCTGATTCTCTCCCTCTTGCTTCTTAAGCAGCCTCAGCTGAGCAATCAGTGCTTCAGAATCAAGCCTGCAGTGAGCCTGTGACCTGACTCCTGGAAACCTTAGACTTTGTACTCCAGCTATTTCCTACTGAGGAACTTTGGAACACTTGTGGATTCTGGAAACCTGCTATTTGATAAATCCACGTTTGCATGGAATTACGGTAACAGAGAAGAGATCCTGAACCTGTTGTGGAGAGTTATTGCTGAGCTTAAGTTACTCTGG
>JARQOD010000009.1:118528872-118667563 GCA_033576555.1 Oophaga sylvatica | reverse complement strand
GGTCCTTGGTAGTGCTTTTGGAGCACAGGTCCCCCCTGTTAAAAACCGTGTCCGTAACGTCAGTGGTTATTTTTGTGACATTGCCTTTTTCCTTCTGCCCCCGTCCGGGGCCGAGCCCGCAACGGTTTCCCCCCCCACCCCTTTGGCCTAGGTACCTCCATCTCCTATACGGTTCACAAGTCTGCTGGCCTTGGTTTTTCTTTGGGCAGGGGTACCTCCTTTAAAAACCGTGTCACGTAAGTCAGTGGTACTTTTTTTGTGAATTGCCTCTTTTCCTTCTTACCCCCCCGGGGCCAGAAAACGTCAACGGTTTTTCCCCCCAGTGCCTTTGGCCTGGTGCCCCCAAACCCCGTATACGTTTTCCAGCAACTTCTCTGGTCCTTGGGGTAGGGCTTTGGAGACTTCCCCCCATTGTCCGGCACAGTAACTCAGGGTTTTCCTCGATTGGACTTGCCCTTTTTTTTCCTTTCTGCTCCCGTGGGGGTCATACCGCAAGGGGTTCTCCCCATCCTTTGGCCTGGTGCCTCCTCCCGATACAGTTCCAAACGTCTGGGGGTCCTTGGTAGTTTTTTGGAGCACAGGTACCCCCTGTTAAAAAACCGTTCACGTAATTTTCAGGGGGTACTGGTTGTGCATTGCCTCTTTCCTTCGTCCCCCCGGGGTTCCCCCCAACGGTAGCTGGTCCCGTTATTCCATTGTCTTTTTTCCATCTGATACCCGCCGGTTCCAGTAACTCGGGGTTCTCGGAAATTAGACGCCTTAAAGACCACCCAGAAGAAGATGGGGAAACAAGACGAGAGCCTGAACCAACCACCTGAACACCCAAAAGAAAAAAAAAAGTTACCCAGAAGAAGACCCAACAGGACAAAGAAGGTTAACAAATAAAGATACAGAACAAGAGACAAAAGAACAAAAAAGCAGAAGATAAAAAAAAGCGAAGAACATGAAGAAAAAACCCAAAAAAAGAAAAGAAAATATATGCTCAAATTTAAGCAGAAGAAGAAAGCAGTGTATGGGGTGAGTCCGTTCCCCCTCGTGGTCCCCCCGGAAAACCGTGCTGCGGGCAAACGAACCGGAAAAATACTGTTAAAAATTAAATCTTTTTGACAGCAAGAACAAAAGGAAAAAAAATTTACTTTTAAGATTAAAAATACGGGGAACTCTGACAAATAAAAAAGTTAAAAAGATGAAGAGGGAAAAGGAAGAATTTGAATATAGTTAATAGTTTAAAAAAAACAATATAAGAAATGTAAAAAAAAAATGAATAGCAAAAATTTTTAAAAGAAAATTAAGAAGGGGAAATGAAGAAAAATTGATGGAAAAATGAGCTGTGAAGATTTGGGAGAATGTGGCACTAAAAAAATTAAAAAGGGAAGAGATGGAAGTTTTGAAACATACATATTTGCCAAAATAAAAAAAGGTTAAAACATTGTCAATTTTTTAGTCAATCCAAACGTATTTTCCCCAAAAAAATATATTTAAAGCTATCCAATGCATTGGGTTAAAAAGGGATGCCCTTTATTGTTCCCCCCAACCTCCCCCAATACATTCTACATTACTCTTTGTTTTTTTCCTTATTTACAATTACCAACAAGGCAAGAATGGGTTTTTTTTTAATGTCGATTTTGGTTCCCCCAAGGACTTTAATTGGACTTCCGGAATCGGTATGGGGGTTATCGCCGATATTTTTAGTGATATCGGCGTTCCATTCCGATCCGATATTTTTTAGATATCGGCAGTATCGCTCAACACTAATAATCATACAATTTGCTAAAACTAACCGTAGTAGTTACTATGACCAGGCAGCGCCGAGTTCTTCAGCTAGTTAATAATAATTAATGATTTATTTCCTTGGGAGAGTTTTTCTATACATGTTCTCATGTTTATTGACCTGCAGATGTCATTGTGCAGGAAGGGGGAAAAGGTGAGCATGTGACACTACCTACTGTAATGGTGGATCATGGTAATCTTGCTTGTTATGATAATGAATTTTGGTACGGACAAGTCGTTTCTCGGCATGGCTGCAGCTAAAATCTGCCATTCCACAATCCTCATTGCTGTCTCCCATAGACATGAATGGGAAGCATGAACGAAGCAGCCACCACGCCAAACTTCTGCATGAAGATCTGCCATGTGAACTGGCCCTAATTATTATCCCATATCTTGTGTATAGGAGATAAAATATTAGGATACTAGAATACCCATTTTAAAACAGGCAACTGTACTTTATTGCAGGCAGGCAGCAGTCAGTTGGCGGAAATTAGTAGCACTGAGTAGTTTGCAGGGCAGCAGTGGACAGAAATGGCCCTCCAACTTCCCCTGCACAAGCAGGGAGGGGGCACAAGAAGAGTAGAGGTTGGTGGGCCAGCGGGTGGGGGAATGGGAGGTCAGCTAGGGGAATGGGAAGTTGGACAGAGAATGGATGGGCGAGTGGGCGGGTTGTTGCAGCTCTACACTTTTGGACCCTCAACTCCTGATATGCGCTGGCAGCTTAGCATAGAGGGGGGCAGGCAGCGATCTTACATCACATGTCAGACACAGCTGACCCCCTCTGCTGCGCAATACAATGTAAGTAGCTGTGGTGGTGACTGGGGCCCGGGGGGCTTAATATAGCAAAAAAGTAAATTTAGACGAGGCCCCAGTGTTCCATGCAGTCTGCTAGACCGTTTAGAGTGGGCCCGGCTGTGCTGACCCTGGGCAGGCTGGCAGTATATCTCACCCAGTCCAGGCCTCCTCTTTGCTACTGATCACGGGGCCCATACACATAATGGCAGTAATGCCCTGATGGCAGCCCTGCACTGCTGGTAAGGAATTCAAAGGATTCGATGAATAGATATAGATTGTAGTGTATTCCCAATGCATTTATAGGGTAAAACAGATCTCTTTCTCAGGGCCCCACAGGAAGAGGTTTGTTTGACCTATATATGAGTTGGAATAAACTGTAAATCTAGTTCTATTCACCCAAATCCTGTGAATTCTTACTAGAAGTGGAGCACACCCACATTTCTCCCTTTGGTATATTAGGACCCTATGTCCTTCTACTTTGCAAATTTTTTCCTTTCTGCCTAACAATGGGAAGCTGCTTTTCCTATGACCACTTAACTCCTCCCATCCTGGGCTGGCCGCATAGTTAAACTCTGCCTGCAGCTAACCCATGTTTGCAGAACACAAACCAGATAAAATAAACATTTTAAAATATGGCAATGCATTATATACCATAAAGATCTTCAAGGGGGCGTACGCAGATTCATTATTCAATTGCATTAGAGAGGAAAAATAAAATGGTAACTAATGTTAACTTTGTGTCGTTAGTACCTCAGTACAAAAATGCAGTACAGTTATAAGACTGAAGTTACTGTAAAAAAAAAACTGCTGAGAATAGTCTACCTGGCTAAGTAGTATTAGCAAAAGGACATAGTAAAACCACTAGATGGCACTAAAGTCCAATATGGTTAGTGAGGAATGAAGCAAGTAGAATGTATCAGTAGACGCTAGACAAGATAATGTTATGATCAATGATAAATGTAATTGCAAAAAAAGTATCATTGGAAGAAAATGTGAGTTAGTCACAATAAAATGCATTTTTAATTGGATATACAGTGTTGTAGGTGACCTAGCCCCTATAACATCCATACTAGCAATGTATCTGGTATTGGTACAGTGTCTAAGACAATGGCTATTAATTTATATGCAATTTGGGAGGCTTCGGCACACCCATGGCATGGCAAAGAGGTTGGTGTACTGTTACGCCTTATCAGTGCTAGTATGGTTGTTATAGGGCTAATTCCCCTACAACACTGAATAGCCCATTTAAAGTACATTCTGGGTGATGGATTCAGCGTTGCACGGTGAGACTTTTTCTCAATGTGATAGGGGTGACCTCACCCAGTTTAGGGGCACAGCTGATGTGTAGCCCAGCTGCGCTTGGTGCCACATGTTACCCTGGAGGATGCACGGATGGTAAACTCACAAAATAACCCGTTATTCATTCACACTTCACATTTCCCTGGTGCCACCAGAGGGAGCCCTTGAAGAGTATCTAGAGATATATAAGGGTTGTGGAGACGGGAACAGAGAGAGCAGAGTTGAGTGAGATCTTGTCAGAGAGTGAGATCTTGTCAGGCAGTCTAGCTGGAGTTGGCTAGTTGCTGGTTAGTAGTAGAGGAGTGTGAGAGAAACTGCGATCTACCTCCTGAGTGTGCTTATGTTAAAGGTTAGAGTAGGACGAAAGGCGAGTGGAAGAAAGAAGAGAGTGACAGAGGTTGAAACAGCATTGATCGCTTACCTCTACTCTGAACCACCGGACGCCGGGTCCGAGCTTGCTAGCATCTACACGACTAGTAGGAGAAACCGGAGACCCTGCTGGACTTCAGGTCGCAGGGGCCCAGCAGTGCTGATACGTAACCGAGGTTAGGAAGACGGGGGTCTGGCAGGTACCGCCACAGAGACACTGTTCTGTCCACAAGAAGGCCTCACCACAACGTCAGCCGGGCGTATACGAAGAAGAAAGAGTTAGACTTTGTTCTATACAGGTCAGAAACTCACACACATAAAGGAGTACGGAGGCCCTACACCTACTCAGTGAGATTACTGGACATGCATCCTCCACCCTGACAGCTTCCCGGGACGTGCCTGCATCTACCATCAGTAAAGGTACAGAAAGAGACTTTCTTGTGTGTGTCTGCCTTATTGATCCTGCACCCCTACACCGCCATATACCCTGAGGGATCAGTCTTGCCTGTGGAAGACTTAACACCTTGCTGCCCAGTAACAACCCCTCAGAGGATCTACCCTGCAGCGCTGATCACCCTGACCAGGAACCACAGGTGGCGTCACGAACATTTCTACAAACCTATAATCCCCTGTAAATATTCCCCTTTTATTGAGGTGAGCCCCCAGGGCAACGGACCGAGCTGTGCTACCCGTGACATCCCCCATTGAAGTGAACGGGCTTGGTGCCGAGTACCCCACAGGCCCTGGCTACGGGCGACTCACTAGGAACACAGCCTCAGTGCCTGCGGTAACCTTGATGGCATTACTGCTAGTCTCATTCCTCAGTGATTCTCAGTCTGGACGGTCTTATCTTGGCACCATCCAGGTTGAAAACTGTTTATCTCCAGACATGGATTACAGTGTGGGACAGAATGATGGACAGGTGAGGGATATGGTTATTTTTTATTTTTGTTTTATTACAGGAGACGAGGGCTTCAATGGAATGGGCGTTAGGTGAGTATAACTGTGTTTGTTATTTTTAAATAAAAAAGGAAAGGAAAAGTGTGTTTAGTTTTTATTTCAATTAAAGGACTTTATTCTGGCTGTGTGTTTTAGTTACAATATAACTAAAGGATTAATAATGGATAGGAGTCTTATAGACGTCTCTCCATTATTAAGCCATGGGCTTGATGTCCCCGGACAATACATATGTGACACCAACCCCACAAATAAGTCAGTTTTGTCTTGCTGGTTATCAAAAATACAGGGGAACCCCATTTTAATAACCAGGAAAGGCTAAGTATACATCTGTGAGCTGATAATTAATCGCCTTTGAACCTTTATGAATATTGTCTCTTTCCCAGAATATTAAAATCAGTTCCCAGCCGTTGGCTTTACCTCAGCTGTTTATGGAAATTAATGGGGACTCCACTCCATTTTGTTAGATTTTTTTACAGCCTTCAGGTGTACCAGCATCTGGAAACTTCAGTAATTTTAAAATGTCATTCAAAGTTTCATATTAGGTTTCTGGGCCTCGCAGCTACCAGAAGACCCAGTGGCTGCGAATTCTGGTAACCTGAAAGGTTACCTGAGTTCAAGCACCAAGTCTCAAGGTAGCTCCAGTGCTGGACTGTTGAATTCCCGGAGTGCCGAGTGCCGGACTCGGGGTCCGTTCATCAGTACAGCACTGGCACTTGCAAAGCAAGAGAAACAGCTGCTATGAACTCCAGTGATCTTATTGCTCTTGCTGACCATTAAAAAATAACTGAAAAAAACATATTTAGACTTGAGAGTCCTCAGTGGTTGATACCTTTTAATGGCTAACTGAAAAGATGGTAACAAATTGCAAGCTTTCGAGACTACTCAGGTCTCTTCATCAGGCATAGACTAATACAACATCTGAAGAATCACATATTTATACACAAAATAGCACAGAAAAAAATGCAATAGGTAGGACAAGTGACATGAAGCAGAACTGTCATTATGGCAGAGGGATTAACATAAAATGACTAGTTCATAGATAAGGAGTGAAGGTTTTATTACCCTCTGATTGGGGTCTGGTATTGTGTTGTGATGACCCTAAAAGGTCAGGGAGGCAGATTCCTTAATTGTTGTAGAACGACATAAAACTCTGGGATATATTCATCCCAGCACTAAGAGTGTCAAAGGTCATCATAATTTATATTCCCAGACTTTTCTATCCTTCTCAGATTGAAGTTAGATTTTAATAAAGTAATTCCATATCTGTCATGCTATGACCGGGCATACAAAAGTGTTTGGCCACAGGTAAATCCATTCTTTTTCTCTTATCGTGTGGCGATGAGAATTCATCCTGTTCTCAGTTTTTGCCCGGTCTCCCCCACATACAGACCCCCAGTTGGACATTTAGTACATATAATTAGGTACACCACATTAGATGTGATGCAGCTGAAAGTACCTGGTATCTTGTAAGTCCTGATGGGAGTTGGGGATCTTTATCCTGTCCGTGGTTTCCTATAATGAAAAAAACATGTAATTTTCATAATCAGCAGAGGGAAAGCCAATAGCCGGGGGCTGATGTTAATATTCACACAGCTTTATACTTAACCTTTCCTGGTTATTAAAATGGGGTACCCCAAAAAGTGACATAGGGTCCCCCTATATTTAATAACCAGCAAATGTTAGGCAGACAGCTGTGGGCTGATATTAATAGCCTTGGAAGGGGCCATTGATATTGGCCCCTTCCAGACTCGTGGTGACATCAGTCAGGTCATAGAAGTTCACAACGAGATACTGAGCAGTGGTATCACATGCTGCTCAGTGTCTCTGCTGGATGACAGGCCGTATAGTCACATCAAGCAACAATACAGTCTGCCATCTATATGTAGCAGAGCTAGACCTGTCGCTTGACAAATGGATTACTATCTTATCGGGGGACAGGTAAGGTATATTGTGGTTTATTATTTTAATTCTGTTAGAAGAGACGCTGACTTCTGTGGACTGGTCAATGACAAGAATATAGGTTAATTTACATTCATTAAAGGAGTCTGTGTCATAATGGAGAGGCGTCTTGTAGAAGCCTCTCCATTACTAAGCTGTGGGCTTGATTTCACTGGACATTACAAACGTGACATCAACTCTGCAAATATGAACCCACTTGCCATCGCCATAGGGCAAGTGGGAAGAGCCGGACAAAGCGCCAGAATTTACGCATCTAATTGATGCAGCTTTTCTGGGGCGGCTGCTGTTTTTAGGTTGGGGCAATTTCCATCATGGCCCCTTACCAGCCTGGGAATACCAGCCCCCAGCTGTCAGCTTTTCTTGACTGGTTGTCAAAAATGGGGGGCCCATGCATTTTTTTTTAATTATTTATTTAAATAATTTAAAAAACAGTGTGGGGACCCCTCTATCTTGATAACCATCCTTGCTAACGCTGACAGCTGAGGGTTGCAGCCTGCAGCTATCAGTTTTAGCTGCCTGGTTATCAAAAATACAGGGGAACATTCAGCTTTTCAGAGCTATGATTTGCAGCAATTGTTGGGGGACCCAAAGTTGGACCCCCAGCGATCATGAAGTTATCTTGTATCCTTCCAAACTTATAAATACTCCTTTAACCCCTCTCTGACATTAGACGTACTATCCCGTCCATAAAACCCGTGCCATTCTGCCCATGGACGGGATAGTACGTCATAGGCGATCAGCTGCGCTCCTGAGGGGAGCGCAGCTAATCGCCGCCGGGTGTCAGCTGATTATCACAGCTGACACCCGTGACTGTGTGTCAGGAGCGGTCACGGACCGCTCCCTGCACATTAAGCCCTAGCACACCGCGATCAAACATGATCGCGGTGTACTGGGGGCACAGGGGAGGATCGCGCAGGGTGGGGGCTCCCTGCGCGCCCCCCTGAGACCCTCAGACCAGCGCGATGTGATCGCGCTGTTCTGAGGGCTTCCTCACTCCCAGGACCCGGATCCAAGATGGCGCCGGGGTCCTGGAGGGAGGCGGCTTCCTCAGTGCCTGCTGAAGCAGCACTGAGACTGCCTATGCCTGAGCGATCGCTGGTGTGACAGAGTGCTGTGCACTCTGTCACACCAGCGATTTGATAAAATACAGTGATGTCCCACCCTGGGACAAAGTAAAAAAGTTAAAAAAATAAAAATAAACATGTTATAAAAAAAAATCCAAAATAAATAAAAAAAAAAAAAATATTCCCCAATAAATTCATTTCTTCCTGTAAAAAAAAAAACAAAACAATAAAAGTACACATATTTGGTATCGCCGCGTCCGTAACGACCCCCCCTATAAAACTGTCCCACTAGTTAACCCCTTTAGTGAACCCTTAAAAAAAAAAAAAAAACGAAGCAAAAAATCAATGCTTTATCATCATACCACCGAACAAAAAGTGGAATAACGCGCGATCAAAAAGACTGATATAAATAAACATGGTACCGCTGAAAACTCATCTTGTCCCGCAAAAAACGAGCCGCCATACAGCATCATCAGCGAAAAAATAAAAAAGTTATAGCTCACAGAATAAAGCGATGCAAAAATAATTATTTTTTATATAAAATTGTTTTTATTCTATAAAAGCGCCAAAACATAAAGAAATGATATAAATGAGGTATCGCCATAATTGTACTGACCCGAAGAATAAAACTGCTTTATCAATTTTACCACACGGGAACAATAAAAACGCCTCCCCCAAAAGAAATTCATGAATTGCTGATTTTTGTTCATTCTAACCTCCCAAAAATCGAAATAAAAAGCGATCAAAAAATGTCACCTGCTCAAAAATGGTACAAATAAAAACGTCAACTCGTACCGCAAAAAATAAGACCTCACATGACTCTGTGGGCCAAAATATGCAAAAATTATAGCTCTCAAAATGTGGCGATGCAAAAAACTATTTTTGCAATAAAAAGCGTCTTTTAGCGTGACAGCTGCCAATCATAAAAACCCGCTATAAATAGTAAATCAAACCCCCCTTTATCACCCCCTTAGTTAGGGAAAAATAATAAAATTAAAAAAATGTATTTATTTCCATTTTCCCATTAGGGTTAGGGTTGCGGCTAAAGTTAGGGTTAGGGTTGGCGCTAAAGTTAGGATTAGGGTTAGGGTTGGGATTAGGGGTGTGTTAGGGTTAGGTTTGTGGTTAGGGTTGGGACTAGGGTTAGGGGTGTGTTGGGGTTAGGGTTGGAGTTAGAATTGGGGGTTTCCGCTGTTTAGGCACATCGGGGCTCTCCAAATGTGACATGGCGTCTGATCTCAATTCCAGCCAATTCTGCGTTGAAAAAGTCAAACGGTGCTCCTTCACTTCTGAGCTCTGCCATGCGTCCAAACAGTAGTTTATCCCCACATATGGGGTATCAGCGTACTCTGGACCCCAAGAGTTATTGTGCAATTTGTCCTATTTCTTCTGTTACCCTTGGGAAAATAAAAAACTGGGGGCGAAAATATCATTTTTGTACAAAAAAAAATATTTTTTTGTTTTTACGGCTGTACATTATAAACTTCTGTGAAGCACTTGGGGCTTCATAGCGCTCACCACACACCTAGATAAGTTCCTTGTGGGGTCTATTTTCCAAAATGGGGTCACTTGTTGGGGATTTCCACTGTTTAGGTGCATCAGGGGCTCTCCAAATGCGACATGACGCCCCCAGACCATTCCATCAAAGTCTGCAATCCAAAACGTCACTACTTCCCTTCCGAGCCCCAACGTGTACCCATACAGTAGTTTTCTCCCACATATTGGGTATCAGCATACTCAGGACAAATTGGACAACAACTTTTGGGGTCCAATTTCTCCTGTTACCCTTGTGAAAATAAAATATTGGGGGCGAAAAAAAATCATTTTTGTAAAAAAAAAAAAGATTTTTTATTTTTACGGCTGTGCGTTATAAACTTCTGTGAAGCACTTCGGGGTTCAAAGCGCTCACCACACATCTAGATAAGTTCCTTGTGGGGTCTATTTGCCAAAATGGGGTCACTTGTGGGGGGTTTCCACTGTTTAGGTGCATCAGGGGCTCTCCAAATGTGACATGACGCCCCCAGACCATTCCATCAAAGTCTGCAATCCAAAACGTCACTACTTCCCTTCCGAGCCCCGACGTGTGCCCATACAGTAGTTTTCGCCCACATATTGGGTATCAGCATACTCAGGACAAATTGGACAACAACTTTTGGGGTCCAATTTTCTCCTGTTACCCTTGTGAAAATAAAATATTGGGGGCGAAAAAAATCATTTTTGTAAAAAAAAAAAAGATTTTTTATTTTTACGGCTGTGCGTTATAAACTTCTGTGAAGCACTTCGGGGTTCAAAGCGCTCACCACACATCTAGATAAGTTCCTTGTGGGGTCTATTTGCCAAAATGGGGTCACTTGTGGGGGGTTTCCACTGTTTAGGTGCATCAGGGGCTCTCCAAATGTGACATGACGCCCCCAGACCATTCATCAAGTCTGCAATCCAAAACGTCACTACTTCCCTTCCGAGCCCCGACGTTGCCCATACAGTAGTTTTCGCCCACATATTGGGTATCAGTGTACTCAGGACAAATTGGACAACAACTTTTGCGTTCCAATTTCTTCTGTTACCCTTGTGAAAATAAAATATTGGGGGCGAAAAAATCATTTTTGTAAAAAAAAAAAAAGATTTTTTATTTTACGGCTGTACGTTATAAACTTTAGTGAAACACCTGGGGGTTCAAAGTTCTCACCACACATCTAGATAAGTTCCTTGAGGGGTCTAGTTTCCAAAATGGTGTCATTTATGGGGGTTTCCACTGTTTAGGCAGATCAGGAGCTCTCCAAACACGACATGGCGTCCAGCCAATTCTGCGTTGAAAAAGTCAGACGGCGCTCCTTCCCTTCCAAACTCTGCCATGCACCCAAACAGTGGTTTACCCCCACATATGGGGTATCAGCGCACTCAGGACAAATTGCACAATAACTTTTGGAGTCTTGTTACCCTTGGAAAAATAAAAATTGGGTGAAAAGATCATTTTTGTGGAAAAAATATGATTTTTTAAATTTTACGGCTCTACGTTATAAACTTGTGTGAAGCACTTGGGGGTTCAAATTGCTCATCAACAATCTAGATAAGTTCCTTAGGGGGTCTAGTTTCCCAAATGGGGTCATTTGTGGGGGGTTTCCACTGTTTAGGCACATCAGGGGCTCTCCAAATGCAACATGGCATCCAAACTCAATTCCAGCCAATTTTGGTTGGAAAAAGTCAAATGGTGCTCCTTCCATTCCGAGCTCTGCCGTGCGCCCAAACAGTGGTTCCCCCCCACATATGGGGTATCAGCGTACTCAGGACAAATTGTACAACAACTTATGTGGTCCAATTTCTCCTGTTACCCTTGGGAAAATAAAAAATTAGTGACTAAAAGATAATTTTTGTGGAAAAAATAGGATTTTTTATTTTCATGCCCGGGCATTATAAACTTGTGTGAAGCACTTGGGGTTCAAAGTGCTCACCAAAGATCTAGATAAGTCCTTAGGGGGTCTAGTTTCCAAAATGGGTCACTTGTGGGGGTTTCCACTGTTTAGGCTCATCTGGGGCACTGCAAACGGAACATGACCCCCATTAACGTCTGCATTCTAAAACGTTACTACTTCCTTTCCAAGCCCTGCCGTGCGCCCAAACAGTTTCCCCCCCCCACATATGGGGTATCAGCGTACTCAGGACAAATTGGACAACAACTTTTGGGGTCCAATTTCCTTGGAAAATTCAAAAATTTGGGACTAAAAAATCATTTTTGTGGAAAATTTGATTTTTTTTTTTTTACACCCAGGCTTTATAAACTTTTGTGAAACACTTGAGGGTTCAAAGTGCTCACAACAGATCTAGATAAGTACCTTAGGGGTCTAGTTTCCAAAATGGTGTCACTTGTGGGGGGTTTCCACTGTTTAGGCGCATCAGGGGCTCTCCAAACGCGACATGGCATCCAATCTAAATTCCAGCCAATTTTAGTTTGAAAAAGTCAAACGTCGCTCCTTCCCTTACGAGCTCTGCCGTGTGCCCAAACAGTGGTTTTCCCCCACATATGGGGTATTGACGTACTCAGGAGAAATTGCATAACAACCTTATCTGTCCATTTTCTCCTTTTACCCTTGTGAAAATAAAAAAAAAGTTTGTAAAAGATCATTTTTGTGGCTAAAAAGTAAAATATTCATTTTTTCCTTCCACGTTGCTTTAGTTACTGTGAAGCACCTGAAGGGTTAATAAACTTCTTGAATGTGGTTTTGAGTACCTTGAGGGGTGCAGTTTTTAGAATGGTGTCACTTTTGGGTATTTTCTGCAATATAGACCCCTCAAAGTGACTTCAAATGTGAGGTGGTCCCTAAAAAAAATGGCTTTGTAAATTTTGTTGTAAAAATGAGAAATCGCTGGTCAACTTTTAACCCTTATAACTTCCTAACAAAAAAAAATTTTGGTTCCAAAATTGTGCTGATGTAAAGTAGACATGTGGGAAATGTTATTTCTTAACTATTTTGTGTGATATATTTCTCTGTTTTAAGGGAATAAAAATTCAAAGTTTGAAAATTGCAAAATTTTAAAAATTTTCGCCATATTTGCATTTTTTTCAAAATAAACGCAAGTTATATCGAAGAAATTTTACCACTAACATGAAGTACAATATGTCACGAGAAAACAATCTCAGAATCGCGAAGATCCGTTGAAGCGTTCCAGAGTTATAACCTCATAAAGAGACAGTGGTCAGAATTGTAAAAATTGGCCAGGTCATTAACGTGCAAACCACCCTTGGGGGTGAAGGGGTTAAGTCATGTGTTAATACAAAAGGTGTTAAATGCACTGTGTGACCTTACCTTCAGTGTTGTAGATATCCTTCATAGATCTTCAGTCTCAGCTCAGCATATTTTTATGTGGCTGTTTTTGTTCATTGTTTGCTTTATCACATGAAAGAGAATGTGAGCAGGCAGCAATTACAGGTATTTCCAGAACTCAATAGAGCACAGTGTCCCTCCTGATAAATCCCTTCAGAACATGACCCAATTTTATATTGTTTATTTCTTTTTTTTTCTTTAAAACATTTACAAACATATTTTATTTATCATACTATGTCGAATCATTTCAGAACTTTTTCAACCTTTAATGTCCCTGATAATCCTCTATAACTCAATTGAAAAACAAAGTAAAATCTTTTCAAATGGAAAAAGTAAAATAAATAAATAAAATAATGTGGTTGCATAAGTATGCACACCCTTAAACTAATACTTTGTTGAAGTACAACTTAAATTTATGAAAGTATTCAATGTTTTTGGTTAGGAGTGTATTAGCATGGCACATTTTAGACCTGGCAATCTTTGCCTACTCTTCCTTGAAGTAATGCCCCAATACATCAGATTATAAGGGCATTTCATGTGTACAATCATCTTCAGGTCAACTCACAGATTTTTAATTGGAATCAGGTCTGAGCTCTGGCTGAGTCATTCCAAAATGTTGAATTGAAAATCTCCTTCAACATCTTAGCAGAGGCCTAAAGGTTTTGTTGCAAAATTGAAAGATAATTGGAACTGTTTATAATTCCCTCTACTTTGACTAAAGCCCCAGTTCCAGCTGCTAAAAACAACATTGCCTCAGCCATGCTTCACTGTGGGTATGGTGTTCTTATGGTGATGTGCAGTGTTGGCTTTGCACCTAGCATACCTTTTTGAATTATGGCCAAAAAGTTCAACCTTGATCTCATCAGACCACAGTACATTTTCTTATATGCTTTTGACAAAAATGATGTGGATATAGCCAAAACCATAACTTAATTACAGACTATGACATTTGCTTTAAAAGGCAACTGTCAGGAAAATCCTTCTACGACAGCTAAACTTTATATAGTGATAATCAGAATAACTTTAAAAGATGACAGCTGTGTACTGACTACTATTTAACATGAATTTATCTTAAGTAACACATGCATCAAAGGAACTATTAATAATAATTATGAATAATAACAATTTTTATTGATTAATCACATAACATAAATATCTAAAACATAAAATTCAGGGGGAATTTACATGATGCAAGAACAGAATAAAAAAGGATACTGCAATTCCATCAAATTGATATATGCATAATTAATTATTATAAATAATAATAGTAATAATAATTTTATTTCTATAGCGCCAACATATTCTGCAGCACTTTCCATTATAGAGGGGACTTGTACATGCAATAGACATTACAGCATAACAATTAACACAAAGATCAAAACAGATATCAAGAGGAATCAGGGCCCTGCTCGCAAACTTACAATCATTATGTAGTTGATAGAGAAAATAACAAAGTCCTTAAGCTAATATGCATACGAGCTTCACACTCAGCTTCAAAGTGATACAGGGTATAATCTCATAATGGGAGAGAAAGTAAAGGGGCCCCGTCTGAGGCGGACAACACAAAACACGCAACAAAGGTGCCATTGTATTGTGTGTTGAATCAATAAAATTTAGTTATAATTGTTGATAGTTCCTTTGCTTTGAGTCAAGTGTTACATAGGATGTATTCTGATATTTAAAGACTCATCATATTACTTGTTGAGCCAACTCGATTAATACTGTTTAACATGTGTTTAATTATGAACACATCCTCAATTATAAGATGTTTTTTCTACTTATGCAGCCACAATATTTTAGTTTAGTTATCATATAACATTTACAATAAAATCACATTTTTATTACACATAAAGGAAATCCGTCAGTAGGATCAACCCTGCTAAGCCGTATATAGGGACATGCAGATCATAGAAACGTAAATAAAATTATACTTTGATATCTACGATCCAATATCTTGTTCCAGAGAAAGCCACAATTTTATTCATATGTAAAAGAGCTCTTAAGCTCAATAGGCCAAACATAGATCTCTCTGAGAATTTGGCTCCAAAGTTTATTTTAAATGATAGAGGGATGTCACCAGTGTGAGAAATGTAGTCGGGGATACAGGTTCCCTTTAATGGCGGAGAGGGAAGGTTACAGTCGTAGAGCTCAAATTTTCCCTTTTCATTTGACCTTACATTGTGATTGGTGCTCAATTGTAAATGGCTGATGTCCAGATCAACGTGTGGTTAATATTAAAAAGGACACAGATTGTCACTTCTGCTGTTTCTCCTCTCCTCAAGAAGTTAGAGTTCTACACTTTGTGCAGCAGCTGCAACTCCATCCCCATTCTCCTCCCGCCTGAGCATTGGTACTGCCTCTGGATCACACCCACACCAATTCCTGAGAACATTCTAAGAAAACTCCTTATGGAGAGCAGCTCAGCTCCAGGGCAAGCTTTAGGTTAGATTATGACCACCCCAGCATAAGGTCTTGTTTTGACCCATTAAAAAGCACATGATAGAAATAAAATAAACTAAAATGCCATGTTTAATGCTATTTCACAACTGTTCATTTCAGTATTTATTAACCAACCTTTGAAATACTCATGAAATCTGAGAATGAAGTAGACACAATGCTGAGTTAGTCTCATGGAGCCATCACTTCTTTTACCCGTACAGCGGCATTCTCAGCTATTTAGCTGTTCCGAGAACTGCAGCAAAGTCCCACTTACTTGAAATATAATAACTCACCTCCTTCAAATACACAATATGAAATATGATCCTATTTTCTGTTCTTTTATAGCAATACAACTGTGTGGCACTGGGCCACATTCTTTACTCCGCACTACAATTTAGAGATTAACTGGGCCTGGCATAGTGTGAGAAAAATAAGCATAGACATGCTTCAATCCTAGGCCTGGCGTGATTAATGTAATGCAATTGTCTCAATGTTGTCTTAAGTCATCTTCATTTGAAATTACACATAAAACAACAATAAATTTCACCCATTTTACTAAAGTCAAAACTGAAAAATACACCTATAATGAGAATCCTACAATTAGAGACCTTAAAGAAATTACTTTAAACATGGGTCAGGGTAAAGAATAAAATCACGTTAAATTGAACAAGTCATAAAACCATACTTTGCGTAATAGAGTTTGTTAAAACGAGGAAACACCAACTGATGAGAAAATGGGGTGGAAAACCCTGACCGACAATATGGAAAATATGAAATACAAAAGTCAGTAGGTATATTTGCATTCTCTGCTCAAGTAAAAAGGTATAAGAAGACCACTAACAATGATATTAAGGCAGTAGCATAGTATGTCCTAGCGAAGTATACATGTGATAAAGAGGTATCAAGTGATAAATGCACAGGCCTTATACAAATTTACACACGAAGTCCATGTAAAGTAAAAAAAATAGTGCAGGGAAGGACAGAAGATCAAGTTTGAATAGCTATTGAAAGAAATGTGCAAATATAAAAAAAGTGTTGCGGGTGCAAGGTATAATAGCTGATGATGATGTAAAAAGTTATAAGTAACTAAATGGTTCATATATTATACCTTAAGCACGGCATATATAAAGTACAGCGAATAGTGCAGAGTAACTCAGATAATATTTAGAGACAGCGTAGTAAGCTGCAACATGAGTAGTATACAAGCATAGGAATAACAGATACCGTATATACTCGAGTATAAGATAAGATTTTCAGCCCATTTTTTTAGGCTGAAAGTGCCACTCTCGACTTATACTCGAGTCATTGTCCCATGGGGTAGGCGGGGTGCAGTTGGGCCCAAATGGTTCTGTACACTGTGGCCTCTGTTCACACAGGATGCATTATAGTTAGCACTGGGCAGCCCGCCATAGGGCGTCATTAATAGGCTGTGAACCAGAAGCTCTGCATTCCTAGTGTGAACATCGCCACATACAGATTGTATCTTTGTGCACTGGTGTGCCACACGGCCAACCTCTGATTGAAGGCTGGCTGTTTCATTTGGTATTAATGCACCTGTGTAGTTGCCATTTTACTTTGGTCCGCTGCACCCTGTCAGTGCATTAGTTTTGAGGCCTATTTAGACAGGTAAGTATCTCTGCCTGTTTGTGGTTTTTTCTTGAATATTGGAGGATTTTTAGTCCTCTTTTTGAGGTTTTGATGTTAGAGTAGGACTGGCAAGCGTAAGGATCTGTGACGTGGGTTGCCAGCTTACATATTGTGGCCAGAATATCAACCAATACCTTACATATATTGAAATGTTTTTGTGCACATTTAAATTTTTTCGGAGTGCAGTTGGGCCCAAATGGTTCTGTAAACTGTGGCCTCTGTTCACACAGGATGCATTATAGTTAGCACTGGGCATCCCGCCATAAGGGCGTCATTAATAGGCTATGAACCAGAAGCTCTGCATTCCTAGTGTGAACATCGCCACATACAGATTATATTTTTTTGCACTGGTGTGCCACACAGCCAATCCCTGATTGAAGGCTGGCTGTTTCATTTGGTATTAATGCACCTGTGTAGTTGCCATTTTACTTGGATCCGCTGCATCATGTCAGTGCATTAGTATTGTGGCCTATTTAGACAGGTAAGTTTGTGGTTTATACTCGAGTATAAAATGAGATTTTCAGCCCATTTTCTTAGGCTGAAAGTGCCCCTCTCGGCTCATACTCGAGTCTTTGTCCCATGGGGTAGGCGGGGGAGGGGGAGCGCAGGAGCCGGCAGCTGTCAGGTCATACTCACCCCATCCTGGCGCGGTCTCTGCACTTCCCTGCATCTCAGATGATCTCCGGAACCGCAGCTCTTCCTGTGTTCAGCGGTCACATGGTACTGCTCATTAAAGTAATGAATACGCATACGTCTCCACTCCCATAGGCGTGGAGCGCATATTCATTACTTTAATATGCGAAATTCACCTGTCCCCGTTCCACCTCCGCGCTCCGCTCTGTCTTCCGCGTCCTCTGGCTGTGACATTCAGGTCAGAGGGAGCAATGACGTGGTTATTGCGCGCCCTCTGCCTGAACAGTCGTTGCAGAGAGCCGGAAGACAGAGTGGTGCGCAGCGGTGGAACCAGACAGGTGAATAGCGCAGGTGCCGGGGCCCTGAGACAGCAGCAACACTGGCACCTGGCCCCCAGCAACGAGAGGTATGTCATTTTTTTTTTTTTTAATCGCAGCAGCAGCATATGGGGCATATATATTCTATGGAGCATCTTATGGGGCAGCAAATGGGGCATATATATCTATGGAGCATCTTGTGGGCCATCAACCTTTATGGAGCAGCATATGGGGCTTATTATTCCATGGAGCATCTTATGGGGTCATCATTAACCTTTTATGCAGCATTATATAAGGCATATTATTCTATGGAGCATCTTATGGTGCCATCATTAACCTTTTATGTAGCATTATATGGAGCATATTTTAATATGGAGCATCTTATGGGGCCATTATTAACCTTTGTTCAGCATTATATGGGGCATATTTTAATATGGAGCATCTTATGGGGTCATTATTAACTTTTGTGCAGCATTATATGTGGCATATTTTTTGTATGGAGCATATTATGGGGCCCATCATGAACTTTATGGAGCATTATATGGGGTGTATTTCATATGGAGCATCTTATGGGGCCCATCATGAACTGTATGGAGCATTATATGGGGCTCCTGATTCAATATGAATATTCAAAAACATTTAACCTACTCATGTCTCAATTAATTTTACTTTTATTGGTATCTATTTTTATTTTTGAAATTTACCACCCTAGGCTTATACTTGAGTCAATAAGTTTTCCCAGTTTTTTGTGGCAAAATTAGGGGCCTCGGCTTATACTTGGGTCATCTTATATTTGAGTATATACTGTATATGTCAATTAAGGTGCCTAATGCAAAAAAATATTAAACTATTAAGGGGTCACATATAAATTAAAAGTTCATACCCAGAGAATAGTAGCCAAAGGTCCGAGCATCCACCACACCCTTTTGCATATGAATCCTTCGTTCACGGGTGATTAGTCACTGGTCCCGTGGCTATTTAAGGTGTTACTAACCAATCATGAGAGGAGTAATGAGGAGCAATGAGAGCCTCAAGCAAAAGACTGATTTCCGGAGATTGCCACATAAAGATGTTGACGCTGTTGCCATAGAAATGGACATGTGCCCGGAAGAGGAAGAAGGCGGTCCGCCTCCGGTTAGGTGAGAGGCACAGACGCGACATCAGATACGTCGCCCATACTAAATGCATCATTGGTACTGACCCCAAAGCAACATCACAGCCGGAGAAGCCAGAAGTAGCATGCACCTCGTTAACCAAGATACATTGCATGGATCACGTGACGCCAAATATGCCACCCATACTAAATGCGTCATGAATACCGCAAGGATATCCATACATGAGGTGCACTAAAGACAGAGTGACATTATGAAGGAAAAATAAAAAAGGAGACATAATTGATAAATGATGTAAGTAACAGTGACTATAATAAAAATATGTAAGTACCATGCATAAATGTGAAATAAGACTAGTGTCCTCTAGCTACAGCTCCAAGGGACTGCAATGGGGGCATCCTGTGCACCCTCATATGCAAACCTTTTCCTGGGACTGTGGCAGAGGAACATCTTTCTAGTCAATCCAGTCATACACAGCTATGGGCTTATAGTCTGGTGGCGGTACATCTATGATGTGCTTCTTATTTGGCAGGGACACAAGAGGGAATACAATCTTTTTTCCAAGAAATGAATGCTAATGATCTAAATATCAAATTAAAGTATAAAAGCAGCAGACTCTTCATTGAATTTTGAGATATTTCTATCTAGGTGGACCGTTCCAGCCATACCCAGATTGACCTATTCCAGAAGAGTACATATGCTAATACCCTTCTGCATGCCTCATCCTAGTATCCAAAACATCTGGTAAACAACATTCCCACAGGACAGTTCCTGCGTGCAAGAAGAATATACTCAAATGACTCTCTGTTTGAGAAACAGGCAGAAGATCTCTGTTCACGCTTTAAAGATCATGGCTATCCTAGGATGTCAATCTGTCGAGCCTACAATCGGGCTAGAACCAGCAAGCGCTCTGAACTCCTGAAGAACAAACTAACCAAAGGAACCAAATGGATCCAAAGGTACGATGTATCCTTGACTAACTCCAGAAGTAATTATGTATATAAAATCTTACAAAAACATTGGTCAGTGCTCTTACTGGATAGATCATTATCTGAATTTATCAGTGATACCCTTGCAGTCACATACAGTAGAGCAAGAAACTTGTGGGACCACCTGGTACATAGTTATTATAAAGGGGGAATATTCCAACTTTCTATTTGGATCCAAAGGTCCAGCATGGGGTTGTTCTCCCTGCGGGAAAGGTGTAGACTGCAAGAACTTGGACACAGCAAAAGAATTTACAAATTTTGATTCCAGAAAGACCTACCTTATAACTTACAATGTTAACTGTACCACAAAAGCAGTTATATTTCACATTACGTGCCCATGTGGGTTGATTTACGTCGGTATGACCACAAGAGAATTCAGGAGATGTATTCTAGAACACGTCCTAGATATAGAGGGAGCAAGACAGGAAGATGATGTACATGCATTGAAGCCTGTCCCTCTGCATTTTAAACTTTTTCATGACTATGATCCAACTGGGTCTCTGAGCTGCCTTCTGAACCGACACAATTTTATGCTGGTTTTATTTTATCTGTTTATTATTCTTGCTTTTAATGAACTCTCTCTTATTTTCTCTTTTCTGTCTAGGAGCTCCCCTTATGCCCTATCCATGTCTCTGGAGATTTTCTGCTGATACCCGTCCTGTTTTTCATCCCCCTGCACTTTTTGAGCCAACTTTTGGCAGTTACCTATTTATTATCTCCCAGCCATATTGGGACCCATGCATACTTACTTGCTTATATGGAACTTAATTTAATGTATATTTTTTCACATATTTATTCTTGACTAATTACTCATTTATTCATTTATTTTCACTTTCACTCTCTCCCCGGTCCTGCTTTTTCTGCCACAGTCACTAGTCTTATTTCACATTTATGCACGGTTCATACATATTTTTATTATAGTCACTGATCTGTGTGGTGTATCTGGGTTACCTAGGTGCCGGCCACTTCCAGCTTCTCCAGTGACGATTTTGTTCCAGGGGCGGTACTCATGACTCATTTAGTATGGGCGGCGTATTTGACGTTGTGTGATCCATGAACTGTATCTTGGTTACCTAGGTGCATTCTACTTCCGGATTCTCCGGTTGTGATGTTGCTTTGGGGCAGTACTGATGATGGATTTAGTCTGGGCAGTGTATCTGATGTCCTGGCTGTGGCTCTCACCTAACTGGAGGTGGACAGCCTTCCTCCTCTACTGAGCACATGTCAATTTCTATGGCAACGGCGTCAACATCTTTATGCAGCAATCTACGGAAATCAGTCTTAGATGGAGCTCTCATTACTCCTCTCATGATTGGATAGTGACACCTTAAATAGCCACCTGACCAGTGTCTAATCAACCCTGGTTGAAGAATTCATATGGGAAAGGGGTGTGGACGCTCGGACCTGTGGCTACTATCCTCTGGGTATGAACTGTTAATTTATATGTGACCCCTTAATGGTTTTTTGCATTAGGCACCTTAGTCTAGGTTCACATTAGCGTTTGTGTGCTCAGCGTATCATCTGCATGTACAAACGCATGCCAAAACGCATGCAAACGCAGCTTTTTTTATACGCATTAGCTTACACATGACGCAAAAAAACCCCGCTTTGTGTGCATGCGTTTGCATGCATTTTGGCATGCATTTGCATTATTTATGCGCATGCGTTCGATATTTCCATGTGCTGTAATCAGTTACTGGACATGCGCAGTCTGAAGTCTGCAGGTGCATCAAACGCATCCATGCGCATGTCCTTGCGTACCAATGCGTTCCCATAGACAGTAATGCATTGTTTAGACGCACACATCCGCATGCGCATAACTGCGCATATTTGATGGATTTTTGATGCTTCAAAAAATGCAACATGTTGGGTTCGCCGAACACCGCCGCATAGTGATATGACGCATGCAAGCATTCAAACGCATGTCCCTGCGTACACCATGTTAAAGATATGTACGCATGACGCATGCGGATCAAACGCTGCGCACAGATACGCAAATGTGAAACCAACCTTAATTGGCATATATCTGTTATTCCTATGCTTGTATACCACTCATGTTGCAGCTTACTACTCTGTCTCTAAATATTATCTGAGTTACTCTGCACTATTCGCTGTACTTTTTATATGCCGTGCTTAAGGTATAATATATGAACCATTTAGTTACTTATAACTTTTTATATTATCAACTATAATACCTTGCACCCGCTACACTTATTTATGTTTATATATTCCCATAGTCCTGGTTATAGAGGCTAAGGCACTTCAACATACTATAATTAACATAGTTTATTATGGAACGGTGCCATAAAGATAAGAAGCGATAAGGAGCAATGTAAGAATAAAATTATCTTTATTAAATAACAGCAATATAAAAAAAAACAATTTAAAAAGACAGGGCAAAACAATAGACCTCCAATAGTGGGGAAGAAAGCAGCAGATGGTAACAATAAAGTACATAGTCAAGGTAGAAGGTGGGGGATGAACCATGAATAAAGGATCCAGGCATTTGTTAACCCTTATATGCAAAAGAAGGACATATTAATAGTAGATTTAGCAGGCACCAGAAGGTTGCTTTAAAAACTAAGTCTTGGAAGTGCAGTGTTAAGCGGCTGTCCATAGGAAAAACAAAGCCCAGAGAGAGTAAGAAAGCTTGTTGCTTATATGACCTGCCTTTAATCCTACCCTTCCTCACATTAACCAACCGAACCACTCAGAGGCAGATAGAATTAATATACAAGATGTCAGTAAACTTAAAGGGAACCTGTCAGCTCATTTTTCACATATAAAGGGTATGCCACACTGAACAATATCGCTAACGGGATCGCTAAAAAACGTCACTATTTAGCGATCCCGTTAGCGATGTTGTTCAGTGCGGCATCTGCCAGCGACGAGCTTCCTGCTGTGATCTCGCTCGTCGCTGGAATCGTTCCGGACCCTATTTTCTCGTTGGCGCTCCCGCTGGGTAAGTATATATCGCTAGTGTGGCACCTTTTCTTAGCGATTTAGCGGTACTTTTGTACCGCTAAAGTCGTTAAGAAGATCGCTAACGGCGATAGCGTCGTTAACTATATCGCTAAATGTGGCCGCACTTAGCGATATAGAAACAATCCCGCTAGCGATCGCATTAGTATGCGTCGTTATCGTGATCGCTAGCGGGATTGTTTAGTGTGGCAGTACCTTAAGCTGTTGCCACAGTCATTAGGTGCTTATCTACAACATTCTGTAATGCTGTAGATAAGCCCCCAATGTAACCTGAAAGATAAGAAAAAAACGTTAGATTATACTCACCCAGGGGCGGTCCGGTGCAGTCAGGGTCCAATGTGTGTCGCAGTTCCGGGTCTGGCGCCTCCCATCTTCATACGATGACGTCCTCTTCCTTGCTTCTGTCACGGCTCCAGCTCAGGTATAATTCTCTGCCTTGTTGAGGGCAGAGCAAAGTACTGCAGTGCACAGGGGCCGGGAAAGGTCAGAGAGGCCCAGCGCCTGCGCACTGCAGTACTTTACTCTGCCCTCAACAGGGCAAATTAGTTCGCCTATGCAGGAGGCGCGACATGAAGCAAGGAGGATGAAGACATCGTATGAAGATGGGAGGCGCCGGACCCGCACCTGCGACACCCATCGGACTGGACCGCCCCCCTAGGTGAGTATAATCTAACTTGTTTTTCTTATCTTTCAGGTTACATCGGGGGCTTTTCTACAGCATTATAGAATGCTGTAGATAAGCCCCTAATAGCGGTGGCCACAGCTTATATGCGAAAAATGAGGCGACAGGTTCCCTTTAAATACCTGCTCAGAGAATGGTATCGAGGGACAGTGCAGAGTCAAACCAGTTGCTGCAATTAAACCCCTCGCCCGACGAGCGCCGTTTCACAAAAGTTTCTGCACTATCCCTCAGTACCATTCTCTGAACAGGTATTTAACTTTACTGACATCTTTCATGTTAATTCTATCTGCCTCTGAGTGGTTCTGTTGGTTTATATGGTTAATCTGTTGTTATTTAACAAAGATAATTTTATTCTAAAGCCCCCGTCACACACAGCAATCTCACTAGCGAGATCGCTGCTGAGTCACTAGTTTTGTGACGCAACAGCGATCTCCCCAGCGATATCGCTGTGTGTGACATTCAGCGACGATCAGCCCCCCTGCTGGGTATCGCTGATCGTCGCTGAATGTCCTGGACATTTTTTTGATCGTTGGTGTCCTGCTGGCCAGCACGCATCGCTGCCTGCGGCAGGCAGGAGACCAGCAATCAGCTGGTAACCAAGGTACACATCGGGCTTCCAGGCGCCGGGCGGCGCCTGGAAACCCGATGTGTACGTTGGATACCAGCGCGCTGCTGCAAGGGAGCTGGTAACCAAGGTACACATCGGGTTTCCAGGGGTCACGCAGCGCCTGGAAACCCGATGTATACCTTGGTTACCAGCTCCCTGCACCAGCGGGCTGGTATCCAACGTACACTGCGGGTAACTAAGCGACGTTACCCGCAGTGTCGCTGTGCTGATCGCTGCCCTGAGCTGCCTGTTTGGCAGCTCAGCAGCGATCATGTAGCGACACACCAGCGATCCTGACAAGTGCATATCGTTGTCGGGATCGCTGGTGTGTCGCTATGTGTGACAGGGCCCTTACTTTGTTTCTTATCACTTCTTATCTTTATGGAACCGCACCACAATAGATTATGTTAATTGCTTATTTCTGTTTGCACATTTCTTTTAATAGCTATTCAAACTTGATCTTCTGTCTTTCCTTCAATATTTTTGTACTTTACATGAACTTTGTGTACAAATTTGTATAGGGCCTGTGCATTTATCACTTGATACCTATTTATCACATGTATACTTCAATAGGATGTGGGGGAGAGAGCCCCCACTGTGTGCCCAGGCCGTAACCAAGGGGGCTGTCACTTAGGTTCCCAGGGGGGAGGTTCCCGGGGAAAGGAAAGGCAGGACGGCTGGGAGATGGTTCTGGAAGGAAAGGGGTGGGGCGACTATAAAGGGTTAGCCGCGACCGCCACTGTCTCAACCCAGCCCGCGGCTGCGGCCTGTGTCCCATCACCCGCGGCCGCCACGTCACACTCCAGCCCGCAGTTGCGGCCTGCCCGCCTGCAGTCGCGACCACCACTGTCTCACCCCAGCCCGTGGCTGCGGCCTGTGTCCCATCACCTGTGGCTGCTATGGTCCCGATCCAGCCCGCGGCTGTGGCCTATCCGACAGACTCGACAGATGCTGCCATCTCGCCCCCTCGAGGGGTGAACTCTATGTCGGAGGATTTCTTCAGGGCCTGTTGTGCCCCCTCTGCGCCTGAGCGTGGGAACGCTCGAGGCTTACTGAGCTCCTCATCGGCTGGGCCCGGCGGCTGAGACGCCGGACGAACATTCACCGGACCACAGCTCTACAGAACATACGAGAAGCTAAGTAACACTCTGTTACCCATTGTTCATTACCTTAGGGCATTGGACGGCCATACTACGGCCCTATAGGCCTTGACACTCGCCGAGTATTCGTTAGTTCATTGTATTGTGTATTGTGTATAGTTTCCCTGCGTGGAGAACTAATCTTTGCCTCTTGTTCATACAAAAACCCCCTTATAAAGTAACAGTTAAAGCTTGTTCCGTCTCCGACTCGTCACTGCATCTCACGTACCTGCGAATAACACATTTGGCATAGTCGGCAGGATGCAGTCTACCAGCGTGAGCGAGGAAGCTGCAGACCAAGGGGTGATAGTGGCCCCCGGGACAGTCTGTCGTTGGGAGCCATGCTGAACAACTAGCACAAGTTCACCTGCAGTAATACTATGCTGTGGAGCTGGACAGAGCACATGCGGGGTTGTTCAGGATACACCCGATGACCACTGATCTGGAGGCAGAGGTGGCCATCATGGCATTGGAGGGGGAGGCCCGGGACTCTGTGATGTTAAGACCCCCGGGATAGCGGAATACTTTTGTCCGGGTATTTCAGATTTTGGAGGACACTCACGGGGACCCGACTGATGTAGGGGAATGGAGAACCTGACTGTTCAGCCGCATGCAAGGAGAGGGGGAGACGGTCACCCAGTATATGAATGTGCTGCAGGAGCTCTATATGGCCATCGAGCGAAAGGATGGGGTCGGTGTGGGGCTCTCAACATTACCCTGCGTGACCTCTTGGTGACCGGATTGCGCGACCCCCTGACTAAGCAAGCCTTGCGGGAATGGGTACGGGTAGACCCGCAATTGACCTTCTCTGGGGTAGGGAGTGAGGCCCGCACACGAGATCAGGAGCAAAAGGTGACAGCCCCCGTGGGTAAGGCCCAGAGCACTGAAGCCTCCGTGAATGCCATCAGTGAGCCCCCATTGGTGGGGGAAATGCGACAGGAGCTGGAGAGTATCAGAGGCGAAATAGCTGAAGTGAAAAGAAAGGCTGGAGCTATAGGCGGTCCACCAGGGCCAAGCATGACAACTTGGAGGCCCTGTAACGTTTGGGTGGCCGGCCTCCGCAGCCCGCCGCTTGTTTTAACTGTGGAGAGATGGGACACTTCACCAGGGAGTGCCCTTTTGCGGGCCAAGAACCCGCCCTGGCGGCCATTAAACTAGAGGGCTCTGAGCTGGGGGGACGTCGCTCGGAGCCAGAATGCACTCACGGAGTGGTGGAAGTCTCGAGGACCTAGTCGTGAAGTGTCCGCTGGTTTGGGCGAAATTTGAAGGCCATGCTGTGCATTGCATGGTAGACACGGGGTCACAAGTGACCACTATGCCTGAGACTTACTTCCGACAACATTTTGCAGAAGCCACAAGACCCCAGTGTGGGTCTGTGATTAAGCTGGTGGCTGCTAATCAATTGCTTATTCCCGTCGCTGGAGTAGCATGGATGCAGATCTCAATGTGTGGCAAGCCATTGGGCTGGCGAGGCGTGGTCCTGACTCAGTGAGGCGAGACTGATGGATACGTCATCACCTTGGACATGAATGTACTAAAAGAATTCGGCAGTCTCCTTCTCCATGAACCGGCTCAAGAAACTTTGAAACAATAGAGCCCCCGCACTCCGCATGGGCAGGTCTTCCATTAGTTGGTGCGAGGTGCGCGAGTCCGAGAGGCTTGCCAGGAGGGAGAGGAGCTGGGGAGAGTGACTGCGCCTGCGACTCCTCAGCTCGTGCTACCACCAGGACGGACAGTTGTTGCGCTGCTCATCCGGGTCCATGTGCTGCTGGAAGGAGTAGAGGTGCAGGTGGAGCCATGCTTTCTTGAGCATCTACCCTCCGGGCTCCTGGTGGCTTGCGCCCTGGCTACCGTACGAAAGGGGACCGTCCTTGTGCGCTGTGTCAATCTGGAGAACCAGGACATTCTCCTGAAGCCCCGCATGGAAATAGCAAAAGTGGTAAAGGCATTGGAAGAGGTACTCCCGCCCCCGGCGTTGCAGATGGGGGTGAATCCAAAGGACCCCTGGGCAGTAACTGTGCAAGCCGTCAAGACCGCAGAGCGCCCGCCTGAGCAGGCGGGGTGAGCTATCTTGGAGAAAATGCGAGCTGAACTCTCTGACCTCAACCCGGCCCAAATACACCAGGTGGTAGCTCTCTTGGGCCATTACCAAAAGGTGTTCGCCAGCCATGAGGACGATTTGGGGTGCACCACAGCCATTACACACGGCATTCCCACTGAAGAGATGGCCCCCATCAGGGAGCGATATCGGCAGATTCCACCGCAGTTATACCAAGAAGTGAAAATGCTGTTGAATCAAATGCTACAAAAGGGGTTATCCGGAAAAGTCAAAGCCCCTGGGCAGCTCCCATAGTGTTGGTGTGGAAAAAGGATGGCACTCTGCGGTTCTGTGTGGATTACTGTAAGTTGAATGCCTGTACCATCAAAGACTCATACCCGCTCCCTCGTATAGAGGAGTCTCTGTCGGCCCTGGGACAGGCGAAATATTTGTGGCCAGCGGATACTGGCAGGTACCTATGTCCGAGGAGGACCAAGCCAAAACCACCATAATTTTTCCCATGGGACTGTTTGAATTCAACCGGATGCCGTTTGGACTGGCCAACACCCCTGGAACTTTTCAGCGCCTGATGGAGCGGTGCCTAGGCAACCTCAACTTCGAAGCCACCCTGATAACATTATCATCTATGCCGCCACGATTGAAGACCACCTGCATCGGCTGGGCCAGGTGCTCGGCCGGCTGCAAAAATACGGGTTGAAGGTGAAGCCCCAAAAATGCAACCTATTTCGCACACAAATAGTATACCTAGGGCATGTGGTCTCCGCCGAGGGCGTGAGGCCATCTCCGGAGAAGGTCGCTGCGATACAGGAGTGGCCTACCTCCGAGACAGTGAAGGATGTGGGGGTTTTCTTGGGGCTGGCTGGATACTACCGTTGCTTCATGAAAAATTTCGCCCGCCGAGCTTGAGCCCTGCATGACCTACTAAGAGGAGTCCCAGCCGGTGCTAACAACTGTAAAGTACAGTGGCGAGGACCACAGGAAGAAGCTTTCCGAGACCTTAAGGCCGCATTCTCAGAAGCCCCGGTGTTAGCCTACGCGGATTTATTGCAACCGTTCATTCTGCACACTGACGGGAGCTTGCACGGGTTGGGGGCTGTGTTGTTGCAGATGCAGGACGGCCGAGAGAAGGTGATCGCCTATGGCAGTCAATCACTTCACGACTCCGAATGCAATACTGACAACCACAGCTCTTTCGAGCTCGAGCTCCTGGCGGTGGTGGGGCCATGACGGAGCGATTCCCGGAGTACCTAGCAGGATCTGAGGTGGTGGTACGAACCGACAACAACCCCCTGGCCCATCTTGAAAATGCCAAGCTGGGGGCCCTGGAGCAGCGGTGGGTGTCCAGGATGGCCAAGTTCAAATGCAAAATCGTTTACAAGAGAGGGGCAGAGAATGTCCACGCCGACGCTTTGTCCCGGATCTAGAGGGAGAAGAAACACTGTATTCCTTAAAACCCGACGAGACCACAGCAGTGGCAAGAGAGCAGTCCTGCACAAAATCCACTGGGGGCATTCTCGATCAATCCCGGGATTAATGGATATGCCAGCAACAAGGAGATAGCGAAATCAGCGCCCTCTGCTGGTGGGTCGCCCAAGGACAACTCTCTAATGACACTCAAAGTAAAACGCTTTCTAAGGACACTGTGTTAATGCTCTGTCCATGGGAAAGACTGGTGATCAAAAAGGGACTATTGTATCACAAAACAACTCTACACACCGAACCCACCGTAGCCTGGCAAGTGGTGGTGCCGGGAGCTCTACTGACTGACATTGCTGGGGAGGCTCATGAGAAAGGGGCTCATTTTGGTGTACAAAAACTTTCCAGTGGCTACAGCCAATAGCCTACCATCCCCGGTTACAAATCATAATAGAAGAAGTGTGCCGAGCGTGCCGCCTATGTGAGTTGACTAAACCACCAGAACAACGAGCCCCCATACAAACAATTGTAACCACCGCGCCCCTCGACCTGTTAATGGTGGATTACTTAACCATTGGTCTGGCTCATCAAGGATATCAGCACTGCTTAGTCATGGTGGACCATTTTGCCAATTTTGCTGTGGTGACCCCTACCCGAGATCCAACAACAGAATCGGCCGCTTATGCTATCTGTAAAAACTTTATCCAAGTGTATGGCTGCCCGCAACGCATCCACTCAGACCAAGGGGCCTGCTTCCTGGGGAAAGTAATGGAGGAACTGCATCGCCTGTACGGCATTGACAAATCTCGGACCACACCATACCACCCACAAGGGAATGGGGCCTGTGAACAGTTCAACCGGACTCTAATTCAAATGTTACAGACCCTGCAGGACGACAAGAAAGCCCGCTGGCCTGAATACGTCCCCGAATTGGTCTGGATATATAACAACCGGGTACATCGGGCCACCTCGTACACCCCATACACGCTGCTCTTCGGTCGGGAAGGCAAGGGAATTACTGAGGTAGAGCTGGACCCCGGGGAAGAACAGTCATGGGTGGGGGTTCTGTTATGATTTGGTAACCGAGGAGGATAACAGGGAAATAGGCTAGGCAACCAGACACCCAGAGAGGTTGGTAACTAGCGGATTGCAGACCCCTAAACTGACAACACAACTACAATTAGGGACGTACCTACGATGCCCTAGACGCCTAGACACAGCCAAAGAATTAACTAAGCCTAAAGAGAGAAAGGGGAAAGCTAAACTGCCCTGGAGTAAAGCCCCAAAGGAATAGATAGCCCCCAAACATATATTGGCGGTGAGACAGATGAAGCACAAACACAGACAGAAAATAGAGTAAGCAAGTGCTGGGGCCCAAACTGTCTAGAAATAACAGGACTGAAAAGGATACTGTCTGCAATCCAGCAAAAAACCCTAAAAAAATTCCAACACTTCTGATATGCAAAAATACTGAGGCCACATGACCTCTCCCCCACTAAATCAGAACTCTGCTGTGAACTGGATGCCAAACAACAGATACTGAAATAACAGGGGACTAGAAACACAGAAAAGACTGACATAAGCTGTGGCAAATGAAAACAGAGTCCAGCACAGGTCCCCGCAGGGAACCCGGCTGAACTAACACAAGCAAGGCAGAAAACTGAGAAAAGCAAAAAGGGAACAAATGCCACAGATTTAAACAGCCAAATAACTTATCTGAAAGATGCAGGACAAAGCAGGAGGCAGACTTCCACAAAGGCTCAGTAAGAAAACCAAATCACTGTCAACAATTAGGGAAGGCTGCTCACTTAAATTTCTCCAGACTGTAACACCTGACCTCCATTCATCCCCTTCAGGTGATTGACTTCTGTCAGCCAGGGCAGCTCCATTACCAGAAGCAACCACCAGAGGGAGCCCAAACTCAGAAGCCAGATTAAAAGTGTTCACAACAGTACCCCCCTTGAGGAGGGGTCACCGAACCCTCACCCAAGCCACCAGGCCGATCAGTATGGGCCCGGTGAAAGGCGCGAACCAATCTCTCGGCATGAATGTCAGAAGCAAACACCCAAGAATTATCCTCCTGACCATAACCTTTCCACTTGACCAAGTACTGGAGTCTCCGTCTAGCCAGACGAGAATCCACTACCTTTTCTACTTCAAACACCAGATTGCCCTTAACCAATACAGGATCAGGGGGCGCAGCCATAGGAACTACTGGTTCAACAAACCTTTTCAACAAAGATTTATGAAAGACGTTGTGAATCCTGAACGTTCCTGGAAGAGCCAAACGGAATGAAACGGGATTAAGGATTTCCAAAATCTTATAAGGTCCAATGAACCTTGGCTTAAATTTTGGAGACGCAACTTTCATAGAACTATTTTTGGAGGACAACCAAACCATGTCACCTACTTTAAACCGGGGACCATCAGTCCTATGCCGGTTGGCAAAAGGTTGGGCCAACCGGCATAAGACAACTTATCCACAATTTATCCACTACTTGATTCCAAATCTGCTGCATTCTCTCTACCATAGAATCAGCACCTGGACAGGCAGAAGCCTCCACCTGCCCTGAAGAAAAGCGTGGAAGAAACCCGAAGTTGCAGAAAAAAGGGGACATCAAAGTGGCAGAACTAGCCCTATTATTTAGAGCAAATTCAGCCAAGGACAAAAAAGAGACTCAGCCATCTTGATCAGCAGATACAAAACATCTCAAATAAGCTGAGGGTGAAACGTAGAGGAGAAGGACAACTGAATTCCCAGTTTAGTTCCAAATGCTCTCCAAAATCTGGAAACAAACTGGACTCCTCTGTCAAACACAATGTTCTCCGGAATGCCGTGCAAACGAACCACCTGCTGAAAAAACAAAGGCACCAACTCGGAAGAGGATGGAAACTTTGGCAGTGGTACAAGATGGACCATCTTGGAAAATCTATCACAGATCACCCAGATAACAGTCATTCTCTGAGAGACAGGGACGTCGGAAGTAAAATCCATTGAGATATGTGTCCATGGCCTCCTGGGCACAGGCTGTGGCACTAACAATCCACTAGAGCGAGAACAGGATTTGGACCGAGAACAAGTCCCAGAGGACTACACAAAATTCCTGACATCACGAGATAAAGTAGGCCACCAAATCTCTGGTACCTAAAATACTGGGATGACCAGCCAACGTGGAGCAATGAATTACTTTCCTCCTCCATTGGTTCGGGGACATACAATTTCCCCTAAGGACACCGTTCAGGTTTATCCCCCTGAAATTGCTCCAGGGCAAGTCTCAAATCAGGTGAGATAGCGGAAAGAACCACACCCTCATTTAAAATGGTAGTGGGCTCAGTCACATCAGGAGAATCCGCAAAGAAACTCCTAGAGAGGGCATCTGCCTTAACATTCTTAGTGCCCGGAAGAAAGGAGACCACAAAATTAAAACTCATGAAAAACAAGGCCCACCTAGCCTGTCTATGATTTAATCGCTTGGCTGATTCAAGATAGATCAAGTTCTTGTGGTCAGTGAGGACTACAACTTGATGTTTGGCTCCCTCTAACCAATGTCTCCACTCTACAAATGCCCACTTCATAGCCAATAATTCCCGATTCCCCACATCATAATTACATTCAGGTGGGGAAAATTTTGAGAGAAGAAGGCACAAGGGTTAATCTTAGAGGTTACAGGATCCCTTTGGGACAAAACGGCTCCTGCACCAATCTCAGAAGCATCTATCTCTACCTGAAATGGGAATGGTAGAGAAACATCAGGTTGCCGTAGAACAGGAGCAGAAGTGAATTTCTGCTTAAGCTCCTGAAGCGCCGAAACTGGCTCTAGAGACCAATTCACCACATCAGAGCCCTTTTTGGTCAAATCCGTCAGTGGTTTCACAATACCAGAAAAATTACTTATAAATTTACGGTAAAAATTAGCAAAACCAAAAAATTTCTGAAGAGCCTTCAACGAAGTGGGCTGAACCCAATCATAAATGGCCTGAACCTTGACCTGGTCCATTTCAATTAGTGGACAGAGACAAAATGAATCCCAAAAAATAATTTTTTTGTACGCCAAAGAGACATTTTGATCCCTTAACATACAAAGCATTTTCTCTCAAAATCCGGAATACAATCTGACCATGTTCCACATGAGAATCCCAGTCAATGGAAAAAAATCAAAATATCGTCCAAATAAACGATCAAAAACTTGTCCACAAAATCCCGGAAAATATCGTTCATGAAAGACTGGAAGATGGAAGGGGCATTAGCAAGTCCAAAAGGCATCACTAGGTACTCAAAATGCACCTCAGGAGTATTAAACGCCATCTTCCATTCATCACCGTGCTTAATGCGAATAAGATTGTACGCCCCCCTAAGGTCAAGCTTGGTAAACCAACTAGCACCTTTCACTCTAAAGAATAAATCAGAAATTAGTGGTAACGGATATTGATATTTAACAGTGATCTTATTAAGGATACGATAGTCAATACATGGCCTTAATGAGCCATCCTTCTTGGCCACAAAGAAAAAGCCGGCACCTAAAGGTGAAGAGGATGGTCTAATATGACCCTTCTCCAATGACTCTTTGATATAAGATGGCATAGCATCATGTTCAGGTACAGATAAATTGAAGAGCAGACCCTTGGGAAATTTACAATTGGGCACTAACTCAATCGCGCAATCATAACTCCAGTGAGGAGGCAAGGACGCAGACTTACTCTCACTAACACATCGGAAAAATCTGTCAAATAGTCAGGGACATCCTGAGACTGGGGAGAGGTAGAGAAAACAGGAGTGTCACTACGAACACATTGACAACCCCAACTAACCACAGACACAGACTTCCAATCCAAAACAGGATTATGGGTCTGCAACCAAGGAAAACCCAGTACAATAATGTCATGTAAATTATGTAACACCAAAAATTTACAATTTTCTTGGTGGTCCGGGGCTAACCGCATTATCACCTGGGGCCAAAACTGGGGTTTATTCTCCGCCAAAGGAGTAGCATCAATACCCCTCAAAGGAATCGAAGTTCGCAGGGGTACCATGGGAAAACCACAACGTTTGGCAAAGTCAAAATCCATTAGGTTCAGGGCTGCTCCTGAATCAACAAAAGCCTTAGCAGAAAATGAAGATAAGGAGCAGATTAAGGTAACCGTCAAAAGGAATTTAGGCTTTACATTCCCCAATACAAATGAGTGAGCAAAACGTTTTTTCCCGCTTAGGGCAGACTGAAATAGTATGAAAGTCGTACCACACAAAAGAAGCACAATTTATTACGCCTTCTAAACTATTGATGTTGAGCCATAGAGATAACCCTATCACACTGCATGGGCTCAGAGGTTTGTTTGAAAGGCAACACCGCCTCTCGCATAGCTTTACGTTCCTGTAAACGTCTGTCAATTTGAATGGCTAATGACATAGAGTCGTTGAGACCAGAGGGGACAGGGAATCCCACCATAACATCTTTTACGGTCTCTGCCAGACCTTTCAGAAAAAGAGCCGCTAGGGCATCATCGTTCCATTTAGTAAGGATTGCCCACTTTCGGAACTTCTGACAATATAACTTTGCAGCTTCCTGACCCTGATTCAATGCCAGTAAGGTTTAATCAGCTTGATCAATAACATTAGGTTCATCATACAACAACCCCAGAGCCTGAAAAAACGCATCCACATTAGCCAAAACAGGATTCCCAGGGGTCAGGGAAAAAGCCCAGTTCTGAGGTTCGCCGAGCAACAGGGAGATGACAATTTTAACCTGTTGCACCGAGTACCCCGAGGAATTAGGTTTCAAGGCAAAAAACAATTTACAATTATTCTTAAAGTTCAAAAATTTAGACCGATCCCCAGAAAATAAATCAGGAATACGGATCTTAGGTTCTACAGTAGACAACTGAGCGAGATAGGCAGAAAAATCTCCGAACTTCAGCAGCGAGCTGCTCAACACGATCAGACAAATGTTTAATTTCCACGGAAGAAAAAAAAATCCATGAAGCACAAACACAGACAAAAAATAGAGTATGCAAATGCTGGGGCCCAAACTGTCTAGATAGAACAGGACAGAAAAGGATACTGTCTGCAATCCAGCAAAAAACCCTTAGAAAAACTCAAACACGTCTGATGTGCAAAAATACTGAGGCCACATGACCTCTCCCCCGCTAAATCAGAACTCTGGTGTGAACTGGACGCCAAACAACAGATACTAGAATAACAGGGAACTAGAAGCACAGAAAAGACTGATATAAGCTGTGGCAACTGAACATAGAGTCCAGCACAGGTTCCCGCAGGGAACCTGGCTGAACTAATTCAAGCAAGGCAGAAAACTGAGAAAAGCAAAAGGTAAGCAAATGCCACAGATTTAAACAGCCAAATAAGTTATCTGAAAGATGCAGGACACAGCAGGAGGCAAGCAGACTTCCAAAAGGCTCAGGGAGAACCAAATCACCGACAACCACTATGGGAAGGCTGATCACTTATATCTCCCCAGTTAGTAACACCTGATCTCCAATCATCCCCCTCAGGTGATTGACTTCTGTCAGCCAGGGCAGCTCCATTACCAGAAGCAACCACCAGAGGGAGCCCACACTCAGAAGCCAGATTTAAAAAGTTCACAACACCCTGGGTTCCTCCTAATTCAGGACAATGCCAGACCTCATGTGGCTTGAGTGTGTCAGCAGTTCCTGCAAGATGAAGGCATTGAAGCTATGGACTGGTCCGCCCATTCCCCAGACCTCAATCTGATTGATCACATCTGGGACATCATGTCTCACTCCATCCACCAACGTCACATTGCACCACAGACTGTCCAGGAGTTGACGGATGCTTTAGTCCAGGTCTGGGAGGAGATCCCTCAGGAGACCAAGGAGACCATCCGCCGCCTCATCAGGAGCATGCCCAGGCATTGTAGGAAGGACATACAGGCATGTGGAGGCCACACACACTACTGAGCATCATTTTGACTTGTTTTAAGGACATTACATTCTACTTTAATTTTGTGGGTAACTCCAAATCCAGGCCTGCAATGGTTAATAAATTTGATTTCCATTGATGATATTTGTGTGATTATGCTGTCAGCACATTCAACTTTGTACAGAACAAAGCATTCAATGAGAATGTTTCATTCATTCAGATCTAGAATGTGTTATTTGAGTGTTTCCTTTATTTTTTTGAGCAGTGTATATATGTATATATTAGTCCTTCTCTACATAGGTGCCATCTAGGGACACACACTTCTACCATCTCTTTCAGCAACTGTAAACACCTCACTTGTAGAGATCAACAGGTTGCTCCAAAAGCCAAATCGTGACTTCAGAAATAAGAGTCTAATCATCTGGAAAATGATTGCCCTTCAAAAATAGCGTTATTGTTGGAAATAGGTGGAAGTCCGATTTGTGCAAGGTCTGGTGAATAAGGGGGATGCAGTAGAATTTCAAAGCCATAGGAGCATGCTTCCATTTGGGCAACATGTGAGTTGTGAACTGGAGCATTGTCTTGCAGAAGGGGGACAGCTTTGGTGAGCATGCGACGTCTCTTGGTTTTCATGGCCTCCCACAATTTCCCCAGCAGTGAAGCATAGTATGCCCCAATGATCATGGTACCTTTTGCTAGGAAAACAATCAATACTACTCTGTGCTGGTCCCAAAATACTGTGAACATGACCTTGCCTGCTGAGGGTTGGGCACGTGTCTTCTTTGGAGGCGGTGAGTCATGATGCTTCCATTGCATCGACTGGATTTTAGTCTCAGGATCATAGTGATGGACTCAGCTTTCATCCTGTGTGATCAGTCTGTTGAAAAAGTCCTGATGATTTCTATAGCACATCATCAATAGAGCCTGGGAGCATTTGACTCCGGCTTCTGGAAAGGTGTAAGCAGCCGGTGTTTACAGAGGTGATCCGATAGCTGCTACTGGAGGAGGACATTTTTTTTTGTCTAGTAAGATGGCACCATTGGTGCATGCGCAGTAGCTGCTATCTGATCACCTCTGTATACACCAATAGCTGCTACTGCGCAGGCACGGCAGGCGCCATTTTAAAATTGATATTTTTTTTATACTCCTCAGTAAAACATCAAGCACAGTTATTAGATGCACATTAAACTTGTGATTATGCTGCAGGGCAGGTGCCACGGCTGGCACCTGCCTGCAGAAGGTTTTTTTTTTAAATGTGTACTGTGGTAGAGCGGCTCACTTGGCATTCCCATGCAACCTCCCTGGCCTGTGCTCCACATGGAAAGTGAAGTCCTGGAGCGCCAGAAACCAGCTAGTTACACAGGCACTCTTCTCCTTTTTCTCCCCTCATCCATCTCAGGGTGCATGATCAGATATTAGCCTGAACCTTCTCCCTAACTGTGAACTGTGGTGTCTGTTCACATGGGATGCATTTTGATAGCGCTGGGCAGCCCGCCTGATCTAATTGAAGGGTGTAACTACTAGACTGTTTAACTGGATGCAGTGCATTGCCATAGTGTGAACAGCGCTGCATACAAGTCTTCATTGTGCATTAATATACCAAGCAGCCGCCCCCTCCATGGATTGGTAGGTTGTGAGCGGTTGTCTCATCGGTATTCTTGCACCTGTGTTGCCGCCATCTTAACTATATGGGTCCACTGCATCCTGATAATGCATTTGTTTGAAGGCCTGGGCAGGTGAGCATCTCTGCCTTTTTGCTGTATTTTTTGAATTTTTGAAGGATTTTTAAGTCCTCTTTTTGTGCTATTGCTATTTAGTGTATGGACTCGTAAGCGTGGGGATCCGTGAAGTGGATTACGAGCTTACGTATTTTAGCCAAAATATCAACTAATACCTCACATTTTTTATATGTGTTTTTTTGCACTTTATTTTTCAGGATGTAGTTGGGCCCATTTGGTCTTGTAAACTGTGGTGTCTGTTCACATGGGATGCATTTTGATAGCGCTGGGCAGCCCGCCTGATCTAATAGAAGGGTGTAACTACTAGGCTGTTTAACTGGATGCTGTGCATTGCCATAGTGTGAACAGCACTGCATACAAGTCTTCATTGTGCATTAATATACCAAGCAGCCGCCCCCTCCATGGATTGGTAGGTTGTGAGTGGTTGTCTGATCGGTATTCTTGCAACTGTGTTGCCGCCATCTTAACTATATGGGTCCACTGCATCTTGATAGCGCATTTGTTTGCAGGCCTGGGCAGGTGAGCATCTCTGCCTTTTTGCTGTATTTTTTTAAACTTTGGAAGATTTTTAAGTCCTTTTTTTGTGCTATTGAACCTTCTCCCTAACAAGTAATATCTTAGGATGTCGATTGCCCACTTGATGGCCAAGCACTCTTTCTCTACGATGGCATAATTCTTCTCACAGGAGAGTTTCATACTCAGGTATAGGACTGGGTGTTCATCACCATCTATTTCCTGGGACAGCACAGCCCCTAAACCGACTTCGGAGTCATCCGTCTGGAGCACAAACTCCTTAATGAAGTCAGGTGTGACCAAGACGGGCTGGAAGTGCTTCAACTCCTGGAATGCCATCTCTGTTTCAGAGGACCATTTGACCATCATCGACTTTGTGCACTTGAGTAGATCAGTTAGGGGGGCAGCTATCATGGCAAAGTTTGGAAGTTTGGGATAAATCGCCTATAATATCTCACAATTCCCAGAAACGCCCTAGCCTGCTTTTTGGAAACCAGCTGTGGCCACTTTTGGATTGCCTCCACTTTGTCTATTTGTGCTTTTATCTCGCCCCTTTCAATGATGTAGGACAAGTACTTTGCCTCCTTTTTCCCGAGGGCACACTTTGGGTTTATGGTAAACCCCGCTTTCCTTAGTGCATCAAGTACCACCTGGACCTTCTGCAGGTGACTTCCCCAGTCCGGTCTGAAGATCACAATGTCGTCCAAGTAAGCGGCGGTGTACTTCTTGTGTGGGACTAGTATAGCCCTCTGGAAGGTAGCTGGGGCATCTTGTAGTCTGAACGGCATCTAGGTATATTGAAAGCACCTGTCAGGGGAATTTGCCAATACCCCTTCGTTAGGTCCAGGGTGGTGATGTACCTGGCTGACCCTAGCCTCTTAACAAGCTCACCCACTTGGGGCATCGGATACACGTCGAACTTGGACATCTCATTTAGCTTTTCCTAATTTTCTGTGTGCATATTGCAGCTAGCCAATCAGGGAGCAGGAAGCATTCACTATGTCTTGATTCAATGGCTTGTGTCATTGGCTGCTGAAATCACATGTCCCTCTCCATATAAATAGCAGACATCTTGTTTTAGGACCATTTTGATACTCTAACAGCGCAGAGAGCCTGCTCCTGATGCTGGCACTGTTAACAGCAAGATTTTAGTTAGTTAGGCATTGTATATCACTCAGATAGTGTAGCTAGGTAGTATCCAGTGTGGCTGTTAAATTTACCTTCCAACAATTTTTTTTGCCATTAGTGCGGTTCACAGACAAAGCTGGCAGGGCACATGTCCTACAAGTGTTTTGTGCACTGCTTCTATTGTGCTCCATGCAGTGATATGAACCTGTCTGCAGACCTAACGCGCATTAAAAAAATTATAATTTTTTCTGTTGCTGAATGTGATACAGCCTGCCGTATCCCACATTGTCATGTTGTGGCGGTGATATGAACCTGTCTGCAGACCTAATGCGCATTAAAAAAATTATAATTTTTTATGTTGCTGAATGTGATACAGCCCGCCGTCTTTCACGTTGTCATTTTGTGGGGGTGATATGATGCTGTCTGCAGACCACAGGCAAATTAAAATATGTATTTTTTTCTGTTGATAAACAAGATACAGCCCACTATATCCAACCTTTTCATTTTGTGGCGTTGAAATTGTTCTGTGTGCAGAGCTGTTGCACATTAAAATTAATTTATTTTATTTGTTTACAAATGTGATACAGCAGGCGAGATTTGTGTTTGAAATTGTTTTGAGCCTATCTTCTAGATTATGTGCATCTTTGACATCCAATTTCTCACGGTTATCTTTTATGCCTAGCTTGAGACGTGCATCTGTTACACCTGTCTTCTTCTGACGAGCATCAAACACTTTCTGGTAATTGGCATTGAGTAAATGAGCAATCATTGTATGCTGGATTCTGGATCTCGTACGTCCCATAGCCGCCCTGTTATTGATCCTGTTGTACGTTCCCATTTCCACCGTTGTCATGTCCCTTTCCCTGATCAGTTCATCTAATGACAATTCGGCCATATTTCTCCAGCAAACCTGCACCTTACCAGCAGCTACTATAGGAACTAGGGCGTTCCAACGCCACAGACAATCTTCTAGATTATACAGGCCTCATCCACGCTAAAAAAAATTATTTTATGTTACTTACCAAATACAGAAAGGGAGATCTCAGTTTGAAATTGTTTGTAGTGTCTAGTCAATGTTATACAGGCCTCATCCACAGGCCCCAAAAAAATTATTCTCTTACTAACGTAATACAGTAGGGGACATCTCACTTAGAAAGTGTTTGCAGCATGTAGTAAATGTTATTTAGGCCTCATCGACAGGCCCAAAAATATTCTTCTGTTACTAATGTCATACAGTAGGGACATGTCACTTTGAAAGTGTTTGTAGCATCTAGTCAATGTTATACAGGTCTCATTGACAGGTCCCCCAGAAATTCTTCTGCTACTAACATAATACAGTAGGGGACATCTCACTTTGAAATTGTTTGTAGCATCTAGTCAATGTTATACAGGCCTCATCCACACCAAAAAAACCCCCAAAAAATCTGTTACTAATGTCATACAGTTGGGGACATCTTACTTTGAATTTTTTTGGAGCAGATCTTCTTTGTCATACAGGCTGAATCGATACTGAAACAATTCTTTCTGCTGTGAGTAACGTGATTCATCACGCCATATTTCACCTTCTAATTTTGTGCCGCTGAAATTCAGCTATGTGCAGAGGTTATGCAGAGTAAAAAATCTATTTTTAGTTGCTAATAGCAAGCTCCTTCCACACTATCTGAGCAACATGAGTGGGAAAACGCGAGGTCATGGAGGAAGCGGGATTAGGCTGTGTGCCCACGTTGCGTTTTTTAAGCGCTTCTGCCGCATTTTTGCCGCTGCGGAAACGCTTAAAAAACGCTAGCAAAACGCAATCTTATGGGATTCCGCAGTTGCTGTGGCAATGTTGCGGAATCACCGGTCCCTATTATAATATTTTTACGGTGAAACCCGTAAATTATTGAGTGGAGCCAAATCAAATGGCCCTGCCATCCTGCCAAATTCCACTTCTTTGAACATCTTTTCTGCAACAGCCTCAGGACTAGAGTTGAGCGATACTTTCCGATATCCTAAATTATCGGAATCGGAATGGTATCGCCGATATCACTAAAATATCGGCGATACCCGATACCGATACCGGAAGTCCCATGTAAGTCTATGGGAACAAAATATCGAAATTAAAAAAAACCCATTCTTGCCTTGTTGGTTAATTGTACATGAAGGAAAACAACAAAGAGTAATGTAGAATGTATTGGGGAAGGTTGAGGACACATTAAAGGCATAGATGTTTAACCCAATCAAATGGAATAGCATAAATATTTTTTTTTTTAAAGATGTTCGGATTGACGAAGAAATTGACAATGTTAACGTTTTTTATATTTTGGCAAATATGTATATTACACAACTTCCATGCTCTTCATCTTCACCTTTTTAACTTTTCACACACTTTCTCCTTCATAATCTTCTGCAGCATCATCTTTTTCATCAAATTATTCTTCATCTTCACCTTCTTTATCTTCTTCTTAAACTTCTTGCTATTCATCTTTGTTAACATTACTCATATTCTTCTTATTAAACTATTATTCTTATTCATATTCTGCTTCATCTTCTTCATCATATTCTTATTTGTGACAGAGAATCCTGTACTTGTAATCTGTCAAAGTATGAATTTTTCATCCTTCCGTTCTTGCTGTCACAAAAGATTTAAATTACAACAGTATTTGTCCGTGTTCAGTTTAGCCTGCAGCAGCAGGCATTTTCCAGGGGCACCACGAGGAGGAACGGACTCACCCCCATACACTGCTTAGTCTTCTTCTGCTTAGAATTTAGAGCATATATTTTGCTCTTCATTTTGGTCTTATACTTCATGTTCTTCTGCTTTTAGATCTTCTGCTTATTGTTCTTGTGTCTCTTGTTCCGTATCTTGTATTTGTAGCACAATCTTGTACCAGCTGATGTTACTGGGACACGGTTACTAAGCAGGAGGTACCTGTGCTCCAAAGCACTACCAAGGACCAGCAGACGTTGCTGGAACTCGGATACCGAGATGGAGGCACCTAGACCAAAGGCACTGCGGAGAACCAGTTGACGGTACTGGAACCCGGAGGGGCAGCAGAAGGAAAAGAGCCAATGGCACAACCGAGGACCAGCTGACGTTACTGGGACACGGTTACTAAGCAGGAGGTACCTGTGCTCCAAAGCACTACCAAGGACCAGCAGACGTTGCTGGAACTCGGATACCGAGATGGAGGCACCTAGGCCAAAGGCACTGCGGAGAACCAGTTGACGGTACTGGAACCCGGACGGGTAGCAGAAGGTACAAGAGCCAATGCAAGTAACGAGGACCAGCTGACTGTGCTGGAACCCGGAGGGGCAGCAGAAGGAAAAGAGCCAATGGCACAACCGAGGACCAGCTGACGTTACTGAACCCCAGTAACACAGGAGCAAGTGTTGACTGTGCTAACAGCACTTCCGAGCAACAACTGGCGGTGTTGGAGCCCAGGGTCAAGGAGGATGTTTAAATACTAGATCAAGTAATTTCCTTGTTACCTGTCAATTTTAAATGTCTATACTTCAAACAAGAGAAAGATAACCTTTACTACCATAAGATGATGATTTCATTTAAACTAATATCTAGATAAATAAAGAATTGACAAACATAAACACATACATTAACATGTTGAACAGCAATGCAAACCACAAAATAAATTAGTTAAGGAATCTGCTATACGGTTGTACATAAAAGCATACAAGTACATATCTGAATCCATTAATGATGGATAAGTAACAGTATGTACACCATTTTTATTGTATAGACAATGAATGTCTGACTTCAAAACATCATCAGCATTACAAGTTATCTGTGACATTACTAAAATGTTACATTTGCTGAATAATGTCACTAAACAGTTTATACAAAATTATACAATTTCCATCATGTAATACTCATAATATGTGGCAATAATCATGTTTATTAACAAACATAACCTTTAAAAAGTGCATAGTGCATAGTGAAAATTGCTATTTATGCCTGACTGTCGACTTGCAAGCATGACAACGGATAGATAAGGTATATATAGATGACACTGCATAGCCACAGATGGTGAATGGCGATGTAATACTGTACCTCAATAAAGTGTGCGTCACTACTACATAATTTTTTTTATATAGCTTTATAAACAGGGTACGTGGATGTATGCTTGCGCCTTTGTTTTGACGCACAGACTGCCTTCCTGCTGAGACGCGTTGGGTAGTGAACAGTTGTGTGCAGTGTTCACTGTAGTCTGAGGTTTTCCTTTTTGGAGTGCAGATCACGCTCCAGTTAGTTCTTCAACCACTGCTGGTTGTAGTCTGCTGAGCGTGTGTCACTGGCACATCCTTGAAATTTTTCTCTAATTGTTGCTGCTCCATTCTATTACAAATAAATAAAATCTATTAGTGTGACGCGCTTCCATCCGTATACAATACATTGGTTGCAAACACTATAGAAGTACACAAAGGGGCCTTTCACACCTACTGAACAGTTGTGTGCAGTGTTCACTGCAGTCTCTGCGGAATAACCACACTTAGGCCTTATAACTTTTCAGACTTTCTTTATCAATCTACCAAGATGAAGAAGGCAGGGAGTAAGGCACGTGGTCGTGGAGTTTCTTCAGGGAGAGGACGTGGGGATTCTGTGGCTGCTGCGGCCCCCAGTGACACAGCATCCACCAGTTTTCCCCGGGCCGTGAGCGTTCCTTTATGCGCACTTTTGTAGGAGCTCGGAGTACCCCCCTGCTGCGGGAAGAAACAAATTGAAGCCGTTGTTGTTTGGATCTCAGCCAATGCATCGACTTCAATTGCTTCCACCTCCTCTCAGGACCACAGCACTGTTGGGCAACCATCTGTCTCTTCACCGCCTGGCAAATTGCCCAGGCAGTCAGAGAGTTCTGTACAGGAGCCAGCTGAGTGTCTGCTTCTGTTCTCAGAATCTATTGGCTTGCAAACAGGGGCCCAGCCAAGCAGCATTCTGTAATGTGAAGAAGAGGGAGTATGCAGTGATGCGCAACAGCTGTGTCTCTCTGAATCTGAAGAGGCGGGTGAGACAGTGCCGATGGTCAGCACACCGCAGAACGCATCTGATGATGATGATGAGACCCAGGTGCCAGTTTCTGTTGAGCATGGTGCTGGCCAGACCACCCAACAGCAGGTGTTGGAAGAGGGTAGTGGAGATGATGAGGTCCAATACCCAACATGGCATGAAGAACAGGAAGGTGGTGGGAGCAGCTCAGAGGAATAATAATAATATTTATTTATATAGCGCCATCATATTCCGCAGCGCTTTACAGTTTAGCAGTTTCAGAACACAAGTCATAAGTAACAACGTTAACAATACAATAATTTAAGCTAAATAAGTCGCCCCTGCTCGTGACAGCTTACAATGTACAATGAGATGGGGGAGATACAAAGTATAGGTGTTTATATACAATGGTGCATTTACAATGATGTTCCAGCCATCTTAAGGGACTGAGGGATGGAGATAGTGAATGGGCTAGAGACACACACACACTTACACAGAATACATAGAATGACTTTGATTAGTGAATGTGATAGGCCGCTCTGAACAAATGTGTTTTGAGGGAGCGCCTGAAACCATGCAAATTGTGGATAGTCCTAATTTCTTGGGGTACAGCATTCCAGAGGATTGGCGTAGAGCAGGAGAAGTCTTGGAGTCGGGAGTGGGAGGTACGTATTAGTGCAGAGGTTAGTCGAAAGTCGTTTGCAGAGCGCAGCAGTCGGTTAGGCCGATAGATAGAAATGAGGGAGGAGATGTAGGAGGGGTGCTGCACTGTGGAGAGCTTTGTGGGTGAGAACCAGTACTTTGGTTGAAAGCTGGGAGAGGCCTAGAGAAATGGTTAGTGATAGAAGGAAGATAGAGGAAGACATTGCCCCAACGGTACAAACAGGAGGGAGAGTTAGGCTGCAGACTCGGTTGCCTGTAGCCTCCAGTTTGGCACCTGTTCGGAGCAGTTGTCTTCCAAAAGTCAAAACGTGCGCTCCCAGGACTTGCACTGCGTGGTCCTTTTTTCACACACTTGCACATGATATTTGCTATGTGAAATGCAAGCTGTGTAATCAAAAATTAAAAATAGCTAAAAGTGTCAGTCACCTCAATACCACAAATATGTGGAAACATGTGCGGACAAAGCACGTAGTTGAGTTACAAAGACACACTGGAGATGTAGGCCAACCTACAGCAGCACCTACATCTTCAGGTTGTGTTGAAGCCTCTTCATCGAGCTCACACACAGCTGGTTATGCTTCCTCACAGGATCGCCATGGAAGAACCTCGGCCACTGTTGTCCAGAGACAAACTGTTATTCCACACACAGCAGCAAGTTCCCTGTCATCCTCACACTCCCAGGCCACAAAACAGCCAGCGGTAGCACAGGCATGGGATAAAAGACGGCCATACTCCGCAAACCATGCACGAGCACAGGCTCTGAATGCTGGCATTGCAAAACTCCTGTCCCTTGAAATGCTGTGATTCAGGCTGGTGGAGACAGACAGTTTCCGTAACTGAATATCATTGTCAATCCCACAATACAATGTGCCAAGCCGATTTCATTTCAGCAGGCAAGCCGTCCCTGGTCTGCAAAAGCATGTTGAGGGAAAAATTAAACATGCGCTACTAAAAGCCCTCAGTAGCAAGGTCCACCTGACCACCGATGCGTGGACCAGTACCCATTGTTATGATCTGCTACAACCAGTAAGGAAAGAAGGGAATTCTGTCCCTACAATACAACTAAGCTGAATCCCTACGATGTAACGGGGAACCTGATCCTGCGACCAGACCCGCTAAAGTCCTCATCTAGTGTGAACGAAGACCTATAGTTGCGAGGGAGTAATCCCTACAAGATCTAGGGACTGGGAAAAAGGTGGACACCTCCTAACATAAATTGTAGCATGGATAATTAAACAGAAAAATAAATACTTTGTGATCCTAACATCAAGCAAAACTGACAGATTAAGGCACCTAAGCACCCGGCTAGCTTAACAGTAGATAATACAATGAAGTCAAGCAAAGCCAGAAGGGCGGAGCCAGACTAAATAGGGAAAAAAGGTCATGTGACCAGCAAACTGAAACAAAACCTAACAAGAGGGTTCTAACACCCATGGCCAGGGACAATACCTTTCCCTCACTGCCCATTGGGTCAATGTTGTGCAGCCGGGTACTGATCTTGCGAGTGGCGCTGTACGTGTTCTGCCAACTCCAAGGATTGCAGGAATCAAGTCTGTACACATTGATTCCTCCTCCTATTCCAGTTCCTCAGAATCATCGCTGCAGGAGCCGTCACGGTCTACCTCCACATGGACCCGTGAACGTTTACCTGTTGCGACCGATATGAGCACAGCCGTGTCCAAATGTCAACAGGCCATCCTGAAATTAATTTCCATGGGGAATCTTAGCCACACAGCGCAGGAGCTCTGTAATGCCATAAAGCAGGAGAGCGACGTGTGGTTTTTGGAAGAGAATCTACAGGCAGGCTTGGTAGTGTGTGACAATGGCCGAAATCTGGTGTCAGCTCTGGGCCTTGGCAACCTCAGTCACATACCATGTCTGTCATATGTGCTCAACTTGGTCGTGCAGAGTTTTTTGAGGGACTATCCGGATCTTGATGCACTGCTGCACAAGGTCCGCCTAGAGTGCGCTCACTTGCGACGTTCCAGCATGGCCAGATCGCTGATTGCAGCTCTGCAACGCAGATTTCACCTTCATGAACATCGCATTATATGTGACGTACCCACCAGGTGGAATTCCTCGTTACATATGTTGGAGCGGTTGTGTGAGCAGCAGCCAACAGTAATGGAGTATCAGCTGCATCAGGCGCAGTCAACTCGCAATTTGCGGCGTTCACACTTCACCACTACTGAGTGGGCCTCTATAATAAGAATAATAATATTATTTATTTATATAGCGCCATAATATTCCGCAGTGCTTTACAGTTTAACAGTTTCAAAACACGAGTCATAAGTAACAACGTTAACAATACAATAATTAAAGCAAAATCAGCCGCCCCTGCTGGTGAAAGCTTACAATCTACAATGAGGTGTGGGAGATACAAAGTACAGGTGTTTATATACAATGGTGTTTTTACAATGATGGTCCAGCCATTTTAAGGAAGTGAGGGATGCATGGAGATAGTGAATGGGCTACACACACAGAATTACACATAGAATGACTTTGATTAGTGAATGTGATAGGCCACTGTGAACAAATGTGTTTTGAGGGAGCGCCTGAAACCATCCAAATTGCGGATAGTCCTAATTTCTTGGGGTAGAGCATTCCAGAGGATTGGCGCAGCGCGGGTGAAGTCTTGGAGTTGGGAGTGGGAGGTACGGATTAGTGCAGAGGTTAGTCGAAGGTCGTTTGCAGAGTGCAGCAGTCGGTTAGGCCTATAAATATAAATAAGGGAGGAGATGTAGGGGGGTGCTGCGCTGTGGAGAGCTATGTTGGTGAGAACCAGTAATTAGAATTGGATCCTATAATGAATGGGCAGCCACTGCCAGTGTAATGAGTGGCGAATAACTCTATGAAGGATATCTGCCACGTTTTGCGTGCGTTTGATGAGTCAACGCGGATGGCGAGTGCAGATGATGCACTAGTCAGCCTGACTGTCCCCCTTATCTGCCTGCTTCAAAAAACACTGCAAGCACTAAGGCATGAGGTTTTGGAAGAGGTGGAGGATGAGGAGTCACAAATTCCATCACCTTCTGGACAGTCAGCGCAACGTGGTTCCTCACAAAGGGCTGGAGGACTTTCAAAGTACCATGCTGTATCAACAATTGAACCTCCAGAGTCGCTGTCTATATTTTCATAACCATTACAAACTTTTAATGTATTTACAAAGCACATAATGTACATTTTTTGTCTATCCTTTTGTAATGCTATTGTGTTTCCATAAACTGATGTTACAGAATTATGATACAAAGTTTTTAAATTTTGAGTTTTAAATTTTGTAAATTTATATGTATTTGAAGGACTTTGTGAGGAGGATGAGGAGGAGTCAATGGAGGAGGAAGACATCGCTCCAGAGGGAGGTAGACAATGCTCTAGTCAGTATGTAGACCAAGGGTGGGGTGATGCACAGCAGGCGGAGATGACGCCTCTTGCAGGGGACAACGTTTCTTGGCCAGTTGGGAGTCTGCAGCACATGGTTGATTTCATGCTGCAGTGGCTGAGAAACGACCGCCGCATCGAACACATTCACACCACGTCTGATTATTGGGTGTACACCCTCCTAGACCCTCGCTACCGGGACAACTTACAAAGCCTCATCACACCGTTGAACCGGGAGCGTAAAATGCGGAAGTACCAAGACACACTGGTGCAATCCATAATGTTCTCCATTCCAGCCGAGAGCACTGCTGCTGCTACTGATTTACAAAGCAGCTCTGTGCGTCGAGGCAGTGGAGACAGCTCTGCAACAAGAGGGAGCACAAGCAGCGCCTCTGCACAGGGCAAGAACAGTATGTTCCAAATGTGTCGAAGTTTTGTGGCAGCGCCACCAATGTCTACACCATCCGAGACGGCTCCAGTCAGCAGGAGGCAACATTTCCGTAAGATGGTGACAGACTACATGTCTTGCCCTCTCAGTGTACTCCCAGATGGCTCTTCCCCATTCAAGTTTTGTGTCTCTAAGCTGGATACATGGCCAGAGCTTAGCCAGTATGCATTGGAGGTGCTGGCTTGATCTGCTGGCAGTGTATTATCGGAGCGCGTCTTTACTGCTGCAGGTGGTGTACTAACAGACCGTTGCATGCGACTATCCTACGATAATGTAGAACGGCTTACTTTTCTGAAAATGAACTAGGCATGGATCTCGCCTGAATTTGCCTGTCCGGTTTCAGATTAACTAACTGGTTGACAACGTTTTCCATGTCTCCTGTTATGTTCATCTTTCTACCACCTGAGCTATACTCCCTGGGCTACAACACTGCCAGTTGCTGCTCAGAAGTGTCGTGTCCACAGACCAATACACAAGCTATAGTGATAGTGGGGTTCAGTAACGCCTGCTGTTCCCCTGCTGTGTGTCCGGCAAAAATTACTGCTACCTAGCTACACATGTTTAAAAAAACATGACATGTTAAAGTGGCTAGTGCTACACATAGATATCAGGCTACACCCTTATTTCTAAGCTGTAAACAAGTGAAACGTCAAATTTAAAACCATTCAATGATTAGTGTTGGTAACAAATCTGTAACTAAATAATTGTGACATATTATGGCAGATATCCACATGTCTAACACAAATGCTAACACAAAAGCATACTTATGCTATAGGGTACTGATGGTGAACCTTCTCACTCCATAACTTTGACCAATCCAACTCACATCATGCCTCAAATGCTGCAATGTTGGAAGTGCATAATGTGGGTTGAACTTTGACAACAGCTGCAGTGCGAAGGTTATCCTTCTGTGTTCTTGGCTTTTAAATAAAAGCATACAAGTAAATATAATAATACATTGTTGATTAAGGGACATGATGTACACCTGTAATATTGTGCAAACAATGGATGTAGGACTATTCCTCTTCAACATTACTTATATTTGTGTCATTTGAAAAAATACATATTTTAGTTAAAAATTAAAAACCCATGTTCAGTAGCTGTGAAAGGCCCGTTTGTGTACTTCTATATTGTTTGCAACCAATGTATTGTATACGGATGGAAGCGCGTCACACTAATAGATTAGATTTATTTTAAATGGAATGTAGCAGAACCAATTGGAGATAAATGAAAAGGATGAGCCACTGAGACACGCTCAGCAGAGTACAAGCAGCAGTGCTTGAACATGTAACTGGAGCGTGATCTGCACTAAAAAAAGTAAAAAACACAGACTGAAGTGAACACTGAAACACAACTGTCCACAATCTGTGAAAAGCTCCTTTCTGTACTTCTATAGTGTTTGCAACCAATGTATTGTATACGGATGGAAGCGCGTCACACTAATAGATTAGATTTATTTTAAATGGAATGTAGCAGAACCAATTGGAGATAAATGAAAAGGATGAGCCACTGAGACACGCTCAGCAGAGTACAAGCAGCAGTGCTTGAACATGTAACTGGAGCGTGATCTGCACTAAAAAAAGTAAAAAACACAGACTGAAGTGAACACTGAAACACAACTGTCCACAATCTGTGAAAAGCTCCTTTCTGTACTTCTATAGTGTTTGCAACCAATGTATTGTATACGGATGGAAGCGCGTCACACTAATAGATTAGATTTATTTTAAATGGAATGTAGCAGAACCAATTGGAGATAAATGAAAAGGATGAGCCACTGAGACACGCTCAGCAGAGTACAAGCAGCAGTGCTTGAACATGTAACTGGAGCGTGATCTGCACTAAAAAAAGTAAAAAACACAGACTGAAGTGAACACTGAAACACAACTGTCCACAATCTGTGAAAAGCTCCTTTCTGTACTTCTATAGTGTTTGCAACCAATGTATTGTATACGGATGGAAGCGCGTCACACTAATAGATTAGATTTATTTTAAATGGAATGTAGCAGAACCAATTGGAGATAAATGAAAAGGATGAGCCACTGAGACACGCTCAGCAGAGTACAAGCAGCAGTGCTTGAACATGTAACTGGAGCGTGATCTGCACTAAAAAAAGTAAAAAACACAGACTGAAGTGAACACTGAAACACAACTGTCCACAATCTGTGAAAAGCTCCTTTCTGTACTTCTATAGTGTTTGCAACCAATGTATTGTATACGGATGGAAGCGCGTCACACTAATAGATTAGATTTATTTTAAATGGAATGTAGCAGAACCAATTGGAGATAAATGAAAAGGATGAGCCACTGAGACACGCTCAGCAGAGTACAAGCAGCAGTGCTTGAACATGTAACTGGAGCGTGATCTGCACTAAAAAAAGTAAAAAACACAGACTGAAGTGAACACTGAAACACAACTGTCCACAATCTGTGAAAAGCTCCTTTCTGTACTTCTATAGTGTTTGCAACCAATGTATTGTATACGGATGGAAGCACGTCACACTAATAGATTTGATTTTTTTCTAATATAATGGAGCTGCACCAATTCCACTAAATAAAATAAAAAAAAAAAAAAAAAAGTGACACGTGCAGATGCCTACAAACAGCGGTGGATGCAGAGCAAACTGCAGCGTCACCTGCACTGTCACACACACACCTTGCACAGAGCTGTTAAAACAACACTGGCAAAATGAAGCTTTACACAGCGGTTGGTAAACTAGCCTGCCTCAAGCACAGTAGTACACAAAATCGCAATATCTAACTGTCCCTCAGAGTCAGCACAGCAGCGTTCTGTCCCTAACTGAGTTCACAGCACAGTGACGCTAAAATGGCTGCGGCGCCTTTTATAGTGCATTCTGACATCATTTCAGCAGCCAATCACAGCCATGCCATTAGTTAAGATGACCGCATCATTACAGGATGTGCCCACACTTCGTAGGATTCCTCATTGGCTGACTAAAATCACATTGCCTCTCAAAGAATTATGGGAACTTCCGATTCCGGTATACGATATGGAAAAAGTATCGGAATTAAGTATCGGAATTCCGATAACGCGAATATCGGCCGATACCCGATACTTGCGGTATCGGAATGCTCAACACTACTCAGGACACTGAATCACCGATTTTAAAGTTTTTGATGATGATCTGACTTCAATATCAATAAACGGGATCTTAAAACCATCCTCAAACCATTCTTTTAAGAAAACAGCAGCCGCTCCATCAGGATATATATTTATAAAGTGTTCCATCCCGACCAGTCGCACCGGCATTACCCCTTTTTTCAGCACTCTTGCCCCATTGCTGTTTCCCATCCCTAAAGCATTTTTCTGCACTATGACTGCCCCCACAGGCTGAACCGTCATGTTTAAATTTACACTTGCTCTCAAATTCACAAGCCCCTTCATTGAATAGGAAACACAGTCCTTTTTGTACAGCCACCCAGTGTCCTGACTGTCCTGAATTTCTGATGCGACTGACTACCTTTCTCCGGCCTACTGGGAGCTGTCACCCTCAACAATAAGGTGATATCCTTATGGTCCCAATGGATACTGGACCTCCCATTGATGAAATTGTTCATCATAGCAGCACCAGCACTGCCCCACATATGCCCTGTATGCTTCCCGATTTGGGTTCATGTAACAAAAAAGGCAGGAGCAATTCTGAGGGGCCAGTCGAAACCGGATTCCTCAACCACACTGCAGTTGGTGACCTGCCTCCCAGCAAACTAACCGCCCCCAATAATACTGCTAAATCACTCAAACCTTTCATTACCAAACCCATGCACCCGCTACTCCCACCCAGGAATCACATCTTGATCACTAATTCCTGAGATAGTTAGCGAAGGCCTGATAGAAAAGTTTTGCGACATCTCACCTAATTGCCTGGGAGCAGACCAAAATCCTGAATCCAGAGTCTGATATCCTCAATCTGATCCAGGCAGCAGATGAACCATAACTCCAGCAGAGCCCCCCTTGTCGGAGGAAGGGCTCAATGTGAGCGCATCTAAAGAGCCAGCCGATTGCTGCTCCCGCTGTGAAAACCCAACAATCCCTTGATTAGCTGTGGCAATGGTGACATGAGTGGGGCCAGCCGACTGCTGCCCACAAGAAAATGCAAGAAACAAAGACAATCTATATAAGATGGGATCACCAAACCAAATCAAAAAGTAAAAAGTAAACCTTTATTGATGAACAGCTACACACAAAAAGTACATAAAACAATTAAAAAGTCAATTACATGACTCCAACCAGATCAACCACATGGGGTGTTCAACCCTGTCAGGCAATAAATAAAAAGTTAAATCTCTGTAGATAGTAAATATTGCCCAGGTTAAATACACAATATAATGACGGTACACTGATTACTCTCAAAACACATATTGCACAACTCCCTGCAATAAAAAATATTGCCACATGAGTGTGTCATGGGTGCATCGCCACGAGGATCGTCGCGATTGCACATTCTGACTTCTCGCAGCTGAGTTGCTGTTACTTTGTGTTTGGTAATGAGAGAGTTAATTTTACCTAGCTATTTGCTAAGACTAGTCCAGCCTCGCCCGGCTGCTTTTGATTATGTTCTAATTAGTTTCCTTTATATTCCTGCCAGTCTGCTGGTTAGATGCCGGTGAAAGCATTCATACAGACTGCAGTTAGGATCGGTTCTGAGAAGACTTAAGCTAAGAGCTCTTTTGTTGTTCATCCCCTCCTTGCTTATAGTTTATCTCCTAGACCTTTGGTGTTCCCTCTGTGTTTATATGTTGTATGAAAGACAGTATTTACTTTATCCCCTGTCTGTCTCGTTTGTCTATACTGTTTGTTAACCTTTACCTGTCCATTCCCTATGGTGGTAATCAGGGTCCTTCTAAGGACTAGATTACAGTGGTCAGGGATTTATAGGAGACAGGGTTTACGCTGGTGGCCTGGACCTCTGTACCATTAACAGTACCTCCAGGTAGAGGGACTAGTCAGGACCCCAGTTTAGGGTCAGCATAGACCCCGGTCCACCTCTAGCCAGAGACAGCGTGAAAAGGATTCAGTATTGACCCACAGGATATTATGTCAGGTAATACTATGCTATATATACATGTTAATGTTACATATTTATATGTTATATAGAATGTTGTCCCACTTGATAGATTACTGACATTATATATTTATACATCTGCTAGACAGCGTGACATTTTCACCGGCCATACTAAAAATTCTCCTCAGCTACCATGGATCCAGTAGCCCAGCTTGCCCGGCAGTTGCAGAGGTTGTCCATGGAGCTTATGGATATTAAGTCCAAGGTTTTGTCCCCCCCGGAGCAAACCAGATCTGAACCTAAGGTTGCTCTCCCGGACAGGTTCACTGGTGGGCGGGACAAATTTTTTACCTTCCGGGAGGCATGTAAATTGTACTTTCGGCTGCGGCCTCGGTCATCGGGGAGTGAAGAGCAGAGGGTGGGAATTGTCATCTCGCTCTTACAAGGGGACCCTCAATCCTGGGCGTTCTCTCTTCCGCCGGGCTCCCCGGCCCTCCAGTCAGTAGATCGATTTTTTACTGCCCTGGGTTTGGTATATGATGACCCGGATCGGGTCTCCCTTGCTGAAACGAAGTTACGTAGGATACAGCAGGGAGATCGTCCGGCGGAGGAATATTCTTCTGAGTTCCGTAGATGGCCACAGATACTCAGTGGAATGACCCAGCTCTTAGGAGCCAGTTTTGTCAAGGGTTATCTGACAAAGTAAAAGACGTTTTGGCTCAGTATGATTCTCCTCCGTCACTGGAGGCTGCTATGGCTCTTGCCATTCGTATTGATAGACGGCTTCGGGGAGGTGCGAGGTAACTCCGCCCCCTGTGATGACTCCATCCACTACTAAAGTCCCTGATGTTGAGATTCCCCTGGTCTGTTCTGAGGAACCTATGCAGTTGGGAGGGACATCAATTTGTAGGAGGGAATCAGGGGTGCGCCGCAAGACAAGAAGATGTTTCTTCTGCGGGAGAGAGGGCATTTTGTTGGGGGGTATCCCTCCCGTGCCTCATTGAGCATAGGAGTCACCGAAAAACTGTTAATCCCAGGTTGTGTGGTGGACGACAACCTGGGAGTAGGTATTTCGTCCCGGGTCCGTCTCAATTTCTCGTGTCTGCGGAGGTGGTGGTTGGTGCGAGAGTTGAGAGGATTTCTGTTCTTCTTGATAGTGGGTCTGGGCTAATATGGTGGACGCTCGGTTTGCCCAGGTGCAAGGTATGCAACTGAGTGTATTGGCCAAACCGATCCCTATACTTTTTATTGACGCCAGACCTCTCGGTCAAGGTAGCTTTGTACAAGCTGTTCATAGCATAGACCTTCGAGTAGGGGCAATACATAAAGAACGGTTGTCGTGTTATGTGTTGGAGGGTCTTCCTACTCCTATTGTGTTGGGACTTCCTTGGTTGACTAAACATAACCCAGTGATTGATTGGCAGTCCAGAAAGATAAGCCAGTGGGGTGAATTTTGCAAGAATAACTGCATGAACACGGTCATCGGTGCGGTCGTGCCTAAGACTTTGCCTCCTTTTCTGGAGGACTTTGGGGAGATGTTCTCAGAGGAGGGGTGTCAAGAGTTACCTCCTCATCGCACGTATGACTGCTCAATAAAATTGCTTCTTGATGCCTTATCTCATAGTGTCCCAGGGCCGGAAAGACGGATGGCCCGTTCCTATCATGCAGGAGGGAGTGCTGAATGGTCTGAGTGCTATGGGGAACCGTTACAAGCGGAGGTCTGATAGGAGGAGAGTGTTTGGTCCGGACCTAGGTGTGAACGATCTGGTGTGGTTGTCTACCAAGAATATAAAACTCAAGGTTCCCTCCTGGAAACTGGGTCCCAGGTTCATCGGTCCATACAGGATCAGTTCTATAGTTAATCCTGTGGCATTTCGTCTGGACCTCCCTCCTATGTTTAAAATCCACAATGTGTTCCACAAATCGTTGCTTAAAAGGTACGTGGCGCCAGTTATACCGTCGCCTCTGCCTCCTCCTCCGGTGGTGGTCAATGGTAGCTTGGAGTTTCAGGTGTTGAAGATCATTGACTCACGTCTGAATCGTCGGTCCCTTCAGTACCTGGTTCATTGGAAGGAGTATGGTCCTGAGGAGAGGACGTGGGTCCCTGCGTCGGAGGTTAACGCAGATCGATTGGTTCGGACCTTCCACACAACTTACCCGGCAGACCTGGCCCTGAGGGTCCGGAGGCCCCTCGTAGAAGGGGGGGTACTGTCATGGTGCATCGCCACGAGGATCGTCGCGATTGCACATTCTGACTTCTCGCAGCTGAGTTGCTGTTACTTTGTGTTTGGTAATGAGAGAGTTAATTTTACCTAGCTATTTGCTAAGACTAGGTCCAGCCTCGCCCGGCTGCTTTTGATTATGTTCTAATTAGTTTCCTTTATATTCCTGCCAGTCTGCTGGTTAGATGCCGGTGAAAGCATTCATACAGACTGCAGTTAGGATCGGTTCTGAGAAGACTTAAGCTAAGAGCTCTTTTGTTGTTCATCCCCTCCTTGCTTATAGTTTATCTCCTAGACCTTTGGTGTTCCCTCTGTGTTTATATGTTGTATGAAAGACAGTATTTACTTTATCCCCTGTCTGTCTCGTTTGTCTATACTGTTTGTTAACCTTTACCTGTCCATTCCCTATGGTGGTAATCAGGGTCCTTCTAAGGACTAGATTACAGTGGTCAGGGATTTATAGGAGACAGGGTTTACGCTGGTGGCCTGGACCTCTGTACCATTAACAGTACCTCCAGGTAGAGGGACTAGTCAGGACCCCAGTTTAGGGTCAGCATAGACCCCGGTCCACCTCTAGCCAGAGACAGCGTGAAAAGGATTCAGTATTGACCCACAGGATATTATGTCAGGTAATACTATGCTATATATACATGTTAATGTTACATATTTATATGTTATATAGAATGTTGTCCCACTTGATAGATTACTGACATTATATATTATACATCTGCTAGACAGCGTGACAGAGTGTTAATAAAGACGTGCTGCTAAAAGCACCTATCTCTAAATAATTAACAAATACAGTTTTGCTCAAAAGTTTACATACCCAGGCATAATTTTCTTGACCTTTTTTTCAGAGAATATGAATGATAACACCAAAACATTTTCTTTACTCATGGTTAGTGGTTGGATGCAGCCATTTATTGTCAAACTACTGTTTTCTCTTTTAATAACAATAATAATAATCTTTATTTTTATATAGTGCTAACATATTCCGCAGCGCTTTACAGTTTGCACACATTATCATCGCTGTCCCCGATGGGGCTCACAATCTACATTCCCTATCAGTATGTCTTTGGAGTGTGGGAGGAAACCGGAGTACCCGGAGGAAATCCACGCAAACACAGGGAGAACATACAAACTCCTTGTATATAGTAGAAAACAGGAGTCCAAAACTATTATAATTTATGCTTTTTATTACTGCAAAAAGGACACAATGTTGAGAAACAAGACCAATAAAAGAGTAGTGATACAAGTCAACAATGGGTTAATAGCCCAGGACAACAAGAAATACAAAGCAGCAGCCCACTAAAGTGTAAAGGTACTGCCACACTAAACAAGATCGCTAACGATCACGATAACGACGCATACTAATGAGATCGTTGGTTGTGATCGTTTTAATGTCGCTAGTAGCTGACAAACTGGACGATTTAATTAACGACGCATCAGCAGTAGCGATCTTTTTAACGACTTTGGCGGTCGTTGGGACGTGCCACACTTGCATATACTGTGAAAGATCACGACCTCGATAGGCGTGACTGAGCGCAACCTTTTGCACGCCCCTCATCACAGATTGGTGGTCACTATTTACCTCATAAATATTTATCACAGCTCTCCCGCTTTGTGATTGGATGACCGCGTCATAAAAGACCACGTATCTTCTGCACTCCCCTCCATTGCTCTCGAGCAGAAGCGGTTCTTTCAAATCTCCAGCATCGTTCCAGTGTGTCCTGCTAGCCTTTGTAGTTACTGCGATCCATTTGTGCCACTATTGCTGTTGCTGTGTTCCAGTCTCTGACGTTATATCCTCTGCGATCCAGTCTCTGGCGTGATCCAGTTTGTGATCCAGTTTGTGATCCAGTTTGTGACGCTATTTTCCCTGTTTTCTTTTTTCTCCAGAATCACAACTTGTGTAAGGTAGGTATTATATTTGTCACATTTCATTTTAGACCCAGTGATCCAGCCGGACACCCCTGTCGTACATGTAAGTACCTTTGTATTACAACACATTTTAATGTACATGCCAAAGTGGACTTAAATTTAAAATATATAATTGTGAAATGTAGATAAAATGGCAGAATATATCCCTTCATGTACTGATAATTTATGTAGCTCAACGGTTGAGGCCTTTCCATTTACAAGTGTCATTTTCACATTTTTGCTGTATATGGGTGTAGTAAATTTCTTTGTCTTTACAAGGTGTACAATAATAAATTATATTATGGTACCGTGTTAGCCAGAAAAATCGATGTGAATACTTTTACGTCCAATTATGACAAGAGCATTCTTAAAGTGATACCTTTATTGGCTAACCAGAAAATTATATGTTCGCAAGCTTTCAGAGCTCAAAGGCTCCTTGTTCAGGCAAGATTACATTTGGAATAATTACATTATAAAGGTATCACCTTAAGAATGCTCTTGTCATAATTGGACAGAAAAGTATTCACATCGATTTGTCTTTACAAGTGTCATTTTCACATTTTTGCTGTGTGAAGATTAATTTCTTTGTCTTTGTGATTTACCATTTGTTTTTTGTTCATGCAGGAAACAGAAGAGTCCGTCTCCACACCTGCAACAGAAGAAGACAGCATGCCGTTGATCGAAGATGAAGAAGAGACACCATCCTCATCTGTGCGGCGCCGGCTTTCACCTTCAGGAAGGAAAAGGAAGGCTCCCACCACCTCGGCTACTCCTGAATTGGTGGAAATTGCAAAAAAAGTGCTAACAGCAGAAAAAGAACCTAAAATAACAGGGTTTGCATACTTCGCAAATGAGAGGCTCCCTACTCTGGATCCTGTTCAGCGGCTACATGCAGAGAGACTCATGTTTGAGGTACTGACTCAAGCCTCTTTTGGAAACCTGGATAACAGATATGTCGTCATGCCAAGACCGCAGTACCCGGACTATTCATGGCCGCACAATCCTGTGCCAAACCCAAACGTTGGTGCTCCAAACGTTGGTGCTCCCCCTTATTGTAATACACCGCAGAGGCAGCATCCTGTGCCAAACCCAAACGTTGGTGCTCCCCCTTATTTTTATACACCGCAGAGGCAGCGTGGTAATGGCAACGATCCCTCTTACCAGCAGTTGTAGTTTTTAAAATGTTTTTTAAAAATTTTTTTGTTGTCTATTTTTTTTACATTGTTACCTTTCTTAATAAAAATCTTATTTATCTAATGAATTGTGGTCTTTTATTCTTATGTGATGTCAACTATTAAAATGTTGTATTTTTATTACATCTACTTGTCACACACGGGGTCATGGTACTACTACCAGCTATCATAGGTGTTCCATCATAGGGAAAAAATGAAATTAACAAAATTTCAAATATTAACATTTCTTATAAAGGCCCCTGGTCACACTAGCGCTAAAACCTTATACTAAAAAATAATACACCACACCTGCGTTGATTAACGTAAAATTTGAAATATATATTTTTGTCATATATTTTTCTTCAAAATAAATAAAATTTAAATAAAAACAAAAAAATTACATAATAAAAAATTTTGAAAAAAATATTTACATTATAAGAAATTATTAAAAAAAAAAAAATAAATTAATGAGGGCCCCGGAGTCCAGAAAATTGTCTCTCCAGCATCATCCCGTGGTGATGCAGAGCTCCCATGGCAGTTTGCAGCGCTATGACTGCTGAATTCATGCCTGCCACAGCTGAATCCATGCCTGCCACCGCTGAATTCATGGCTGTGGCAGCTGAATTCATGGCAGACACAGCGCTGCTCATGGCCGCCATCAGCCGGCGGTGGGACAGGAACAGGTCCTGGGCAGTTGGGATTTCTGTGGAGGTAAAGGTAACAGTTAACCAGGGAATTCTGTTGAAACATCAACATGTACATGTTATGTTTGTTAACACTTACGGTTGTCGTCAGACGACCCGCTTACTGCCCACCCTGATCCTGTTGCTCCGCCGGCTAGGGAAAAAAAGAAAAAAAATTTATATCACAACAGTCATTACACATAAGACCTTACAAAGTTCTCTAACTTGTCTGAAGCTTATATAATGTGCGTTAATTACCTGATGGGGAGCCTGCATCCATGTCACGGGATGATGCTGGAGAGAAGGATGCTGGAGACAAGGCATAACCCTGTAACGGGCTATAAGATCCCAAATCAGGAGGGGGGGTTGCTCCAGGTGAAGGGGTTGAGAGGTAAGGTGAGGATGGTGGTGGAGGCGTAGCCGGGGAAGGTGAGGATGGTGGTGGAGGCGTAGCCGGGGAAGGTGAGGATGGTGGTGGAGGGGTAGCTGGGGACGGTGGAGCAGGTGGTGCTGGTGATGGTGAAGGTGGTGCTGTAAATGAAATATACAATTCAGAATCCCTATTATCACTGCCGGTACTCCCAAGAAAGAAAGAACAGAGAGAGAAAGATGGGAAAGAAAAAAACTACTGAATAATGGCCCCATATACTGCTGCATACTGAATAATGGCCCCATATACTGCTGCGTTCATGTGCGTTTGTCGTGCGCTGCGCATTTTCCCGGTGTGCGCTCAGACGCTACATGTTGCCTTTTTTTTTTTCACAGTCAAAATAGACAGAGATGATGGAGACAGAGATGATGGAGACAGAGATGTTAGAGCCAGAGATGATGGAGACAGAGATGATAGAAATGTGACACATAGACAACGCATGCGCCAAAAAAACTGAAACGGCTACAAAAAACAAATGAAATCGAAGACAAACGCTTTTTATTTATTTATTTTTTTTAAATGCGTATGCTGATGCGACAAAATATCGCAGCTATTACAAGCGTTTGCATGCGTTTTTTTAATGCGCTTCATGTGCGATCGAAATGCAGCGCAAAAAAACGCAAGTGTGAAAGTAGCCTAACCCATAAAACATAACCTCTCCAGATACCCTCATCAATACTCACTCAGAGGCCTGCGTAGCTGGGCCCGGATGCTGGCGACCCTATCGCGTGAGCGGTATCGCAGGTCCGCCAGCTTCTTGCGGATTTGTCTCAGGGTCCGCCGCACATTGAAGCGCCTCTCCAGGCCCCGCCGGATTCTCTGCAGGCATACCCTTTTGTGACGCCTTGGATGCGCCACAGGTACCCTGCAGAAATAATCCCACTGGTCCGTTTTTTTTACCAAATAGCGGACCTCTCCACCCTCCCAATTTACCGAGCGTTGTCTCGCCGCCATGATAATACCGCATTGGGCGACGCCAGCGTCATGACGTCACAACGTGCGCACTTTACGGCGCACGTTACGTGCGGCTAAATTCACATCGCAAAACAGTATTGCTAACGAAAAATGACCGCAGCAGCCATGTGACCAGCAAGCAGATATGATATGATATTGCGATCGCAAGACAACGGGTTTAAACTAGGCGATCACAATGTCGTCGCATTACTGTATGCTGGGGTTATAATCACCATGCAAATCACAATGGTTTTGCAGGTTTGAGAATGCTCAGATTGCGATCACAATCTCGTCGCATATCTTGATGGCTGGGGCTCGCTAATCACCTTTGCAAGTCACAATGGCTTTTTGCATAGCGTGGGTAGTCACATTGCGATCACAATAACGTCGCATATCTTGATGGCTGGGGCTCGCTAATCCCCTTTGCAAGTCACAATGGCTTTTTGAATAGCGTGGGTAGTCACATTGCGATTACAATAGCCTCGTATATTTTTATGGCTGGGGCTCGCTAATCCCCTTGCAAATCACAATGGCTTTTTGCAGATCTGTATGCATATCTGTTTACTTGTGTGAGTAGTCACATTGCGATCACAATGACGTCGCATATCTGAGAATAGCTGATTCCCTGGTGAATGTTGACCTTTACCTCCCAAGAATTTTCAAATATATGTATAACAATTTTTAATCTTTCATATTATGACTAAAATATATATATTATATATTTAAACTTTAAATATGCAGCTGTGGTGTATTATCTGTTATATATAATTATAATGTTTGAACGCTACTGAGACCATAGGCCCTTAAAATAATTGAAAATATTTGAAACTTTTTTCTTTATTTTTTTAACAATTAACTCCTATGACTGATGGTACTCCCATGAGCACGTGTGTGACAAGTAGATACAATGTATAACAAAAAATAGGGAAAAAAAAAGCCTTTGAAAAGATTTTAAAAACTACAGCTGCTGGTAACATGTCTTTTTGCCATCCCCATTACTCCCTCCCCACATCTCACCCATCATTAGCCCTTCTCCCATATTGGTAAAATAATTGAAAAAAACACGAATGCTTTTTTAAAATAAAAATATTTTATTACCAAAACATTGTTAAAAAAAAAGGGTAAAGTAAAACATTCTCAAAATCTAACTAGACCTGATGCTGCCAACTCACTGCACCAGGCCCGTTAAAGTATTGGCAGTACTTGTCTCTGCCGGCCTTCGCATCGTCCTTGCTCCTGCCTTGATTGACAGGTTGAAGGCCTGCAATAGCGGGATCATTGTCACGCCATTCTCCGAGCACCACGTCACCATTGCTGTCAGAGTCCATGAAGCCTGGCGGACTGTAAGTACCAGCATCGCGTTTTCTTAGAAAATTGTGCAGCACACAACAGGCCAACACCACAGAGTCTATCGATTCCAGCTTCATGTTGATTGGAGTGTGGAAAACCCTGAAGCGGTTGGCCATTATGCCGAAAGGCATTCTCCACAACGCGCCGTGCCCTAGACAGTCTGTAGTTAAAAATCCGCCTTTCCCCTGTCAAAGTCTTTTGTGGATATGGTTTCACAAGATGCTCATGAAGGGGGAAGGCTTCATCACCCACAAACACAAAGTTTAGGTTGGCAGTGGTGTCCATGTTGGTTGGCAAGTTAAGTTTATTATTAAACAACCGATCACCAAAACTTGTGTGCTCCAAAACGCCACCGTCAGAAACCCTTCCATTAATGCCAACATTAACGTCAATAAATTCATAATTGGCATTAACAAGGGCCATGAGGATCACGCTGAAGTAGCCCTTGTAATTATGAAAAAAGGATCCGCTGTTGGCTGGTTGCTTGATCCGTACATGTTTGCCATCCAAGGCACCACCACAGTTTGGGAACTGCCAAATCCTTTCAAAATCAGAGGCAATAATTTGCCATTCCACCACTGATTTTGGAAATGGCATATAGCTCCGTAAACTGCGGACGATGGCGTTGCATGTCTCCGGAATTAGTACTCCAAGCAGCGACCGAGAAATTGCAGCAGAAAATTGCAAATCCTTCATTGAACGTCCGGTTGCCAGAAATCGCAGCGTTACTGCCAAACGTTCCTCTGCTGAAACAGCTGCACGCATCCGGGTATCCTGCCGTTCTATGAGTGGCCTCACAGCTTCCAGTAGGAGCTTGAATGAATCCTCCGACATCCGTAGATAATTCCGGAAATCCTGCGGATTCTTCTCCTGCAACTCCCTCACTAGATGCATGTGGGTGAATCTGGACCTCTGCTCCAGCCATTCTCTGGTCCACATGCGACGCTTTTCGCTTGGAGCGCCTCTCTTCCACCCGCGCCTCTTCCTGACGATCTGCCTCCATAGATAGCGCAACTGCCACAATCATACGCTCCGCGGTGGAGAGGTTCATTATGTGCAACCTGTACGGTAAAGAAGAGAAAAGTTAATGACTAATTAATTACTATTACTAAAGTGTTTAAACAGAATAAAATAAAGAATAAAATAAAAATTATATAACAAAAAAAAAAATAAACTTTTCAGTTTATACAGTTTACAAATGTCTAAAATGGTGAGGGGTGTAAAATAAATAAAGCAAAAAAAAAAAAAATAAAATAAATAAAGTCAGGGGTGTAAAATAAATAAATAAAAAAAAAAAAAAGAAAAAATAAATAAAGTCTGGGGTGTAAAATAAATAAAGCAGACGAAATAAATAAATAAATAAATAAATAAGGTCAGGGGTGTAAAAGCAATAAAGCAGAGGACGAAAAAAAAAAAAAAAAAAAAAAAAAAATCAAAACAACATCACAACATCACAAACAATATGTACCTTGAATCCAAATCCAAATATCCCGAAGATCCAAATCCAAATGGGGATGGATGGTGCTCTAACGACTCAGACAGGATCGCAAAACCCACCACTGCGCCACAAATATGATCGCAAAACACCGACACGCGATACTATCCTCACAAAAACGCACAAAGCACAGTTGGAATCATCCACAAAGTGCTCTGGAAACAATGGATGGGGGCGCAGTTATTATAGCTGAGGTGATGTTTGTGGTCACCAATCGGAGCTGAAGGGCGTTATGAACGAAAACAAAGTCCCGCCTCCGCCGCTGACTAATGCATCGTTAATGAGGTCGCACATTGTTCACAAAAAGGTGCCACATTCAGCGATTATACTTACCCAGCGGGAGCGCCGACGATAAAATAGGGTCCGGAACGATGTCAGCGACGAGCGAGATCACAGCAGGATCTCAGCAGGGGCCACGTCGTCTCTAGATGCCGCACACAACAACATCGCTAACGAGATCGCTAAATAGTGACGTTTTTTAGCGATCCCGTTAGCGATATTGTTTAGTGTGGCATACCCTTAAAGCCTAAATAGTACTACCCAAAGAATTTAATGAAAAAAACATGATTGTATGTAAAATTCATCAAGCAAACAACACTGGTGAACTCACACCTAGCATGGTCTATTGCACTTTGCCCATAATGTACACACAGTGAGAGATAAGCAGCTATAAGTATATATATACACAAAGGCTTGGTGTCATAAAGTCTGCATAAGCTGCAAATAACCTCACAAAATAACACAATAAAGGTACTGCCACACTAAACGCTCCCGCTAACGATCACAATAATGACGCATACTAATGCGATCGTTTTTGTGATTGTTTTAATGTCGCTAGTAGCTGCCACACTTAGCGATCTCGTTAACGACGCATAAGCGGTTAGCGATCTCCTTAACGACTTTGCGATGTAAAAAACAGCGCACATCGTTCACAAAACGTGCCAGACACAGCGATATAGGCTCACCAGCGGGACGCCAACGATCAAAATACGGTCCAGAACTCTAGTGAACGATCAGCGAGATCACAGCAGGGGCCACGTCGTTGCTACATGCCACACACAACAGCGTCACTAACGAGATCGCTAAATAGTGACGTTTTTTAGCGATCCCGTTAGCGATCTTGTTTAGTGTGGCATACCCTTAAGACATATGGCTTAGGGATAACAAGAGCACCATGCAAGGATGTTCCCCATGTGATATATCCCCCAGGTTAGGAGCAAAATGCGCATGTGACAGAGGGATACTATGCTTCTGTAGTGTGTGCACATACATGTATGTAAAATTATTGCCAAATGAACATACCCATCATGGTGCCGTCAGTGATGTGGGCGTTGACTGGTGGGCGCTCGTTTGTGAACCCCACCGCGCGTTTCGCGGTATTTGAACCGCTTCCTCGGGGGGCGTGGTTTATGAGTAAACTAACCCAGTATTTGTATCCGGCCAGAGGCTGTCACATGATACGATTCCACCATGTGACAGCCTCTGGAAAGAAAGAAGAAAGTTTGCTCATGCGCACTTGGAGCAGAGGGAGGCACCTTTGTGTAAGAGCTCCTGTGTGCTGTGACGCAACCTGACGACAGCTGGCGCCAAGCCGTCTCCCAGGCGACGCCAGAGAACACAATGAGCCGGATATGAGGGCATGGTGATGCAGCGCGGGGACGGCCGTAACCCCGGGCAGCAGCAAAACCGCCTCCTTATATCTACGGTAATCCACCACAATGACCATGCGCAAAATTGAGCAAACTTAAATATATCATCATGCAACCAATATCACATTGAAGATAGACACCATGATAAATTGCAAAATGACTACCACATACTGCAAGAATAATAAAGAACAACATGAGCAATAACATAATAGTAATTATAAGTATCAATTATCACAATGTTTTAATAATGTAGTCCCCTCAAATATAGTGCTGACTTGTTAAAAGTGTCATAAGGAGACCACAGATGGTAAGAATAAAACTCATGTCTTCATTCTGTGCAGTTATTTGCTCTTAATTTATAAATATTTCATGGTTATTGATGGATGACGGAATCCGTGTTTGAACAATATGATGATTGTGGCAGCATCTATAACCAGACACAATAACAAGAACAATTAAAATCAAGTTAAAATAATGATAAAATATATTATAGAAAAAGGGGGGGGGAGGAGAAATGAAAGGAGGGGGAGAGAGAGGAGAACAAGGTATAATGTAGTCAAATGAGAAAAAGAGCCAATAAAGCGATGTGACCCCATCCTCACATATCACAAGAATGATGCGAATCCCAGAGATTCGTTTAATCCATGTGGTGTCATGGTCTCCTGGACCATAATCCACCTACATTCCTTCTGGGCTAAGATACATTTTATATCGCCCCTCTGATTCCACAGCTGATGTGTTGGATACCTCTCACCAAAAAAGTTTTAGGGTCACAGTGGTGAACCATTTTGTAGTGACGAGGTATTGTTTTCAATTGAGTTAAATCTGATACTGTCTTGGCCGCCATGATGTCACGGACGTGTTCCCTGACACGTATTTTAATTGGCGGCTAGTTAGGCCAACATATATTTTGGAGCAACCACAGGTTGCATAATAAATCACCTACGACGTATTGCAGGTTATATGTTGGCGTATAAAGAAAGTTTTTTTACCATTAGCTGTGTGAAACAGAGTAGCCCGCAGCACGTTTTTGCATGCCACACAATTGCCACGGGGGTAGCAACCCGGTGGCGGACCTCGGGAACCAAAGGGATTTCTTGTGGGCGCCACATAGTGAGAGTGTACCAACATGTCCCCAAGGTTGGGGCTCCTGCGATAAGTCATGAGGGGACAATTGGACACTAAACTGCTCAAAGAGGGTTCAGTTTTTAATATGTCCCAGTGTTTCCTCAGGACGTCCCTCATACTATTCCATTCCCCCTGGGAGACGGCTCTTACACAAAGGTGCCTCCCTCTGCTCCAAGTGCGCATGATCAAACTATCTTCTTTCTTTCCTCTATAATTGGTGGAATTGTATCATGTGACAGCCTCTGGCCGGATACAAATACTGGGTTAGTTTACACATAAGCCACGCCCCCCGAGGAAGCGGTTCTAATACAACGAAACGCGCTTTGGGGTCCACAAGCCAGCGCCCACCAGTCAACGCCCACATCACTGACGGCACCATGATGGGTATGTTCATTTAGCAATAATTTTACATACTTTTATTTGCACACACTACAGAAGCATAGTATCCTTCTGTCACATGCGCATTTTGCTCCTAACCTGGGGGATATATCACATGGGGAACATCCTTGCACTGTGCTCTTGTTATCCCTAAAGGTACTGTCACACTAAGCGAGATCGCTAAAGCGTCAGCGATTTTATGACGCAGCAGCAATCTCGTTAGCGACGCCGCTGTGTGTGACATGTAGCGGCGATGTGGCCCCCACTGCGATGTTGCTGATCGCTCATGAACATTCTGAGCCATTTTCTGGTCGTTGGTGTCCCGCTGGTGAGCCTGAATCGCTGAGTGTGACACCCTTTATGAACGACTTTACCAGCGTTGCAGGCAGGACTAAGTTTTCCTAACGACCACAGAGGTCGTTATACAGATCGCTGATCTCTGATGAGAGCTTTGTGTTTGGAAGCTAACTAGCGATCATATAGCGATCGCACCAACGGTCTCGCCAGGTCGTGTCGTTGTCGTGATCTCTGGTGCGATCGCTAAGTGTGACAGTGCCTTTAGCCATATGTCCAGGGCCGGCGTCAGCACCTGGCATACCCGGGCAAGTGCCGGGGCCCTGAGTAGGCGGGGGGGCCCACTCGCCGTCAGGCACCCCGGCGCCCGTTAGCGGTGCCAGCGCCGCCACTGGGCCCCCACTTGCTCAGGGCCCCGGCAGCAGCCGGCGCAATACTTATCTCTCCCCGTGTCTCCGCTGCCGCAGCTCCAGGCTCCAGGGGGTGCCTGCGCCAGCGCTTCCTCTCTCACAGCAGCGCCGCTGAATGACGTCATCATTCAGCGGCCGGCTGTGGCAGAGAGGGCGCAGACGCCGGACAGGTGAGGTATGTGTGTGTGCCTGCGTGTGTGTATGTGAGAGAGTGCTGCGGTGCTGTATGTGTGATGGTGGTGGGGGGAGGCAGTGATGGTGGTGAGGAGAGGCAGTGATGGTGGTGAAGGAGGCAATGATGATGTAGAGGCAATGATGATGATGATGATGGGGAGGCAATGATAATAGGAAGGCAATGATGATGATGATATCAATGGGGAGGCAATGATGATGATGATGATGGGGACGCAATGATAATGGGAAGGCAATGATGATGATAATATTAATGGGGAGGCAATGATGATGATAATGGGAAGGCAATGATGATGACGATATTTATGGGGAGGCAATGATAATGATGATGATGGGGAGGCAATGATAATGGGAAGGCAATGATGATGATGATATTAATGGGGAGGCAATGATGATGATGGGGAGGCAATGATGATGATGATGGGGAGGCAATGATGATGATGATGGAGGCAGGCAATGATGATGGTGGGGAGGCAATGATGATGATAATGGGCAGGCAATGATGATGATAATGGGGAGTCTATCCACAGCGCCCTTTCCTGAGCCGTAACAGTGCAGAACGCAGCACAGTGTAAAGAAGAGCTCCATATTTTGTATGGAGCATTATATGTGGTCCAGTATTCTGTATGGAGCATTATATTGGGTCCAGTATTCTGTATGGAGCATTATATGGGGGATGGCGGGGTGACATCCTGCATGGGGTATTATATGGGTGATGAGGGGGAGACTGTGGTGCCCTTAATATTGTATGGAGGACTGTACTGTCCAGTCTGTACTGTGCGCTGTGAGGATTTGGCGGTTTTTGAGCTATTGTACAATTTACAATAGGTATCAGTCATGTAATGGAAGAAGAGAAGTGTTTGGCATTGTACTATACCCATATTTCTCTTTCAACCAATACCCTTTAAGAAATACCAAAAAAGGCACAGGAGTGTATATATAGAAACAATTTTTATTGAAACACATACAAAACACTTAATAAAAAGGGTTGCCTCATATCCAGAAATGACACAGTAAGTTCACCCCACCCATATCCATCAAAAAACATCAATGGTATATATGGAATATAATCAAAATTAGCTATAACAAATATATTTATTGATGGCAAGGCAATATGTTCATAAATTGCCAACATAGATTGTTTAATAAAGTGCTCTTAGTGCCTAATAGATTGAACAAAAGGAGACAGACCATAGGCTATTGCAAATATAGTCCTATCAACTATGTCCCATATAGGTAAGGAAAAATACCTGCTGACTCCAAAAAATAACTAAATCACTATTTTCTCTTTCATAAATGGTAACATGCCCTATATAAAAGTGCCATCATGGCTACTATAGAAAGAAAAAAGTATTTAGAACATAATAACAATCATAGTATTTACCAAAGTGGCTGGGTGAAGGAACGCTGCGTCTCTAACCCCAACGCACGTTTCGAATGCTCTTCTTCCGGGGGCGTGTATACCAAGGAGGGGATCATGTGCCCTTTTAAATGGCTGCTATCCAATCAAAAAACTCCTGCATATAAGCTGTAACAACCAATTACAAAAGCTATAGGGCATATTTGTCTCTGCCCATTCCCCATAGACCAATCAAAACCAGTGTATCGCACACACCTATCTATACCCCACGTGGGTGCTCACAATGACCGTCGTCCCATTAACATCGCAAACTCCATACCACATCAGCGCTCTGTCTCAATTATGACAACGTTTCAAAAAGAATCCTCCCTGAGGCGCAGATCGCAAACAAATAGAGTAAAAAAACTCCTCTTATCCTACCATGGAGCCGCTCATTGCAAATGAAATGGGAGGACCCCATGTAACACCTCCCATCGAACATCGGACCAATGACCTGATGGCGCATCACAGACTGGCGTCATAGCTACATGGGACCTCCCCCCTCTGGCGCGGCGAGATGCATGACTCCCACAAGAATCACGATCTAGCCTGTTGCCAGAGGTGAGGAGATCCAGCCAGACCACAGCTCTGTGTGCGCACGTCAAAGGGACCGTGATCGCACCACAAGATCGTACCCATATATTGCTCAATATGATTAATTCGTGTTACTACTGATTTGTGAATATATTTTGAATAACCAGCTAATCAAAAAGGAGTTTAAATATTAAAAAGTGCCTATAAAGTGTTTTAAGGACAATATATATTGCCTTATATAATAACAATACGTGCACAATAGACAAACATAGATCATTATGAACATTAATAATGCATTTAAACATTATCAATATATAATAAATTTACATAATATATGTGTAACATAAACACCATATGCATAAATGTGCACCACCATTACATACATATATATACAAATTGCATCTAAAAAATCAAAAGAAAAAATTAATAAAAAATAAATAATAATAATATGCAAATTAAATACAAAAAATTATAAATAAAAAATAAAATAAAAAACAAAAAATACAAAAAGAAAATATAGATGGTGGACGCTGTCGAAAGTGTGGAATCTTCAACTTGGAATAAGTCATGGTACCACGGTATGCAAAAAAACTGGAAACAGCAAAGAAGACATGCGGATCAGGCAAATATCTAAACAAAAACAAAGGAATTAGCAACAAAATAATGATTAAAAGCAACCACCCTCCCCTAAAACCAGATGCCATATAACTGAAAAGTGGACTACCTCATAATTGTACCTATAGAAATGCTCCAAACCCAAAGTTTTCATTAAGGCCGAATGGTGCGATGGTACCCAATCGGTATATCCATCGACTCTCTAATTGGGCTAAAGCTTTCCCAGTATTGCCCCCTCGAATCCCCAAAGTTAAGGAATCAATCCCTTTAATCTTCAACAATCCCGCATTACATTGATGGTATTTTTTGAAATGTCTTGCCAGTGTTTTTAATGAAGCCTCATCCTCTTCAACTTTCGCTTCTCAATGTCCCTACAATGTTCTCTTACCCTCACTTTAAGTTCTCGTGTTGTTAACCCAACATAGACTTTTGAACATGGACAGATAGCATGATATATCACATTACGAGATGAACATGTAATGTACTTCCTAATGTCATATGTTCTCGGACTATCCCAGTTTTTAAACGTCTTGCTTTTCACCAAATTCAAACAGGCTTTACAAATGCCACATGGAAAAAACCCAACTGTGGCAGTAGGGTTTACTTTGTTTTGCCCGGGATTATATAAGCTATGTATCAGGATGTCACGGAGGTTTTTAGATCTCCTAGCTACGATTGAAAGTTTGCTTGGTAACAACTTTTTTAGGACAGGGTCCATAGATAGTATGTGCCAATGTTTATTCACAATATCTTTGAATTGGGGCCATTTATTGTGGTAGGTAGTGATCATACGGATCTCCCCAGATTTTTGATCATCTCCCTTTTTTTTACCATACAATAATTCATTTCTTGTAGTGTTGATGGCCCTTTTAAATCCCCTCCTTATATTCCTTTGGCTGTAACCTCTTTCTTTAAACCGATCAGACAAATCATTGGATTGAAGATAGAAATCTTCCGATTTCGTACAGATTTTTTTAACCCTTAAAAATTGACCGACAGGTATTCCTCTTATTGTTGCTGAAGGATGAGAGGACGTCACATGTAGCAATGAATTTGTAGCAGTAGTTTTTCTGAACAAATTAGTGCTGATATATCCACTGCTATCCACATCAATTTTTAAATCAAGAAAGTCTCTGCAGTATCTGTGCATCATGAATCGTGGTCTGTGTTAAGGGGGCCCACTGAGACTCTTTTGCCCGAGGCCCATAAAAACCTGGAGCCGGCCCTGCATATGTCTTATTGTGTTATTTTGTGAGGTTATTTGCAGCTTATGCAGACTTTATGACACCAAGCCTTTGTGTATATATATACTTATAGCTGCTTATCTCTCACTGTGTGTACATTATGGGCAAAGTGCAATAGACCATGCTAGGTGTGAGTTCACCAGTGTTGTTTGCTTGATGAATTTTACATACAATCATGTTTTTTTCATTAAATTCTTTGGGCAGTAATATTTAGGCTTTACACTTTAGTGGGCTGCTGCTTTGTATTTCTTGTTGTCCTGGGCTATTAACCCATTGTTGACTTGTATCACTACTCTTTTATTGGTCCTGTTTCTCAACATTGTGTTCTTTTTGCAGTAATAAAAAGCATAAATTATAATAGTTTTGGACTCCTGTTTTCTCCTATTTTTCCAATGTTTTTGAGTCACCACTACTTTATATTTTTGAGGCAGCATTCGTGTATTTACACATTATGAATTCCACATAAAAATGTTTTCTTGGAGAATTTTTCTTGTATAAACTCCTTGTAGATGTTGTCCTTGGTGGGATTAGAACCCAGGACTTTTTAAATCATAATGACAACCTAAAACATCCAAATGACCCTGATCAAAAGTTGATAGAAGGAAATGTGGATATTGACCGCGCTGCTGTAGAAATCACAATCCCAGTAGGTAGATAAAAAAATTTGGTATTTTATTCACTATTGGCTCAACGCGTTTCAAAGTTCACAAAACTTCTTCCTCAGGAGATGCATAAGTGTACAATATCCTTACTTACCGTTTATATAGATGCAGACATTCAAATCTGGTGCCAAGAGATAATCACATGCCAGAACAGTGTCAAAGTTCATAGGGTTGGCGCATTATACAGCAGATGACAATGTATGTTAAAAAGATACAGAATTAAAAAAAATCAACATTTTAATATTTGAACATCCTTATTTTCTTTTATAGGTATATCAAGATCAAAGAATTTGTCAAAAAAATGAAAAAAGAAAAGAAACTGTAGAAAACAGAAAAAAAGTTTTCATATATACACCACAGATCCGAACTCACTCCAAAATATGTGAGCCAAGAAATCACCAGTCCATCAAGCGGACGAGCCACATATCAAATTCAAGGAAACCCATTGAAAGAACAAGTGTTACGAACATTACCAACAGCAAGAATTATTTTATTATTAATAAGAAGAAAAAATATATAAATACCGTAAATTGATTTAATTTATAGTATATATGTAAAAGAAAAGATTTTAATGGTCAATAAAAAAAATCTATAAAAAATATGAGTCGCCTGTGTGGTAAATTATAAAAGATAGGTTACGACATCCACATATTTAAAATTTCACTAAGATACCATATATTAATCATTTCAATGAGGCAGTCACTATAAATTCATTAGTTAGTTTACTTAAAAAAAAAAAAAAAAAAAAACATAAAAAATTACTTAGTTAAAATTCATTCTAAAAAGGAGAACCAAAAATACCCACAATTGACGAGGGGATATTCACTTGACCAATGATTCACAATATCCTTATTTCTATAATCACATCAAGGGGTTAATTAATTCCGCAGTTCAAAACATCAGCCTGTGTAGTCAGCTGATGACCAGGGACCAGCAAAACAACAAATATAACAAATGACAGGCTGATGGAAGCCAGTATGACTCTCAGCACCAGGACATCCACATCGCGGCTGCAAGAGCCGCATGACTCAACAGAGCTCTTCAAAATATACCACCTACACTATAATAAATCAAATCTATTAAATTCACAGTGATTCACACATTTTTTACGATTAAACTAGAACTGTAGAGGTATTCAATTCACTTTTTTCTGAGATCATTCTAAAAAGGAGAACACAAAATACCCACAATTAACAAGGGGATATTCACTTGACCCAGGATTCATAATATCCTTATTTCTATAATGTCATCAAGGGGTTAATTAATTCCACAGTCCCAAATATCAGCTGGTGTAGTGGGCTGATGACCAGGGACCAGTAAAACAATAAATGATAGGCTGAAGGAAGCCAGGATCGATTCTCAGCACTAGGACATTTACATTGCGGCAACAAGAGCCATATGACCTACAGTAACAGAGCTCTTCACGACCTCTAAAAATACCACCTACACTATAATAACTTAAATCCACAGTGATTCACACAATTTTTACGATTAAATTAGAACTGTAAAGGTATTCAATTCACTTTATCTGAGGTCTAGCACTCTGCAGCCAGATCTGCTCCAGGGAAGACCAGAAATATACTTCAAAGCATCAGAGACTGAATGTCCATTCAAAATTCATCAACATATTATGATTCACAAGTCAATAATAATTTAGATTATCAACACTATTATTTAAAATAAATATATTATAAATATATTATCATCGAATAAGACCCTATTTGCGCTTTCCTGTCCTAGATTGGGTCTGTGTTCCTGATCAAAAGTTCACATACCCCATTTCTTAATACCGTGAATTGCCCCCTCTAACATCAATGACAGCTTGAATTCTTTTGTGGTAGTTGTGGATGAGGTTCTTTATTTTCTCAGATGGTAAAGCTGCCCACTCTTCTTGGCAAAAAGCCTCCAGTTCCTGTAAATTCCTGGGTTGTCTAGCATGAACTGCGCGTTTGAGATCTCCCCAGAGTGGCTCAATGATATTGAGGTCAGGAGACTGAGATGGTCACTTCAGAACCTTCACTTTATTCTGCTGTAGCCTTGTGTTTTGGATAGTTGTCATGTTGGAACGTCCAAGTACGTCCCATGTGCAGCTTCCGAACTGATGTTTGCAAATTTGTCTCCAGTATTTGCTGATAGTGTGCTGCATTTATCTTTCCTTCAATGTTGACCAAGATTCTGGTGCCTTTGTAGCTGTCTCATCCCAAAAATATCAGCGATTCACCTCCGTGCTTTACAATAGGAATGGTCTTCCTTTCATCATAGGCCTTGCTGACCTCTCTCTAAATGTAAAGATTATGGTTGTGGCCATAAAGTTCAATTTTGGTCTCATCACTCCAAATTACCTTGTTCCAGAAATTTTGAGGCTTGTCTCTGTGCTGTTTTGTGTATTGTAGGCGAGAAACTTTGTGGCATTTATGCAGTAGTGGCTTTCTTCTGGCGACTCTACCATGCAGCCCATTTTTCTTCAAGTGCCTTCTTATTGTGCATCTTGAAACAGCCACACTGCTAGTTTTCAGAGTCCAGAATTTTAGCTGATGTTATTTGTGGGTTTTTCTTTGCATCCCGAACTATTTTCTTGGCAGTTGTGGATGAAATTTTTGTTGGTATACAGTACATGACAGTGATTTTGTTTTTACAGAACCCCTGATTTTCCATTTGTTAATCACAATTTGAATGCTGCTGACTGGCATTATCAGTTCCTTGGATATCTTTTTGTATCCCTTTCCTGTTTTATACAGTTCAACTACCTTTTCCTGTAGATCTGTTGACAATTCTTTTGCTTTCCCCATCATGACTCCTCACAATCCAGAAACATCAGTGGATGGATGAAAGATGCAAAAGTCTGGATGCCAGAAACTCACTCAGCTTTTATGCACACACACTGATTACAAGCAAACAGGTCACAGGTGAGGAATAGATGTTACTTTCAGCAGTCATTCAAACCCATTTGTGTCACCTTCTGTCCATGTTATCAGGCCAAAATAATCAGGGTATGTAAACTTTTGATCAGGGTCATTTGGATGTCATTATGATTTAAAAGCGAAAACACAATAGTTTGACAATAAATGGTTTCATCCAACCACTAACCATGAGTGAAGAAAATGTTTTGGTGTTACTATTCATATTCTCTGAAAAAATGCCAAGATGCAAAAATTCTGCCTAGGAATGTAAACTTTTGAGTACAGCTGTAATAATAATAAGCAGCAGCAATAAAATATCTAATGCAGGTTAAATACCACAAAGTCAGATAGTCAAAACCCTCATACAAATTGAAAAGACTGAAAAGCAGGTAAATCTATCATGTGTATTTCACGCTGGAAAACATAACGTGTTGCTAGAGATAAATACAGATGAAGGGTAAAGCATACCTACATCAAGCATATTGTGATGCCAATGGTGTATGTTGTTATGAGAGTAAGGTAACCTGGATTAGCAAAGAGTCCATGCTTCTGACAGGGCAAAGAGTGCCCAACGCGTGTCACCACTAGCGTGTGTCTTCCTCAGGGTCCAATGCAGAGAGAGAGTGAGCAGCAAGCATCTTATATATTCAATCATTAATTTTAAAGTAGGATCAGCTGTTGGAGGACTTACCAGGAACAAGAGGGGAAATGTAGTAAATGCAAGTAGCAGCACATGAGCAAGGCGAAAAAGCCGGAAATGGGTTCGGCGGTGACGTAACAGAAGACAGTGCTCAATCACGTACATGTCACCTCGCGCATGTGCAGTAAGCCAGAGATAATTGGGTATAACATCCACCCATCATGTGTCAGTACTTGCATTTACCGCATTTCCCCTCTTGTTCCTGGTAAGTCCTCCAACAGCTGATCCTACTTTATAATTAATGTTTGTATATATAAGATGCTTGCTGCAAACTCTCTCTGCATTGGCCCCTGAGGAAGCCACACGCTAGTGGCGACACGCGTTGGGCGCTCTTTGTCCTGTCAGAAGCATAGACTGCTAATCCACGTTGTCTTACTCTCATCACAACATACACCACTGGCATCACAATATGCTTGATACAACCGAAAAAATGGAGCATAGACACCATATGACTAGAATCCAAAGTATTGCACCTCAGTCAACAATCTATCGCATCATCAAGAACTTCAAGGAGAGAGTTTCCATTGTTGCCAAAAAGACTTCAGGGCGCCCAAGAAAGACCAGCAAGCGCCAAGACCGTCTCTTAAAAGTGTTTCAGCTGCGGGATCGGGCTACCAGCAGTGCAGAGCTTGCTCAGGAATGGCAGCAGGCAGGTGTGAGTGCATCTGCACGCACTGTGAGGCGGAGACTCTTGGAGCAAGGCCTGGTCTCAAGGAGGGCAGCAAAGAAGCCACTTCTCTCCAGAAAAAACATCATGGACAGACTGATATTCTGCAAAAGGTACAGGCAGTGGACTGCTGAGGACTGGGGTAAAGTTATTTTCTCTGATGAATCCCCTTTTCGATTGTTTGGGACATCAGGAAAACGCCTCATTCGGAGAAGACAAGGTGAGCGCTACCACCAGTCTTGTCTCATGCCAACTGTTAAGCATCCTGAAACCATTCATGTGTGGGGTTGCTTCTCAGCCAAGGGAATCAGCTCTCTCGCAGTCTTGCCTAAAAACACAGCCATGAATAAAGAATGGTACCAGAATGTCCTCCAAGAGCAACTTCTCCCAACCCTCCAAGAGCAGTTTAGCGATCAACAATGCCTTTTCCAGCATGATGGAGCACCTTGCCATAAAGCAAAGGTGATAACTAAATGGCTCAGGGAACAAAACATAGAGATTTTGGGTCCATGGCCTGGAAACTCCCCAGATCTTAATCCCATTGAGAACTTGTGGTCAATCATCAAGAGACGGGTGGACAAACAAAAATCTAAAAATTCTGACAAAATGAAAGCATTGGTTGTGCAAGAATGGACTGCTATCAGTCAGGATTTGGTCCAGAAGTTGATTGAGAGCATGCCAGGGAGAATTGCAGAGGTCCTGAAGAAGAAGGGTCAACACTGCAAATATTGACTTGCTGCATTAACTCATTCTAACTGTCAATATAAGCTTTTGTTACTCATGTTTGCAATTATTATATTTCTGTCTGTGATAAAAACATCTGTCAAACACACATAAAAACCAGAGGGCAGCAGATCATGTGAAAATATAATATTTGTGTCATTCTCAAAACTTTTGGCCATGACTGTAATATATATATATATATATATATATATATAATATATATATATATATATATTCCATTAGTCCAGGTGACCCACCTGCTCTTTTGTGGTGTTCACAGGGTATAACTCTTTTATGTATACTATATAGAGTCTTTTATGACTTCTTTTTTGGTGCTTGGTAAATATATAAAATGTAATTCCTCTTTCTCTGTAAGCCATTCCTTTTTCTCTGTAAACCACACCCCTGAAGCAGTACACTATCTCAACGGGTGTCCAATTGGCCTGTATAAATGATTGGTTGTGGCAGCCAGTCCCTTGGGTTATTGTGGAGGTTGGCAGTGACTGTCCCGGGGTGTGTGTATACATATATATATATATTTATATATATATTCCTTCCCCACCTGTAGAATGTAAGCCCAAAAGGGCAGGCTCCTCTCCCCTCTGTATCAGTCTGTCATTGTTAGTTTGTTTACTGTAAGTGATACCTGTAATTTGCATGTAACCCCTTGTCACGTACAGCACCTTGGAATCAATGGTGGTGGAGAATGAAAAGGCTAAAATCCTGTGGGACTTCAAGATCTAAACAGGTGTTGGCTAACCAATCAGACATTGTGATAGTAGATAAGGATAAGAAGACAGCAATGATAATAGATGTGGCAGTGCCAAGTGACAGCAACATCAGAAAGAAGGAATATGAGAAGCTGGAGAAATACCAGGGCCTCAAAGAAGAACTGGCGAAGATGTAAAGGTTCATCGAATGCAGTGAACAGCAGGAGACACAGCAGGGGTTAACAGAGATTTACTTAGGTAATTCAGGAATAAGTATTCAAAGGAACCTCCACGCAGGGAGGTCATTCTGCATAAACGTGAACTACACCATAAACGTAGCAAGAAGGGTAGAAGTGAAAGTAATAACTTATCGGTTGAAGTTCTGATTGGGAGGTGGTTGAAACAGCTCCCGATGGCGTCGCAGTCCATGGACAAAGTCTCTGGCTCTGCTGTGTAGAAACGAGATGCACCGTATCCTGACCGTGCCAAAGTATCCGGATCCGTGGGTTCTTAGCCCGTCGATCTTGGGTCCGTTGATCTTGGGTCTTTTGGGGCGTTGATGCAGTTCCTTCTCCTGGTTCCTTAAGGAGAGCGCGGTACATCGGTTGCATATGTGGCGCCCTGAGGGTCCAGTCGCCACGGAGATGTTGCATCTCATCCAGAGGTGTGACACCTGACTCTCAGGTAAGGAGGAAGCACCCCATTGACTCCAACCACCGCATCCAACATACACTATGCTGGTTGAGCACAGACGGACCCTTCGGGAGGATGGTCTGACTCAGGCTGGTTAGAATAGGGTGTATCCAGTTGGTGGGTGGAGCTTAGGCAGCACTTAGGCTGCGTGTTAGTTTTAGAGAACAGTTAGTGTCAGTCAGGCAGTGTGTGGGTACTGGCCTGTACTGCAGCTCCTCTGAGTTCACCTCAGGGAGCCGTGCTGTAGTGAGCAAAAGGGTCCAGGGCAAAGACAGCAATTGGAGCTGTGCCCCGATCCTGAAGAAGGAATGACCAGGCGAACAACGGGGAATGGTCCCTAGATTAGCGGGAAGGCTCAGGCTCCGCTAGTAAAACCGACGACAGTGGTCGCGTAACGGGGCCACTAGCCACCATAATCTCACCGGAAGGCAGCTTAGGGGTCATGTACGTGCAGACATTGGCAGTGATCTGTGAACTGAAAAGGCCCAATACTCCCTTGTCCGAGGGCTCTGTGGTGGCGTGGTGCATGGAAGTAAGGAGAGTTAGCACTGAGAGAGAAAAGCCCGGAAAGGAACATACTGAAGGGGAGTCTTTGGAAGTGCGACCAATTTACCTGAGGATTGCTGGACCACTCTCTTGGAGGACACAGCGCCCGGCTAGCATCTGTATGGTACCAACAGACTGTGAGTAAAACTCTGAAACTACACTTGAACTGTTTCCCTGAGTTATTCCAGCATCGCACACTCCCCTCTGCTACACCGCAAGCACCATCCCTGCTCTACCACATCTACCTGCCCTGGAAGGACACAGCCTCACCTGTAGGAGGCTTATCATCTAGCTTCACAACACCATCCCTTCCAGAGGACCTGCACAGCAGCGCTGGTCACCCTGACCAGGTACTACAGGTGGCGTCACGAATAATCATACGAACACTAATCCCCTGTAAATATTCCCCTTTTTGGTGAGCGCCCAGGGCCATAGACTGAGTCGTGGCTGCAGTAACATCCCCCATAGAAGTCGACGGGCTCGGTGCCGAGTATCCCACGGCCCTGGCGGGCGGCTCACTTAACACCGTACAGGCCGCAGGGGGAACAATGCCTCGAACGGAATCACAAAGTTCAGGAAAAGAATTTACGTCAGCTATACTGCACCTTATGGGGCTGGGACATGTTGGGACACTCGGTAGGGGAGTTGAAAGTCAGGAAGTCTGCAAAGGGCTTGAGTCAGTGGCGGTAGATAAGGAGAGGGAGTCAACCTTCTTCCTGCTCTGTAGTCGCCTTCCCGCCAAGTCTCTCCCTTTACCCGCGCTCAGCTCTCTTTTTGTCGCCCACAAACTCCCAGGTCTCTGGTAGAGGACCCTGAGAATGAGAAAGGACAAAAAAAAAGACCACCCCATTGGGGGTGAGAAGGAAGGGTTTATATATTGGAATCTGAGGTGTACAGTCATGGCTGAAAGTGTTGGCACCCTTGAAATTGTTCCAGAAATGAAGTATTTCTTCCAGAAAATTATTGCAATTACACATGTTTGTTATACACATGTTTGTTTCCTTTGTGGGCATTGGAACAACATAAAAAACTGAGGAAAGAAGAGGCAAATTGGACATAATTTCACACAAAACCCGCAAATTATTATTATTTAGTATTATTATTATTATTATTATTATAGCGCCATTTATTCCATGGCTTTTACATGTGAGATGCGCTGGACAAAATTGTTGGTATATTTCAAAAATTGTGGGTAACCTAATTTGTTCAAACTTACCTGTGGCAATAACAGGTGTGGGCAATATGAAACTCACATCTGAAACCAGATTAAAAGGGTAGAAGATGACTTAATTTTTACATTATGGGACTGTGTCACACAGCATGGAGAACAGCAAAAAGGAAAAGAAAAATTTCTGAACTATATCAATACTTCCAATAGGTGGCGCTATAGAGTACAAGTCCTCTTTTTTTGAAGAGGCAATTTGCATATTAAATTTCCCAGAGGAGCATTGCATGGCGAATAAGCCTCCTTACCTCGACACGCCAGAGCTGGTATGTCACTCTCCACAAGGAGAAACCTTACCCCTTAGACCCTAGTCCAGAGCCTCTCATCTAGCCAAATCAGATCTCTCCTTCTTTGCACTGACGAGGACCAATAGTCCGAAACACCGTGTCTCCAAATGGAGATACTGATTTGGCTTTTATCCCAAGTCATATTACAAAACTCGTTAAAGGATTGATTGTGACTTGTAGAATCGCTACTTCCAATAGGTGGCGCTATAGAGTACAAGTCCTCTTTTTTGAAGAGGCAATTTGCATATGAACTATATCAACAATCTCAAGTTTACAAGTCCATCTCCAGAGATCTTAGTGTTCCTTTGTCCACGATGTGCAACATAATCAAGAAGTTTACAACCCATGTCACTGTAGCTAATCTCCCTGGATGTGAACAGCAGAGAAAAATTGGTGAAAGATTGCAACGCAGGATAATCCGGATGGTGGATAAGTATCTCCAATGAAGTTGCAAAGAAATTCAATCTGTCCTGCATGCTTATGGTGCATCAGTGTCAGTGTGAACTATCCGACGACATTTCAATTAATTGAAACGCTATCACAGGAGACCCAGGAGGACCGCACTGCTGACACAGAGATATAAAAACGCTAGACTACAGTTATCCAAAATGTACGTGACTAAGCCAAAATCCTTCTGAAAAAGTGTCTTGTGGACAAATAGAGCTTTTTGTTAAAGCTTTCTACTGTTTACAGAAATCGGAATGAGGCCTACAAAGACCTACAGTCAAATATGGTGGAGGTTCAAAGATGCTTTATGGTTTGTTTGCTGCCTCTGGCACTGAGAACCTTGACTGTGTGCAAGGCATCAAGAAATCTGAAGATTACCAATGGATTTTAGGTCACAATATAGTGCCCAGTGTCAGAAAGCTGGGTTTGTGTCCTAGGCTATGGGTCTTCCAGAAGGGCAATGACCCCAAACATACTTCAAAAAGCACCCAGAAGTGAATGGAAACAAAGTGCTGACGAGTTCTGAAATGGCCAGCAATAAGACTAGATCTAAATTCTGTGGAGACATCTTAAAATTCTTGTTGGGAGAAGGCACGCTTCAACTATGAGATACCTGGAGGATTTTGCTAAAGAAAAATGGTCCAAAATTCCAGTTGAGAGGTGTAAGAAGCTTGTTGATAGTTTTAGGAAGTGATTGATTTAAGGTATTTATTTTAAAGGGTGTGTAATCATATATTAAGTTGAGGGTGCCAAGATTTTGTCTGGTCCATTTTGGGGGTTTTGCATGAAATTATGTACAAATTGCCTGTTTTTCTCTGTTTTTTTTGTTTTGTCCCATGCACCCAAAGGAAATAAAGATGTGTATAACAAAATATGTGTAATTGAAATAATTTTCTGGGCGAAATGATTCATTTTCTGGAACAATTTCTAGGGTACCAACACTTTCAGTCATGACTGAATTTTTGGACCTGTCATCTGGTGAGGTGATTGTACTAGATATCTTACTGTTTGCTAATTTTAGTGTAAAATAGAAATTGCTTCTGCATGCTATGGGATGTGTATCCCTCTTTCTTGTCTTTCAAAGTTTGTAAGATATGGATACCAGTGTCTGTGTAATCTCTCTCTCTGGATCAGACCTTTGATCTCTTTTGCTTCAAAACAAGAGAGACAACTGTCAACTGCACCTTGTTTATTTCCAACCTTATCACAGTGGTTACCGATTCTTTTAGTACTAGACGGAAAACAGCATCATACCTCTACGGATAGTCCAGACTTCAGGAGAAGAACAACAGGACAAGTAAGACACTTTTTGTATGTTATGAATGTTTGGTTATTAACTTAGCAGTAGCTTTTCTTTGAGCTGCATATTTTCCTCTCTAGTAAATTAGGAATTCAAATCAATAGCTGGTAAAGCTTTTCCTTTCTTGTCGTTCTTTTGCAGGAGATATCATTTTCACCCTGTTTGAAAAGTATATGTTGGTATAAAATGGTGAAAAATAAATCCTTCTCTCCCCTGAGTGTAATAGACTGACAGCAGTATGTAACATGCGCCGACATGGGGGCGCTTCATTCCGCGTGCCAATCGACGAGTCCGTGACATGATCGCCGGATGCCAATGTGTTGCCATGACAGCCGGAGGTCTGCTAAAGACCTCCATGCTTGTCATGAAAATTCTCCAGTGAAAGCCAGCCTGTAGCTGGCATAGCAGTTCATAGGCAGAGTCAGACTGGAGAACACAAAGCCGACCAGAGAACATCATTCTTGGGGCTTACCATCCATTTACTATATAAATAAGAAAGACTAAAGTATGCAACAAAAAGGAGGACAGCACTCTGTACATTAAGATAAAGATTGCAAAACTAAAAATCAGAGATTTCTTTCATTTTTTTTTATCAATATTTGGTCTATATACTGGATTTGATGGACTACGTTGGACCAACATGGGATCTAGTTGGTTAAGGGGGATGGTGTTTAAAATATTTTGGTGTCAAGGTTGTTTTGTTGCCTCAAAAATAGATTCCCCCCTCACTACTATTTCACTGCCTACTGCACCATGAGAGTTGTAAAAGATTATGTTACCTCCCAAAACAGACAATGCAATGTGATAGTTTGTGTCTGGGGTGAATGCAAGCCATTATTTTTGGATAAGGAAGTAACCAGCATCCAGGGACCTTCCTATCCCAAAAGGATCTGATTTATGGTGTTGGTTTTCTGTTGGCTGGTTTGGAACCATTTTATTAAAGCCATGAATCCCATGCCGATCCAACGAAGTCTATCAAATCTGATGTAAGGTGCTTACAAGAAACAGATTTTTCGAAAGGGTGTTACAAAGAGGCTTACTGACGAATCCGATCAATCCTTATAAAATATAACTTTTAATAAGTAAGTTTAAAACTAGACCCAAAGCAAGGCGAAAAGTGCAACTTTCAAAGCATGTACAGCTGTGCTCAAAGGTTTACATACCCCGGCAGAATTTTTGCTTTCTTGGCCTTTTTTTCAGATAATATGAATGATAACACCAAAACTTTTTCTCCACTCATGGTTAGTGGTTGGGTGAAGCCATTTATTGTCAAACTACTGTTTTTTATCTTTTTAAATCCTAATGACAACCCAAAACATCAAAATGACCCTAATCAAAAGTTCACATACCCTATTTCTTAATACTGTGTAGTGCCCCCTCTAACATCAATGATAGCTTGAAGTCTTTTGTGGTAGTTGTGGATGAGGTTCTTTATTTTCTCAGATAGTAAAGCTGCCCACTCTTCTTGACAAAAAGCCTTCAGTTCCTGTAAATTCCTGCACTGTCTAGTATGAACTGCGCTCTTGAGATCTCCCCAGAGTGGCTCAATGATATTGAGGTCAGGAGACTGAGATGGCCACTCCAGAACCTTCACTTTATTCTGCTGTAGCCAATAACAGGTCGACTTGTCCTTGTGTTTTGGATCGTTGTCATGTTGGAACATCCAAGTACGTCCCATGCGCAGCTTCCGGGCTGCTGATTGCAAAGTTGCCTCCAGTATTTGGTGATAACGTGCTGCATTCATCTTTCCTTCAACTTTGACCAAGTTTTCTGTGCCTTTGTAGCTCACATATCCTCAAAACATCAGCGATCCACCTCCATGCTTTACAGTAGGAATGGTGTTTCTTTCATCATAGGCCTTGTTGTCCTCTCTCCAAATGTAACATTTATGGTTGTGGCCAAAAAGTTAACTTTTGGTCTCATCACTTCAAATTACCTTGTTCCAGAAATTTTGAGGCTTGTCTCTGTGATGTTTTGTGTATTCTAGGTGAGATACTTTGTGGCATTTGCACAGTAATAGCTTTCTTCTGGCGACTCAATCATGCAGCCCATTTTTCTCAAGTGCCTCCTTATTGTGCATCTTGAAACAGCCACACCACTAGTTTTCAGAGAGTCCAGTATTTCAGTTAATGTTATTTGTGGGTTTTTATTTGCATCCCGAACCATTTTCCTGGCAGTTGTGGACAAAATTTCTGCTGGTTTAACTGACCGTGGCTTTGTTTTTACAGAGCCCCTGATTTTCCTTTTGTTGATCACAGTTTGAACGCTGCTGACTGGCATTATCAATTCCTTGGATATCTTTTTGTAAACGTTTCTTGTTTTTTACAGTTCAACTACCTTTTCTCGTAAATCCGTTGACAATTCTTTTGCTTTCCCCGTGACTCACAATCCAGAAACGTCAGTGGCTGGATGAAAGATGCAAGAGTCTGTCTGGATCCCAGAAATTCACTCAGGTTTTATGCACACACTGATTACAAGCAAACAGGTCACAGGTGAGGATGTTACCTTTAGTAGCCATTCAAACCCATTTGTGTCAACTTCTGTGCATCTTATCAGGCCAAAATCATCAGGGTATGTGAACTTTTGATCAGGGTCATTTGGATGTTTTGAGTTGTCATTATGATTTTAAAAGAGAAAACACAGTAGTTTGACAATAAATGGCTTCACGCAACCACTAACCATGAGTGGAGGAAAAGTTTTGGTGTTATCATTCATATTCTCTGAAAAAAGGCCAAGAAAGCAAAAATTCTGCCGGGGTATGTAAACTTTTGAGCAAAACTGCATTTCTATATACAGTGCCTACAAGTAGTATTCAACCCCCTGCAGATTTAGCTGGTTGACACATGCGGAATTAACTTGGCATTGTGACATTTGTACTGTAGATCAGCCTGGAAGTGGGAAATGCACTGCAGCAAAAATTTTTGTTGTAATTTTTTATTTTTTATTTTTAAAACGTTAAAAGTTAATTCAGAGTGTCATTTGTTATTCAATCCCTCAAACCACAAGAATTCTGTTTGGTCCCCCTAAAGTATTAAGAAGTAGTTCAGGCACCAAGAATAATGAGCTTCACATGTGTGGATTAATGATCTCTTTTGCCAGCCTTTTCTGACTATTTAAGACCCTCCCCAAACTTGTGAACAGCACTCATACATGGTCAACATGGGAAAGACAAAGGAGCATTCCAAGGCCATCAGAGACAAGATCGTGGAGGGTCACAAGGCTGGCAAGGGGTACAAAACCCTTTCCAAGGAGTTGGCCCTACCTGTCTCCACTGTTGGGAGCATCATCCGTAAGTGGAAGGCTTATGGAACTACTGTTAGCCTTCCACGGCCTGGACAGCCTTTGAAAGTTTCCTCCCGTGCCGAGGCCAGGCTTGTCCGAAGAGTCAAGGCTAACCCAAGGACAACAAGGAAGGAGCTCCGGGAAGATCTCATGGCAGTGGGGACATTGGTTTCAGTCAATACCATAAGTAACGTACTCCACCGCAATGGTCTCCGTTCCAGACGAGCCCGTAAGGTACCTTTACTTTCAAAGCGTCATGTCAAGGCTCGTCTACAGTTTGCTCATGATCACTTGGAGGACTCTGAGACAGACTGGTTCAAGGTTCTATGGTCTGATGAGACCAAGATCGAGATCTTTGGTGCCAACCACACACGTGACGTTTGGAGACTGGATGGCACTGCATACGACCCCAAGAATACCATCCCTACAGTCAAGCATGGTGGTGGCAGCATCATGCTGTGGGGCTGTTTCTCAGCCAAGGGGCCTGGCCATCTGGTCCGCATCCATGGGAGGATGGATAGCACGGCCTACCTGGAATTTTGGCCAAGAACCTCCGCTCCTCCATCAAGGATCTTAAGATGGGTCGTAATTTCATCTTCCATCAAGACAACGACCCAAAGCACACAGCCAAGAAAACCAAGGCCTGGTTCAAGAGGGAAAAAGTCAAGGTGTTGGAGTGGCCTAGTCATTCTCCTGACCTTAACCCAATTGAAAACTTGTGGAAGGAGCTCAAGATTAAAGTCCACATGAGACACCCAAAGAACCTAGATAACTTGGAGAAGATCTGCATGGAGGAGTGGGCCAAGATAACTCCACAGACCTGTGCCGGCCTGATCAGGTCTTATAAAAGACGATTATTAGCTGTAATTGCAAACAAGGGTTATTCCACAAAATATTAAACATAGGGGTTGTATAATAATTGACCCACACTTTTATGTTTAAAATTTATTAAAATTCAACTGAGCAACATAACTTTTTGTTTTGTAAGATTTATGCTTCTGTTAATAAATCCTACTCTCGTTTGCAGTTTGAAGGCTCTAACTTATTTGCATCTTATCAAACCAGCTAAATCTGCAGGGGTTGAATACTACTTGTAGGCACTGTACATATAGAGGGCTAACGAAAACACAGGTTAGGTTAGTATGATATATGAAGAACTAATACTACACTCCCCTGTCCAAAACAGTACCTTTACTGTCTCTATGTGAGTGTCAGCTTAATCTGACAAAAAAAGATGCAGTCAGAATAGAAGACACATTAAAGTCGATTGTAGCATTATATAAGGCCTCATATGGGAGGATAATAAAGGTAATGTATAACTAAATTGCCTAGAGAAATAACAAAGATCATACCTGCAATACCTGTGGGCAGGTGATCAGCTATTACATCTGATTATTGCTATAGCATGCTTAGGAATTGTGTGTCACATTCCGTGAAAAACCATTCACACTAAACCGATGTGTGGAAGGGGTGCACTAGCCCTAAGTATTACCCCTGCTGCGCACCTACCTATTTGCAGAGGTTGACACCCTAAGATGGCAAGATATGGCGCCCCAGCTCGTGCGTCGGCTGCCCCTAAGTTCCTACCAAATACCCTTGTGCAGACGTGTAGTTTGGTAAGCGCTATAGCTTGCCGATTAAGGAGGGAGCCGACGATGTTCGCTCATCTCTACTCCCTACCCCATTTTTTATTCCCTTGTTTTATCTAATACCTTATTTCATGGTCCTAAGGACTGACATTAGCAGATACAGGCCAGACTGGCCCTTTATTCCTGACTATGCACAAGGGTATTTGGTAGGAGCTTATGGGCAGCCGACTCACGAGCGGGGGTGCCATATCTCGCTATCTTAGGATGCCAACCTCCGCAAATAGGTAGAGTAATACTTAGGGCTAGCGCACCCCTTCCTCACATCGGCTTAGTGTGAATGGTTTTTCACGGACTGTGGCACATTATTCCTAAGCATGCTATAGCAATAATCAGATGTAATAGCTGATCACCTTCCCACAGGTATTACAGGTTTCATCTTCGTTATTTCTCTAGGCAATTTAGTTATACATTGCCTTTATTATCCTCCCATTTGAGGCCTTATATAATGCTATAATCGACTTTTATGTGTCTTCTATTCTGACTGCATCTTTTTTTTGTCAGATTAAACCGACACTCACATAGAGACAGTAAGGTACTATCAGTTGTATCACTGTTGTAGACTGGCGAGTATAGTGTTAGTTCTTCATATATCATATTAGCCTACCCTCTGTTTTCGTTAGTTCGCTATATGAATATATAGAAATTAGAGATGAGCGACTTTGCCTTTTTTGGGGTCGAGTTGGGTTTCGTGAAACCCGACTTTCTCAAAGTCGAGTCGAAAGAAGTCGGCCGACTAACGGAAAAGGTCGGGTCGGAGTTGAAAATCCGACCCCAATGCAAGTCAATGGGGAATAAAAGTTGGCAGGGAGTGTAGGACAGTAAACACACCTACAGTGCCCATTTCAATGCCAACGACATAAATTCTTATTACTTAAGCTTGTCAACCTTAATTTACTTTATAATAATAGTAACGCATTGAAAACTGGGGGTTATTTGGCTAAAGTTGTGGGGGGGGCAGGGCTAGCTCCAGGTTTTCATGGGCCCCAGGCCAAAGAGTCTCAGTGGGCCCCTTTAACACATGCCACAATTCATGATGCTCCGATACGTCAGAGAAATATAGGTAAAGTACAATGCCAAATACTTCACTTCTTACATTACATGAGTCATATCTATTTTAAATTCTACAATAGCTCAAAAAACGGACAGTATATTCCTCCATACAGTATTATGGCCACCATATAATGCGCCATACAGAACAATGAGCACCATATATTTTCTATACAGAATAATGGGCTCCATATAATGCTCCATACAGAATAGGCCCCATATGAGCTCCATATAATGCTCCATATATAAAGGGCCCTATATGATGCCCCATAAATAATGAACCCCATATGATGCTCTAGTATATGCTGGGCCCCATATATGATGCTCCAGTGTGTGATGAGCCCCATATAATGCTCCAAATATAATGGTCCCCATATATAATGCTCCATATATAATGGTCTCCATGTGATGCTCCATATATAATGTGCCCCATATGATGCGCCATATATAATGGGCCCCATATGATGCTCCAGTATATGATGTGCCCCATGGATGATGCTCCATTGTATAATGGGCCCTATCTATGATGCTCAAGTGTATGATGGGCCCCATATATAATTCTCAAGTGTATAGTGCTCCCCATATATTGCTCCAACCATTAAAAAAAATGAAATACCTCTCCTCGCTGGGCACTGCTCTACTCTGGACTCCTCAGCGTCACCATCTTCCAGCTCTCTGCACTGTAACTGTTCAGGCAGAGGGCGCACAGACGTGACGTCATTGCGCTGTCTGACCTGAATGTCACTGTCAGGAAACACGGAAGACTTCACAACGGTGGAGCAGGGAGAGGTAAGTATTGCAAGTGCTGGGGCCCTGAGCAAGCAGTGGGGGCACACTCGTGTGCGCCGGAACTGGCAAAGGGCCCCTCATAGTACGCCGGTGTCTCTGACGGCGAGTGGGCCCCCCCACCTGCTCAGGGCCCCGGCACTTGCCCGGGTGCGCGACGTGCAGACGCCGGCCCCGGAGGGGGGGGACAGCCCAGTTTGGGAGGTGGAAAAAGTGGCATATGTTGAGGTGTAGGCTGGATGTTAAGCAGCTGCAAATGGAGGAATTGGAGAAGTCGGAGGAAGAGGAGGACAAAGCGAGCCATTTTGCTGGCAACCTATGTGTCATCAGGGGAAGGTGGTACAAAATCCTTTGAAACCCAGGCATGGTTCATTTTAATGAAGGTGAGATCACCTACATTTTGGGTCTACAGCCGGGTCTGTCATGTATAGTGTACAGTTCCTATAGCGTCTTGTGCTTGGGTGCGAGAAAAACACATGAGACATAGGTTGATATGAAATGACTTGTATTACTTCATACAAGCATGCAGGAAAGGTCATACAGTTTGCAGGAACAGAGGCAGGAGAACACAGCAGGCCAGAGTAACTTCAAGCTCTATAATAACTCTCCAAGCAGGTTCAGGATCTCTTCTCTGTACCGTAATTCCTCTGCAAACATGGATTCACCAGACAGCAGGTTTCCAAAGTCCAAAAGTGTTCCAAAGTTCCTCAGTAGGAAATAGCTGGAGTCCAAAATCCTAGGTTTCCAGGAGTCAGGTCACAGGCTGACTGAGGCTTGATTCAGGAGCACTGATTGTTCAGCTGAGGCTGCTTAAGAAGCAAGAGGGAGAGAATCAGGGCGGGAACATGAAAACTGGAAACTCCATATTAACTGAGGGCAAGAGCTGCAGAAAGACAGAAAGCAAAATGGCCGACGGAAAACTGAGTTTCAAGGAACATGTCAAAAGAGACAAAGAACCTTACATTACTCCTCCCCTTAAGGACAACCTCCGGTTGACCTCAGACCAGGCTTGTCAGGGTACCTCTGATGAAACTGGCGGAGCAGGCGAGGAGCATTTACATTATTGACTGGTTCCCATGAGTTGTCCTCCACTGGGTAGCCCTGCCATTTAATCAAATATTGCAACTGATTTCTGTACAACCTGGAATCTAGAATCCTTTCCACCATAAATTCTTCCTGACCATCGACCAGCACTGGGTCAGGGCAAGGAGAAGAGCGTCCAGGAAACGTATTGGGTGTTGCAGCCTTTAGTAGGGATACATGAAAGACAGGGTGGATTCTCATAGTTCTGGGCAGTTGAAGACAACAAGCAACAGCACTTATAATCTTACTGATCTTATAAGGTCCAATGTACTTATGTCCCAATTTAGACGATGGAATCTTTATTTTAAGATTTCTGGTTGACAGCCAGACCAAATCTCCTACCTTGAAAGCTGGTGCAGGTTTACGAAATTTATCTGCTGCTTTCTTGTACCTTTCCTGAGCCAATTCTAGATTTTCCTTTAGAAGATCCATATTCTTTTGTAAAGAAGTGATTCTTTCAGCCACTGCCGGCAAGGGCGTATCTATGGGAAATCGAGGAAGAATGTTAGGATGATAACCTAGATTGGAGTAAAAAGGAGACTGCTTAGTGGAGGCGCTCTGAGAGTTATTATAAGAGAACTCAGCCAGTGGAAGTAGATCCACCCAATCATCTTGTAGGTGGCAGATAAAGCAGCAGAGATACTGCTCCAGGGTCTGATTGGTTTGTTCTGTCTGTCCATTAGTCTGGGGATGAAAAGCAGAAGAAAGGTTTACTTTAATGTCCAATGCGGCACAGAAATTTTGCCAAAACCTTGAAGTGAATTGCACCCCTCGATCCGAAATGACCTCATCCGGTACTCCATGTAAGCGAAACACATTCTTAATCATCAAGTCTGATGTCTGTTATGCAGTGGGTAAGCCGACACAAGGGATAAAATGAGCTGCCTTTGTTAGACGATCAACCACCACTAGAATGGTGTTCTTCCCTTGAGAGGTTGGTAACTCCACAATGAAGTCCATAGAAATGGATCCCCACGGGCGGGACGGGGTGGGAAGAGGTTGTAACAGACCAGTTGGTGAGGAGCGAGGTGTTTTGCATCTTGCACAGACTTCACATGAAGTGACATAGTTTAAAACATCTTTCCTGTAAGTGGGCCACCAAAAGAAACGAGAAAGAAATTCTTGTGTCTTTAGAATTCCCCTATGCCCGGCTATCTTGGAATCGTGGATGAGTTGCAATACTCTCAATCTGACTGTTTCAGGTATATACAGACGTTGTCCCTGAATCCACACACCATTCTTAAAGACAAGACTTATGTCCCTTGGGGGTTGAGCCAACAAAGAATCCGCATGGTATGCTTCCTTGATGTCCTTAAGTAGGTCTTGATTATGAATCACTCCCAGGAATCTAGAGTCAGGAAGAATAGTCTTAGGAGGAGTAAGTGGACGTGTCTCTGCTGAATGAATCCTAGAGAGTGCATCAGCCTTTCCATTGCGCGATCCTGGTCTATAAGAAATGACAAAATTAAATTGGTTTAGGAAAAGATTCCAGCGAGCCTGGCGAGGAGTCAGGCACTTAGCCGACCTGATAAATTCAAGGTTACGATGGTCTGTCAGGACGACTATTTGCTGTGCAGCACCCTGAAGAAGGTGTCTCCATTCCTTGAAGGCGGCAATAATGGCCAACAATTCTCTATTGCCCACATCGTAGTTCCTCTCAGCCGAAGACAACTGCTGGGAAAAGAAGGCACAGGGATGCAAGACATTCTTCTCACCTGTTCTCTGAGAGAGTATAGCTCCAACGGCACAGTCTGAAGCATCCACCTCTATTATGAAGGCAAGCTCGGGGTTGGGATGTACTAAGATAGGTGCGGTGGTAAATTTATCCTTTAAACAGGAAAATGCTTCCTGAGCTTGCGGGGTCCAGGAGAACCTAGACTGTTTCCGGGTAAGTTGGGTGATAGGTGACACTACCTCAGAGAAATTCCTAATGAAACGTCTATAGAAGTTGGCAAACCCGATGAAGCGCTGCACCTCCTTCACATTTCTAGGAATTGGCCAATCCTTGATGGCTTGGGTCTTGCTTCCATCCATACTAATCCCTTGCGTAGATAGTACATACCCCAGAAATTGAATTTCGGTCCTATGGAATTCACACTTTTCAAGTTTGATGTAGAGATGGTTTTGTCTTAGGCGTTCTAAGACCATTCTCACATGTCCATGATGTTCCTCTGTGGAGTTAGAAAAAATTAGAATATCATCCAGATAAATCACCACAAATGTATCTAGAAGATCCCTGAAGATGTCATTCACCAAGTGTTGGAAAGTGGCTGGGGCGGTACTCAGACCAAAAGGCATAACTAGATATTCGAAGTGTCCATAGCGTGACCTGAATGCAGTCTTCCATTCATTCCCAGGTCTAATACGGACCAAGTTATAGGCCCCACGGAGATCCAGTTTAGAGAAAATTTTGGCGTGCCGCACTCTCTCCAACAACTCAGGGATTAAAGGCAATGGATAACGGTTTCTAAAAGTAACCTTATTGAGTTCCCTATAGTCTATGCAGGGTCTCAGAGATCCATCTTTCTTCTTCACAAAGAAGATGTGTGCACCTGCGGGAGATGAAGAGGGGCGTATGAAGCCTTTGGCTAGATTTTCATCTATGTAGTCCTTCAAAGCTTTTAGCTTGGGCCCGCTAGGGGGTAGATCTTACCAAAAGGTATCTCGGCTCCAGGCAATAATTCGATTGGACAATCATATGGACGGTGAGGAGGAAGCTAATCAGCGTTCTTCTTGTCACATAAATCCACATAGTCCTGGTATACAGCTGGTAGTTCAGGGACTGACATGGTTCCTTTAGGAACAGAGCAAGCTGAAACTCCTTGACTCATCTGTTTCTCTGGAAACTGTAATTCCTTGGTCTCCCAGTTAATCGTAGGATTCTGCGCCTGCAGCCATGGTAGCCCTAGAATAATGGGAAAGTGGGGAGAAGAGATAAGCATAAAAGACATTTTCTCCTGATGATCTTTACCCATAAGGACCCTCAAAGGCTCTGTTTCTTGATCCACTGGTCCAGAGGTCAGCAGGGAGCCATCCACAGTCTCCATCTGTACTGGAGTAGCCTTCTTCACTGAACGTATCCCCTGTTTCAGAGCAAAGGAGATATCCATAAAATTTCCACTTGCTCCTGAGTCGATCATAGCAGAGCTAGACACCCAGACTGAGTCCACCCAGAGTTTGATGGAAAGGAAGCAATGAGAATTATTTCTTTTACAAGTCAGCTGGGACACCGCTGAGGAAACTTGAAAAATTGCAGCGTTTATACCGTCATTGTCCCCAGAACTAACAGAGTTTAAGTCCGAAAAATCAAGATCTCTTGCAGCAGATCTCTCTGGAGTCTGAGGCTCGGACATGACAGAGCTCCTCTCGCAACACTCACAGTGAATGACTGCTGCAGTAGTCTTACGAGAACGGCTGGGGCAGTTTATAATGAAGTGCCCTGACTTACCACAGTAAAAACATAGATTTTCCTTTATACGATGTTCTTTGCGTGCATCACTAACCCGTCTTTGTAAAGAGTCCACCTGCATGGGTTCAGGTTCTGGTTCCCTTGTGATCCTACTCAAAGGTTCCTTAGCTGAGGAGGGAGGTAGGAAAAGGTTAGTGCGATTATTTTCAAACCATCTCTCTTGTCTGCGTTCAGTCAGACGAGCATCAATACGGATACAATAGTTAATAAAGTCACCTAACGCAGTGGGAGGGTCGGCACGAGCAAGTTCATCCTTAATCAGTGGAGACAACCCTTTCCGAAAAATAGATTTTTTGGCGGAAGTGTCCCAAGTGGTATCAAGAGCCCTTCTCCTGAAATCCAAGGCATATTCGGCTACTGAACGCTTACCTTGGCGCAAAGTTAACATGGCTGCTTCAGCTGTTGCACCTCGATTGGGGTCATCAAACACCTGCCCCATGGCTGAAATAAAAGCATCAAGGTGATTCAAACAATCATCCTCAGTCGCAATCAGAGGGTTTGCCCACATCAAAGCCTTATTGGTAAGCAACATGATTATAGTAAGCACTTTGGATCGTTCAGTGGGAAATTGTGAAGCATGTGCAGAGAAAAATAGATTGCATTGGTTAATAAATACCCTGAATTTCTCACGTTCACCGCCAAAACGAAAAGGAGGTAACTTGGGGATCCCAGAACTCGGGGTTATGGCAGGAGCCTGGACTCGTTCCTCTAGAGCCTCAATCCTGGCTCGTAATTCCTGAGTAGTTTGTCCAAACACTTGCAAATTATGATTAGTGAGGTCCTGTAGGCTTGCAAAACGGGTCTTTATAGTCTGTATATCTGCAAGGATTGTATCAGTCACTCCGCAAAGCTCCTTTATGCGGGCCTCCATCTTCCAGACCTTTTAAGGCAGAAGTGCTAGAAGGAGAAGAGGAAAAAAAAACAAAAAAAACAATAGTGTTTACCTGTGGTAACACTCCAGAGTAACATTTAAGGGAATGCGCTCACCTGGAATGGTTGTGAGAAGTCACAACCACTGTCATCACAGAAGGTATTAAACGGACATCTGATATCCACAGTCACAGCAGACACGGCTTTCCCAGACCCAGCAGACACTAAACATTGGCTCCTGAATCTTGTCATGTATAGTGTACAGTTCCTATAGCGTCTTGTGCTTGGGTGCGAGGAAAACACATGAGACATAGGTTGATATGAAATGACTTGTATTACTTCATACAAGCATGCAGAAAAGGTCACACAGTTTGCAGGAACAGAGGCAGGAGAACACAGCAGGCCAGAGTAACTTCAAGCTCTACAATAACTCTCCAAGCAGGTTCAGGATCTCTTCTCTGTACCGTAATTCCTTTGCAAACATGGATTCACCAGACAGCAGGTTTCCAAAGTCCAAAAGTGTTCCAAAGTTCCTCAGTAGGAAATAGCTGGAATCCAAAATCCTAGGTTTCCAGGAGTCAGGTCACAGGCTGACTGAGGCTTGATTCAGGAGCACTGATTGTTCAGCTGAGGCTGCTTAAGAAGCAAGAGGGAGAGAATCAGGGCGGGAACATGAAAACTGGAAACTCCATATTAACTGAGGGCAAGAGCTGTAGAAAGACAGAAAGCAAAATGGCCGACGGAAAACTGAGTTTCAAGGAACATGTCAAAAGAGACAAAGAACCTTACAGGGTCCTTCTTTCTGGCAGGATTGATCCAGCAGCACTGAAGACTCTTTCTGATAGCACACTACCAGCAGGGCAAGCGAGCTCCTGTAAGGCATATTGTGCCAATTCAGGCCAGGTGTCCAGTTTACAGGCCCAGTAGTCAAAGGGGAATGAACTGTGAGGGAGAACATCGATAGGGGAGGAGAGGTAATTTTGAACCATAGTTGACAACTGTTGTCTCCTGTCTGTTGCAATCGATTCAGTATTACCAGTCGTGTGAGCGTTACTCGAGAAATCAGTCCACAACATGATCATGAAACCCCTGTCTCCAACGCCACTTCGGCTGTGTGCACCACGAACACCTCTTCCATTTGGCCCAGTACGGCTCATGGTAGAACCTGCACCGCTGCTGTGTGCTGGGAATGCCTCTAACAAACGGTTTACCAGAGTTGCTTGTTTGTTCGCCAATATTAGCTCTAGGTTCTCCTGTTGCATGATATTCTGTAATTTGCCTTTATAGCGTGGATCGAGGATGCTGGCCAACCAGTAGTCGTCATCCTTCATAATTTTGGCAATGCGGGGGTCCCTTTTTAGGGACAGAATCACACATGTGGGCCAATGTTCCAGGAGTCAATGATGCAATGCCTTTGGTGGGTGGAGGAGCACTTTCTGCAAAATCCACATCCCTCCATTCACTCACAAACCCTGTGTCACGGGTGTGTCGCCACGAAGATCGTCACGATTACACAGCCTGACTTCTCGCAGCTGAGTTTTTGGTGCTTTGTATTTTTCGGCAGTGAGGGAGTTAATTCTCTCTCTCTGTGCTAGATGAGGCCCAGCCTCGCCCAGCTGCAGTCAATGTTGCAGAAGTGGGACTCCTTCAAATACCTGCCAGTCTGTTAGGGAAGTTGTCGGTGAAAGCATTCCTTGCAGACAAACAGAGCGGCTTGTGGTATTTTGGAGTTTGGAGTGAAGTGTACTTTGTGTGGTTTTTTCCCTTCCTCGCTTTATTATTTATCTCCTTACCCATTGGTGTTCCCTCTGTTGTTGTTGTGCGAGTTTTTGTATGCAAGGTGGTTTTCTTGGTTTTCCCCTTGTACTGTCTCGTTCGTCTAGTACTGTGTGTAGGTTTATATTATCCTGTCCCCTGTTGTTGTGATCGGGGTCCTTCTCAGGACTAGATTACTGAGGTTCAGGGATCCTCAGGAGATAGGGGTTACGCTGGTGGCCTGGACCTCTGTACCTTTAACAGTACCTCCAGGTAGAGGGATTAGTTAGGGCCCCAGCTTAGGGTCAGCTTAGGCCCCTGATCTCCTGTACGCAGAAACTGCGAGACATTTTCACCGACCGACAAAAGATTCTCTCCAGCTACCATGGATCCAGTAGCCAGTCTTGCTCGGCAGTTGCAGAGTTTGTCCATGGAGCTGGCGGACGTTAAGTCCAAGGTTTTGTATCCCCCGGAGCAAGCCGGACCAGAACCTAAAGTAGCTCTCCCTGACAGGTTCACTGGGGGGCGGGACAAGTTTTTTGTTTTCCGGGAGGCATGTAAATTGTACTTTCGGCTGCGGCCTCGGTCATCGGGGAGTGAAGAACAAAGGGTGGGAATTGTCATCTCGCTCCTACAAGGGGACCCACAATCATGGGCGTTCTCTCTTCCCCCAGGCTCCCCGGCTCTCCAGTCAGTGGATAGGTTTTTTTGTTGCTCTGGGTCTCGTATATGATGACCCGGATCGGATCTCCCTTGCTGAATCTAAGTTACATAGGATCCAGCAGGGAGATCGTCCGGCGGAGGAATTCTGTTCGGAGTTCCGTAGGTGGGCCACGGACACCCAGTGGAATGACCCGGCTTTTAGGAGCCAGTTTTGTCAAGGTTTATCTGACAAATTAAAGGATGTGTTGGCACAGTATGACCCTCCCGCGTCACTGGAAGCCGCTATGGCCCTTGCTATTCGCATTCACAGACGGCTTCGGGAGAGGTGCGGGGTAACTCCGCCCCCTGTGATGACTCCACCTTCTTCAAGGGTCCCTTATATGGAGGTTCCCCTGGTCAGTCCAGAGGAGCCTATGCAATTAGGAGGGACATCATTTCGGGGAGGGGACCGGCAGTGCGCCACAAGACAGGAAGGTGTTTCTTCTGCAGGAGAAAGGGACATTCTATTGGGGGATGTCCATCCCGTCCTTTGCAGAATAAAGGGTCGTCGGAAAACTATTGATCCCAGGTTGTGTGGTTCACGGCAATCTGGGAGTAGATATTTCGTCCCTAGGTTCGTCTCAGTTTCTCGTACCGGCGGAGGTGGTGGTGGGTACGAGAACTGAGAGGATATCTGTTCTTCTGGATAGTGGGGCCGGGGCTAATCTGGTGGACGCTCGGTTTGCCCGGGTTCAAGGTATGCGATTGAGTGTGTCGGCTAAACCCATCCCCATATTCTCGATCGACGCCAGGCCTCTCGGTCAGGGAAGTTTTTTGCAAGCTGTGCATAACGTAAAACTTCAAGTGGGAGCGATACATAAAGAACTGTTGTCTTGTTACGTGTTGGAGGGTCTTCCCACTCCTATAGTGTTGGGCCTTCCTTGGTTAACTAAGCATAACCCTGTAATTAATTGGCAATCCAGAGAGATAAGCCAATGGAGTGAATTCTGTAATAAAAACTGCATGAATACGGTCATCGGTGCGGTCACTCCTAGCGTCTTACCTCCATTTCTGGCGGACTTTGAGGATGTATTCTCGGAGAAAGGGTGTCAGGAACTACCTCCTCATCGCGTGTATGACTGTTCTGTAAAACTGCTCCCTGAGGCCAAGTTACCTAAATCTAGGTTGTATAACCTATCTGGTTCAGAGAGGCAGGCCATGAAGGATTATATTTCTGAAAGTCTGGCTAAGGGGCATATTAGACCTTCATCTTCCCCGGTGGCCGCGGGGTTCTTCTTTGTGAAGAAGAAAGATGGAGGCCTACGCCCTTGCCTGGATTTCCGTGAACTTAATCGGATTACAGTCCGAGATCCGTATCCGCTCCCACTTATTCCTGATCTCTTCAATCAGATCGTGGGGCCAAATGGTTCTCTAAGTTGGATCTCAGGGGGGGTGTACAATCTGATTAGGATGAAGGAGGGGGATGAGTGGAAGACGGCGTTTAACACTCCGGAGGGGCATTATGAGAACCTTGTCATGCCATTCGGTCTGACTAATGCCCCGGCGGTGTTCCAACACTTTGTAAATGACATTTTTCGCCGCCTGGTGGGACAGTTTGTTGTCATATATCTGGATGATATCTTAATTTACTCGCCGGATCTTGTGTCTCATCAGGAGCATGTTAGGCAGGTGTTACAGATCTTGCGGGATAATAAACTGTACGCCAAATGGGAAAAGTGTGTGTTCGCCGTACAGGAACTCCAGTTTTTAGGCTTCCTGGTTTCAGCGTCCGGTTTTTGTATGGACCCTGGGAAAGTGCGGGCAGTTTTTGAGTGGGATCTGCCAGAGAATCTTAAGGCTCTACAACGTTTCCTGGGGTTTGCTAATTATTACCGGAAATTTATTCGTAATTTCTCGTCCATGGTTAAACCTCTCACAGACATGACAAAAAAGGGGACGGATTTTTCTAGGTGGTCTGACAAGGCTTGTCAAGCATTCTCCTCCTTGAAAAAATGTTTTGCCTCGGCACCCATACTCATTCAACCTGATGCGTCACAGCCGTTCATTGTAGAGGTAGACGCTATCGAGGTAGGGGTGGGAGCAGTATTGTCACAAGGTTCGTCCCCTGGTAAGTGGCATCCGTGTGCCTTTTTCTCTAAAAAATTGTCGTCCGCTGAGAGGAATTACGATGTCGGCAATAGGGAACTCTTGGCCATTAAGTTAGCTTTTGAGGAGTGGCGCCATTTTTTGGAGGGGGCAGTCCATCCGGTCACCATCATCACCGATCACAAGAACCTGCTATATCTGGAGTCCGCAAAACGTCTGAATCCCAGACAAGCTAGGTGGTCATTGTTTTTTACCAGGTTTAATTTTGTCGTCACATATCGTCCTGGGTCAAAAAATGTAAAGGCGGATGCCTTATCTCGTAGTTACCCTGGGGCCGAGAATACGGATGACCCGGTTCCTATCCTTCAGGAGGGGGTGGTGGTGTCGGCAGTATGCTCTGAGCTTGAGGAGGAGGTATTGGAGGCTCAGGGGGACGCCCCTGTTGGACCTCCTGGGAGACTGTTTGTTCCAGATCAGTTGCGACAAAAGGTGATCGAGGCACACCATAACTCAGCTTTGGCAGGACACCCAGGGAGTAAAGCAACTGTGGATCTCCTCTCGCGTCGGTTTTGGTGGCCTAACTTACATAGGGAGGTTGTAACTTTTGTCGCGTCCTGTGGGGTTTGTGCGCGCTCTAAGACCCCACATACCCGACCGTCTGGGGCCCTCTTACCTTTGAAGATCCCGGAGCGTCATTGGACTCATCTGTCCATGGACTTTATTCTGGACCTCCCGCCGTCTTCGGGCAAAACGGTCATACTCATTGTAGTGGACAGGTTCAGCAAGATGGCACATTTCATCGCTCTTCCTGCTCTTCCTAATGCTAAAACTCTTGCGCAGGTGTTCATTGGGAGATTGTGAGGCTTCACGGGGTACCCTCCGATGTGGTGTCTGATCGGGGGTCTCAGTTTGTGTCCAAATTCTGGAAGGCATTTTGTACACGGCGGGGGATGCATTTGTCGTTTTCATCGGCTTTTCATCCTCAGACTAATGGTCAGACGGAACGTCTGAACCAGAGCTTGGAGACATATTTCCGGTGTTTTGTGTCAGAGAACCAGGAGGACTGGGCTTCTTTCTTGCCTATGGCAGAGTTTGCTCTTAATAATAGGCGGAGCGAGTCCACTGGTAAGTCACCGTTTTTTGGGGCATATGGTTTTCACCCCGTTTTTTACTTTCAGTAGGGGGGCTCTTCGGGGGTTCCTGAGGAAGAACGATTTTCGTCATCACTCGCTTCAGTGTGGAGAGGGGTGCTGAATAATCTGAATACTATGGGGAACCGATACAAACGTATGGCTGATAGGAGGAGAGTGTCTGGTCCAGACCTAAGTGTGAACGATCGGGTATGGTTGTCTACCAGGAATATAAAACTTAAGGTTCCCTCCTGGAAACTGGGTCCCAGGTTCATTGGGCCGTACAGGATCAGTTCTATAATTAATCCGGTGGCATTTCGTCTTGACCTCCCCCTACGTTTAAAATTCACAACGTGTTCCACAGATCGTTGCTTAAGAGGTATGTGGCGCCGGTGATACCGTCACCTTTACCTCCTCCTCCAGTGGTGGTCAATGGTAACTTGGAGTTTCAGGTATCAAAAGTCATCGATTCACGCTTTAATCGCCGGTCCCTTCAGTACCTGGTTCATTGGAAGGGGTATGGTCCTGAGGAGAGGATGTGGGTTCCTGCGTCGGATATTAACGCAGACCGAATTATTCGGGCCTTCCACACGACTCACCCGGATAAACCTGGCCCTGAGGGTCCAGAGGTCCCTCGTAGAAGGGGGGGTACTGTCACGGGTGTGTCGCCACGAAGATCGTCACGATTACACAGCCTGACTTCTCGCAGCTGAGTTTTTGGTGCTTTGTATTTTTCGGCAGTGAGGGAGTTAATTCTCTCTCTCTGTGCTAGATGAGGCCCAGCCTCGCCCAGCTGCAGTCAATGTTGCAGAAGTGGGACTCCTTCAAATACCTGCCAGTCTGTTAGGGAAGTTGTCGGTCCTTGCAGACAAACAGAGCGGCTTGTGGTATTTTGGAGTTTGGAGTGAAGTGTACTTTGTGTGGTTTTTTCCCTTCCTCGCTTTATTATTTATCTCCTTACCCGTTGGTGTTCCCTCTGTTGTTGTTGTGCGAGTTTTTGTATGCAAGGTGGTTTTCTTGGTTTTCCCCTTGTACTGTCTCGTTCGTCTAGTACTGTGTGTAGGTTTATATTATCCTGTCCCCTGTTGTTGTGATCTCGGTCCTTCTCAGGACTAGATTACTGAGGTTCAGGGATCCTCAGGAGATAGGGGTTACGCTGGCGGCCTGGACCTCTGTACCTTTAACAGTACCTCCAAGTAGAGGGATTAGTTAGGGCCCCAGCTTAGGGTCAGCTTAGGCCCCTGACCTCCTGTACGCAGAGACTGCGTGACATCCTGTACCTGACCTTAGCAAGCCAACATTTTCTCTTGCCCCCTGAGAAGCATCATCCTCCCCAAAATAATCATCCCCCTCATCCTCATCCTCCTCCTCTTCCTCTACTTCCTCCACCTCGTTCAGGACAGTTCCCTGAGCAGACAATGCCTGACTGTCATGAAGGCTTCCCTCCTCCTCCTCCTCTTCCTCCTCCGCTGTAGACACCTGATCCTTAATGTGCGTCAAAGTTTGCATGAGTAGACGCATAAGTGGGATGCTCATGCTTATGATGGCGTTGTCTACGCTTACCAGACGTGTGCATTCCTCAAAACACTGAAGGACTTTACAGAGGTCTTTCAGCTTTGACCACTGCACACCCAACAACTCCATGTCCGCCCTCAAACTGACTGCCCGTGGATCCTCCCACAAATGCATTACAGCCTGCCTCTGTTCACACAGCCTCTCAACCATGTGCATGGTGGAGTTCCACCTTGTTGAAACGTCTATGAATAGGCAGTGCTTGGGGAGGTGGAGCGATCGCTGCAGCCTCTGCATACAACTGGAGTCTACGGGCGAGTGATGGATGTGCGAGCACAGTCTTCGCACCTTATGGAGCAGGGCTGTTAACTCCAGATAATTATTTATGAAGCACTGCACCACCAGGTTCAAGGTGTGAGCCAGGCAAGGTTTGTGTCTAAGTTTTGCCAGGGTTATGGCCGCCATAAAATTACGGCCGTTATCACTGACTACCTTGCCTGGCTCAAGATGTAGACTGCCCAGCCATGACTCAGTTTCTCACTGCAAGTAGTTGGCCAGTAGCTCCGTGGTGTGTCTGTTGTCACCCAAAGACATCATCTTTAAAAAACAGCCTGCTGACGCTTACCACTAGCTGTTCGATAGTGGGACACCTTGTGTGCAACACTGGCAGCTGCGGATGGAGTGCTCGTGCGACTGCGGTCTGTCTACGAGCTTTCGCTTCTGAAGGAAGAGGAGGAGGAGGGTCGAACACCTACAGCCAACTGTTGCCTATACCGTGGGCTAGGTAGCACTGTCCCAAAGAAAGAACAGAGAAAGAAAGAAAGACAGAAGGGGAAAGAAAGAACAGAGAAAGAAAGAAAGACAGAAGGGGAAATAAAGAACTGAGAGAAAAAGAAAGAATAGAGAGAGAGAAAGAAAGAGGGGAAAGAAAGAACAAAGAGAAGAAAGAAAGAAAGAAAGAAAGAGGGAAAGAAAGAAAGAAAGAAGAAAGAGAAGAAAGAAAGAAAGAAAGAAAGAAAGAAAGAAAGAAAGAAAGAAAGAAAGAAAGAAAGAAAGAGGGAAAGAAAGAACAGTGAGAGAGAAAAAAAAAGAACAGAGAGAAAGAAAGAAAAAGGGGAAAGAAAGAACAGAGAGATAGAGAAAAAGAAAGAAGCAGAGAGAGAGAAAGAAAGAACAGAAAGAAAGAGGGGACAGAAAAAAAAAACAGAGAAAAAAGAAAGAGGGTAAAGAAAGAAAGAACAGAGAGGGAGAGAGAAAGAAGAGAAAGAAAGAAAGAACAGAGAGATAGAGAGAAAGAAAGATGGGAAAGAAAGAACAGAAAGAAAGAGGGGAAAGAAATAGAAAGAAAGAATAGAGAGAAAGAAAGAAAAAGAAAGAAAGAAAGAACAGAGAGAAAGAAAGAACAGAGAAAGAAAGAGGGGAAAGAAAGAACAGAGAAAGAAAGACAAAGAACAGAGAGAAAGAAAGATGGGAAAGAACAGAGAAAGAAAGAGGGGAAAGAAAGAAAGAACAGAGAGAAAGAGAAAGAAAGAGGGGAAGAAAGAAGAGAGAGAAAGAAAGAAAGGGGAAAGAAAGAAAGAACAGAGAGATAGAAAGAAAGAAAGAGGGGAAAGAAAGAACAGAGAGAAAGTGTCATGTATAGTGTACAGTTCCTATAGCGTCTTGTGCTTGGGTGCGAGGAAAACACAAGGAGACAGGTTGAAATGAAATGACTTGTATTACTTCATACAAGCATGCTGAAAAGTTCACACAGTTTGCAGGAACAGCGACAGGAGACACAGCAGGCCAGAGTAACTTCAAGCACTACAATAAATCTCCAAAGCAGGTTCAGGATCTCTTCTCTGTACCGTAATTCCTCTGCAAACATGGATTCACCAAAAGCAGGTTTCCAGAGTCCAAAAGTGTTCCAAGGTTCCTCAGTAGGGAATAGCTGGAGTACAAGTCCAAGATTTCCAGGAGTCAGGTCACAGACTGACTGAGGCTTGATTCAGGAGCACTGATTGTTCAGCTGAGGCTGCTTAAGAAGCAAGAGGGAAGAATCAGGGCGGGAACATGAAAACTGGAAACTCCATATTAACTGAGGGCAAGAGCTGCAGAAAGACAGAAAGCAAAATGGCCGACGGAAAACTGAGTTTCAAGGAACATGTCAACAGAGACAAAGAACCTTACAGAAAGAAAGAAAGAGGGGAAAGAAAGAACAGAGCGAAAGAAAGAAAAAGAACAGAGAGAAAGAAAGATGGGAAAGAAAGAACACAGAGAAAGAAAGAACAGAGAGAAAGAAAGAGGGGAAAGAAAGAACAGAGAGAACGAAAGAGGGGAAAGAAAGAACAGAGAGAGAGAAAGAAAGAAGGGAAAGAAAGAACAGAGAGAGAGAAAGAAAGAAGGGAAAGAAAGAACAGAGAGAAAGAAAGGGGAAAGAACAGAGAGAGAAAAGAAAGAGGGGAAAGAAAGAACAGAGAGATAGAGAAAAAGAAAGAAACAGAGAGAGAGAAAGAAAGAAAGAAAGAAAGAAAGAAAGAAAGAACAGAGATAGAAAGAAAGAAAGAAAGAAAGAAAGATGAAAGAAAGAAAGAAAGAAAGAAAGAAAGAAAAGAAAGAAAAGAGGGGAAAGAAAAAGAACAGAGAGAAAGAAAGATGGAAAGAGGGAAAGAAAAAACAGAGAGAAAGAAAGAAAGAAAGAAAGAACAGAGAGAGAGAGAAAGAAACAGAGAAAGAAATAAAGATTCTATAAAGATACTATAGCAGCCCGGCTCCCATTGTAGTGCCCACCTGAGCCTCCCGGTGCAGGACATATCATGATCCACTCACATGGCCGACATCTCCGATTCCAAGGCGAGGACACGGTGATGGATCTGAAGCGTTCCCTGAAGTGCCTCCATGGTTCCGTCACAATCTCCTCCCGAAACTACCTCATTTCCGGTCATCTTCCAGCACGTCACTTCTGGTGGAACATCACGTGCGAGTTTTAAAGTGCTCCTCGGGGCTTCGGCATGTACTCCTGTGTCCACGGGAAAGATCCCGGCTGGGACAGTGAGGCAGACTCTTAAAATCAGGAGTGTCCCGCTGAATTCAGGACGGTTGGGAGGTATGAATGCTCCCCACCATACACCTTGTACACGCACGGCTCTGCACACCTCATACACACACGGTTCCGCTTTGTATGCCTCGTACACACACGGCTCCGCTCCGTCCACCTCGCACACACAAGGCTCCACTCGGTATACACAAGGCTCCACTTCGTACACCTTCTACACACGCAGCCACGCTTTGTACACCTTGTACACACACGACTCCACTCCGTAAACCTTGTACACATGCGGCTTTGCAGCATACACCTCGTACACACACGGTTCTGCTCCGTACACCTCGTACACACGCGGCTCCGCTACATACACACAAGGCTCCACTCCATAACACACGGCTCTGCTCCGCTCTGTACACACACGGCTCAAGCACGGAGCCCTGTGTGTGCGGAGCTGAGCGGCTCAGCTCCGTACACTTCGCACACACAGTGCTCCATTTGTACACACACAGCACTGATACATCCACCTCGTACACACGGCTCCGCTCCGTAAATCTCATACAGACACGGCTCTGCTACATCCAACTCGTACACACAAGGATCCGCTCCGTACACCTCGTACACACTACAGCACTGCTACATCCACCTCGTACATGGGCGGCTCTGCTTCGTGCACCTCGTACACGTGTGGCTCCGCTCCGTGCACCTCGTACACGTGTGGCTCCGCTCCATGCACCTCATATACACGCGGCTCCACTCCGTGCACCTCGTACACGCGCAACTCGGCTCCGTGCACCTCGTACAGACACTCGGCTCTGCTCCATCCAACTCGTACAGACACGGCTCTGCTACATCCAACTCGTACACACAAGGCTCCGCTCCGTACACCTCGTATACACTACAGCACTGCTACATCCACCTTGTACACACGCGGCTCCACTCCGTGCACCTCGTACACGTGCGTCTCCGCTCCGTGCACCGCGTACATGCGTGGCTCCGCTCCATCCAACTCATACACGCACCGCTCCGCTACATCCAACTCGTACATACACGGCTCTGCTCCATACACCTCATACACACTACAGTACTGCTACATCCACCTCGTACACACATGGCTCTGATCCATACACCTCGTACACACACGGCTCCGCTCCGTACACCTCGTACACACACGGCTCCGCTCCGTACACCTCGTACACACACAACTCTGCTACATCCAACTTGTACACACTACAGCACTGCTACATCCACACTGTAAACCCGAGTCCTGACCCCCACACACAAACTTACCCTCATCCAGCACCATGACAACCATCACAGCAGAGTCCTGCACACAACGAGGACACTTATCATGTGACCCTGACTCCTCCCCTCCTGTGACCTCATCACAGGTCCTGTGGGCACAGAAGAGTACAGCATAGCAACCTCATTGCTAGCTGTGAGAGGCTGAGCTGTAGAGACAGGGAGAGCAGGAAGGGGTGCATGGGGGGCGTGGCGGCTCATCTCACTGCCAGATACATAGTGTCCCGAGAGGGACAGCGGGAGGGGGGTCAGAATCGGGACTGTCCCGCTCAATCCGGGACGGTTGGGAGGTATGATATCCTTGTGGATGCGGTTGATGACAGCGGCTGCTTCTCAGCCCTTTCGGAGTGAGGCCGGGAGCTTCGTATTGGGAAATGGGTCTTTGGTGTATCACAAAAAGGGGTTTGCTGGAAAATTAATGAGGACCAGTGTAAGTTTGGCACCTCATGCAAGTTTAAGCATGAGTGTTCAGGATGTGGCGGCTGATTCTTTCAGCCACTGCCGGCAAGGGCGTATCTATGGGAAATCGAGGAAGAATGTTAGGATGATAACCTAGATTGGAGTAAAAAGGAGACTGCTTAGTGGAGGCGCTCTGAGAGTTGTTATAAGAGAACTCAGCCAGTGGAAGTAGATCCACCCAATCATCCTGTAGGTGGCAGATAAAACAGCGGAGATACTGCTCCAGGGTCTGATTGGTTCGTTCTGTCTGTCCATTAGTCTGGGGATGAAAAGCAGAAGAAAGGTTTACTTTAATGTCCAATGCTGCACAGAAATTTTGCCAAAACCTTGAAGTGAATTGCACCCCTCGATCCGAAATGAGCTCATCCGGTACTCCATGTAAGCGAAACACATTCTTAATCATCAAGTCTGATGTCTGTTTTGCAGTGGGTAAGCCGACACAAGGGATAAAATGAGCTGCCTTTGTTAGACGGTCAACCACCACTAGAATGGTGTGTTCTTCCCTTGAGAGGTTGGTAACTCCACAATGAAGTCCATAGAAATGGATCCCCACGGGCGGGACGGGGTGGGAAGAGGTTGCAACAGACCAGTTGGTGAGGAGCGAGGTGTTTTGCATCTTGCACAGACTTCACATGAAGTGACATAGTTTAAGACATCTTTCCTGTAAGTGGGCCACCAAAAGAAACGAGAAAGAAATTCTTGTGTCTTTAGAATTCCCCTATGCCCGGCTATCTTGGAATCGTGGATGAGTTGCAATACTCTCAATCTGACTGTTTCAGGTATATACAGACGTTGTCCTGAATCCACACACCATTCTTAAAGACAAGACTTACGTCCCTTGGGGGTTGAGCCAACAAAGAATCCGCATGGTATGCTTCCTTGATGTCTTTAAGTAGGTCTTGATTATGAATTACTCCCAGGAATCTAGAGTCAGGAAGAATAGTCTTAGGAGGAGTAAGTGGACGTGTCTCTGCTGAATGAATCCTAGAGAGTGCATCAGCCTTTCCATTGCGCGATCCTGGTCTATAAGAAATGACAAAATTAAATTGGTTTAGGAAAAGATTCCAGCGAGCCTGGCGAGGAGTCAGGCACTTAGCCGACCTGATAAATTCAAGGTTACGATGGTCTGTCAGGACGACTATTTGCTGTGCAGCACCCTGAAGAAGGTGTCTCCATTCCTTGAAGGCGGCAATAATGGCCAACAATTCTCTATTGCCCACATCGTAGTTCCTCTCAGCCGAAGACAACTGCTGGGAAAAGAAGGCACAGGGATGCAAGACATTCTTCTCACCTGTTCTCTGAGAGAGTATAGCTCCAACGGCACAGTCTGAAGCATCCACCTCTATTATGAAGGCAAGCTCGGGGTTGGGATGTACTAAGATAGGTGCGGTGGTAAATTTATCCTTTAAACAGGAAAATGCTTCCTGAGCTTGCGGGGTCCAGGAGAACCTAGACTGTTTCCGGGTAAGTTGGGTGATAGGTGACACTACCTCAGAAAAATTCTTAATGAAACGTCTATAGAAGTTGGCAAACCCGATGAAACGCTGCACCTCCTTCACATTTCTAGGAATTGGCCAATCCTTGATGGCTTGGGTCTTGCTTCCATCCATACTAATCCCTTGCGTAGATAGTACATACCCCAGAAATTGAATTTGGTCCTATGGAATTCACATTTTTCAAGTTTGATGTAGAGATGGTTTTGTCTTAGGCGTTCTAAGACCATTCTCACATGTCCATGATGTTCCTCTGTGGAGTTAGAAAAAATTAGAATATCATCCAGATAAATCACCACAAATGTATCTAGGAGATCCCTGAAGATATCATTCACGAAGTGTTGGAAAGTGGCTGGGGCGGTACTCAGACCAAAAGGCATAACTAGATATTCAAAGTGTCCATAGCGTGACCTGAAAGCAGTCTTCCATTCATCCCCAGGTCTAATACGGACCAAGTTATAGGCCCCACGGAGATCCAGTTTAGAGAAAATTTTGGCATGCCGCACTCTCTCCAACAACTCAGGGATTAAAGGCAATGGATAACAGTTTCTAATAGTAACCTTATTGAGTTCCCTATAGTCTATGCAGGGTCTCAGAGATCCATCTTTCTTCTTCACAAAGAAGATGGGTGCACCTGCGGGAGATGAAGAGGGGCGTATGAAGCCCTTGGCTAAATTTTCGTCTATATAATCCTTCAAAGCTTTTAGCTCGGGCCCCGCTAGGGGGTAGATCTTACCAAAAGGTATCTCGGCTCCAGGCAATAATTCAATTGGACAATCATATGGACGGTGAGGAGGAAGCTGATCAGCGTTCTTCTTGTCACATAAATCCACATAGTCCTGGTATACAGCTGGTAGTTCAGGGACTGACATGGTTCCTTTAGGAACAGAGCAAGCTGAAACTCCTTGACTCATCTGTTTCTCCGGAAAGTGTAATTCCTTGGTCTCCCAGTTAATCGTTGGATTCTGCGCCTGCAGCCATGGTAGCCCTAGAATAATGGGAAAGTGGGGAGAAGAGATAAGCAAAAAATACATTTTCTCCTGATGATCTTTACCCATAAGGACCCTCAAAGGCTCTGTTTCTTGATCCACTGGTCCAGAAGTCAGTAGAGAGCCATCCACAGTCTCCATCTGTACTGGAGTAGCCTTCTTCACTGAACGTATCCCCTGTTTCAGAGCAAAGGAGATATCCATAAAATTTCCACTTGCTCCTGAGTCGATCATAGCAGAGCTAGACACCCAGACTGAGTCAACCCAGAGTTTGATGGAAAGGAAGCAATGAGAATTGTTTCTTTTACAACTCAGCTGGGACACCGCTGAGGAAACTTGAAAAATTGCAGCGTTTATACCGTCATCGTCCCCAGAACTAACAGAATTTAAGTCCGAGAAATCAAGATCTCTTGCAGCAGATCTCTCTGGAGCCTGAGGCTCGGACATGACAGAGCTTCCTCTCGCAACACTCACAGTGAATGACTGCTGCAGTAGTCTTACGAGAACGGCTGGGGCAGTTTATAATGAAGTGCCCTGACTTACCACAGTAGAAACATAGATTTTCCTTTATACGATGTTCTTTGCGTGCATCACTAACCCGTCTTTTTAAAGAGTCCACCTGCATGGGTTCAGGTTCTGGTTCCCTTGTGATCCTACTCAAAGGTTCCTTAGCTGAGGAGGGAGGTAGTAAAAGGTTAGTGCGATTATTTTCGAACCATCTCTTTGTCTGCGTTCAGTCAGACGAGCATCAATACGGATACAATAGTTAATAAAGTCACCTAACGCAGTGGGAGGGTCGGCACGAGCAAGTTCATCCTTAATCAGTGGAGACAACCCTTTCTGAAAAATAGATTTTTTAGCGGAAGTGTCCCAAGTGGTATCAAGAGCCCATCTCCTGAAATCCAGGGCATATTCGGCTACTGAACGCTTACCTTGGCGCAAAGTTAACATGGCTGCTTCAGCTGTTGCACCTCGATTGGGGTCATCAAACACCTGCCCCATGGCTGAAATAAAAGCATCAAGGTGATTCAAACAATCATCCTCACTCTCAATCAGAGGGTTTGCCCACATCAAAGCCTTATTGGTAAGCAACATGATTATAGTAAGCACTTTGGATCGTTCAGTGGGAAATTGTGAAGCATGTGCAGAGAAAAATAAATTGCATTGATTAATAAATCCCCTGAATTTCTCACGTTCACCGCCAAAACGAAAAGGAGGTAATTTGGGGATCCCAGAACTCGGGGTTATGGCAGGAGCCTGGGCTCGTTCCTCTAGAGCCTCAATCCTGGCTCGCAATTCCTGGGTAGTCTGTCCAAACACTTGCAAATTATGATTAGTGAGGTCCTGTAGGCTTGCAAAACGGGTTTTTAAAGTCTGTACATCTGAAAGGATTGTATCAGTCACTCCGCAAAGTTCCTTTATGCGGGCCTCCATCTTCCAGATCTTTTAAGGCAGAAGTGCTGGAAGAGGAAAAAAAAAAAAAAAAAAAACAATAGTGTTTACCTGTGGTAACACTCCAGAGTAAAATTTTAAGGGAATGCGCTCACCTGGAATGGTTGTGAGAAGTCACAACCACTGTCATCACATAAGGTATTAAACGGACATCTGATATCCACAGTCACAGCAGACACGGCTTTCCCAGACCCAGCAGACACTAAACAATGGCTCCTGAATCTTGTCATGTATAGTGTACAGTTCCTATAGCGTCTTGTGCTTGGGTGCGAGGAAAACACAGGAGACATAGGTTGAAATGAAATGACTTGTATTACTTCATACAAGCATGCTGAAAAGCTCACACAGTTTGCAGGAACAGCGACAGGAGACACAGCAGGCCAGAGTAACTTCAAGCACTACAATAAATCTCCAAAGCAGGTTCAGGATCTCTTCTCTGTACCGTAATTCCTCTGCAAACATGGATTCACCAAAAGCAGGTTTCCAGAGTCCAAAAGTGTTCCAAGGTTCCTCAGTAGGGAATAGCTGGAGTACAAGTCCAAGATTTCCAGGAGTCAGGTCACAGACTGACTGAGGCTTGATTCAGGAGCACTGATTGTTCAGCTGAGGCTGCTTAAGAAGCAAGAGGGAAGAATCAGGGCGGGAACATGAAAACTGGAAACTCCATATTAACTGAGGGCAAGAGCTGCAGAAAGACAGAAAGCAAAATGGCCGACGGAAAACTGAGTTTCAAGGAACATGTCAACAGAGACAAAGAACCTTACAGAAAGAAAGAAAGAGGGGAAAGAAAGAACAGAGCGAAAGAAAGAAAAAGAACAGAGAGAAAGAAAGATGGGAAAGAAAGAACACAGAGAAAGAAAGAACAGAGAGAAAGAAAGAGGGGAAAGAAAGAACAGAGAGAACGAAAGAGGGGAAAGAAAGAACAGAGAGAGAGAAGAGAAAGAAGAAGGAAAGAAAGAACAGAGAGAGAGAAAGAAATAAGGGAAAGAAAGAACAGAGAGAAAGAAAGGGGAAAGAACAGAGAGAGAAAAAGAAAGAGGGGAAAGAAAGAACAGAGAGATAGAGAAAAAGAAAGAAACAGAGAGAAAGAAAGAAAGAAAGAAAGAACAGAGATAGAAAGAAAGAAAGAAAGAAGAAAGAAAGAAAGAAAGAAAGAAAGAAAGAAAGAAAGAAAGAAAGAGAAAAAAGAAAGAAAAAGAAAGAGAGGAAAGAAAAGAACAAGAGAAAGAAGATGGAAGAGGGAAAGAAAAAACAGAGAGAAAGAAAGAAAGAAAGAAATAAAGAAAGAACAGAGAGAGAGAGAAAGAAACAGAGAAAGAAATAAAGATTCTATAAAGATACTATAGCAGCCCGGCTCCCATTGTAGTGCCCACCTGAGCCTCCCGGTGCAGGACATATCATGATCCACTCACATGGCCGACATCTCCGATTCCAAGGCGAGGACACGGTGATGGATCTGAAGCGTTCCCTGAAGTGCCTCCATGGTTCCGTCACAATCTCCTCCCGAAACTACCTCATTTCCGGTCATCTTCCAGCACGTCACTTCTGGTGGAACATCACGTGCGAGTTTTAAAGTGCTCCTCGGGGCTTCGGCATGTACTCCTGTGTCCACGGGAAAGATCCCGGCTGGGACAGCGAGGCAGACTCTTAAAATCAGGAGTGTCCCGCTGAATTCAGGACGGTTGGGAGGTATGAATGCTCCCCACCATACACCTTGTACACGCACGGCTCTGCACACCTCATACACACACGGTTCCGCTTTGTATGCCTCGTACACACACGGCTCCGCTCCGTCCACCTCGCACACACAAGGCTCCACTCGGTATACACAAGGCTCCACTTCGTACACCTTCTACACACGCAGCCATGCTTTGTACACCTTGTACACACACGACTCCACTCCGTAAACCTTGTACACATGCGGCTTTGCAGCATACACCTCGTACACACACGGTTCTGCTCCGTACACCTCGTACACACGCGGCTCCGCTACATACACACAAGGCTCCACTCCATACACACACGGCTCTGCTCCGCTCTGTACACACACGGCTCAAGCACGGAGCCCTGTGTGTGCGGAGCTGAGCGGCTCAGCTCCGTACACTTCGCACACACAGTGCTCCATTTCGTACACACACAGCACTGATACATCCACCTCCTACACACGGCTCCGCTCCGTAAATCTCATACAGACACGGCTCTGCTACATCCAACTCGTACACACAAGGATCCGCTCCGTACACCTCGTACACACTACAGCACTGCTACATCCACCTCGTACATGGGCGGCTCCGCTTCGTGCACCTCGTACACGTGTGGCTCCGCTCTGTGCACCTCGTACACGTGTGGCTCCGCTCCATGCACCTCATATACACGCGGCTCCGCTCCGTGCACCTCGTACACGCGCAACTCGGCTCCGTGCACCTCGTACAGACACTCGGCTCTGCTCCATCCAACTCGTACAGACACGGCTCTGCTACATCCAACTCGTACACACAAGGCTCCGCTCCGTACACCTCGTATACACTACAGCACTGCTACATCCACCTTGTACACACGCGGCTCCACTCCGTGCACCTCGTACACGTGCGTCTCCGCTCCGTGCACCGCGTACATGCGTGGCTCCGCTCCATCCAACTCATACACGCACCGCTCCGCTACATCCAACTCGTACATACACGGCTCTGCTCCATACACCTCATACACACTACAGTACTGCTACATCCACCTCGTACACACATGGCTCTGATCCATACACCTCGTACACACACGGCTCCGCTCCGTACACCTCGTACACACACGGCTCCGCTCCGTACACCTCGTACACACACAACTCTGCTACATCCAACTTGTACACACTACAGCACTGCTACATCCACACTGTAAACCCGAGTCCTGACCCCCACACACAAACTTACCCTCATCCAGCACCATGACAACCATCACAGCAGAGTCCTGCACACAACGAGGACACTTATCATGTGACCCCTGACTCCTCCCCTCCTGTGACCTCATCACAGGTCCTGTGGGCACAGAAGAGTACAGCATAGCAACCTCATTGCTAGCTGTGAGAGGCTGAGCTGTAGAGACAGGGAGAGCAGGAAGGGGTGCATGGGGGGCGTGGCGGCTCATCTCACTGCCGGATACATAGTGTCCCGAGAGGGACAGCGGGAGGGGGGTCAGAATCGGGACTGTCCCGCTCAATCCGGGACGGTTGGGAGGTATGATATCCTTGTGGATGCGGTTGATGACAGCGGCTGCTTCTCAGCCCTTTCGGGGTGAGGCCGGGAGCTTCGTATTGGGAAATGGGTCTTTGGTGTATCACAAAAAGGGGTTTGCTGGAAAATTAATGAGGACCAGTGTAAGTTTGGCACCTCATGCAAGGTTTAGCATGAGTGTTCAGGATGTGGCGGCTGTCAAGGACTGTTCAAGTGTTTCAAGAAAGTTAAGGGAAAGGCGGGAGTGTGTATTGGAAAAAGGGAGGACTCCGGTGAAGATCGCAGTGATGGGGTCATTTTTAAAAAGGTACCCTGATAGTGAAAAGGTGCAGTTAATTCATTTGGGTTTTTTGGAAGGTTTCAGGTTTCCATTTGATCCTGGTGCACCGTTATTCTGTCCAGGTAATTTGAAATCGGCAAAGGAACATCCATGGGTAGTTTCAGAAAAGCTGAATAAAGGTGGCATTGGGTAGGATGGCAGGTCCATTTAAGGAACCCCCATGGCCTAACTTGAGGGTTTTCCCGTTGGGGGTAGTTCCGAAACGGGAAACAAACAAGTTCTGCCTTATTCAACATTTGTCGTACCCGGCCGGCGGTTCGGTTAATGGGAGGATTTTTCCAGAGTTATCTTCCGTTTTGTGCGTATCATTTGATAAAGTGCTGTATTGGGTGAGAAAAGCAGGGAGGGGAGCCTTGATGGCAAAATCGGACATTGAGACCGTATTTTGTTTGCTTCCTGTGCACCCTGACAGCTTCCATTTGTTGGGTTGCATGTGGGATGGAAATTGTTACATAGACCATTGTTTGCCCATGGATTGCTCAATATCGTACTCATATTTTAAGGCTTTTAGCTCTTTTTTGGAATGGGTTGTGCATGATGTCTCGGGAATTCCGTCATTGATTCATTATCAGGATGATTTCTTTTGCGTTGGGCCAGCGGGGCTGGCAGTATGTTCTAAGTTATTGTTTGCATTGAAGGACGTGGAGTTTGCATTCATTGTTCCTTTGGCGCCGGAAAAAAACAGAAGGCCCAATGACAGTTATTATTATTATTTATTATTATAGCACCATTTAATCCATGGCGCTTTCCATGTGAGGTGGGGTATACATAATAAATACAAGTACAGTAATCTTAGACAATACAAGTTACGACTGGTACAGTAGGAGAGAGTACCCTGCCCGTGAGGGCTCACAATCTACAAGTTATGAGTTTCCTTGATATAGAAATTGATTTTGTGGCAGTGGAATGTAGGCTGCAAGAGGAAAAATTGAGGTATTTTTGATTGGCATTAAAGTAGACAAAAACAGTTCATTTGAGGGTGGTGCAGTCATTGTTAGGTAAGCTGAATTTTGCTTGCAGGATTATGCCAATGGGCAGTGCTTTTTCGAGGCGCTTGAAAGTGGCGATGGCAAGAAAAACTTCACCACATCATTTTGTTCAGATAACCCAGGAAATAAAAGTGATTCTAAGGGTGTGGGATTCCTTTTTAGAGAAATATAATGTACAACTTTGTGGTTGGAGAAGGGGATGTGAAAAGTGGGTTGGAACTATACATGATGCGGCCAGTGCGGTTGGTTTTGGACCAATTTTTCAGGGACATTTATGTGCAGGGAGGTGGCCGAATGGATGGCATAAAGCAGGTTTGGTATGGAATTGATCTCTACTAGAACTGTTTCCAATCATTGTGGCAATGGAGCTGTGGGGGTCAGAGCAAGCAGGAAAGAAGGTGTGTTTTCATTGTTACAATTTGTCAGTTGTGTACATGATAAATACGCCCTCAGCAAAGTCGCTTCCGGTGGTGAGCTATCTGTATCATTTGGTATTGTGTTGCTTGGAGTGGAACATGTTTGTAGTTGCAAAACATGTGCCAGGTGTGTTAAATGATGCGGCTGATGCATTGTCTCGTTTCCAGTTTGACAGGTTCCGGTGTCTGGTCCCTTGGGTGGACGAGAAGGTTGCACAATGTCCTGAATGGCTGTGGAGACTGGTAACGGTGTGATTTCTAATTTGATTAGACAATCAGTAACTGCAGCCACGTGAAGCAGATATAAAAAAATTTGTTTTGAGTAGGTGGAATGTGGTGCTGAGGTGGGAGCTGGGTCAAGTTATGAGGACAGTTTGTTACTGATACTGACCTTGGTGAGTATGGATTTTGTGGATGGTAAGTTGGCATCGGCAGTGGGGCAAAGATTGGCGGCATTAGCATTCTGGTTTACATTACAAGGGACAAGTGATGTGATGAAAGATTTCTTGGTGAGACATTCGATGAGAGGTTATCGAAGAGGGGTGTGCAGTCGGGATAAAGGCGACCGGTTTCATTTTATTTGTTGGGTGAGCTGTTGGGCTGTTGAAAGGTCAATTTGTTTTTCGGAATATGAGGTACGATTATTCACTGCTGCTTTTTATGGGGCATTTCGGATCAGTGAGTTGGTTAGTCTGTCCAAGTCGGTAGCAGGTGGGTTGTTGCTGAATGATGTTTGTCTGTTAGAGGACAGGGTAGAATGTTTTTTACATCAAAAATGGATTAAGTGGGGCGTGGTAATTTGGTTGTGTTGTATGCAGTTCCTGAACAGGTGTCGTGTCCTGTTCAGGGAATAAGACAGTTTTTGGATGATAGGGGTGGTTGTCTGGGGACATTTTTGAGGCACAAGGATGGTTCTTCGCTGTCAAAATATCAGTTTATATGTCAGGAATCGAACCCAGTGTCTCTTGTCCACCGGCCAGCAGCTCTACCATCTGAGCTATTCTGCTGGCTGCAAAGTTCCTTGCTGAACCCAGATACCATTGACTGTTCTTCCTGATTGGCTACACCTAGTGCTCTCTTGATTGGGCCTCTGATTGCCAATTACACACCCTATATAAACCTGGCCCTGTGGGTGTGTCATTGCGAGATTATTGAGCTCCAAGCCTTTAGTCAAGCGTTTCCTGCTGATCCATTGCTACAAACACTGCTCTCCTGTGAACCGACCTCGGCCTGCCTTCTGACTACGCTCTCCGCCTGATCCATTGCTACAAACACTGCTCTCCTGTGAACCAACCTCGGCCTGCCTTCTGACTACGCTCTCCGCCTTATCCATTGCTACAAACACTGCTCTCCTGTGTACCGACCTCCGGCTGCCACTGACTACGCTCCGCCTGATCATTGCTAAACCTGCTCTCCTGTTACACCTCCGCTGCACCTGACTACGCTACTGCTCTGCTTCCCCTAGTGTTTGCAGTAACATCAGCTCCAACCCAGACGGGATCTTGACAGAATAATCTCGCGCCAAAATGGAGTCCGCTGTGAACACCCTGAGGCGGCAAGTTACGGAGCTTCAAAGTTTTTGTACTGACTCTCAAGGAAAATATGCCAAGTTACAAACTGATTTCACGGCGATACAACAGGAAGTAATTGAGCTACAAAAACAACTTCTGGACGTGCGCAATTCAGGGTCCGAATCAAACGCGCGGCTGCCGCTGCCTGCAAATTTCAGTGGGGATCGCAAGCAGTACCGAGGATTCCTCAATCAATGCCGCATATACTTCCAGATGCAACCTGCTCCCTTTACCAGTGAGAGGAAGAAAGTTTTTTTCATGATAAATCTCCTGACGGATGAAGCTCTTGCTTGGGCTTCACCTTATGTAGAAAAGGACTATGCCCTCCTTAATGACCTGGAAGCTTTCATCGCAGCTATGAATCAAGTTTTTGATGACCCAAACGCTGTGCCACAGCAGAAACCAAATTACATAATTTGCGCCAAGGACGTCGCTCTGTTGCGGAATATACATCGGAGTTTCGTCGCTGGGTGGCCGACACCACCTGGAATCCAGCGGCCCAGAGAAGTCAATTTCGACGAGGGTTATCAGAACCAGTGAAAGACGAGCTTGCCAGGGTTGAGACCCCTGACCAGTTGGAGGACTTTATTCAACTATGTATCCGGATTGACCAGAGACTTACTGAAAGGAGAAAGGAGAGACTGCGAGCACTTGGAAATAGCCCTGGCTTCTCATTTTCAGCATCGGACCACCAAGAAAAGACGCAAGGCGTGTCTGAACCGATGCAGATCGACGTCATCCGAAGACCACTCTCTGCACAGGAGAAGGAGAGTCGACGTGCAGAACATCTCTGCCTCTATTGTGGGGACCCTGGACACTATGCCATCAACTGTCCTAATAAAAGGACTATAGCCTTTACCAACAACAGGTCTGCCAGCAATATGGACCTTTCTCAGCAGTCGGATTCCATCTTGCAGACTATCTCATCAGTAACGCCAGAAATAGACAAAATACATACTACATCATCTCATTTTGTAATCCCCATTCAGGTTGTAATGGGCACCCAAAAAATACAATGCTCTGCCCTGTTGGATTCAGGAGCAGGAGGAAATTTTATGGACTTAAAATTTACACGTGATAATAATATTTCCAGTAGGACCAAATCCACACCAATTGAAATGGAAACTGTGGATGGATCACCCTTGTCTTCTGGACCTGTCACGCATGAGACAATCGAACTGGAGATTTGTATCGAACCGGATCATCATGAAGCTGTCAGTTTCCACCTTATTTCATCTCCGAAATTTCCGGTTATTCTAGGGATCCCCTGGTTTTCAGTCCATAACCCTTCTATCAACTGGGCATCAAGGACCATCACCTTTCCATCTGACTACTGTAAGAATAATTGTCATAAGGAACCCCCTGTTCTCCAACAAGTCCAAATCTCTGAGATTTCGCATGAGAAGGAAGAGAAACTACCACCTCAATATCAGCAGTTCTCTGATGTCTGCAGTAAGAAGAAAGCAGATCAATTACCTCCTCACCGTTCTTACGACTGTCCCATTGAATTGCTGCCAGGAGCAACCATTCCATTTGGACGGATTTACAATCTTTCCGAACCTGAATTGAAGGTATTAAGAAAGTTCCTGGATGAAAATTTAGAGAAAGGCTTTATTCGACCTTCCACATCTCCAGCTGGGGCACCCCTGTTCTTTGTTGAAAAGAAAGACTCCACTCTGCGGCCATGTATTGACTACAGAGAGATGAATAATATCACTGTCAAGAATCGCTACCCGCTACCCTTGATTCCTGAACTATTTGAGAGACTCGTTCTGCGAAAATCTTTACGAAGCTGGATTTTAGAGGGGCTTACAACCTCATACGGATTTGCCCAGGAGATGAGTGGAAGACCGCCTTCAGAACGAGATATGGACATTTTGAATCTCTGGTTATGACCTTTGGTCTTAGCAATGCCCAGCCACCTTTCAACATTTTATTAATGATGTATTTCGAGATTTCTTGGACCAATTCGTTGTGGCTTATCTCGATGACATTCTTATATTTTTCAGACACCTTGGAAGAGCATCGCAGGCACGTCCAGTTAGTCTTGGAACGACTACAGGAGAACCATCTTTACATTAAACTTGAAAAATGTGAGTTTGAACAAACCAGTATCCAATTTCTGGGATATATCATCTCCCCAGAAGGTCTGATCATGGATCCCGGCAAAATCAATGCTGTAGTGGACTGGCCTGTTCCAAGAAATTTAAAAGACGTCCAGCGTTTCATAGGATTTGCAAATTTTTACCGAAAATTTATAAAGAACTTTTCACGGATCATACTACCAATTACTACACTAACAAAAAAGACCAAAGCATTTTTCTGGTCTCCGGAGGCCAGGAGGCTTTTGACAAATTGAAAACTCTTTTTACATCTGCTCCATTGTTAGTACACCCAAATCCTGAATTGCCATTTACTGTCGAAGTGGACGCCTCGGACTCTGCAGTGGGAGCCATTCTGTCTCAGCGAGTTGGGGACAAAATGCAACTTCACCCATGTGCGTTTCTTTCCCACACCATGTCATCTGCAGAAAAGAACTACGACATCGGTAATAAAGAACTGTTAGCCATTAAAGTTGCCTTCTCCGAATGAAGACATCTTTTGGAAGGTGCCAATCACCCTGTGACTGTCCTCACGGACCACAAGAATCTTGAATTCCTCCGTACAGCAAAAAGATTGTCTGCAAGACAAGCACGATGGGTCTTATTTTTCTCAAGATTCAATTTTATAATTTCTTACCGGCCTGGTTCAAGAAATGGCAAGGCTGACGCCCTGTCCAGGATGTGTTCGGAACCTCAGGAGAGGTCTAGTAATGACGATACAATTCTAGGCCCTAAAAATTTTTGGGAATATTGCACTCTAGAGGACTATGTAATAGAATTAAAGATGGATATCAAGAGGACTCTTTCCTTAACCATCCTTCGGAAGACGTCGATCTTTCATTCAAAGAGGGGTTTTGGATGCAGAAACACAAAATATATGTACCTGAATCTTCTCGCCTTGAAGTCCTCGAAAGTGTCCATGATTCTAAACTGGCAGGACATCCTGGAGTTGCAAAAACACAAGACTTACTACTTCGTTTCTTTTGGTGGCCTAATTGTAGGAAGGACGTGAGGAAATATGTTTCAACCTGTTTAACATGCGCACGAAACAAGACCCCACGATCGTCTCCTCTAGGACTCTTGCAACCACTTCCAGTTCCATCCAGGCCTTGGGGATCTATTTCCATGGATTTTATTGTGGAACTACCCCCGTCCAAACAGATGACCGTCATCCTTGTCATAGTGGACCGACTCACAAAAATGGCCCAGTTTATTCCAACTGAAGGAATTCCTACTGCTGAAAAAACTTCAGAACTGATAATCAAAGAGGTATTCAGGTTACATGGAATTCCTGACAGCGTGGTGTCTGACAGAGGCGTTCAGTTTACGTCAAAATTTTGGAAGAGTTTCTGTACAGCCTTGGGAGTCACGGTGAATCTTTCTACCGCTTTCCATCCTCAGTCCAATGGCCAGACGGAGAGAACGAACCAGACTTTGGAGCAATACCTCCGTTGCTTCATTTCCTATCTTCAGGATGACTGGGTGGACTATTTACCAACAGCAGAGTTTGCCTACAACAACTCCATACATAGCGCTACATCTCAAACCCCATTTTTTGCTAATAATAATAATAATAATAATCTTTATTTATATAGCGCCATCATATTCCGCAGCGCTTTACAGTTTAACAGTTTCAAAACACAAGTCATAAGTAACAACGTTAACAATACAGTAATTAAAGCAAAATAAGACGGCCCTGCTCGTGAGAGCTTACAATCTACAATGAGGTGGGGGAGATACAAAATACAGGTGTGTATATACAATGGTGCATGTACAATGATGGTCCAGCCATCTTAAGGGAGTGAGGGATGGATGGAGATAGTGAATGGGCTACACACACACACTTACACATAGAATGACTTTGATTAGTGAATGTGATAGGCCGCTCTGAACAGATGTGTTTTGAGGGAGCGCCTGAAATCATGCAAATTGTGGATAGTCCTAATTTCTTGGGTAGAGCATTCCAGAGGATTGGCGCAGCGCGGGAGAAGTCTTGGAGTCGGGAGTGGGAGGTACGGATTAGTGCAGAGGTTAGTCGAAAGTCGTTTGCAGAGCGCAGCAGTCGGTTAGGCCGATAGATAGAAATGAGGGAGGAGATGTAGGGGGGTGCTGCAGTGTGGAGAGCTTTGTGGGTGAGAACAAGTACTTTGAATTGGATCCTATAATGAATGGGCAGCCAGTGTAAGGACTGGCGAAGAGCGGACGCGTCCGAGTACCGATTAGCCAGATGAATAACCCTGGCTGCTGCATTAAGGATGGACTGGAGAGGGGATAGTCAAGTAATGGGGAGGCCAAGTAATAGAGCGTTACAGTAGTCCAGGCGGGAGTGGATCAATGCTACAGTGAGGGTTTTTGTTGTTTCCATGGTGAGAAAAGGGCGGATTCTAGAGATGTTCTTTAGGTGTAGGCGGCAAGAGCGGGCAAGAGATTGTATATGGGAGGTGAAGGAGAGATTGGTATCAAACATAACACCCAGACAGCGAGCCTGCTGCCGGGGTGTTATTATGGTGCCGCCCACTGAGAGGGAAATGTCAGGTTTAGGGAGGTTAGTAGACGGCGGAGCAGAAGAAGTTCAGTTTTGGAGAGGTTGAGTTTCAGATAGAGAGCAGACATGATGTTGGAGACTGCGGACAGACAGTCGGTGGCGTTCTGTAGTACAGCGGGGGTAAGGTCGGGGGATGATGTGTATAATTGTGTGTCATCAGCATAAAGATGGTACTGAAAGCCAAATCTGCTGATGGTCTGTCCAATTGGGGCGGTGTAGAGAGAGAAGAGAAGGGGGCCAAGGACTGAGCCCTGGGGTACACCGACAGTGAGAGGGAGAGGAGATGAAGTGGAGCCAGAGAACGAAACACTGAAGGAGCGGTCAGAAAGATAGGAGGAGAACCAGGAGAGAACAGTGTCCTTAATACCTAGAGAGTGGAGCCTGGACAGTAGGAGACGGTGGTCAACCGTGTCGAAAGCTGCAGAAAGGTCGAGTACATCCAGTATTTATCCCTAATCTGCCAGTGAACACTCCCATTCCTGCTGTAAATGACAGGCTTGCAAAATTACAGGAATCCCAGAAGGAATTATCAGAGATATTACTCAAGACCCAGGAAGTATATAAGGAAGCAGCAGATAAACATCGGAGAGTGCCCCTGCTCTTCAGGTTGGAGACAAAGTTTGGCTGTCCACTAAAAACCTTAAGACACATGTGCCATCCTCCAAATTGGGTCAGAAATTCATTGGACCTTTTCAAATTTCTGCAAAAATTAACCAGGTTGCTTTTCGTTTAAAACTTCCCAACAATCTAAAGATTCATCCAGTGTTTCACATATCCTTGCTCAAAACCCTTTTGTGAAAACCCGTTTCCAGAAAGAATTCAGCCACCTCCTCCACCAGAAAGGATCCGTGGTGAAGAAGAATACATTGTGGATAAGATTCTGGACTCCCAAAATTCAGAGGTAAACTGCAGTATCTGGTGCAGTGGAAGGGTTACGGACCAGAGGAAAATTCATGGGAACCAAGGGACAACGTCCATGCTCCTAGACTAACAAGAGCCTTTCGTCAGAGGTACCCGGATAAGCCAGCTCCTGAGATGTCCAGAGGCCATCCTGGAAGGAGGGGAGTACTGTCAGGAATCGAACCCAGTGTCTCTTGTCCACCGGCCAGCAGCTCTACCATCTGAGCTATTCTGCTGGCTGCAAAGTTCCTTGCTGAACCCAGATACCATTGACTGTTCTTCCTGATTGGCTACACCTAGTGCTCTCTTGATTGGGCCTCTGATTGCCAATTACACACCCTATATAAACCTGGCCCTGTGGGTGTGTCATTGCGAGATTATTGAGCTCCAAGCCTTTAGTCAAGCGTTTCCTGCTGATCCATTGCTACAAACACTGCTCTCCTGTGAACCGACCTCGGCCTGCCTTCTGACTACGCTCTCCGCCTGATCCATTGCTACAAACACTGCTCTCCTGTGAACCAACCTCGGCCTGCCTTCTGACTACGCTCTCCGCCTGATCCATTGCTACAAACACTGCTCTCCTGTGTACCGACCTCCGGCTGCCACCTGACTACGCTACCTGCCTCTGCTTCCCCTAGTGTTTGCAGTAACATCGGCTCCAACCCAGACGGGATCTTGACATTATAACATTGTTCAAGGAGTGTTTGGTGCATGTAGGGGAGAAGTCTAGTGAATATGGGTCGCATTCTTTTAGGATTGGAGCGGCAACAGAGGAGTCTCGTTGGGGTTTGGGTGAGGAGATGGTTTATCGCATTGGGGGGTGGGAGTCATCGCGTTTTAGGCTATATGTCCAAATTTGATGGCGTAAGAAGGAATGTGGCATTTGCGCTAATGGTATTAACGATTGTTTTGAATGTTTGTTTTGCTGTAGGTTCATGCTTAGGTGATATTAGCTCATTTGGATGCACTAAATGATAATGATAGAACATAACTTTTACTGAACTATTAAGATTAATTATAAAAGTGCACATGCAACATACAAGACAAAAACATGAAAAGTGTCACATAAAAACATACACTAATGCACAATCCCCAAAACGCCTGTGGTTCACAAATAGTTAAACACATACCATATTAATGATCAATCCTGAACACATATTAATATTTCAGGAATCCACATATAGATCATAAATGGGGGTGGGGAAACACTTGTGCTCTATGATGGCGACATGGTATACTGTACATGTAGATAGATCGCTGATATACTTAACAAGATATAGCAAAAACATACATGACTTAGGCAAATGTGATGCGCAAAAAATGGGGTCAATTTAACCATTAAGCAATTACCCTCTTGTATATATCACTGCGTTTAAATAGTCACATAAATATATAGTAATCCACCTTAAAAAGATATGGTGGTATAGAAAGTGACTGTTTGCCTATACAATGTGCATATCATATGTAGATGACTGTTTGCCTATGCATTTAGCATGAATGAGGTAATGCATATATCTGAGGTTACCTTTAACAACGGAAAACCTGCAAGCACATTGTCTGTATACCTCCTAAACAGCTTAATAAACCACCAGATTTATAATAACAAATGCAGAGGTTTGTCATATTCAGCAATATCAAGCATAATTACTGCTCAGTCTCTCAACTGTTGCTGATTTAAGTGACGCAGCTCATACATATAAACGGCGACAAATGGGCTAGAACATGGAACGGTCTCACCAGTAAATAAAAATCATGGACCACCAATGTGAACAAGCCACCCTTTTCTCCCTATGCGTTTCATTTTCAATCACCAGGGGAGTCTCAGGAAATAGGAGCCAGTCGCTTCAGATAGTGTAGCCGTAGTGAGACGCTCACAGCGTTCACCTCATATATAACACACGCCACAGGCTTACTTCCGGTTATACCGGTCACTTCCTGTCTCATTCCCGGGCTGCGCTGCAGCATAGAGCCCAGGAACACATAGGAGCGCAACAGGCAATACTGCGCATGCGCGAACTTTCAGTTTCTATCCTACACAACAACAGCAGCGCAACTTGACCAATTCAGGGCCAAACTTAGTCATCACTTCAATATTAATGTGCGCCAAACGCTTGCTTCCGGTTATACCAGTCACTTCCTGTCTCATTCCCGGGCTGCGCTACAGCATAGAGCCCAGGAACACATAGGAGCGCAACAGGCAATACTGCGCATGCGCGAACTTTCAGTTTCTATCCTCCACAACAACAGCAGCGCAACTTGACCAATACAGGGCCAAACTTAGTCATCACTTCAATATTAATGTGCGCCATACGCTGCAACAATATGGGTAGAATCTGAAAGAAGAGGAACATCCCCAAAACAGTGGGGGAAAAAAAGTGGGAGAGTCTCAATTATGCAAATCTACTACCACATACCATAATACCACATGCAAGGCTCCATAACTCATAGACATATAGAATCTGAAACAGATATATATATATATATATAGCATCTCCGAACGGACCTCCACCCAGACAGCAACATACAAATTTGAACAGAGTTTACTGAAATTATTTGAAAAAATAATTATTATTACAGTTATTTAGAGCACGGGAGACCACCTTAGGAGAAAAAGATCCTCTTAAAAAGGGAGTCAGAAGAAAGAAATAAGAAATTACAGATAAGAAATGGCATTGTTGGATTTGAGGCTGCACTGCCCTACATAATACTAATTCCTACCTAAACAAACGTAGTACTAAACTCCCCTATTTTAAAGGAAGGAAGCAAAGGAAAGTTGGTCGTTTAGACCCTTAGGATGGATTGTTTGAAGCCAGAAAATCCATTTAGTCTCTTTTTGTAGGATCATCCGATCCCAATCACCTCCTCTTAAAGGGGGAGGGATTTTATCAATACCCACAAAGAGGATCTTTTTTGCATCGCCATGGTGGAAATCATTCACGTGATTGGCAATGGCAGTATCTCTTTTATTAGTGATGTCTCTGAGATGTTCCCCTATACGTCTCCTGAATTCCCTTTTAGTTTTACCTATATACTCGAGGCCACAGACACACGTGGCTTATAATCTGAAAGAAGAATCTGAAAGAAGAATAATCTGGTAGAATCTGAAAGACGAGGAACATCCCCAAAACAGTGGGGGAAAAAAAGTGGGAGAGTCGCAATTATGCAAATCTACTACCCCATACCATAATACCACATGCAAGGCTCCATAACTCATAGACATATAGAATTTGAAGCAGAGATATATAGCATCTCCGAACGGACCTCCACCCAGACAGCAACATACAAATTTGAATTGAGTTCATGCTTAGTGTGGATCCTTTGACATTCCTATGTTTTTTGGGGTGCGTTGCAGGCAGATGTTCATAAGGATGGTCATTTCTCGGGCAGTCTAGATTGTCGGCATTAGTCAGATGGATTGGAATTCGGGGCATGATGTTGAAGAGGGTCCTGCTGGAGGTGTTGTATTATAGCCGAATCAATCGCCCTCTGGATATTCTAGTGTTGCATGTTGGAAGAAACGATGTGGGAGTACGTTCATTTTTAGAGTTAATTCGGGATATTAAATTTGACATTTTAAAATTGTGGTCAGAATATCCAGACTTATTATTATAGTGTGGTTGGACATAGTGGCACGTCTCACGTGGAGGTATACAAGGTCCGTTGATCGGATCAACAAGACATGGATAAAAGTGAATAAGGTGGAGGCGCATTTTGTGGCAAGGATAGTTGTGCAGCACAGGGAGTTGGAAACACCTTTGGGGGAACATATCATAGCGGATGTGGTTCATCTCAATGCCATTGGAATGGATTTGTGGATGTTAGGCTTAAGGGATGGCATTGATCAAGCCGTGTGGCAGGACCAGGCTGTGTAATGTGTCACGGGGCCGGTCTGTGGCGGGGAGGATAGGTCTGGAATAGAGGCGGGTTAGGTGGTCATGGTCCTTGGTTGGAAGACACTATCACGGTATGGTGGCTTCAGTGATAGGTCATGGTTAATTGTGGGCGTAGGTCGATAGGGGTGATAATTAGGTGTTATTACTACCTCATTCCCTTGGCTGGTGATGTGCGGCCAGGGGAAATAATTGGATATTCATCTGGACCAGACCTATCAGCGGGTTAATGGGGTTCTTGTGTTATTTAATATTATAATGTTTACATTGTTTTGATGTTTTGGGCTCTAGGTTGGGGGCGGCCCCAAGTGGTATGTAAAAATTTTAATAAAAGGCTGCTGGGGCAATTTTTCACCAAGTCTCAAGTAGTCCTGTGTTTATTTAAAGATTTTAGGATAAGTACAGTATAAGTATGTGGGTCGTGGTATGAAAGACCTAATGTATCCCGCTTTAACTTGTCAAGGGAATCTGTCAGCAGGTTTTTGCTATATAAGCTGCAGACAGCATGCTGTAGGGGTTAACACACTGATTTCAGCAATGCCTCTTATCAGGCTCCATGGTTTTGTTTCCAAAGATAGGCAGAACATAAAGCGGTAAAATATTTACGCAACTGAACATAAAAAGGAGAAAAGCTTTAAGCAGGTAGAAAAACGTGTGTTGGAGGTGGAAGGAGGCTGTGATGTGCTTCAGGTCAGTACATGGCATATAACAATGGTCTCTTTATTATCTGATTTCCTTTGGTTCATCAATTAGCATTATGCATTGAGCACTCTTTGACTTCATCTATGGATGTTTATGCATTTCAATATGTCATTTTTAGCATTATGGAATCAACTTTATGTATGACTATGCATAATTATGCACAACTATGAATAATTATCTATTATACATGCACTTTTTATTGGATTATATCCATTTCATGAATTGGTTTGTTTGTGTGAAGCCATGGACTTATGCCAATAATTCTGTGAAATTGGGTTACATTTAATTACAGTATGTATTTATTACATTTTGCACAGTGACATTTTTTCATGGTTGCATAATAATACACTATATATATCAGATTTCAAGAGGATTTTTTTCTGTATTGTTTTGTGCACATAGCACTTTATTTGAGATTCATTTCATTATTATTTTTTATAGCAATATCTATCATAGTATATTGTATTATCATGTACTGACTTTTTTGTACTGTTACTTTGAGATGCATATCCTTCCCACTCCCCATTTTTGTCCTTTCCTATCCCTCCCTTTTTTCCCTTTTTATGTTCAATTACCGTATATACTCATGTATAAGCCGACCTGTGTATAAGCCGACCCCTAATTTTGCCACAAAAAAACGGAAAACTTATTGACTCACGTATAAGCTTAGGGTGGAAATGCAGCAGCTACTGGTAAATTTTCAAAAAAAAAATTAAAAACCAATAAAAGTAAAATTAATTGAGGCATCAGTAGGTTAAAGCTTTTTGAATATCCATAATATCCACCAGTTCATGCTCCAAGATGCTCCATACAAAATACTCCCCATATAACGCTGCATAAGGTTAATAATGGCCCCGTAAGATGCTCCATAGAATAATATGCCCCATATGCTGCTCCATAAAGGTTATGCCCCCATAAAATGCTCAATAGATTATGCTCCATAAGATGCTCCATATATTTTATGCCCATATGATGCTCCATAGATTTTATGCCCCCATATGATGCTCCATAGATTATGCCCCCATATGTTGCTCCATAGATTTTGCCCCCATATGATGTTCCATCGAATAGGCACCATATGCTGCTGCTGCAAATGAAAAAAAAATTACATACTCACCTCTCGTCGCTGGGGGCCAGGTGCTGTGTCCTGAGTTTTATTAAAGTAGCACTACAGAACTCAATGTAGATGCCAGTACTTCCATATAGTGTGAACAAGTGCAAACTGCAATAACTGCATAAAATACAAAAAAGGGGACACAGCAGAACTCTGTAAGGATCAAGATATATGCAAACACAAAATCTAAACTACATTATTGCTGATTAAAATGTACTTATAAAAAGAAGTACTTAAAAAAAATGAAGGCTCTTAGCATATAAATGGCCATTTCATATATTCCCACCAACCACAGCAAGGTGACACTTTTCTGATGGGTCCTAACACATCCTAAACATGCCTCTCTTGGGCTCTTTTTATAAGTGTATTTTATTCAGCAACAATGTAGTTTACATCTTGCGTTTGCATATATCTTGGTCCTTAGAGAGTGCTGCTGTGTCCCTTTTTTATTTTTTAGATGCCAGTACAGCCATAAATGTTGCTCCAGACAAAGTGAATCTGCTCCAAACATACAGAAGCAAGGGGGAGGGCCCACTTGAGGATCTTCTGGTGCTCTACTGGGCCAGTCCAACACTGTAGGAGATCGTGATTTAACTATACATAGCAGTATAGAACATGTTTCTTATTGCTACATTCAAAAAAGTCTGAAAAAGTGTGAAATAGCACTTTTTTGCAGTTTCAATTTCAATGCATTCTATTTTTTTCTTGATTTTTAGTTCATCACATAATAAAATGAATGATATCATTCAAAGGTACAATTTGTCCTGCAAAAAAAAACAAGCATTCAAACTGTGGATGGAAAAATCAAAATGTTATGGCTCTTGGAAGAAAGGGAGTAATAAAGATGAAAAAATGGAATATCACCCAAGGGTGAAGGGGTTAAGACTGACTGGCCTTCAAGGGGAAAGTGGTAAAGGAATATTCCTCAGTTTATAAAAATGTGGTTTATGGGAACCTTGGGACTAGAGGCATTCACTGAATTTTTCTACATTAAAAGAGCCCCTAAGGTACAGATGCAGAAAAAGTTGATGACCAGCACAGCTCTAATTTAACCCCTTTGTGTCATCATCGGACGTACTATCCCGTCCATGTGCCCTGGGACTTAATTCCCAGGGATGGGATAGTATGTCCTAGGAGATCAGCTGCGCTCCCCTGGGTGTCAGCTGATTATCACGGCTGACACCCGGCACTATGTGCCAGGAGCGGTCATGGACCGCTCCCGGCACATTAACCCTGGCACACAGCGATCAAACATGATAGCGGTTGTACCGAGGCCACAGGGAAGCATCGCGCAGGGAGGGGGCTCCCTGCGTGCTCCCCTGAGACCCTCAGAACAGTGCGATGTGATCGCACTGTTCTGAGGCCTTCCTCCCTGCAAGACCCCAGATCCAAGATGGCCGCCGAGTCCTGCAGGGAGGCGGTTTCCCAGTGCCTGCTGAGAGAAGGCGCTGAGGAAGCCTGCAGCAGTGCCTGTGAGATAGCTGGTCTCACAGAGTGCTGTGCACACTGTGAGACCAGCGATCTGACATTTTACAGTGATGTCCCACCCTGGGACAAAGTAAAAAAAATGAAAATCACAAGTGTAAAAAAAAATTCCAAAATAAAGGAAAAAAAATAAATAAATAAATAAATAAATAAATAAATAAATTCATTTCTTCCTGTAAATAAAAAACCAAAACAATAACAGTACACATATTTGGTATCGCCGCGTCCGTAACGACCCGCCCTATAGAACTGTCCCACCAGTTAACCCCTTTAGTGAAGTCCTTAACCCCTTCACCCCCAAGGGTGGTTTGCACGTTAATGACCGGGCCAATTTTTACAATTCTGACCACTGTCTCTTTATGAGGTTATAACTCTGGAACGCTTCAACGGATCTTCGCGATTCTGAGATTGTTTTCTCGTGACATATTGTACTTCATGTTAGTGGTAAAATTTCTTCGATATAACTTGCGTTTATTTTTGAAAAAAACGCAAATATGGCGAAAATTTTTAAAATTTTGCAATTTTCAAACTTTGAATTTTTATTCCCTTAAAATAGAGAAATATATCACACAAAATAGTTAAGAAATAACATTTCCCACATGTCTACTTTACATCAGCACAATTTTGGAACCAAAATTTTTTTTTGTTAGGAAGTTATAAGGGTTAAAAGTTGACCAGCGATTTCTCATTTTTACAACAAAATTTACAAAGCCATTTTTTTTAGGGACCGCCTCACATTTGAAGTCACTTTGAGGGGTCTATATGGCAGAAAATACCCAAAAGTGACACCATTCTAAAAACTGCACCCCTCAAGGTACTCAAAACCACATTCAAGAAGTTTATTAACCCTTCAGGTGCTTCACAGTAACTAAAGCAACGTGGAAGGAAAAAATGAATATTTTACTTTTTAGCCACAAAAATTATCTTTTACAAACTTTTTTTATTTTCACAAGGGTAAAAGGAGAAAATGGACAGATAAGGTTGTTATGCAATTTCTCCTGAGTACGCCAATACCCCATATGTGGGGGAAAACCACTGTTTGGGCACACGGCAGAGCTCGTAAGGGAAGGAGCGACGTTTGACTTTTTCAAACTAAAATTGGCTGGAATTTAGATTGGATGCCATGTCGCGTTTGGAGAGCCCCTGATGCGCCTAAACAGTGGAGACCCCCACAAGTGACACCATTTTGGAAACTAGACCCCTAAGGTACTTATCTAGATCTGTTGTGAGCACTTTGAACCCTCAAGTGTTTCACAAAAGTTTATAAAGCCTGGGTGTGAAAAAAAAAAAATCTATTTTCCACAAAATGATTTTTTAGTCCCAAATTTTTTTTTTCCCAAGGAAATTGGACCCCAAAAGTTGTTGTCCAATTTGTCCTGAGTACGCTGATACCCCATATGTGGGGGGGGGAAACTGTTTGGGCGCACGGCAGGGCTTGGAAAGGAAGTAGTAACGTTTTGGAATGCAGACGTTAATGGGGGTCATGTTCCGTTTGCAGTGCCCCAGATGAGCCTAAACAGTGGAAACCCCCACAAGTGACCCCATTTTGGAAACTAGACCCCTAAGGAACTTATCTAGATCTTTGGTGAGCACTTTGAACCCCAAGTGCTTCACACAAGTTTATAATGCCCGGGCATGAAAATAAAAAATCCTAATTTTTTCCCACAAAAATTATCTTTTAGTCACTAATTTTTTATTTTCCCAAGGGTAACAGGAGAAATTGGACCACATAAGTTGTTGTACAATTTGTCCTGAGTACGCTGATACCCCATATGTGGGGGGGAACCACTGTTTGGGCGCACGGCAGAGCTCGGAATGGAAGGAGCACCATTTGACTTTTTCCAACCAAAATTGGCTGGAATTGAGTTTGGATGCCATGTTGCATTTGGAGAGCCCTGATGTGCCTAAACAGTGGAAACCCCCACAAATTACCCCATTTGGGAAACTAGACCCCCTAAGGAACTTATCTAGATTTTTGATGAGCAATTTGAACCCCAAGTGCTTCACACAAGTTTATAACGTAGAGCCGTAAAATTAAAAAATCATATTTTTTCCACAAAAATGATCTTTTCACCCCAATTTTTATTTTTCCAAGGGTAACAAGACTCCAAAAGTTATTGTGCAATTTGTCCTGAGTGCGCTGATACCCCATATGTGGGGGTAAACCACTGTTTGGGTGCATGGCAGAGTTTGGAAGGGAAGGAGCGCCGTCTGACTTTTTCAACGCAGAATTGGCTGGACGCCATGTCGTGTTTGGAGAGCTCCTGATCTGCCTAAACAGTGGAAACCCCATAAATGACACCATTTTGGAAACTAGACCCCTCAAGGAACTTATCTAGATGTGTGGTGAGAACTTTGAACCCCCAGGTGTTTCACTAAAGTTTATAACGTACAGCCGTAAAATAAAAAATCCTTTTTTTTTTTTTTTTTTTTACAAAAATGATTTTTTTCGCCCCCAATATCTTATTTTCACAAGGGTAACAGAAGAAATTGGAACCCAAAAGTTGTTGTCCAATTTGTCCTGAGTACACTGATACCCAATATGTGGGCAAAAACTACTGTATGGGCACACGTCGGGGCTCGGAAGGGAAGTAGTGACGTTTTGGATTGCAGACTTTGATGGAATGGTCTGGGGGCGTCATGTCACATTTGGAGAGCCCCTGATGCACCTAAACAGTGGAAACCCCCACAAGTGACCCCATTTTGGCAAATAGACCCCACAAGGAACTTATCTAGATGTGTGGTGAGCACTTTGAACCCGAAGTGCTTCACAGAAGTTTATAACGCACAGCCGTAAAAATAAAAAATCCTTTTTTTTTTACAAAAATGATTTTTTCGCCCCCAATATTTTATTTTCACAAGGGTAACAGGAGAAATTGGACCCCAAAAGTTGTTGTCCAATTTGTCCTGAGTACGCTGATACCCAATATGTGGGAGAAAACTACTGTATGGGCACACGTCAGGGCTCGGAAGGGAAGTAGTGACGTTTTGGATTGCAGACTTTGATGGAATGGTCTGGGGGCGTCATGTCGCATTTGGAGAGCCCCTGATGCGCCTAAACAGTGGAAATCCCCAACAAGTGACCCCATTTTGGAAAATAGACCCACAAGGAACTTATCTAGGTGTGTGGTGAGCGCTATGAAGCCCAAGTGCTTCACAGAAGTTTATAATGTACAGTCGTAAAAACAAAAAAATAATTTTTTTTGTACAAAAATGATATTTTCGCCCCAGTTTTTTATTTTCCAAGGGTAACAGAAGAAATAGGACAAATTGCACAATAACTCTTGGGGTCCAGAGTACGCTGATACCCCATATGTGGGGATAAACTACTGTTTGGACGCATGGCAGAGCTCAGAAGTGAAGGAGCACCGTTTGACTTTTTCAACGCAGAATTGGCTGGAATTGAGATCAGACGCCATGTCACATTTGGAGAGTCCCTGATGTGCCTAAACAGCGGAAACCCCCCAATTCTAACTCCAACCCTAACCCCAACACACCCCTAACCCTAGTTCCAACCCTAACCACAAACCTAACCCTAACACACCCCTAATCCCAACCCTAACCCTAATCCTAACTTTAGCGCCAACCTAACCCTAACTTTAGCCGCAACCCTAACCCTAACCCTAATGGGAAAATGGAAATAAATACATTTTTTTAATTTTATTATTTTTTCCCTAACTAAGGGGGTGATAAAGGGGGGTTTGATTTACTATTTATAGCGGGTTTTTATGATTGGCAGCTGTCACGCTAAAAGACGCTTTTTATTGCAAAAATAGTTTTTTGCATCGCCACATTTTGAGAGCTATAATTTTTGCATATTTTGGCCATAGAGTCATATGAGGTCTTATTTTTTGCGGTACGAGTTGACGTTTTTATTTGTACCATTTTTGAGCAGGTGACATTTTTTGATCGCTTTTTATTTCGATTTTTGGGAGGTTAGAATGAACAAAAATCAGCAATTCATGAATTTCTTTTGGGGGAGGCGTTTTTATTGTTCCGCGTGTGGTAAAATTTATAAAGCAGTTTTATTCTTCGGGTCAGTACGATTATGGCGATACCTCATTTATATCATTTTTTTATGTTTTGGCGCTTTTATAGAATAAAAAACAATTTTATATAAAAAATAATTATTTTTGCATCGCTTTATTCTGCGAGCTATAACTTTTTTATTTTTTCGCTGATGATGCTGTATGGCAGCTCGTTTTTTGCGGGACAAGATGACGTTTTCAGCGGTACCATGTTTATTTATATCGGTCTTTTTGATCGCGCGTTATTCCACTTTTTGTTCGGCGGTATGATGATAAAGCATTGATTTTTTGCTTCGCTTTTTTTTTTTTTTTAAGGGGTTCACTAAAGGGTTAACTAGTGGGACAGTTTTATAGGGGGGGTCGTTACGGACGCGGCGATACCAAATATGTGTACTTTTATTGTTTTGTTTTTTTTATTTACAGGAAGAAATGAATTTATTGGGGAATATTTTTTTTTTTTTTATTTATTTTGGATTTTTTTTTATACATGTTTATTTTTATTTTTTTAACTTTTTTACTTTGTCCCAGGGTGGGACATCACTGTATTTTATCAAATCGCTGGTGTGACAGTGTGCACAGCACACTGTCACACCAGCGATCGCTCAGGCAGTGCAGCAGGCTTCTCAGTGCCTGCTCTCAGCAGGCACTGAGGAAGCCGCCTCCCTCCAGGACCCCGGCGCCATCTTGGATCCGGATCCTGGGAGGGAGGAAGCCCTCAGAACAGCGCGATCACATCGCGCTGGTCTGAGGGTCTCAGGGGGGCGCGCAGGGAGCCCACTCCCTGCGCGATGCTTCCCTGTGCCCCCAGTACACCGCGATCATGTTTGATCGCGGTGTGCTAGGGGTTAATGTGCCGGGAGCGGTCCGTGACTGCTCCTGACACACAGTCACGGGTGTCAGCTGTGATAATCAGCTGACACCCGGCGGCGATTAGCTGCGCTCCCCTCAGGAGCGCAGCTGATCGCCTATGATGTACTATCCCGTCCATGGGCAGAATGGCACGGGTTTTATGGACGGGATAGTACGTCTAATGTCAGAGAGGGGTTAAAAAAAAAAAAAACAAAGCAAAAAATGAATGCTTTATCATCATACCGCCGAACAAAAAGTGGAGTAAAACGCGATCAAAAAGACCGATATAAATAAACATGGTACCGCTGAAAATGTCATCTCGTCCCACCATACAGCATCATCAGCGAAAAAAAAAAAGTTATAGCTCGCAAAATAAAGCGATGCAAAAATAATTATTTTTTATATAAAATTGTTTTTATTGTATAAAAGCACCAAAACATAAAAAAATATATAACTGAGGTATCGCCGTAATCGTACTAACCCGAAGAATAAAATGCTTTATCAATTTTACCACACGCGGAACGGTATAAACGCACCCACCAAAAGAAATTCATGAATTGCTGATTTTTGTTCATCATAACCTCCCAAAAATCAAAATAAAAAGCGATAAAAAAATGTCACGTGCTCAAAAATGGTACCAATAAAAACGACAACTCGTACCGCAAAAAAATAAGACCTCACATGACTCTGGGCCAAAATATGCAAAAATTATACCTCTCAAGATGTGGTGATGCAAAAACTATTTTTTGCAATAAAAAGCGTCTTTTAGCATGACAGCTGCCAATCATAAAAACCCGCTATAAAAACCCACTATAAGTAGTAAATCAAACCCCCCTTTATCACCCCCTTAGTTAGGGAAAATAATAAAATAAAAAAAATGTGTTCATTTCCATTTTCCATTAGGGTTAGGGTTAGGGTTGCGGCTAAAGTTAGGGTTAGAGTTGGGGCTAGAGTTAGGATTAGGGTTAGGGTTGGGATTAGGGTTAGGCGTGTGTTAGAGTTAGGTTTGTGGTTAGGGTTATGGTTAGGATTGGGACTAGGGTTAGGGGTGTGTTGGGGTTAGGGTTGGAGCTAGAATTGGGGGGTTTCCACTGTTTAGGCACATCAGGGGCTCTCCAAACGTGACATGGCATCTGAACTCAATTCCAGCCAATTCTTGCGTTGAAAAAGTCAAACTGTGCTCCTTCCCTTCTAAGCTCTGCAATGCGCCCAAACAGTAGTTTACCCCCACATATAGGGTATCATCGTACTCAGGACAATTTGCACAATAACTCTTGGGGTCCAATTTCTTCTGTTACCCTTGGTAAAAATAAAAAATTGGGGGCGAAAATATCATTTTTGTAAAAAAAAATGATTTTTTATTTTTACGGCTGTACGTTATAAACTTCTGTGAAGCACTTGGGGCTTCAAAGCGCTCACCACACATCTAGATAAGTTCCTTGTGGGGTCTTTTTTCCAAAATGGGGTCACTTGTGGGGGTTTCCACTGTTTAGGCACATCAGGGGCTCTCCAAATGTGACATGACGCCCGCAGACCATTCCATCAAAGTCTGCAATCCAAAACGTCACTACTTCCCTTCCGAACCCCGACGTGTGCCCATACAGTAGTTTTCTCCCACATATTGGGTATCAGCGTAATCAGGACAAATTGGACAACACCTTTTGTGGTCCAATTTCTCCTGTTACCCTTGGGAAAATAAAAAGTTGGGGACTAAAAGATCATTTTTGTAAAAAAAAAAAAGATTTTTATTTTACAGCTGTACGTTATAAACTTCTGTGAAGCATTTCGGGGTTCAAAGTGCTCACCACACATCTAGATGCGTTCCTTGAGGGGTCTAGTTTCCAAAATGGTGTCATTTGTTGGGGGTTTCCACTGTTTAGGCAGATCAGGAGCTCTCCAAACACAACATGGCATCCAGCCAATTCTGTGTTCAAAAAGTCGAACGGCGCTCCTTCCCTTCCAAACTCTGCCATGCACCTAAACAGTGGTTTACCCCCACATATGGGGTATCAGCGTACTCAGGACAAATTGCACAATAACTTTTGGAGTCTTGTTACCCTTGGGAAAATAAAAATTGGGGTGAAAAGATCATTTTTGTGGAAAAAATATGATTTTTTAATTTTACGGCTCTACGTTATAAACTTGTGTGAAGCACTTTGGGGTTCAAATTGCTCACCAAAGATCTAGATAAGTTCCTTAGGGGGTCTAGTTTCCCAAATGGGGTCACTTGTGGGGGGTTTCCACTGTTTAGGCACATCAGAGGCTCTCCAAATGCAACATGGCGTCTAATCTCAATTCCAGCCAATTTTTTTTGGAAAAAGTCAAATGGTGCTCCTTCCATTCCGAGCTCTGCTGTGCGCCCAAACAGTGGTTCCCCCCACATATGGGGTATCAGCGTACTCAGGACAAATTGGACATCAACTTTTGTGGTCCAATTTCTCCTGTTACCCTTGGGAAAATAAAAAATTAGTGACTAAAATATAATTTTTGTGGGAAAAAATAGGATTTTTTATTTCATGCTCGGGCATTATAAACTTGTGTGAAGCACTTGGGGGTTCAAAGTGCTCACCAAAGATCTAGATAAGCTCCTTAGGAGGTCTAGTTTCCAAAATGGGGTCACTTGTGGGGGGTTTCCACTGTTTAGGCACATCTGGGGCACTGCAAACGGAACATGACCACCATCAATGTCTGCATTCCAAAACGTTACTGCTTCCTTTCCAAGCCCTGTCGTGCGCCAAAACAGTTCCCCCCCCACATATGGGGTATCAGCGTACTCAGGACAAATTGGACAACAACTTTTGGGGTCCAATTTCCTTGGGAAAATAAAAAATTTGGGACTAAAAAATCATTTTTCTGGAAAATTGTTTTTTTTATTTTTCAGACCCAGGCATTATAAACTTTTGTGAAACACTTGGGGGTTCAAAGTGCTCACAACAGATATAGATAAGTTCCTTAGGGGGTCTAGTTTCCAAAATGGTGTCACTTGTGGGGGTTTTCCACTGTTTAGGCACATCAGGGGCTCTCCAAACACGACATGGCGTCCAATCTCAATTCCAGCCAATTTTAGTTTGAAAAAGTCAAACAGCACTCCTTCCCTTACGAGCTCTGCCGTGTGCCCAAACAGTGGTTTTCCTTCACATATTGGCTATTGGCGTACTCAGGAGAAATTGCACAACAACTTTATCTGTCCATTTGCTTCTTTTACCCTTGTGAAAATAAAAAAAAGTTTGTAAAAGATCATTTTTGTGGCTAAAAAGTTAAATATTCATTTTTTCCTTCCACGTTGCTTCAGCTCCTGTGAAGCACCTGAAGGGTTAATAAACTTCTTGAATGTGGTTTTGAGTACCTTGAGGGGTGCAGTTTTTAGAATGGTGTCACTTTTGGGTATTTTCTGCCATATAGACCCCTCAAAGTGACTTCAAATGTGAGGTGGTCCCTAAAAAAAATGGCTTTGTAAATTTTGTTGTAAAAATGAGAAATCGCTGGTCAACTTTTAACCCTTATAACTTCCTAACAAAAAAAAATTTTGGTTCCAAAATTGTGCTTATGTTAAATAGACATGTGGGAAATGTTATTTAGTAACTATTTTGTGTGATATATTCCTCTGTTTTAAGGGAATAAAAATTCAAAGTTTGAAAATTGCAAAATTTTAAAAATTTTCGCCATATTTGCGTTTTTTTCAAAAATAAACGCAAGTTACCGTATTTTTCGGACCATAAGATGCACTTTTTTCCCCAAAAATTT